>JAPDHF010000002.1:1996347-2686689 GCA_027945245.1 Fusarium irregulare | reverse complement strand
CCCTAACCCTAACCCTAACCCTAACCCTAACCCTAACCCTAACCCTAACCCTAACCCTAACCCTAACCCTAACCCTAACCCTAACCCTAACCCTAACCCTAACCCTTAACCCTTAACCCTAACCCTAACCCTAACCCTACTTAGGCTTTATTAAAGTAAATATTATTAATAGTATTAGCTTTTTAAACCTATTTACTAATAAAATTAATCTTATAGTTTAAGTTATTAATAAAAGGTATTAACTTTTACTTCTTAATATATATTAAGTTATATAGATTATTATAGGCTAATAAGGATTAATAAGAGGTAATAATAGGTTATAAATAAGTTAAGTATTTAATAAGAGTAGCCTAGGTAGAGTATTATTAGGGGTCTAGGTTAGCTATTTATATTTACTTAAAGTATTAATAATAAAAATATAATCCTTAGTTTCCTTAAAAGTATTACCTAAAGTAATAATAATAGTATTACTAAGAGTTAAGGGAAAGTTATTAGGGAAATATAAGCTAAGATAGTAAGAAGTTAGTTTCTAGCTCTTTTTATATATAAGAAAGCTTATTTTATTATTTATATTTACTAGTTTATAATAAAAAATAATAAAGTAGTTAGTCTTATAGTATAAGCTATTTTAACTCTTAAGGTAGAAGTTATAAGATATTATATATATTTTCTTCTAAACCTTATATTTAAATAGGGTATTATTTTCTATATTTATAATATAGGAAAAAGATTAAGCTTATAAATAGATATAGGTATTAGTAAAGAGAAATAATAAGATCTAAATATTATAAGATTTTAATTATATTATAACCTTTTAATAAGATATTAATATAGATAAGATAAAGGTTAATTAAGGGTATCTTAGTTAGTAAATTAAGGTAATTTTAATATTTAATAAGGTATTAAGTTAGATTATATAAATAAAGCTAGGGTTATCTAATAGTAGTAATATTATATACTTTATATTACTAAATAAATTTATTATAAGTTAATTTATAACAGTTTTATTATTAAGTATTATTAGTTATATCTAGCTAAGTTAAGTTATTATATTAAGGTAGCTTATTAAATAAAGCTATTATAATATATAGCTAAGAAGTAAAGTAAATTAATATTAAGATTTTATTACTAAGTAGAATAGCCTTATAACTTACTATAGTACTCTTTATTTTTATATTAGTAATATATCTATATTATCTTATCTTTACTTATTATTTTAAAAGTTTAAATTTATAATTTTATTAGATTTCTATTTAATTATAGCTATCTTATACTTTAAATAAAATAAAGATAGTAAGATATAAATTATAGTAGATTTTATTTATTTAATTAAAGTAAGTTCTCTTTATATACTAGCTAATTACTAGCTAGTTATTTAATTACTATAGATAATTAAAAATCCTTTAAGATTTAGATTTTATTATTTCTTATTAATAAGATAAAAAATATAAAAAAGTAAAAGTAAAATTTTAATATAACTTTTAAAAATAGTAAAAATTATTTATTAGAACTTTAGTATTTTTTAACTAAAGTATGATTTTTTAATACTTTTTTAGTACTTTTTTAGTAATTTTTAGTATTTTTTAGTATTTTTTAGTATTTTTTAGTATTTTTTAGTATTTTTTAGTATTCTTTAATACTTTTTTAGTATTTTTTAGTATTTTTTAGTATTTTTAGTACTTTTTTACTATTTTACTTTTTTACTTTTTTTCTTTACTTTTCCTTTTTATTTTTCTTTCTATTTTCCTTTTTTTCTTACTTTTTTTTTCTTTCTTTATATTATAACCCTAGTAGTTATATTATATATACCCTATAAAAACTTATATAAATTAACCTACTTATTATATAAACCCCTAAGCAAGTTTACTAATTATATATAGATTACTTTTATATAGGATTACTATACTCTAGGAGTAACTATAATCTAGAATTACTATAATCCCTAGACTAAGCAATTCCCTAAGAATCCCTTAGGTATATATATATTTCTTTAGTACTAAATAGAATACTTAGCTTACTAGCTATTAATAAGACTTCTTTACTTAAATATACCTAACTTACTCTATTTACTATTAAGAGATATAATACTTTATAATACTTAGTATCTATACTTTATATATTTACTAATATAAACCTAGTATAGACTAGTTTATCCCTTAGGAATTAAACCTATTATATATTAATAGCTCTTATTTAAACTATACTATATAACACTAAGCAATATCTATATAATAGCTCCTACTATTCTAAACCAACCTTCTACTATCTAGTATAGCTAATAGCTACCTTAGGTAACCCTACTTAACACTAACCTTACTCTAGAGAAAGAACTTAACTTCCCTATAGATATTAAAAATAAGAATAAAGAAGATATTACCTAAGCTTACCTAAGTAGTTATAAAGATAAAGTTATAAAACTTAAATAAAAGATTTATAAACTTAGTAAATAGTATAATAACCTTCTTAATATAGCTAAATTTAACTTAGAGGTAGCTAGAACTTAAATTAAAGACCTAGAAAGCAAGGTAGCTAATATAACTAACCTTACTAAGAGACTAGGTAGAGAGGCTAAATAAAGCTAGAATCTCTATAGAGAGTATATTAAATACACTACTACTCTTATTACTACTAGAAAAAACCTAGGTAAAATCCTTTAACCTTACTAGCTAGACCCCTATAGAAGCAAATTAGATAAGTTATAGGGATTCCTTACTAGTTTATATAGTTACTAGATATACTATCTTACTTAGTTTAGTACTAATAAACTTAGAGTATAATATATTATAAGCTTCCTTAAAGATAAAGCCTAAAGGGTTATAAAACCTATCCTTAGGAACTATATTTATAACCTACTATACACTAGAAAGTAAATAACTACCTATATCTATAAGAAGTATAAATACTTTAAGAAAGAACTAATATATATATTTAGAATTATAGATAAAAAACGTAAGGCTAAAGTAAAACTTTACTAGTTAATCTAAAAAGGATTAGCTTCTATATACCTTATAGAATACTAATTCTAAGCAGCCAAACTAGACTAGAATAAAGTAATACTTATATTATAAATATACTAAGAACTAAAACTTAATATAAAAGATACTATAGTATATATAAAAGAAAAACCTAGAATACTAAATAAACTAATATCTCTTATAGTAGATATTAATAATCAGCTATTTAAGTAATAAAAAGAAAAGTAGGCTAATAAATAAGGATAAGCCTATACACTTAACTAGAACAAGAACCAGTAAAGCTCAAACTATAATTATATAAAGTAAGGAAAACAAAAGTAAGCTAATACTTCCTATAGAACATAGGTAGAACCTATAAATATTAATATTACTTAATTAAATAAACTAGCTTTAACTTACTAAAACTATAGCAAAAAAGGATACTAAGAATAGAACTACTAAAACCCTATAAAAACTAACTAGAAGTACTAACCAGTACCTAAAGGTAAGATAGTATAATAAACTAATATATAAGAAAACAAAGAACCTTAGATAGTAGTATATACCTTAAAGTAAGCTATAATAACTAGATCTAGCTATAATATTAATACATAAGATAATAGCTATACTAGAAAAATAGTATATAAGAAAAGTATTAATAAAGCTATTAAGTATAAAAAATAAGAATAAGCCTAGCTATAAGTAGAAAAAGAATATTAATAATAATAAGCTCTAAACAGAAAGGAAGCTAAGAAGAAATATAATAGCAAGCTAGAAAACTAAATCTATACTAATAACTAATAGTAAGAAAAAAAATAATAAGAAAGATAACAATTCCTAGTAAAAGCATAAGAACCTATACTAGAAAGTACTATAGGAATAGCTACTAGATATATAGCTACAGTTATAAGGAAAGGGAAGGAAACTACCCCTTAATAGGATAGCCCTCTTATACCTAAAGAAATCCAAAAAGGACTAAGTAAATTTATAGATAAAACATTCTTAACTATACCTATTACATAGGAAGATAAAACACTTAAATTACTATAAGAAATAATAAAAAGACTAGAAGTTATTAAATAAGTTAATAAAATACCTATTAAGATAACTTACCCTAACTAATACTATTAAGACTTAAACTATACTAGTGCTATATATACTTAGTTAGAATAAATAGGATAGAGAAAAAACTATAAGTTAAAGCAATCTTAATATAAAGACTAATAGGGTAACTAAATAAGCAAGGTAATATAATAAGCTAAGGAATAAGCTAAAACTATATAAAATAATAATATCTATATCTATACTATTACTATAGAATAGAAATAGAATATAGAAATAATTATCTAATAATTAATAGTATACTATAACTTATAAAGGTACCCTAGTAATAAAAAGTATAAATAAATATTATAGATATTCTATACTACTTACTACTATATACTATATTAATAAGCTAAACTTAGTAATAATTATTTTCCTATAAGTATCTAAGAATATATATAGTAAAAACTATACCTTATTATTAATATTATAGGATACTAACTATCTAAATAGTTCCTAGAAAATAAGATAATAAGGTTTACTACTTACAAAGAGATAAGGGAATAAGCCCTTACTTATATTTAAAATTAATAGATAATTAACTAATAGAAATAATATATAAATATAACCCTAAGATAAACTAATCTAAGATAATAAATATCTAGATAATATACTTTACTATAATAGTAAATATAACTTATAATACCTAGAATAACTAGGAAAAAATAATAGCTTACTATACTATTAAAGCTATAAATAAGTAGAGAACTAAAGCTTATAAAACTTATAAGAGCTCTAAGATTAACTATATATAGTTAATAAACTTACTTAGATATATAAGTATAAATTAAAGGGAAATAGCTAACTATATTAATAGATAGTAAAGTAGATATTAATATAATTAACCCTTATATAGTTAATACCTTATAGCTACTATAGTAAAATAAAATGTAGCTTTACTTGCTAATAAACCTTAAAAGAAGAATACTTACTTATAATAGAGAACTAATTACCTAAGAAATTAATTACTTAAAGGTATTTATTAAAACTTAAAGGTATAATATTAACCTTAATATTATCCCTATACTAGGATATAACCTAATATTAAGATACTTATAGTTATATTACTATAACCTGCATTTTTATTAGAGGACTAGCTAGATTATTAGCATAGATAATCCTTCTAATATAGATACTAATTTAAAAAGTAATAATAAATAAAGATCTTAAACTTTAACTAAGGTAACTAGTAAAGTCTAGTATAAAAAGAATATTTACTTACCTTTAAAAGGAGTATAATATAAATACAAAAAAGGCAAGAGGTAATATATTTAGTAAACCCTTGTAATAATTACTATATAACTATATAACTTAAATAAGAAGTTAAAGTTAAAACTAAAGAAACTATTAAAAGAAGGTAAACTTAAGAATATACTATAAGAGTACTAAGTTTATAATAAACTATTTAAAGAAGAACTTAATACTAAGGTACTATAGTATAGTTACTAGGACTATAAGATTATACTTAAATTAAATAATCTACCCTTCTAGAAAATTTATAATCTTAATAAACTTAAGCTTACTATACTATAAGATTACCTAAAAGAGAAATTATAAAAGGGTAATATATAAAAATTAATATCCTTAGTAGGATTTCCTATTATATTTATACCTAAGAAAAATAGAAAATTATAACTTATTATAGACTATAGATAACTAAATAACCTTACTATTAAGGATAGGACCCTGCTTCTGCTTATTACAGAGCTTAAGAACTACCTATAGGGAAAATAAATTTTTACTATACTTAACCTTAAAGGCACTTATAACCTAATCTATATTAAGGAAGGTAATAAATAGAAAACTACCTTTAGAACTAAATTCAAACTCTTTAAATACTTAGTAATACTATTTAGGCTTATAAATATACTAGCTATATTTTAATAAATAATTAATAATATACTATAGTAATACTTAAATATATTTATAGTATACTATTTAAATAATATCCTAATCTTCTTAGATAATAAAGAAGAATATTAAGAATATATCTATAAGGTCTTAAAAGTACTATAAGATATAAACCTTCTAGTAAAACTAGTAAAAAGCTACTTCTATATTAAAGAAGTTAACTTCTTAGGATATACTATCTTACTAAGAGAAATCTAAATAAACTAAAAGAAAATCTTAGTAGTATACAATTAGCCTACCCCTACTATAGTTAAAGAAGTATAAAGCTTCCTAGGATTTACTAATTATTACTAACAATTTATTAAAGACTTCAGTAAAATAGCAAACCCCTTTACTAAACTTATAAAGAAGGACCAAAAGTTTAAATAAAATAATAAGGCCTAAAAAGCCTTTAATAAACTATAAGATTCTATACTTAGTAAACTAGTATTAATTATATTTAACCTAAATAAAGAAATTAAACTTAAAATAAACTCCTTAAACTTTATACTAAGAGGCTAAATTAGATAATAAAACTTAGAAGGATAATTATATCCTATTACCTTCTACTTCTATAAACTATATAGTATAGAACTAAGATACCCTATCTATAATAAAGAATTCTTAGTAATTATAAACTACTTTAAAGAATTTCACTACTACCTAATAGAAAGTAAATACTAAGTCAAAGTCTACACTAATTACTAAAATATATTATACTTTGCAATAACTTAAGAATTAAATAGATAATAATTACACTACACTAAATACCTATACAAGTTTAATTTTATAATTATATATTACAAAGGATCTAACAATAGATGCACTAACATAATTAGCTATAAACCAGACTTTAAAGAAGGAGTTATATACAAAGCTTAAGAAAAACTCCTTAAGAAAAACAGGAAAGAAGAATATTAGTTTACTTAACTAGCAAAGATAATTACAAGAATAATAAAGAAACCATAGCTATTACCTAAACATTAGAAACTATTATACTATAATAGTAAATAGGACTTTATTAACTAGGCTAGAGAATTATATTATAACTAAAATAATAGAATAACTTACTTTAGAAGGAAAATTAAGATACCCTATTAATATATTAATACTATCTTTAAACACTACTATAATTTAATACTTTATAATAAAGACTATAAGAAGATATAAAACTAAATAAAAGATATATATAATAGACTAGATTTAAGAAGAAATATATAAGGCCTAATATAGGTATACCCTATATATTACCCTAAAAAGGTTATAAAAACTACAAAAGATAATAACTTCCTTTATAAATTTTATTTATACCTACTATATAAATACTAAGATATTACTAAAATACTTAAATACCTATAAGGAAAGGGATATAAGTATATATAATAAGATATAGAATAAGTTATTAAGTAATATAATATATATATATAAACAAAAGTATAGTACTACAAACCCTATAAAATACTATAACTATTACTAATAGTACAATAACCCTAGGACTTAATTATAATAGACTTTATAACTAAATTACCCCTATTAAAAGAACCCTTAACTAGAATCTTTTACAATAGTATTATAGTTATTATTAACTAACTTACAAAGTTCTTATACTACTTACCCTATAGAGAATCTATAAATATAAAAGAACTTTCCTATATTTTTTACTAATATATTATTAGTATACATAGATTACTAAACGAGATCCTATTAGATAAAGAACTAATATTTATAGCTAAATTTTAGTAAACTCTTATATTATACCTAGGACTTAATTACTAGCTTTTAATAGCCTTTAGACCCTAAATAGATAGATAAACTAAACAAATAAACTAAGTACTAAAACAATACTTACAATACTATATCAACTATAGATAGAATAATTAGATTAAAAAGCTACCTATTATATAACTAGCTTATAATATTACCTATAATAAAAGTATAAAGCTAACCCTAGCCTATATAAACTTTAGATTTACTTTAAATGCATATTATAATAAATAAGATACTTAAATAATAAACCCTACTATAATACTTAAAGTAAAGGAACTTAAAAATCTATATAAAGAAATAAAAATAGAACTTAAATTTATTAGAAAAAGAATAAAAAAATACTATAATATAAAAAAAATTAAAAGACTAACCTTTAAAAAGAAAGAAATAGTCTACCTATCTATAAAAAACATACAAATAAAACAACCTTTATATAAACTAGATTACAAATACCTTAGACCTTATAAAATTATTAAGAAAATTTCAAAGAATAATTACAAACTAGACCTATTACTAAAAGTTAGGTTCTATCTAATCTTTTATATTTCCTTACTTAAATTAGTAGCTAATATAATATAAGTTAAGGTTAGAAATAAACCTAAAGAAATTAAAGAACCTAAACTCTATAAAGTAAAAGTAATTAGGAATATAAGGAAAAAAAACAAATAGATAATATATTTAGTAAAATAGAAAAACTACCTAAAAAACAAAAATACATAGGAACTACTAAAGAACCTTATTAGTACCTAATAACTTCTAAAGAATTTCTACTAATATTATTAAAAAACAAAGGGTTAAAGTTAAAATTACCAAGCCCTAAGAACTCCTAGTTTAAATTTTTAATATTTAAAAAATAAAGCTCTTCTATAGTAGCTTCTTTCTAATAACTTAACTTCTTAGCTAACTTATCTTTACTATCTAAACCCTAGATACCCTAATAAAGCTTAGATATATAATACTCTTTTACCTTATTCTTAGTCTTTTAAATATAAGATAAATAACTAATAGCAATTACTATATAAGCCTATAGTAAAATAAGCTCCTTATAAAGTTTTAATAAATCCTTACCTACCTTCTCTTTATTATCTTCTAGCTTCTTCTCTTAAGAAATAAGTTTTCTTACTAGAAGAATATTAGTAAAAAGAAGAAAATAAGAAATAAAAAAAACCTATATAAAGAAGCTATATAAGTTCTATTATAAGAATAACCTTAATAAATATACTTACTATACTAGGAAGAATCTACTATTATTAAATACTCCTTTTAATATTTAAAATAATAAAAATAAGGTATATTAGTAAATTTATATAATAGTTTAATAACCTTAATAAGAAATTTATACTCTTTTATCTTATAGTTATTTTTCTTAGAAATACAACTAGATATTTTATTAAGAATATATAATAAAAAGAATATTTATAAGTCTAAGTTAAGACTTACTAGTTTTAAGATAAGACTAATAGTTAGATATAGGTCTTAAGGATAAGACCTAACAGAGGGAAGAGATTATATTATAACCCTAGTAGTTATATTATATATACTCTATAAAAACTTATATAAATTAACCTACTTATTATATAAACCCCTAAGTAAGTTCACTAATTATATATAGATTACTTTTATATAGGATTACTATACTTTAGAAGTAATTATAATCTAGAATTACTATAATCCCTAAACTAAGTAATCCCCTAAGGATCCCTTAGGTATATATATATTCCTTTAGTATTAAATAGAATACTTAGCTTACTAGCTATTAATAAGACTTCTTTATCTAAATATACCTAACTTACTTTATTTACTATTAAGAAATATAATACTTTGCAATACTTAGTATCTATGCCCTATATATTTACTAATATAAACCTAGTATAGACTAGTTTATTCCTTAGAAATCAAACCTATTACATTTTTTAATTAAAGTATAATTTATTAGTATTTTTTTAATACTTTTTTAATACTTTTTTTAATACTTTTTTAATATTTTTTTATACTTTTTTAGTATTTTTTTAATATTTTTTAGTATTTTTTAGTATTTTTTAGTACTTTTTTACTTTTTTACTTTTTTAATTTTTTCTTTTTAATTTTTTTTTTATTTTTTTTTATTTTTCTTTTTTTCTTACTTTTTTTTCTTTCTTTACTATTTTATTTTATATTTACTACTTTTCTTTAAATATTTATTATTAGTTAATTTCTTAGTATATATTATTTCTTTTATATTTATCTTATATTTTTATATTTACTTTAATATAATATAATATAAATCCTAAGTAATTAAAATTATACTACTAAAGTAAGCTCTTTATTTAAAGTAGCTTATTACTATTTATATTTCTTACTATTACTAACTTACTATTACTAACTTACTTATCTTACTTCTTTTAACTTAATATAGCTTAGCTTCTTTTTTATTTTAGCCTAGCTAGTAGCTAGTAGTTAGTTAAGATTATTCTTAAGATTTTAATTTTTTTTTTAATATTTATTTATATAACTATTAAATTTATAAATTAAATATAAAATAAAATAATTAAAAATAATTATTAGCTTAGTAAAAAGATTATATTTAAATTATTTAAAAATAGTTATTAACTTAATTATTATATAGTTTCTTACTTTATAATATAAAGTAGTTTAAAGTTATTTTCTTTTTATTTATTTAATAATACTTATTTTATATTTTAAAAGTTACTTAGTATTTTTTTATAACTTTTTATTATATAATTAAATAAATATTTTATTAGCTAAATAATTTTACTTTAATTATTTTATTAAAAATAAAATTCTTATTATTAAAATAATATATTTTATTACTTTTATTTTAAATAAAAATTAATAATTCTTTTATATTTTATTAAGTATTATAATTAAAATAGCTTTAATTTTTAATTTATTAAATATTTTAATTTTTAATTTAATATTAACTTTAATATAATTAGCTTATAATATAAATTAACTTTATTAAAATTTAACTAAGAAATAATAAAATATAAGATTATAAAAACTATAAATAAAATAATTAAATTTTAAAAGCTATATTTAAATAATTAAATATTAAAATACTATATATTAAAATTTTATATTATTATAATATTAAAAATATAAGAATTTAAAAAAGATTATTAACTTGATAATAAAAAAGTAAATAAAGTATATATATCTTAGTATTATATTAATTCTTTATATAAAGAAATAGTTATTAGCTTTAATAACTATTATAATAAATAGTAAAGCTATAAGTACTAAAGAACTTTTAAGTTATTAAATTCTAAGTTTATTTATTATTTAAAGTCTATTAATTCTTATTACTTTAGCTTTAATAAAAGCTTTAATTTATATAATATTAAGTTATATTATTTTCCTTACTAAGAGTAAAAGGTTTACTCTTATTAAATAATAGTAGCTTACTAAAGTCTTTATAACTAGTAATATAGTCTTACTATTAATTCAATCTTTTAGTATATTTTAAGCTTTAAAAGGTATAATCTATACTCTTATAATATTATACTAACAGCTTTAGGTAGGGGTTTAATAGTATTAGAGAATAATTTTAAGGTTAGAGAAAAGGTTATTATTATTGGTTTCTTTATATAACTGCTATTTTTCAGCGTTTTTATAATTTTCACTGCAGTCTACTATAAATGCCTACGAGAAACTCCTACTACTAGATTATTAGACCTGCAGGTACGGTGGCAAGAATATCTTGTAACCTTGTATGTGGCAGGAGCTCTGATCTGGGTGCGGAGTCTCTTTAGGGTCATTGAGTTTATTCAGGGCAACGACGGGCCGTTGATGAGGAACGAAGCGTACGTCTTTGTATTTAATGGCTTGCTTATGTTTATTGTCCTAGCGTGGATGAACTGGTTCCACCCAAGTGAGATTGGCTTGTTGCTCCGCGGTGAACAGCCTCGAAGCAATGGTTTGCAACTATTGACCTATTGTGGAAGTGTTGGGAAAAATGTTCCAGAAGGGGGAGAAAGTGTATCTTCCAGCCACAGGGGTGTAATCGGCGATCAGGGATATTAATTCCTGAGATATACTTCTCATCTACGAACGTTCCTATACCTTGGTAGTATTGGGGAATACAACAAGTTGTACGTGATAAGCTAATTCGTGGAAAAATCTCGTATTCAACTAGGATAGTATTGGTGGAAATAAAAACAAGATGAATCATTTTAGGCGACGATGCGACCGCTGTGACCCCGCGATTGCAAGTCTATTCTCACATTGTAAATTCACGCTATTTCCACAGACAAGATGAAGCTCCAACCCCTACTGCTTGGTTTGTCAGCTCCCTTGGCATTTCAATCCGTACATGCAGCGAGTAATGGTGACGCGACTCCTTATCGTCCTATTCCAACCAACGCGCCGAAGACATGGGTTCATCCAGGAGTTTTCGTCTCCGGGCCACAGCTCGACTACATTGCCAAGAAGATCAAGGCTAGGAAGGATCCTTGGAAGGAAGCATTGGATTCCATGCTTGACACGTCGCTTATGTCGCCTACGCGAACGGCTGAGCCATATGAGACAGTCGAGTGCGGACCGACATCAACCCCAAACATTGGGTGTTATCAGGAGCGAGAGGATTCCATGGCTGCATACATGAACGCGTTGGCATGGTGGGTTACGAAAGACAAGCACTATGCTGAGAAATCAATTCATTATATGAATGCCTGGTCTGGCACGATCCAAGGTCACAACAACACCAACGCACTACTGCAGGCGGCCTGGTCAGCCGCTAATTGGGTACGTGCAGGTGAAATCATGCGCTCGAGCTATAAACACTGGTCCAAGAAGAGTATCAAGACCTTTTCTGACATGCTACGACACGCCTACATCCCCCTCATTGAGAACGGCGCCCCGAAGAAGAACGGAAACTGGGAACTAGGTAGGTTCACTTCTTCACTGTTACTGTCACCAGCGGTTCTGCTTACACTTCGTGGTGATGCTGGAGTCTACCATAGGAGCCGCTGTCTTCCTTGAAGATGCAGCGCTGTACGAAAAGTCCTTGGAGTTGTTCTCCGCTCGGGTTCCTGCGTATATCTACTTGACTTCTGATGGGAAGTATCCCGTGCAAGGTCGTGGTGGGATCAATACCACCGCGGAGATTATCAAATACTGGCACAATCAAGATACCTTCCCAATTAGTGGCATCACACAGGAGACCTGCCGAGACTTTGCCCATACCAGCTTTGGCATCTCATCCATCTCTCACATTGCCGAGACACTACGTATTCAAGGCATGGGCGTGTGGAAATCCACGGACGTTGGTGTGCGTGTGAAGGCGGCCCTCGAGTTACACGCTGCACTGGATTCAAAACAGAAACCCATCCCCAAGTGGCTGTGCAATGGCACTATTCCCGACAACATGGTTCCAAGTTAGTCCCTATACTATCATTAAAACTGTGTGAAAGCCCACTAACTTCAGCAGTGTTAGAGCCTGCTTACAACGCACTGGCCTTTAATTTGGGTCACAAAATGCCCTTTACCAAGTACCTATTACTAAGTCAGCGTCCAGCGGGTATTCCTGAACATCCACTATTCGTGGGATTCGAGACACTAACAAATGCCAAAACACCATTGTCTTTCCGGGTGAAAGGGTAGAAGTCATAAATGGAAGCCTGCGCATCCCTTAAGGAAAGTCTTCACACGGGGAAAACTAAGATTCTCTTCCGATCGATTTTTTCTGGACTTACCCACGCTGAAATCCCACTTCAACAGAACCAATCGCAAATATTTTAATACGTCTAGGGAATCATATTGTGTCAATATTGCCTAGATTATTATCAAACGCGCTTCACTCGTCCAATGGACTCGTCTAATAGTCTGATGAGATTTTCGACTAATTTATATTAAATAGAGATGTAATTCTATTATTTGAACGCATCTAGGTTTGAACGTAGCGTCATGAGTTATGAACTATTTCCGACAGGCACACTACCAAGTCGCTGCCTTGACTGTTAATAGAAGCGAGCCATATTTCATAGAAGATCAGGTTATATAAGAATGCATTTATATCTTAGCAGCTACAATCATTAAGTTCCTTGGTGATATTTTATAATTAAAGATCGGTATGATATCAACATCTTGCCCCCCATTCTCTGTCAAGAACAAGTACCGATCAATCGCAATTACGCTCTCGACAACCTTGCAGCACAGGACACTGAGTGTCCAGAGAATCGCCACTTTACCTTCATATCCTCTATACCTTTCCTCATAAGCTATTAGGTCAACATCGGTGATTGTGCTCTCGTCAACGTCGAGGCACCCCATTGCCCTGCGTGCAAACGCATTGAAGCTAGCCATATCTCCGTTTAGCACACCCCACGTCGGTCTGTCCTCCTTGTCAAGTTCTATTCCTTTATGGTAAAAGACCTTCTCCAACAAGGCTCGATAGAAGCGCCTTTTGGAGTACACGGACTCTTGTTTGCTTGGATCCGCCCTCGCCCAGTTATTGGGCGCCTGGCAACCCGTCATAAGCGCTGTGGCACTCAAACATACGTTTTTCTCTCGCATCTTTGCGCTGATGGGAAATCCTTGAGGATGGGTGGCAGAACGTGGGACGATATGGTTGTAGCAGCATCCAACAACACCCAGACGCACAATGAACGGGACGGTGGTGAAGTACCGTAGCATATGCTCAGAGAGATTCCCGCACGCGTGGAGACCGACGAGCATGCACCTCTCCCCTCCAGCCCAGGAATCTATCTCATCCGCCAAAGGTCGCGTACCGTCAATGTAGCGCCGCAGATGTTGAATTCTGCTTTCAGGAATGCCAAGACTATCTGCGCAGGCTTTTGAGGCTGCGATCTGGGACTCGCTGCCGTCGATGGCTAGCACTTGTAGTTCCGGAAAGAGGTAAGCTAGGGAGACTGAGAGGTACCCTTGGCCGGAGCCCATGTCAATGACGCGTGTTATGTTGTTGATTTGGCACACGTTGTGGATGTATGCTACGGCTGTCGATACTTCTGCAATCTTTTTGGTTTTCATTCGACTTGTTAGAATCTCTGGGAGAGTCATGGCCTTGGTAAGTCGCTGATCTCGCGGGAGGGCGAGTGACTGTACGCTTTCGAGCCACTTAGACAGCGACTCTGGTCGGTCTGGCAGTGGTTGATGTCGCTGAGTTTCTTGTATCTTGTCATTTGTCGCGATTGAAGGTTCAAACTCTTCGATATTGTCTATCAGATCTTGCTGCGCTATGCGATGATCTGGAAATGATGTCCACCAGGATGTCCACTCGTTAGGCAGGGCGTCCCAGGCATTGTAGATGAGTGAGTCGTTGACGTGGATACCTCCAGTAATCTGGCGGACTAGGGGCGTGTCAATGAATTCAATGATATCTTTCGTATATTCATCAACACTGTTGTATCGCTTTGGTAATGTAGGCATATTCTGGGGTTTGTGATATTTTGTCGCCATCTTGTTGCCGAAAAGCGGGAAACGTCGGCAGTTTCAGTGAAAACTTGAAAAGTGAACGCGAGACACTTTCGCGGAAGCGGTATATGTTGGCAGAATCTGAAAGTGACTGAAGGGTTAGACGAGACATAAAATAACCTTGAAAAAACACTATCAGGGTACGTATAAGCAAACGAGGAAGTCACTCTTTCATCCACCACTCAATGCGACCTTCAACCAAGAGGTGATATCTAACCGAGCCAGTTATGTCGGAATGTGGGGAGAATGAAAGTGATCCAATGGTGGAGACAATTCTCTGAGAGCTTCGCTTACATAACCGCAAGGTTTAATCTGTATACTTTGCAGGACTCGCTCCTCAGAAAAACCTTAGTTAGTAACTTGTACTTGGTCCCGTCTTCCCTAACCATGACTCCTATGTTCACCTGATCTTTTTTCAAAGACATTTCGCTACATAGTATAAAGTGTATGCATAGTTGAACGTTTCTGGAAATGTAGTACATCACATGTGGCTTGATATACGCTTCTGATCATCTTGTACGACATGAAACCGCTAGATGACCTCTGAGCCGTGCTAAGCCACTGGTCAATGCCACACTAATCTCAGAGACACTAGATTTGACAGCCTGCGCGTGATAGGCTTACACAGAAATAAATACGGGCGCATTCTGTAGTCCAATACCCCTCTCGTCCTTTCCTGTTTATCTCCAGCTGGCCTCACCACCACATTGATTGACACAAGCACTGATCGCCATGGCACTCTCGCACGGATTCCCAAGTAGCGTTGGCGTCAAGCATCGATTCAATACACCAGACGAAGATTTTGTGGAGGAGCAAGAGCTGCTTCTAAGACCAGAGGAAGCAGGTTTTGGGGAGGAGAGGGAAGTCGAGGAGTACAGTCCACTGCGCAAGCATTTTACCCTGCTTGGACTGGGCTATCTGTCGTTCGTATGCTTGAAGCTCTATCCGGGCATGTTCAACACGATCCTCAGTCAAATTTTAGAAACCATTATCTGCCGACAGAATTATAGTACCGGTGATCCCTCTTCAGATCCGCGTTGCAAAGATGAGACAGTACAAGGAGAGCTGTCCATGCTGTTGAGTATGAGAGCCACGTTTGAACTTCTTCCTACTGTCGTATTTAGCATACCTTATGGTATAGCAGCTGATATTTACGGCCGCAAACCCATCATTATCCTAGCTACATTAGGAAATGTTCTATATGGGCTACTCAATCTTGTTATCTGTATGTCAATCAAATGGCTTGCGTCAATTCGGACTTTAACTTTTTCACTCTAGGCTGGCATCCTGCGATCTTTCCTTTGCGTCTATTCTGGGCTGTGCCGATCGTATACATCTTCGGCGGTGGACCATTGGTCCCAGTAATGACAATTTACGCAATGGTTGCTGACGTTGTACCAGAGTCACGAAGGTATGTATATCGGAATGCAGGCTGTATATGTATATCGAACTAATGTCGCGATAAGGTCTGGTGTCTTCGTTGTTTTGTTAACAGGCCTGGTATTTGGCACTCTGCTGAGTGGGCCTGCAGCATATTACCTTGTACCTAAAGGTGAATGGAATGCCGCCTATACTGCTGTGGGGTTCCAAGTACTAGGATTGATCTTTACGTGCTTTCTCCCTGAGACACTCGTGATCAGGGACAGACGACTCGACACTAGTACCGCACGGGAGCCCTCTTCCACTACTTCTATACTTAAGTTCAAGAGCCAGGAGCTGTTAGTAAAGCTCTTCACATCATTGCGACAAATGTTTTCAAAAGATGGTTCAGTAACTCTGTTTGTTGTCGGCCTGCTCTTTATAGATGTGGGTGAAGATATCGCCTCTATTATCACAAAACAATACGCAGCAAAGCGTTTCCATTTAACTTGGCCAGAGGTATAGACACTGACAGATTCTCCCAATAATGCTAAGTTCTATGAATAGGCTGGTATCATAACATCCATGAAGAGCATCGTGCAGCTTATCCTATGCCTTGTCGTTTTACCATTCGCACAAAGGGTAATGCGAAGACTTGGGGTGCCAGCCACCAGGCAGGATGCCCGAATCGCTCGTACCTGTCTGCTTATTCTCTTGATCGCGTATCTCATGGCTGGGCTTGCCGACAGCTTGATGGTATTCGCCACGGCGATTGTAATGTCTGCGGTGAACTTTTGCTTGAATCCAGCTCTTCGAAGCTTGTTGCTTACTATAGCAAATGACGCTGGAGCAGGCATTGTGCTTGCTGCTGTTGAAGCTATGAACGCATTGAGCGCTGTTGTAGCCGGACCACTTATGGCCGAGGGATTTCGTCTCGGTATAAGCTGGGGCGGCAAATGGATTGGGCTCCACTGGTTTTTAGCGATGATCATCTTGTTTCCCGGCGCAGTCATTGTAGCCTGCCTTCAGTTCGATGAGATTGAACGGAGACGGAAACTCCGTAACATGGAAGAGGAAGCGATTCGAGACTTTAATTAAGAAGAACTTTGAATATCAAGATCGGATCCGGATAGCACCTTTCAACCTTCCAATGAGCTCCGAGATTACAGCATCGCGGCTACGTCTCGTACGCTGTACCGCACCTCGGTTCTCATATGCTCGACGTACAAGATACTTTATACAGTCCCTCGTGTCCCCACACAATGTATTTATAGACAGGCAATACCGGCACATAGGTAAAAGGTGTATATTTGCACTTATTAGTGCAATCTTTTGCATTGTTATCAGGCGGATAGTTCCTATGACCCGCTTTGGTGTGGGGGGATACAGACACGTTATTATTACGCGTCACCGAGTATGCTATTTTTTTTTTTTTTTAAGTTTTTCTAAGGCATAAGTTCCTAATCTATATATTAAATTAATATAAGAATAATTACAGATTATAAACCTAAATACTAATAAAAGTCTAGTTTTAAGGTATATTTTATAACTTATAAAGTTAGTATTATAATAGGTACTATAAAGGATCTTCTTCTTCTAATAGGTTAGTTATTAAATACTTTCTTATTAATATTAATATTAATATTAATATTAACAAAACTATAAAGTTACCTAAGATAATATCCTTTAGAATCCTTATTAATCCTAGCTATGTTCTAGGTTAAAGAACTAACTATAGGAACTTGCCTACTATAACTGGCTTTACTGCCTCTTAAAGAGACTGGCTAAAGGAGTCCTATACCTATGAATACCTTAATAAGGATCCCCCTTTCGGTATCTGGGGCTAAGAGATTACCAATATAAAGGATTACTAAATCGTTGCCCTTGTCCTTCTTGGCTGCGAGGCCTTCAACTGCACAATCGACCGTCACCGAGTATGTCCCAGCGCGTTGCAGAGACTTGCGTGGCCACCGTGAAGTAAACATACACAGACGAGATAGCATTTCACGTTCCATTGAATGGTAGACTGCTGATAAAGACGAGGAAGTAATTGTGCTGTTCGAGCCGAATTGAACGAAGTTCATAGCGTGGTATTTGAAAAATAGGCGGAACAATAATTCACCCATGAATCAGTGTCTGAAACGAAAGAATGATATCTCGAACTGGCCTAAATGGTAAGTATAAGTACTAAATAAGAGACATATCATAGAAAAAGGAAACAACCTACAATCCATCAGAGGCATCGCTCAAACTGTGACAATTACCCTACAGCGCATCGATACCTACCACAGTAGCTTAACTGCTGTGTTAGCTTGGGAAATTCAGTAACGCAGGTAGACATACTGTACTCCTCCCCACTTATGCAGGTTTGTGCAAGCTTGGACCAAGCAGAGCCTCTCCCCTGATCTAAAAAGCGGGACACGGACTGAGTCATGCGCAATTCCCTGCTTACGCCCAGGCGAGTTAATAGAAACCTGTTCTGCAGAGACTGGCATTAGCTGCTTCGACTCCACAGTCATCCCGAATCTTTTTACATTATAGCAGAAATGGAGTTCTTGAGCTCTTGACCCAGATAAGAGTCAAGAATCTAGCAGGACTTTTCAATTTATTCCAATAAACATATCAATACATTTCTCCCAGTGAACTTATAATACTGCATCATTATTTCACGTCAAGGCTTCCATACCCTCACCTTTAGCATCTTGTCATCGTGACCTGCAAACTCATACCGATGGAGCCTCCAGCTAGCTCAGACATGATAGCAACCGATACACAACAATGTTCAATAACAAACGAGGCAGTACGAAACGCAATACGAGACTATCTTCCCACTATCGAACCCCGGATAAAGGAACTGAATGAATATGTATAGTTGATGTTTTACGAATTGAAATGTATACCTTGGCTGATTTGTATGACCAAAGATTCATAGAAACCCGGAGCTAGCATACCATGAGCACAAGGCTCATGATGTGATTGTTTGCAACCTGGAGGCACTTGGCTTTCAAGTGACGCGACACGCGTATGGTCTGAAAACTTCGTTTGAAGCCATGAGTGGAAGCGGTGGCAGAATAGTCAATTTCAACGCTGAGTATGATGCGCTCCCGGGACTTGGCCACGCATGTGGTCATAATCTCATTGCCATGGCTAGTCTGACTGCATTTCTCACGCTATCCCACGTCTTAAAGCATTTTGGGGTCGAGGGCCGGGTGCAACTGCTCGGAATACCGGCTGAGGAGGATGGAGGTGGGAAGATCGCCCTTCTCGAGGCTGGGGCGTATGACAGGGTGGATGCTTCCTTGATGATGTAGGGAGTTGAACTTCTTCTTCTGCTTAACAAGGCACAACAGACTAACAGTAGTACAGGCACCCAATGTCTGACAGTCAGTACTTAAAGAAAGGCGTCCTTGGCTGTGCAGGCTTTTTGTCCGTTGCATCCCACACCGTCCAAGCAACGTATCATGGTATCAGTGCGCATGCTGGCGCCAGTCCATGGGAGGGGATCAACGCACTTGACGCTCTGGTCTCGGCCTACGTTAATGTCTCAATGCTACGACAGCAAATATTACCTACAGAAAAGATAAACGGCGCAATTGTCGAAGCACCTAAGCCCTCATCGAATGCCATCCCAGCATTGACAAAAACCGAATACACTGCGAGAAGCCCCACGATTCGTGGTGCGAGAGACCTTGCGAGGAGGATTCGCAAGTCACTTGAGGCTGGCGCGCTTGCGACTGGTTGCAACGTAACGATTGAAGAGAAATCAGGGTATGCTGATTTGCGAGTGAACGAAGCCTTGTCCAGGTGTTTTTCGGAACACATCGCCGTGGAAGGTATCGAAGTTCTGAGGACAGATGATCCTGTTTCCGCGGCTACAGACCAAGGTAATGTTTCCTACATTGTTCCCTCATTACATGCGGTCATTGGTATTCCAAGTACTGATGAATCGAAAAACCACACAGCCGGTTTTGCTGAAGCCGCGGGAAACGCCGTTGCGTATGACAGGATCATGAAATCTGCGAAAGCGATGGCGATGACAGGATGGGATGTTCTGACAGATGGGACGTTCTACGCACAAGTCAAAGACCACTTTGATTGGGACCGCAACATTCGCTGAAAAGGATGTGCAGCTACTTTGATATCACCTTTGCGGGCTTCCAGACGTAGGTACCGTGTCTCGGATACAGGTAAAGACCGTTCGTGCCAGGGATGCAAGACCGTTTACGTACCTAGGCTATAGTATATACTGTACGACTTGATAACTGACCTTCAAAAACCTTAAATAGGTATATAAGAACATGTTCACACCAAGTCGGGATAGAGTCTCCCACAATAAAGACCTTACACCTTTCACTCGATTGTGGATCATCAAACAAACACCTAGGCGAAATATTTGATCATGTCTCAGAAATTTGGTGCTCCAGGTATCACCAGAGAACATGAACATATAACCGTTTCCGGAAAAACCAGCACCCAAGATGCGCTAGCGTTCGAGGACAGATACTCAGCCAAGAACTACCAATCGCTTCCCATTGTGTTCTCCCGTGCCCAGGGTGCTTCCGTGTGGGACCCCGAAGGTCGTCACTATCTGGATTTTCACGCTGCCTCGACGGCTCTAAATCATGGTCACTGTCACCCAAAGCTCGTCGCCGCACTTGTTGACCAGGCGTCGCGATTGACCTTGACATCCCGGGCCTTCCACAACGATGTATATCCTCAGTTTGTGCGAATGGTGACTGAGACTTTTGGATATGACAGAGCCCTTCCTGCAAGTACGGGTGCTGAAGCAGCTGAGACAGCAATAAAAATTGCTCGGAAGTGGGCGTACAAGGTCAAAGGCGTACCCGAGGATCAAGCTGTAGTATTTGGTTGCGCCGGAAATCACCATGGACGAACGGTTAGTTACTTCGCGATCCTATCTGCAAGGCTTATTGACTGACTGATTGGGTTAATAATTCAAGTTGGCAGCCATTGCATTAGCTTCCGATCATATGTCACGGGACAACTACGGGCCCCTAGACCCCAGTATCACTTGCGTTATTCCTGGAACTGACCGGTACATCGAGTACAATAACAAATCTGCACTTCGAGAAGCCTTCGATGCGGCAGGCTCCAATCTTGCCGCCTTCTTTGTTGAGCCTATACAGGGAGATGCAGGTGTTATCGTAGCCGATGATGACTACCTTCAATATGCAAAGGACCTTTGCGACAAACACAATGTCCTTTTTGTTTGCGACGAGATACAAACTGGCATCGGGAGAACGGGAAAACTGCTTGGCCATTACTGGAGTGGCATCAAACCAGACATGGTTCTTCTGGGCAAGACTTTGACTGGCGGTATGTACCCCGTTTCATGTGTACTGGGAGATGATGAGGTGATTCTTACCGTCGAACCTGGGACACATGGATCAACATATGGCGGTAACCCACTCGGATCGGCTGTGGCGATGCGTGCTCTACAGGTCCTCGAAGAGGAGAAAATGGCTGACAATGCTGATCGTCTGGGACATCTTATGCGTGACGGACTGAGAGAAATCCAAAATCGAACATCCATCATCCAAACAGTGCGCGGAAAAGGCTTGCTCAACGCTATGGTGATCGACCAAACCAAGACCAACGGCCATTCTGGTATAAGTTTGTGCGAGTTGATAAAGGAAAGAGGTCTCTTGGTAATTGGCAGCTCAAAGTCCCGTAATGCGTTATATATGAAGTTGCTTACAAGAAAATAGCTCAAATCGAGTCGTACTGGAATAATCCGTATCTCGCCCCCACTGGTCATCAAGGAAGAGCAGATCCGTTGGTCTCTACGCATTATCGAAGAGTCGATCGAGGAGCTGTTGCAGCTTCCTCATGCCACATGAGAGAGGAAGGCTCATTGCCAATGTCTTACCAGACATGCGGCTATCCATGAAGGAATGTAGTCCCTGTATTTGTCTATGAGTCTGCTCGAAAGCGAAATGCCTATTGTCTCATTCCGGAGAAGTCCCAAAGTTTATCTGTCTTCTTCCTCATAAAATCGCTGATATCCATGACTTCAATCGCATCGCCATATACTCGGTCACTACTGTCCTGTGGAAAGAACTGTTGAACGACTGTCCTCACCGCAAGCTTGCCTGACCATGTTGTTGGAACTTCCTCGTGCTGTTCCAAGCTACGAAGCACCGTGGGGAGTTGATATGCAGGGAGATCTTGCGAAAGGTCATTTCTGATTCTCTCCAAGTCGACCTTTCCGACACCATCACGCACCCGAACCAGGGCAGCTACTCGAGTGTCGCAGTGTGGATCTGGCACAGGCAGTATGTAGCCTTCGAGAATATAGACGAGCGCTGTCAAACTGGCTTCAACTTCGGGTCGGTTAACTTTGCAGGTGTAGAGTTTAAACACTATTTTCACGCAAAGTTAGAGGTTTCCCGTGAATAGCGCATGGGGTAGAAATTGAGATACTGACAATCCATATTCGCTCGTCCTTGGAAGATTATCTTTCCATCTTGAAGAGTGACTAAATCTCCAGTCTTAAAATATCCTTCCGGATCAAATCGGTCAGCAGTTGCTTCCGGTTCATTTAAGTACCTAGGTAGTGATTAGATACTATTCACTTGCTTTCCTCTTCTATAGCCAAGAAGAACCAACCCTAGGAACATTGATGGTGTTTTAACGAGAAGCTCCCCTTGACTGTCGTCTAGCTTTACCGTGGCACCCGTAACAGGAATTCCAAGATCGTCCTGAATATTTGTTGTTAACGATATTGATGTCGCAAACCTATTCACTTACCCGAGTGTTATCGGACCCTTCTTCACATATAGATATCTCTTGTGTTTCTGTCGACCCATACAGGACTTTGAGAGGCCTTCCGCCCCGCAGATCATTCCAGAATTCCTTCAACTTCTTAGAAGGCATGGCTCCTGTAGCGCAAGCATCACGCAAATATCGTATACCATGGATGTACTCTCCAGCTTCAGGTGCAGGCAGCGTCGCGAGGTGTTCCTGGAAGTGGTGCATCATGCCGTACCAGAAAGTGGGAGATAGAACGACCATTGTCAAATTCCTCTCACGAAGCTTCTCCCAGATGAGATTAAAGTTGCGTCCAAAACTGTGAATCTCGACGCTAATACCAGTAAGAAGCATTTGAAAGAGCTTGGTGAAGTACACCGACCAGAAAGCACCGCTCGGTATCAGACAAATCTCGTCATTGGGTCCTGCCTCAACCATGCGAGCATACTTGTTGATGGTTCTGCGTGCGTGTAGTACGCCCTTCGGAGGCCCAGTTGTGCCAGAAGTGAAGAATACGATACTAGGACAATCCTCTGCGACCACCATCGACTCTTTGAGACTGTATGACGTGGCAGGAAGTACATTTTGATCTGGACCTTGGGGGTCAATTATAAGAGTAGCAATACTGTAGATGTTCTGGATCTGAACTCCAAGAACGGTTTGCTTCGGACTGACGAGCAGATAGCGTACATTGCATTGCTGAAGCAAATACGCAGCCTCTTCAGGTAATGCCCCTGTGGCTGTGGTTGATAAGCTGTCAGTAAATAAGAAGCTTCGCAGGCCATTCTCAAGACTCACGCATAGGAACCACCACGCCACCGAAGGCGAGTACAGCGAGGACGCCTATAACAAACTCATAGCCATTCGGTGCCAAGACAGCAACGTAGACCTTTCCAGGCTCTTTCAAGCCGCAATCATCAAGGCCTTGTAACCTTTGCAGGAGTGTTGATGTCCCATGGAGGATATGACAGTAGCTGAATTTGGTGCCTTGGCTGCGGTCATCGGCAATGATCTGGCTTTTTCTTTCTGTCGCTAAATTCAGCAGTCTGGTGAAAAGAACGTCCTTCGGTAAATAGTTGTATGTTGAATGCATGATGGGGGTATTTGAGGCATGTAAGGAAACATTGACAAAGTTCGAGCGTGGGAGATTGCTTTATTTAACCTGGTGAATTCCGTTGAATGATATTACGGGAGTTCAAGGCTATGAAGAACGGTATGTTGAAAAATCGGGCGTTACTATCCTTCGTAACTGTACACAAACGAAATTCTGTCATGACAAATGCAACATGAAGATTGTGAGGAATATTACGTCTAGCGAACAATTATCCTTCATTGCTTGTGGTCTTGCAAACGTCACCGTGGCCGTTTGACAGAGTTCTCATAGCAGCATCGGCGTATGAGTCTAAAGCCAAACTAGCTGATTGGGTTATACCATCAATGTCGCCATGAATGATGAACGCGTTCCATCCCATGGCGATTCTTTTTTTCCGTGTTGAATGGGATATCCCGAAACCCATCATAGGAAGACCGTTGATCTTAGCTGCATCTCTTATCTTCTGTAGGGCCGACACAAAACGAGGTTCATCGCCGTCCAAGCTTCCAGTAGCCAATCCCATACAAAGCCGCAGGTCGCCGGTCCCGATAAATAGACCATCCACTACAATCCAAATCTCGTTAGAGGCAATTTGAATCCGGAGTATGAGGGGACAGCACGTACCACCTGCAACCTGGCAGATTTCTTCAATGTTTTCTACCGCTTCCAGATCCTCGATTTGGCAAATTACAGCAGCATGATCGTTCCAAATATCATAAACTCTCTTCCCTGGCGGTGTTTCGCGCTGATGTTTATTGATTAAAGAAGCTGGTGGGAAACTTCGATCCCCAAAGGGTGGAAATCTAGCGAGCCTGACAAACTCCTTGGCCTGCTCCGCATTTTGAACGTAAGGCATGATTATCCCTCTTGCTCCAGCGTTCAATGCATAAGGCATCAACTCTGGCGAGCAGCCGGGAATTCGCACTAACGGGACCATAGAACCATTGGAGTGATATTGTATCATGCGGATGAGGCTGACGAGTAAGGTCGCGTTCAATGGCGTGTGTTCCTGCGTCCAACGGTCAATGAATGAGTAATTGTGCATCCTCCTAAGGCAACAAGTAACTGACCGCATCTATGAAACAAAAATGATAGGGTGTTGAAGCGACAATCCGTGCTGCTTCTTCATGCGGAATCCGACAACCTGTACCCCACAACATTGTGCCTGAGGTTAGCATAGCCTTGAAGTTGGTCGGCTGAGCTAAGCTCAAGGCGTTGTAATCCTTCGTATTGATTGTTCCCATCTTGCTGTTACAAAACCTAGTTCTCGGTCGTCGAAGTAAATGCTGGCAGATATCCTTATGTATATGCAGTCACGTGATAGAAACAGAGCGTTCAGGAGATAGAGCAAATAGCGAACGGAATAATTTAGATGATCGGTGGATGGTTGGAAAGGAATAGTATAAGAGATTTTAAAGATAGATGTACTTCTTGTGAAATTCTCGTCTTTCATTCAGTTTTTGTAGCGCCCGATTAAAGGACTAATCGTAGTTCTTCAATTAAATGTCCTTAAGATCACGGAGGGTTCGAGGTTGACCGATTCATGTGAATGTTGCATCTGGAGGAAGCTCGATTGAACGGTGGTTAAGGTTTCGCTTCACTCTAAAGAGGGTGATGGATGAGTTCAACAAGTATTTAAGTAATCTATATATCTCTTGTTAATTACAATATGTGCCATTCACGATATTGAATCTACACTGTTAAAATGTCAACTGCAAATCTTACATCGGTATCTTTGGCTGGGTTGTTTGCTGGTCAAACTGATGCCACAAATAAACTTGTTTCTTCTTGCAAGACAAATGGCTTCTTTTATCTTGACTTTCGCCACCCCTCGACTTGCGATATTCTAGAACTCGTGGATAGGCTTGCCGCGATCGGTAAATCTGTCTTTAAGCTGTCGCTCTCTGAGAAAGAAGAGTACAGTACTGAGAAGTATCTGCCTTCGAGACTTTTAGGGTATGTATGCTATTCTGCGCTTTCTTTTCAAACGGGATTGCTAAAGAAGATTTGCTTAGATATAAGAGAGCCGGATGCTCCGTTGGACCATTTGCGGGGAAGAAGGACGGCTACGAAAGCTTTTCGGTTTGGCCTCCAACCCGTTGTGCATTTCTTTCCAGCATTGACTAATTGGTTGACGTTAAACAGATCCACAACAATGGTATTTTTGGTGACGATGATATGATCGTTCCTCAAGAGATCGAAAACAATTTGGCCCTTTTCAAAATGTTCATGAGCGAAGTGCACGGATACACGGAATGTATCTTGTCCATCCTCTCAAAAGCTTTAAGTCTCCCCTATGACCTTTCCGAGTGCCACAGAAAGGATGAACCGTCGTCGGCAAACATGGCTATGCTGAACTACCTGCCGTGGGGGAGTAGTGACAGGGAGATCGGCAACATGGCCCATACAGATATGGGAACTCTCACCGTGGTCTTCTCAAAGTCCGATGGCTTACAAGCTCTGCTACCTGGGTGTGAAGATTGGTCGTTCATACCCCCTCGAGACGGGCATGCCGTTGTCAATGTCGGTGATTCGTTGCGTTTTCTCTCCGGGGGCAAACTCGCATCATCCCTCCATCGAGTCGTTCCCCCACCCGATGCTTCTGGACAGGACAAGTTCTCTGTCATCTACTTCCTCCGACCAGAGTTCGACGCTAAGTTCAAGACATCTGATGGACAGGAGATCAGTAGTGTTGAATGGCATAACCGGAAGTACCAACTGTTCAGGGAAGACACACTTGACGCTCGAGAGCATGGTAACATTTTGACGGGTCGAGCGGAGTATCTTGGAGTGACCGAGGGCTGAAGATATATGACTGAACGGAATACCAAAACTGACCATCATTTGAACCTCCTTGTCTTGGATTGCATTTGTCCGTTACGTTCCATTGGAAACTGAGACATACTGTGACATCGTTCTAGTCTGCGACTTGAATCTCTCCCTCATCTAAGTTCTGATGCCAGTCATCTATGTGGAGCGAGAAGGGAGGAAGCTCGCTGTCCACGAAAAGGTCCAGGTATGGGGTAGAGGTTGAGTCATCTGACTTTCAATCAGTATGAATCCAAAAGTAGCGAGCAGATGAATGTACAGGTTCTAGGAGCTTCAACAGAAGTTATGAAAGCAGAGCAGATGTCGATATCCTCAAGCATCGGTACATCCTCGGGCATTGTCACTGTCCTACAGGACGTCAATCGTTGGTCCAAATGTGGCTCTGTTGGCGTCCCCATCGATGAGATCAAGGGTGGTGAAGTCCAAGAAAGCTCAATGTGTGGCTCTGGTCCTGCTATGAGACCGTGTAAGTACCGATACGTTATTGGATCTGGAACGCCTACCGCTCGTGTGAACGTCCTGATTAGCTGTCATCTCTTTCATTTTCTGAGCAACGTGGCTACCCAAATCTGCAAGTTTCAAGTCGTTAACGATGCCACAGATCCCGAGACTGATGAATCTAGCGGCAGTAGCGTTCATTTGCTCTTTAGTGCATCTTGATGTATATCTGTAGGTGTATTGCCTGTCAGAACTGACTTGGCTGCCTGAGGACATGGTTACATACGCTGAGCGAGGTATCTCGGAAGGCAACGCGATGAGAAAGCCGAGATCTGATATTTGGGTGAACACTTTAGTCCACTCATAGTATTTACATCCTTGATCGACCCAACTGAGGCATTTCGTAGCTGCTTTTAAGGTTTGAAAGCGTTCCGGAAAGTCGTCACAAAGCTTCTTTGCTAGTTCCTGGCGCTTGTCTCGTACCCAGTGTTCACCGGTGTGAAAGCCAGCCTCTACCACGTGCCGATAGATGTTGTAATACTCAAATCTGTGATAAATGCTTAGTAAATCTCGCATGTCGGAATTTTCTTGTTTTGTCGCTATGGCAGCCTTCCAGCCTTGTCCATTCGGCAATAGGGCTTTGGACTCCACGACTTTGCGAAGAAAGAGATTTGGATCTGTTCTACATGCCTCTAACACCAGTCTCAAATTGGCTGAGAAGGTGATCTCGGTGCATGTAGCCAATCGCTGCCTGTCGAGTGTATCATCATTGGAAGAGAGCCAGTAAGTCGCTAAATCAGAAGGGTGATTCGTTGAGGCACCCGGCACTGAAGCAGAGAAATCATCCAAAGTGCCCTGTCCCCATAACAAACTTTGATGGGGAAGGTTTAAGTCCGGTGTGTTCAGATGGCCAAGCGTTTGAAGCAATTGGCTCACTGTGGTATCTGGAAGTTGCCCTGGGATTACCGCCGTAAGACTGTTTTCGTTGAGAGACACTGAACTCCGTGGATGAGAGAGGGAGGTTTCACCATCATTGTCGTCGTTACGTAAACTTGGGTTCTGGCCAGACGCTGGGGGTGGAACAGAGGACCTCTGACATGGCCTGGTCTCATTGATATTTCCGGGCCTGCCGGTAGTTGGTGATACATCCAGAATCTTTTCCTGATGCGATAGAGCTGAGGGGACTGCAGGAGGGTGTCAGATACCACAAATAGGACATAGACGTAGTTCCAGCTATGTGTTACATCACTTACACAATGGATACAGCGAGAGAAATAGGCGAATCAAAGCGGATGACTCCTGTCTCGACAGATGCATAAAACATCTGGACATCTCAACAGTGGATAGTTTGTTCTCATTGGCGTTATAGTAGCGGCCAAGTTGAGAAAGCAGGGTTTGGAAGTCAGTATTTGAGCTGGACTCGAAATGCATCTTGTAACCACCACTGGAGCTTAGGTTGAGCAGAGATAACAGGGTGGGTGGGTCAGTGTCAGACCGGGATTCGATCCAAGTAAGACAACGCTGCTGAGCTTTGTCGTGATTAATAGCTACAATGGCGAATGGACTGTTGGGTTCAAAATCTAAAGTGGTGGCAGCCAAGATATAAGACAGATGCCCCTGGGATGCCTCAAAACAGGTTTAGCTCGTGGCGGCCGCAATACGGGATGACCCGAGTGTCTTTGGGTTATTCCCCGCATCGGACATGCACTCGGTGTGGAAGGCATTTTTTTACACAGCGTGGTGCATGATATACATTTTTCGAGGCCACCCACTTGAAAAAGGAGATACTGGCCATAGATTGGCGTCTTAGCAGGCTAGATCTCCTACCCCGAATGCTGGGAACTGATCAACACATTTCGCCGTCAGCGTCACTGAATTCATATAATATCAGTCTGAAATGCAAGGTCTGGCAGCAAGTGGGCGCTACTGCCTTCTTAACGTTCAACTAGATTGACATGTCAGTAAATACTCTGAATCTGCACTATTTGATGACCCCGACGTAGCACAGCCGAAGAGCCCCACTTAAGTATGAAAATGCGTGGAATTTCATGATCATGTGGAGTTCGATCAATTTGCAATAGGTCCAGGTTATCAATACTTGAAGGCGAGCGGGGTGTTACCTGTGAAGGTTAAGCTATAGGTCAAGAGAAATCAGAGTATGTGTACCCGGTACTTCGTGAACGCTGAAGAATGAAATGTGTCGTAGGTGGACTGTACCCCATTCGGGTTAGCGCTCTTGCCTCCTGCGAACTGCGAACCACAGACGAGCCTAGATTGGCTGTTGAATGCTTGCATGAGTGAACGCTGAAGCAGCACCTATCTCCTATTCGCCTGTAATGTAGTAATTACCTCCATTGCATCTTATCCCCTGACTAAAAGGTTAAGAGGGGAGATAAGCGAAAAAATCAGTGATCTGTCGTCTTAGGTGGGGCACCAGTGTCAGGTTTAACCTAGCGGTTGCCATTCATGAGGTGCAAAAACAACATCTTGATGCATCAGAGATACGCCAAGCCTTATAAGGTATGCTCTCATGTGTGGGCTAGATGACGCCCACGCCGCAAAATCTCTTTCAATGAATGTGAAACAATCCTCGAGTTTTAGTGGATACATTGTTTTGCAGGCTTCATAGATTAACATGAGTGCATTACCTAGACAAGTCTGTTTCCACATACGAGACAATGAAGATCAGGAATAATGCGGCTGAGAATGATCTGGTTCATTTGAACCCCAACGGCATTATGAGACGAGGGTTTGTAGGTGCGAAGACGATTCCAGATTGAGCTGTGGAATAAGCGACGTCCCGCAATCAAACAAGAGATTGATAGCAGATAAACGTTTTAGACTTGTTTCCTATGCCTCCTTTTCTGGTTCGTCTCTCATTTTTCGATCAATTTCAGCAATGGCAATCAGCAAGCGCCTCCCCCAACTCGCTTTCGAAACAGTTCGCAGGCAGTTTCCAGGCCTAGACAAGGGCTCTATATGTCTCAATAACGGTGCGGGCTCTCTTGTCTACAGAGGCGTAATAGAGAGGTACAAGCCAATTCCTTTGGGCATCCTTGATTACAGCCTCTGACCTACACTAGCATTAGTAAAACCATGTCTTCTCCAAATATGAACCTACGCGGACTCGACTCCAGTAGTCAGATTGACGTCGCGAAGCGTGCTACTCAGTTGGCAAAGATAGCATCTTTTGTGAACGCTGATCCTGATGAAATTGGTAAGACCCCACTCCATCGGAACATCGGGCTTGTACTGTTATTGACACCTTCGGCCAAGCAGCGTTTGGAGCTTCCACGACAGGTTTGTTGCGAACATTGACTCAATCTTTGCGACCGAATCTCAATGCCGATTCAGAAATAATTGTCTCAACCCTTTGTCACGAAGCCGGAATCACTGCATGGTTGTCGCTGGCTAAAAGTCTGGGAATAGTCATCAAGTGGTGGAGCCCTCCTATTGCCAAAGGACAGACTACCGACCCCAGGCTCACTTTATCCAATCTGCGGCCTCTTTTATCTCCCAAAACCAGGCTTGTTTGCTGTGGTCATGTCTCAAATATTACCGGAACAATCGAGCCTATCAAGGATATCGCAGACCTCGTCCATACCATTCCCGGTGCCATGGTATGTGTCGATGGGGTAGCCATGGTCCCTCATCGTCCAGTCGACGTAAAGGCTTTAGATGTTGATTTTTATATCTTCAGTTGGTACAAAGCCTTTGGCCCTCACATCTCACAAATCTATGCCCGTCGACGTGTCCATCAGCGCGCTCTGACCAGTCTCAATCATTACTTCTTCGAGCCGAAAGCCCTTGCCGTTAAACTAGGCCTCGGTAATCACTGTATTGAGCTCGAGCATGCTGTTGTTCCAATTATCGATTACCTGGAAGATGAAATTGGCTGGGAGTCCATCATCGCTCATGAGCAAACTATCACGGGATATTTACTCGATTATCTGAGGGCGCATTCCGATCTGTTTACTATTTATGGATCGCAAACATCGGATCCTAACACCAGGGTTTCTTTAATTAGTTTTTCAGCAAATGGACTTTCTTCCGACCGAGTGGCGCAGGAAATTCATGAAACATCGCCTTGTCGTGTTATGAGCGGGGATTGCTGGTCTCCTCGTACAGTCTACGATATCTTAGGACGTGGGGTCGATGGCATCATTCGGGCAAGTTTGGTTCATTATAATAGTATGGATGAAATGAGAGTTTTTACTCGGACACTTGAACAGGCTGTTAGAACCTTGAGATATTAAGAAGCTCGGCTGTCGCTTGTTTCTATCAGCCGGATAAATTGAACAATAGCTATTCATCTCAATTACTCTATCTCGATTCGAACCTGAGTGCCCTTGTTACTATGATCTCAAGTGTTAGGCCACTCCTATTTGCGCCCGTAGCACATACTAGGTAACACAATAATACTGATACTACTTACTGCGATCCCTAGTACCTTACCTCTGGTATATAAACTCATTATACTGCAACTGATTGAAATACATAGACAAGTATCTATAACGTTAAACTCCTGACCCTTCTGATCCTTTATCTTCATTTCCAACTACGACTTCTGTTACTCGTAGCAATGGAGCTTCAACGCCCTTTCCCCAATTACAATGTCAGCAGTGACACGGAGCGCTCACGGCTTGATAAGCCCATGACTCTCAGCGGCCATCTAGAACCGTATCGATCGTTCAAAGTCACTCCCGTTATTGGAACTGAATTCCCTGATGCAAATGTCGCGGAATGGATGAGGGCAGAACAAAGCGACGAACTCCTTCGGGACTTAGCAGTTACAGGTAAGTATAGTACTAGGACTCTTCTACCAGGATAGCTGACAATACAAAATAGTATCTCATCGAGGCGTTGTGTTTTTCCGGGCTCAAACAGACCTCACTAACGAGCTTCAAAAGGAACTGGCTGATCGCTTAGGGCGGCTCACTGGCAAACCAGAGTCCTCAACCTTGCACGTCCACCCCCTACAGAACTTTAATCCTGAGGAGGACAAGCACATCAACACTATCACGACTGACCAAGCAGCGAACCCTGCTGAGAACCTGTGGAAGAATAGACCCAGCGACATCCGGAATAGTTGGCACACGGACGCTGGATACGAGCCCAACCCGCCAGATTACTCAATCTTGAAAGTGGTCAAATTACCTGAAACGGGCGGAGGTAAGTAGTCAAGTTCTCATAGGTCCTTACCCTCATGACGAAGTACTCACCGCCTAATGCAGACACTATGTGGTCTTCTTCATGCGAGATCTACGACAAGATATCGCCCAGCTACCGCGCATTCCTTGAAGGTCTCACAGCCAAATTCTCTCAAATCAGATTGCCACGTGTGGCTGCTGAAAAGGGATTTGAACTGTACACCGAGCCTCGTGGGTCGCCGAATAACATAGGCGCATCTCTTACGACTGTGCATCCAGTCGTTCGTACCAATCCTGTTACAGGCTGGAAGAGTCTTTTCGCTGTTGGTAACCATGTTGAAAGCATCAATGATGTGACGCCCGATGAGAGCAAAAGACTCCTTGACTGGTTCCTACAATTGATCGTGGAAGAGCATGACAGTCAGTTGAGACACCGTTGGCAAAGCCCATATGACCTTGGTACGTTTGGCGATCTCCATGGCTTCCGGAAAGGGTTTCTAACTTTATCACAGCCATCTGGGATAGTCGTACAGTCTATCATACCGCAATCTTTGACTATGCAGGGCTTGGTTCACGAACAGGGTATCGTGCTGTGGGAATCGGCGAGCGGCCATTCTTTGATCCTGGAAGTAAGACTCGCAGGGAAGCGCTAGCTAGTAACTAGGACAGATTTCAAGAAGCTTTAAAAAGACCCTCCAAGTGTCGGTATTCTAAATTTCAAATTATTGCATCAATAGCAACACATGACAATGAGCAAAACAGACGTCAACGCCGATTCTAACGACACTGTTCCCGCCGAGGTTCATACCCAGGATGTGTTTCTGTTTGCCCTCAACCGAACTTGCTCTCATGTCCTGTGTCGTCTTCTCTCCGACCAGCCAGGATGGATCCAATCGAACTACCACTTCAAACGGGCATTCGACTTTGCTAGAGAATCTTTCAACTGGAATCCAATTGCTTCTGTTTCTGATGATAGACGGCGCGGTTTCGAAAAGCTTCTTTAAGAAGGGTTTGAAGAAATCCAGATCGAGCGACAGTCAGCTATTGCCGAAGTAAGCTATCGTCCAGGCCGTGTATTTGACATTTTGGCTAAAAGCACCAGAACAAATCAATGTTCCTGAAAGAACATACCTTCTACATATGGGAACCTTCGAGGCTGTCCCAGAGTATGTGGGGTGGTCCTCCAAGCCCAGCGTTCACAGTTCAGGACGAATGGACTTCATCTGTCGCGGCTGCAGCAAAGACCAACCCAACTATATTTCCTGATACCTGGCTACTGCAATGGAGGCCTCTTTTTCTCATCAGACATCCTGCCCTTACCTTCGAGTCTTGGTATAGAGCAGAAAGCGGCGCTCGACACATTGATCTTGCGGATAGGTCGTGGGCCTTCTATACGACATATCAATACTCTCGACAACTGTACGACTGGTTCTTGTCCAGTGGTCTGAAGACAAGCAAGCCGATTGTGATCGATGCTGACGATATCTTGGAGAACGGCCCAGCAATCAAGGATTTGTGTCTCTCCATTGGCATGGATGAGAACAAGATTCTATACGAGTGGGATACAATTCAAGCGCCAGAAAACGCCGGACGCCGCGAGCTAAAGTTTATGAGTGAGTACTGGAGCTCGACGTCTGTCGGTAATTCTAAGAGCTCGCGAGGTATTGATCTGCAGGCTGTCTATGGTCGATGGGAAAAGGACTTTGGTGCTTCAGCTGCCAGTGAGCTCCATAGGATAGTGGAACGCTCAATGGTAGACTATAACTACTTGAGATATAACAAGATCTAGACATAAGTGCAGAAGGAGAAGGCTATTAGCTATATAAAAAGCTGTAAATATACAGTCAAATATACCTCCTGATATCGCGATGTGTATCAACATGCAAGATTGATTCTAGCAGCGACAGGGGCTCCGGATGCGTAAGGGTCATAGTCGAAGGCGGTCTCGGTCTTGAAGCAGCTGTTATCGCGGCTAGTAACGAGTCGCGCAAGCGAGCTTGCGAGCTCCAAAATACATGTCTTGATGGATATGCATTCCTCGAAGGTGTTGTGTAGTTGTCAAGGCCTATAGCCTAATAACCATTGATCACTAGTTACATTTGATCTCGTAAGGATCGCCGCTGGGGGTGGCATATGGGCTTGGAACGATATCATGCCCACGGACGGGCGCTCCGACTACAGTTGTGCCGGGGGCAGTAGAAGGGACGGATGTTTCAATATCTTGTGGTAGTGCTAACGAGCTTCGTGCCATCGATCTTTGTAATAGCCATAGATTGCATGTCAACTGTCGCAGTGGGGTTGGTTGATTCGTCTGTGCAGATAATCGACTCTATCAGGATTTCCATAAACCGAGTTGTGGTGGGCACGGTGGTCGCCGCCTCGATTGTCTTCATTCTTGCTTGAGATAGTAGCCGTGGTCTCGGTCATGATGAAAGTAGTAGTAACCAAAGAGGAAACGCGGCTTGGCCCAGTGCTAATACACAGATAGGCGACAAAGGCTCAGGTCACGCGTTTTAGGGTGCCTGTAGTGAGGAATAACTCAAGTCAGATAAAGAGTTGAATATAAACGACAATGTGAAACAAGGTCGAGTGAGGATATCACATTACCTATATAATCATCGTTGGAGGTTTCTTATCCCATACGTCATTCATAAGATGGTTCTATTGGCAGGCTACGGGAAGAATATCGCGACGCAACTGTAACCCTGGTAGATACCTGGTAATTACCGATCTCAATTGCCGCCTAGATTCTAAATAGACCATCCTTGTGCGGCGTTCTTTGCTAGTGCATTATTTGAGCCATCCTTAACGACGTCGAAGGTAGGCTCATCAGTCCAGAATTCATAATCGTTGGCCTTGTTACCAGGCTTGCTGATTTGCCAAGGCATCCATGGCACACCCAGACCATTGAAGACATCGATATGCTGACGGATGTTTGCAGACTTGCTGTCTCCTGTAGCTCCAAACTCTTCAAACAACATGAGCTTTTTGGCGCTTTTTGCGTGTTGCAGCGCGACAGGTCCTTTGTTCTTGAACTCGTTGACGCCCATGTAAGAATGGATGGTGACAAGGTCCAAAGCCGTGCACGCCCAGTTTTCAGCAACGTCTGAATTTGGAAACTCGTTTCCGCCACCTAGATATATTTTAGTCATAGCATGACATCTCCAAATGCATGACCACTTACCAGTGGAGATCAAAACTTTACTGCTACCCATAATGCTCCGCATGAAGCCAGCTCGATCGCACCACCACGACGGATGAGGCGGAATATTATTGTTCAAATGACCCTGGCCTTCGTTTTGGATATTGAACGAGAAAATGTGGCTGCTTAGATCTTTCCAGGCTGGGCTTCCGCTAATCAGTGTGTTCTTGTGTTCAAGTACGTGACGAATGCGGTTCTGGAAATCGGAAATGCAGTTTTTGTCCGAATACCAGAACTCGACATTGTTGGCACTAGCTGGCTGAGTGTTGCAGTCCACGGCAGGCAGCTTGTATTTTGATACGTAGGCATCGCTTCCCCAGCAGCCGAGCTGGTAACGGTCATGGATGGCAATGGTGAGCTTGATGCCTCGGGCTTGAGCTTCGACCATGAGTTGATCTATGGCCTTGAGCTGAGTGTCGTCCCATACGCCGACAGTGTTTGGCTCAATATCAGGCATTGAAACAGATCCAGTGTTTTTGAAGTTCTGGCCAGTTGGCGAAATAAAGATTCGTAGCACCTTCATCTTTGCACCCTGGATGGCGTCCAGGACATCTAGCCTATCCTGTCTGCATGCCCAGTCAGTCATATAATTATGGTTGAGAGGGGCCACCTTACTGCTTGAATGCATGGAGGAAGAAGGAGTTGACGCCTGCGAAGCTATTGCCTTGTTGGCGCGCGGTGAGCTCTGTGTCAAGGGAGGCAGCCAGTGCAAGCAGAGCCTGACATAGTGCAAAAAGGCCGAAGCGCTTCATCGATGTTGAGTGTCGAGGATATTTTAGTGAAGGCAAAGTATTGTCGGTGCTAGTCTAGTCTTAAAGCCTCATGGGTCTCAATCTCATCTTATATAAGAATCTAAATTCTATCCACCTCCTCCTACTGGATGGTATGTGCACTGGCCAGCGGTAACCCTGGGGATCAGTAGCTTCCATCTTCCATCTTAATGCAAGTGCAAGTTTAGCCAAGTGTCCAAGGATAAGTAAGATTAGAAGGGGCTGTGATCTGCTGGTTGAACTTGGTGTCCGTTGGATCAAATCAGCATCTGACGTTTCCCCAGAGCTGGGACGTCGATCTTTTCCATTTTCCATCGCTGGGTTAATCAACCTGACATCGTGGCCGCATATTATCGCGTTATCGACCACGCAATCTAACTATTTTCCTCACTGCGCCGAAAATCGGTAAGGTTTGGTGTCTTGGCTTGGGCATGATCTTGGACGGTATTTCGAAATACCATTCTAGCGTCTAACATAGTCTCGGAGTTCAGATCTGGAATGCTGGTGTAACCCTCTCGGCTCTTGAAATAAGCTTAGACGTAAAGACCAAACTCCGGCTTAGCGTTCATTGACATCGGCCACTAGCCCTGGTCCGTTACAGTGTACCTGTAAGGTAAGCCGTATTCAGTCAAGAGCCCGTAAGCTATTTATGCGCAGTACCTAGTCATTAAAAGATTATCACTGTACAGCCCACAGGGGTGTGTTTTCCCACTAGGAACACTTGAGCCTTATTATATATAGAGATTTACTACATATATATTTACTTGCCACTGGGCAAGAGATAGGCTAATAAGAGGGTATTGGTACAGCGGAATATGGGAAAACACACCCCTGTGGACTGTAGTTATAAAACAAAACCTTAGGTAATAAAATATTATTTTATTAATCCGAAATATACCGATAAAGCCCACAATGCGATAGATGTTCCGTTTATAATTTAGACTACCAGATTGCTAGTTACAATCGATCTAACAATTGACCTCTGTGATCCGTCGCGTACTCGCTTTACGTGGATTCTTAGCTTCAAACACAGCGTCCAATTCTTCCAATGTCCGACCCTTCGTCTCCACAAAGAAAAAGTAAATAAAAGTAAACTCAAATAGATCCCAAAACACGAAGAATACATAACTGTGCGGTGTGCCATTAGTCAGATATAAATCACAGTATGGTTGTGGATATATACTTACAACCAGTATCGAATGTTCTTCATAGCAACTGGTGCTGCGAAGGTGTTGACAAAGCTTGCAACACCTGAAGCTATCATATATACCATCATGCCGTTGGCTCGCATATCATCTAACTGTGTCAGTGAAAGATCATATGGCTGCTTCAAGCAGCAGTTGAATGGTGGGAGTCTTACTAGCTAGGACCTCTGCTGGATAGATGGGTTGCATTGGAGTGAAGCCGACTGCAAAGATAACCCCGAAGATGAAGATAAATGCGATGCTTGCTGAGCTTGAGGGGGTGCTACCAGAGCGCTCATACTCGGCTGCAGTGGCGGCAACGATAGCAAGCGCAATTGACATACCCAGACAAGATCCCATTAGCATCTTGCGCCTACCAACAACATCATGGAGACGAGCTTTTAATTGTTAGTAAAAGACGTTACCTGTTCTGTGAACGATCACGTACCTCCAATTGTAGCAGCTATCCATCCAGATAGTGCGTAGAATGCGTTCAACAAAAGAACCATGTTCGTAGATGTGATACCGACGTTTTCGACCATCAGCGGAAGATAATAACTTGAAACGTTGTTGCCAGAGAATTGGCCGAACCAGGACATGGCTATAACTAGCATAAGACGATATCGCCGGTTGCGAGACTTGTAAAGGCTTCGTAGATCGAAGCAAGCCCATTGGGATCGGCCTTGAACCTCGATGAGCGAGTCTTGGATCTCCTGCATTTCGATGTTGACGATGGGGTGGTCGGCGTCTCCATTTGCGTGATGCTTAATAATAAACGCGCGAGCTTCTTCAATCCTTCCTTGGGCGACCTGCCATCTCGGACTCTCGGGGAGTAGCCAACTACCAAGACAGACAATTCCGGGGCAAAGTATCTGCAGCCAGAGGGGGAGCCGCCACTTTATGTTGCCGCTCAGGTGAATATTGGCGCCGTACATCGCTATTACGAGGCAAATTAGATTGGTCGGCGTGAGGCGGACTTTGATGATACATACCGAATGATGCTAAGATGCTTCCAATGTACCACAAGGTATTGAATATTCCTGCCACAGTTGCTCGATAAAGTGGAGGTGCAATCTCGACGAGTAGCATTGGTGCAGCGACGGTGTTAATGGTCGAGAAAAAGCTGATGAGAAACCTTGCGCCGATAAATGAAGACAAAGTTGGGGCCACTGCGGTAAAAACAGCAGAGGCACAGATAAGGAATGAAGTGACAGCAATAGTGATTTTCCGACCTCTCCAGTCGCATATCCAGACGAACAAGGCGCCAGCCATCTGTCCGATCTGGAAAATGGAGAAGACCAAGCCTGTCGAGGTCGAGCCTTTGTCGCCCAGTCCGTAGTACTGCTGATACTCGGGGATGACATTCAAGGAACCCATAAGCGAGCCATCGTAACCGTTCATGGTTGAACACAGGTAGATCAGCGCACAAGCCATGTACAGCTGGAGATGGCCTCTGCCCCACGGGGAAGGAGCTCCTACATTGTCAAGCGCGGTTGCGATGGCTTCTGGGGTCTGAATAGCTTCCTTCTTTTCGCTTGTGACATTCTGAAGATGATCGCCTTGAGGCCGTTCAAGCTCTTTAGACATGATTGTCATGTGTGAAATAAGGCGACGGTTGGGTGATTGAATTGAATTCAAGATAAGACAATGGCCCCGGAAGATCCATATATACATTGCAGCGGTACTTGTTGACATGATCGGCATGCGGGGAAGTGGCAGGGTTCTGTCAACGGGAGGGATGCGCACTAGGACGAGGTTAGAAATGTCCGAAATACCGCCTTAGCTTGTGACCCCAAAAAGAAAGATGGTGCGCTCAAGTGGGTTACATTATGCAAATAACTTGTTGGTGGACTGATGATCATCGTCGCGGATGTGGTAGAACGAATGTAATGTTGCATTCTCGACGCAGCTTGGACCGGACTAAACTTGGCTTCTGACTGGTGACTGTGGGAGGAAACAAAGTTGCACCAGGGAATCTTTAAAAGTGCAATGTCACCCAAGCATACCACGCATGGACATCGACCGTTTATTGTTGGTTTCTTGATCACCTGCCATGGCCGCCGCAACCCATATCGTTGACCTAGCCACTGGCTGGAAGCTGAAACGTTCCGATGAGGGCGATGATACCTGGATGACGGTGGAAAAGGTCCCAACTGTCGTTCATCTAGACTTACTGAACAACAAAAAGTAATAACTTTTCCCACACGTTCTTTTGGTAAACAAATGCTGACGCGGGGTCTGTAGGATACCAGACCCATTCGTTGGTACAAACGAGCTTGATGTCGAATGGGTTGGTGAGCACTCTTGGACATACGAGACCACTTTCAATGGCCCTGCCATCTCCGACAATGCACAAGTTTACCTCTTGCTCGATGGCCTTGACACTCTCGCTCACGTGCGATTGAACGGCACGACCATCCTCAAGAGCGACAACATGTTCCTGAGTCATCGCGTAGACATAACAGCTCTACTTCAGCAATCCAAGAGCAACACACTCTCCATTGAGTTCGACAGCGCTTTATTGGCCGGGAGAGCACTTGAAAAGGAGCATTCGGAGCACAATTTTGTTGCTTTCAATGGAGAGGCGAGTCGTCTGGCTGTGCGCAAGGCGCAGTATCATTGGGTACGTATCTGATGAATTTTCGAAGCATTTGATCTGACTCACAAGGGATGGGACTGGGGCCCAGTATTGATGACGGCCGGGCCGTGGAGGCCTGTGAGGCTTGAGGTATCACATATGCACATAAGCAACGTCCGCGTTGATTACGATGTCTCCAACGACTTAAGCACTATAACTGGAAAGATAGTCGCCGACATCGAGGGTTTGGTCGATGAAATCATTTTCACTATAGGATACGGAGGTCAGGACATTTTCTGTGTCGCCCAGAAAGCAGAGAGTGGTACAAATGCATCAGAATTCAAGCTTGGTTAGTATACTCAATGGATTCCGACATTTCATACATTAACATGACCAGAAAACCCAAATCTCTGGTATCCCGCTGGATATGGAGAGCAGTGTCTCTATTCCGTTGCAGTCAACGCATCATACCAGGGTATAGTTCTCAACACCTGGGAGACAAAGATAGGTTTTCGCAAGAGTCAGCTTGTGCAAGAGAAAGACGGTCACGGACAGTCTTTTTACTTCCGCATAAACAACATTGATGTTTTCTGCGGTGGATCTTGTTGGATCCCAGCTCACAGTCTTCTTCCCAGTCTGAATCCTGATAAGTATCGTGCTTGGCTCCAGGTCATGATTGACGGCAACCAAGTAATGACAAGGTACGAAACTCTCTTATTATAAACACTAAGTTAATCCCTCCTAGGGTCTGGGGTGGAGGTATTTATGAGGACGATGCCTTTTACGATATATGTGACGAATTGGGTATCCTTGTCTGGCAAGACTTCATGTTTGCTTGCGGGGTGTATCCCGTCTGGCCTGCATTGTCGGATTCTATACAGGCTGAGGCCGAAAATAATATCCGTCGCCTTCGACACCATCCGTCCATTATCATTTGGGCCGGCAACAACGAGGACTATCAGGTGCAAGAGCAATGTCACCTTGATTACAATTACGACGATAAGAACCCCGAAAGCTGGCTTAAGAGTAACTTTCCAGCGAGATACTACTACGAACACCTGCTTCCTTCGATAATGGAGAAAGAGACGCCCGGTACTCAATACTGGCCAGGTTCTCCATTTTCGAACGGCAAGTCCAGCGACGACCTCAATATTGGCGATGTTCATCAATGGAATGGTAAGTGATGGCTCAATTTAAATTATCGGCATCTAATCTCACCGTTTTACAGTCTGGCATGGAACCCAAGAGAAGTATCAGAGATATGGCGAGATTGGCGGGCGGTTCAATAGCGAGTTCGGACTAGCCGCTTTTCCAGTTCTCAAGACAGTCGAAGGTTTTGTCAAGAACCGGGAGGATTTATACCCGCAATCACATGTTCTCGATTTTCACAACAAAGCAGATGGGCACGAGCGACGCATCGCGACATATGTTATGGAAAACTTTCGTTTTTCTTCTGATCTCGCTGTAAGTTTTCTGCACTTCCAAATCGGGATCAAAATTGACACCGTCTCCAAGACTTGGGTATACTTGACCCAATTGGCACAGAGTGAAGCCATGACTTACGCGTACCGCAATTGGCGACGGCAGTGGGGAGAGAATCGCCGATGTGGCGGTGCTCTGGTGTGGCAGCTCAACGATTGCTGGCCCGCGACATCCTGGTCTATCGTGGATCATTATCTGCGAAAGAAACCAGCCTTCTACGTCATCAAACGCGCGTTGTGTTCGATCGCGGTTGGAGTGCAGCGCGAACACCACGACTGGAGTGTCTGCCATGCGCGTCCGAAAAAGTCTTCGAACTACGAGCTCTGGATCTCGAGTAGTCTGCAGCACGAGACGCTTGTTGATGTGGAGCTTCGATTTCTGTCCATTGCAACTGGAAAGGAAGTGAAGCCGACTGTTAAAAAGGACAATGTTGCAATTGTGAAGAATGGAGTGACGAACGTTCTATCTGGAGTGATCGATAATGTTAGGGAAGAAGTGCACGTGTTGGCTGCACGCGTCTTTCAGTCTGGAGAGTGCATTTCTCGCGATGTTGATTGGCCACAGCCCTTCAAGTACCTGTCGTTTGAGAACAGAGGCGTCAAGGTCGAAGCACAGACCGGGAAGTTCATGATCTCTTCTGAAAAGCCTACAAAGGGACTTGTACTTGAAGAGATCGACGACTGTGTATTGAGCGACAATTGCTTGGATGTTATGCCGGATGATCCCCAAGTGGTGGATATTTGTACCGAAAGTCAGGATCCTAAGGCGCCTAATTTCACGTACTTGGGATCACGGGAATAAGTTGTTAGGTTGGGCAAGAATGGACCGACAAGACAACACGTGCTTTCCCTCTGCGATAAGATATGCGATAAGATACGCGATAGGATATGCGACAAGATAACGTCCTTGATAGCAGTTAGACCAATCAAGTTAGCGTGCTCTAAACCTCCAACTGCAAAATTCAACAAACAGGTGTATTACTCAGAGCCAAAACGATCCAGTGAATTTCATTCCTTTAACAAATATCGCCCATAACCTCGAAATAAGCAGGATATATCTTTAAACCACCTTAGTAATAAAGATGCGTCCATACTGATAATAGACTTTATTGTTTTTGCAGGCATTTACCTACCAACTTTACTATTTGTTATTCTGCATAGTGAACGATGTTACAATGAAGCTCTTCAGGGTAGCTTCGGACACGCCGTGAGCTAGCACGGAAATTTGTATATCCTTGCTAGTGCCATCCAGCGGCAACAGAGTTCACTTGCTATATTCAGCATAGCTTAGACTTAGCGAGACATTGCCGAGGTTTCTGTTTGACGCTATGCGCATAGAGACTAAACTCAATTAAGAAGAATTTACTGCAATTCGGTGACGGCTCTTAATGAATCAGATGATAACTGTTCCAACTACACGAGATTGTCTACAAACTACCGATCTGGATAACTGACAGCACCTCTCTTGACCTTGCACTAGGTATGCTTTTGTCATCTACAGACCTTGACTCTGTAACAGCCCTTCAAGAACGCGCCCTGGAAACTGTGGATCTGTGGGCCATTCAGTGCCAGCTTAAACGGTTGCCTAAGCTTGTTGACAGGCCATGATCAGAAGCTAATTCCGCGCTCTGAATCCTCGACAAGAGGCTTCCCTTTACCCTTCATATCATTTTGTACAACTGGAAACTTCTCTTCTAATTTTGGGCGCAAAGCCCGACCATGGAGTTACCTTACATGCCAGAGACAATTGGCGCCCAAGAATCTAACAACCAAATCCGACAGCCCCGAGTCACTTCATCATGCGCCGAATGCAGACGTCGTCGTGTCAAATGTGAGGGCGAGACTATTCCTTGTCGGCAATGTGTCTACTACCTCGTTCCACACCTGTGTCACTATCCCGCAAGAAAAAAGAGGCACAATGTATCTCTCAAGTAACGCGCCCGACGGACAAGTACCTGCCGTCGCTGAACTAACGCGATACGCAGATCTCACAATGAACTTGCCGATAGTTACGCCAAGGCCCAGAAGATCATCGGAACATTGTTTCCTTCTAGTTCCCTTGATGAACTTTCGTCAATGACCCGTCAGCAATTGATGGTACGGCTGCAGTCTTCCAAACCGCCTCCACCTCCGATTGAGATGGAGCCGCATGACCATCTGCAAGTTTTAGAGCCCCCACTGGAACAAAATTTCACTTGGGACGAAATATCCGAGACTGAAAGTGAGACATCGCGCGTAGCAGACGATGTCAACGGACTAGCCTTCTCGCGACAATCTCTCAATGCCTCATACCTGGGTATATCGTCGGTTCCTACCATTCTGAAAGTCATCGCCCACCTTTCTCCTCATGTGCAAGAACGCATTCCCAAGGGCACTGAAGCTTGGCGAAGTCCTTCAACTCTGGCTGACAGTCCGGGTGACATGGTTTCCCTGCAGGAAGATGAGATACCGATTATAAATGCATATTTTATTCACGTACATCCTGTCATTCCCATGGTCGACGAAGCCGACTTTCGTCAGAGGTATTTTCAATCAAACACGGAAGAGGATGAAAATGGCCCATGGCTGGCTCTTATGAATATGGTCCTCGCTATGGGGTCGATGGCGTCAGACTCGATCCACTTCAACGGGCACAACCACTTTTACAAGCGAGCTCTACCTTATCTAAACATCAACTCTTTCGGCTCTGGTCACCTCTACATGGTCCAGGCATTAGCTCTGTATAGTGGCATGGTACTTCACTTTCTCAATAAACCTAATATGGCAGTTGCTGTTATGGGAGCAACTCTTCAGATGGCCGTTGCGATGGGCCTACACAGAGTGAAGGCTTCACAATCTTCTACGAATCCAGCTTGTCATCCTGCCAATGGCTCAACAACAACGCGGATACGGACTTGGTGGTCTATCCTCTGTCTGGATACGTGGGCTTCGTCTACTCTGGGACGTCCTAGCGAGAGATATTGGGATCCAACTATAACGCTAACTTCATCGATGTCGGTTTTGGAAAACCTGGTAAGCCACGTCAAACGCCGTTGTCAGAACCTGCTTGCTCATGTTTATTGTCGCACCCTAGGATTATGGAACAATATCCCTCGCAGCCAGTGAGAAGTTCTGTAGGATCGCAACACGTGTACAACAACGCCTTGCCCAGTTACCTTTGATCGGCCCAGAGGAAGTTGAGGAATTCGATAGTGAGCTCGTCGCCTGGAAAGATTCATTGCATATGTTTCTGGCTCATCGTGAGCAATGCCCACCAAGTCTCAACACTGCGCGAGCGACTCTTTGGTGGAGATGGGTTACAACTCGGCTCATGCTCTACCGCCCAGGCTTGTTGACCACAGCGCTGAATCAGAAGCCATGGGGACAGGAAACTACTAGGGAAGCAACCCAAGCTCGGAAATGCATCGAGATTGCCAAAGAAGGTGTCGACCTTATGGCCATGGAGTGGGCCCCAAACCAGTTTCTTTGCTGGAACAGCGCTTGGAATCTTTTCCAGGTGTCATTAGTCCTCGTTTTGGGCCTCGTCTCGGACAAACAAGAGGCCGAAAAAGCAGATTGCTATGGACTTCTATGTCGTGCGATTGAGCTGTTTGCTCAGATGGAGCCTCTTGACACTGGGTGCACTCGTACCCGAAGGCTTCTCCAGGGTCTGGCAAAACAGACTGAGGCAAGCACTACCTCTCCAATCAACTCTGAGGCTTTCGATTTATCTATAATTGACTACCTAGGTACAGATTCGTTCTGGGAGAACATAGAAACCGAGTTCAATTGGACCTTCTAAAGTTCGCTGAGAGACCAAGGTTGCAGAAGTATAAACACAGTGTTGGAAGTCATGATTGAATATTGCTAAAAGGCCCGGGGATCGGTCATTTCATAGACGATAGTCTACCATCAAAGCCCTTGTGTTGGACACCAAAAGATGTCAATTTCCAGCAATCCCTTTTTCGCCGTTTCCCTGTTAGTACCACCTGGATATCTGGTATGAGACCATGTATCCGCTCTGTTAGTCGTGATGGTTGGTCGTGCCGCTATTCTTGGCAGATTTAGCAATGTTGTTCCACGCAAACCAGCTACCCTCTGGTGATTTGACCATCGGACCGGGATACGAAATCTCCTCCCGGCAAGTAGAATATCACCGGAAGTTCAATTGATCTTTTCTTCACCTCTCGCGCAGTTTAATTATCTCTGGCGTTTATTAGTTGAACCTTTCCATCGAAACTCTTTGTCAGACCGAAATCCCCTTACTTTTATTGTTAGGAATGGCTCCAGGCAAACGCTCGTCCATGGAACCCTTGCGAGCTGATATGAGGGACGAACAGTACTGCATGGGCCTTTGTAAAAGCTTTCTTTTCTAACGATGGCGGAGTGGATATTTAATGGATGTGACTGTCCGGGGTGTACCAACAGACAGTGCGTCTTTACAAGATACTATCTTTATCCTTATATACTTCAAAGACCTTTTCTTTTACCACTTAGTCTTTCAGATCAGAAGATACAGTTCAAGAGAAAACTTAATTGAAAATATACAAATTCACAATAACTAGAGATTTTCTTACTATACTGTAGAGAACTTGGTATACATAAGAACAAGGTGTTTAACTGGTGGGGGGCGAGCTTGTGTTAGTTCCAGGGTCGTTTTAAATGCATCCTCTATTGAAAAACTCTACAAAACATCAACTGCCACAGCTCGTGTAAACGTTCTAGACTCGCGGGACTCTAGCATATGTGAGCCGGTTTAAGAGACTTGTGATATTAAATTTCGTATTAGCCAGAAACAACCTTGTTGACTTTATGGTACATATAATACATCCTTTCTTTCTCTTTAACCAGCACCTTTATCAGCAAACTCTCATTACATTCTATTCAACATGCAATTCTCTCGACTAATATCACTAACTTCCCTTGCATCCTTGGTTTACACAATCACTGGTAAGAGGCTCATCATGGCAATCGGAGGACAAGCCAATAGGCACCTGCCTTAATAGTTACTTACAGCAAGAGTTACGATGACCCATCGCTCCCGATAGCCAGCCTCTCTTGCTCGAATGCGAAAAACAGGCTGAAGTATCATGAATCGGCCACTATCCAGAGTCTTCCTCTCCCGATCATGGCAATAGTAGCTATCAACGACGCCCGTTTGGACGCATGCACAACCTGCTCGGAGCTCCACTATCCCACTTTAAGGAAGTCAATTAAGGTTTTAGCCATGGACGGACCAGACAGTGGCATTGTTCTCTCCCTCAAGACTATGAACACTTTGACCAATGGGAGGGCTGAGGACCTTGGAAGTATTGAGGTAGAAGCGGTGGAAATACCCATGGTTAGTTGTGGTGCAAGGGACCAGAGTTGGCACGAGCTAAAGAGAGACAACACCATATAGAACCATAGTACAGGCCAGCGCGTGGCACAGCTCAGTCCCGACTACCTGTGCTTTGACTATGGACGCATCGAGATCCTCCAAGTTGACTTCTTATTATTGGGAAACCGGAATATGTCCCCGATGAGATTACTGAGTTCTAACTTTATCTCAACCTCTACATTTAATAACAGCATGTTGGACGGGAACCTGACTCGCCTGACCCGCCCGACTAAAGTGGCATTTGGCGTTCTGGACCCTGCGCCAAGTCTATGAACCCACCCGACATGGGGTACTGATCAAATCAGTGCTCTTTCCTACAATTCAAGGGTCAACCAACAAGACAAACTCTTTACCCGGTCACAGGCAAATATACCTAGATATGTTTCCATTTAGCATAAACTTCTGACCCTAAGGCACGTCCGGTTCTCTTAAAGAGACACTGACCGCACCTTCACTTCTGATTGTCCAGTGAACCTACCTACGGTCTGCCTCTTGACTCCTTCACTCAACAATCTCTATCAACATCAATACCTGCGTCACAAGTCAAGATGCATCTAGCTCTCCTACTTTCTACTTTCAGCTTCGCCTTCTTAAACAGTATTCACGCTTTTGAGTTCACTGGCCCAGATTCGTCCGAGAAGCTTGACCTTACTCAGCCCATGAACATCACGTGGGATACCACCAAGGGATCCCTAAGCGAGCCAGACGCGCGAAAGTTTGACCTCTGGTTCCGTGCGCTTGGCAACGTGGACGGCAGTTCGTTTGGCTGGGAACTTGTCGGCGACCTACCGTTCTCGTCAGGCTCGTATGAATGGGACCCTGCGGATATCGTTAAGGGCATCAAGGATCAGGACAACTACCTTTCGCCAGATGCAGCGCATACCTTTGAGGCTAGGATCCTAGACAAGAGTGGAAACAAACTTGCAATGGTCAAGAGCGACAAGTACGCCGCCGAGGGGTTTGACTTTATCAAGGAAAGCGGTAGCAAGAGGCTGCAGGGGAGCTTTTACACTGTGACTCTAGCTCTCACTATCACCGGTTTAGCGCTCTTCTGAAAGAAGCTTGCACGAGTGGGAAAAGAGTAGTCCCGTAAAAGGACTTAGACTATAATTCCAGCGAACACTGCGCCTCGGCGTCAGAGAATGCTAATGTCTGTATGTGCCCCCTCGGCAATTGTCGCCTGAGCTCGACAGAGACTTCTCAAGAGGATGTTGAATCTTGACCCTCCCCGTCAAGCAGAGGAAGCTACCGGCCTACGATTACATAAACAGCTCAGTGACTGCATCAATAAAGTCTTGAGGGGAATTGCACTAGTACTTCCCAACTCGAGACGTGAGGTCACATTGAAAGAGCGCGCAGTCGTACCTAGTCCAATTGTATTAATGTTATGGTCCAACCGAAAGTAGGTGAGGCAGTGGCCTGTGCGACGGATTGAGTATGTCTGAATCCTGCAACTATAGGTACTCTATAGGGGCAGCTATCCGCGAGGCAATATAACGTAAGGCTGAATGGCATAATCGATGGGGAAATCAGAGTCAGAGTGCGAGTCACTTTACTTCCGCGTCGTGGAACATGCCTGCGAAATGGCTTCGAACGCACTAAGGCGCTACCTGATTCCAGACAGACCAACTAGGAGTTCTGCCATTTCGATATTGCCATAAAATCAACCAGCTCATCATGATACAGCGCAGGAAAAATATCCTATGCATATAGTTTCCAATCCTTATCAGCAGTACGCTGGAAAAACTTGACATATTCCCAGTACTCTGGAAACCATCCGCTATCTTCCCAGTCAACTAGTCCCTGGATCTTCCCGTCTTGGACTAATATGTTTCTAGGCGTAAGATCGCAGTGAGACAAGACAACCCGATGATTAGTTTGTAGTCGCCGAGAAAATGCTTCCCGCACTAGAGGGGGAGTATGTTCGTAAAGACCCGATAACAAAAAGTCGTTAAAGGCTCCTTCATGACGACACGCTGGGGAATGGTATGTAGAGTATAACCTCGTATCGCGGATTTCAGTACCATCACAGGCTCCAATGAGATGAGCAAGAGGAGCCACGGATCTCATCTTCTCGATCAGCTCCCGAAGCTGCAGAGCAATATCCCTTTTCTCCTGAACTGACATGTCAGGCCACAGTGTATCGAGCGGCTGTCCTTTGATGTAGTCCATGCGTATACAGCCCTGACCGTCGGCAGTAACATACGCGTCGCGAACGCGTGGAGCTGGGATTCCAGCGTGAGCGGCGACTTTCAACGCCTCTGCTTCTCCCAGGGCTATGCGTTTTCCAGACTTGACAACAGTTCCATCCGCATGTAAGACAACTCTACGATTGAACATTTTGTGTAGAACCACAGCGCCTGATCGATCAATTAAGCGGAAGGGCGAACTGACCTGGTTCAATCTCGTCCTCGGATTCAGATTCATCAGAAGATCTCGCTTGCCCCTTGGCCTTTCTCATTTCTCTTAATCTGACGTTGTAGAGAGATTCACCAGGTTGTTTGCCACGTGAGCGCGACACGACATAGGCAGCCGATGTCGAGACCTGCGAATCCTCCATCGCACAGGCCACTTTTGTGTTGTACATACATTAGAGGTAACAGAGGTAATTATTTGGAGACTTCTTTGTGACTTGATCGGGGACCCCGCTATCTGATACGTGTGCCGAGTTAGATCAGCAACCGCAGGACCCGAATCTCTGTTATTGCAATATTATTCTTGTATCGAGAGAACGGAAGGAATTTAATGCCCGCTGACAGATAAGAATGGAACCCGCATTCAATAACACGCTGATATCTACAGGGATGGGAATTCCCTATCGTCTGATCAGAGTAATTGTCGTCTTGTCATGCTGCGCTGTTGGACCCGTTTTGCCTTTCCAGGGTAGCGACCAACTGGGCCAGAAGTCACTGCAAGGGTTTTAAAATAGGCTAGTGGGATAGTGACTGCGCCGCAGAGTGTAATGCACTCTATGCCTCAGCTTGAATAACTTAATTTCTATCCTTGGGGGTTTCCTCCTGTTTTAAAACAAAGAATAATTTTTTTTCTTTTGAGTGGAAACCTCTCGCGATGTTGTGCTCGCCAAACTAAGAATGAAGATTATGTCTGGATCGACATAAATTAGGATTGAGATTCCCGAACCCTCCGCACGGGGCCCGTAGATCACGACCAAGGCAAAAAGAACTTTCCCAGGATCTTAAAAAGAACACAACCTCGATGCGGAAAGTCGATTGACCCATGACTCCATGCATACCCACTAGATCCATTTGGTAGTGCAAATCCGCTAGAGACGGGCTGCCAAGACGATCCAAGGATTATTTCCGGCAGGTGATTCGCAGCTACTACAGACCCCCAGCGCCTTTGATTCGCCGCCGAGGAGGCTCTGCAAGGCACGTTTCAAGGGGCCAAGGGGTTTGCATGGCAGTGGGGAAGTTCGTGCAAGACCGTTATGATAATGGACGAGCTAGAACATGTTAGTTTGAGTGGCGTCGGCGCTTTTGCCAAGCAAAGACTGATGAATGGTGGCGGCGAGCGTTAGTGGTCAGATTTTATTTCGGGGTGGCGCTGTGTTCGGAACATTTACCGTCCAAGGATGTCGCCATTGTCAGGAATTGTCTGCAGCAAGCTTGTCGCCCTGCAGATGTCAGGGAAGCAGAGGCCACCTGATGGAGAACGCTCAGATCGCGAGTGTGGATGGTTTGCTTTGACTTTTTAGAGCCCCGACACCTGACTCGTGAATTGTCCATTTTTGATCAATGAGCCTTCACCCTGATTCGTCTAAGCCGAATCTGCGAGACACTGGATTTTCTGTGTGGCACGTGTGGCTTATTACCCGCAGATCATGGCCTTTAGCTGAACGTTAGTCAGCTCGGGTTCTCGTCCGCCAAGACAATCTGGTGCTATCAGCTGCAGGGGTATGAAGGCCTCTTACTTCTTTCATATGTAATCTCCGACGATTGAGCTATCTTTACCTCGGATGCGGATATACTCCCTTAGACCCTTACTACACATCCCTCTGGGGGATCTGCCAAGAAAGGAATGCACGTTGGAAAGAGCATTGAATTCTCTCAGATAACGGCTGCAGTCCATGCTTGCTAGTGCTGCGGTGAGTCTTGAAGGGCTTAGAGCCGGTGCAATAGACTGGATATAGATTGAAAAGGGGAACGGGGCATGCAACACCAAATTCCATGCATAAATACCATAATCGTCCCCCTCCTGCCACACCACTTCTGCTTATTCCGTCCAGCCAAGCCCAACTGCCCAACATGAAGTCAATTCTCTCCTTGGCGCTTCTGCCTCTAGCACTCTTTACCAGTGGCTCCAGCGCTCACCTCCAAGGTCCTCACCTCCATGCTCGCAATGATTGTCGCTGCCTACCCAGCGATGACTGCTGGCCGTCCGATAAAGTGTGGGCCAAGTTCAACAGCACCGTCAATGGCGCTCTTATTGCAACGGTGCCCCTTGGCTCGCCCTGCCACGACCCCAACTACGACGAGGAGGCTTGCGCCGCTGTGAAGGCTGATTGGAAGTGGCCCATGACACAGTACGCGAGAACCCTTATAGGCGAAAAAGACCTTGGAGACTAACGATTGATAGCATCGAGACTTCATCCTCGGTTATGCAGAACTGGTTTGCCAACCAGTCTTGTGATCCGTTTGTAACAAAGTCAAAGCCTTGTACTCTTGGCAACTATGTCAGCTACGCTGTCAAGGTGTCTAGCGCCCGCGATGTTGCTACCGTTATTAAGTTCGCCAAAGCATACAACATCCGACTAGTCGTCCGAAACACAGCCCATGAGTATGTTCTTCCAGGCCCGGGTTGACTATCTTTACTGACTTTCTTCTTCAGCTACTTTGGCCGCTCTACTGGTGCTGGTGGTCTCGCCATCTGGACCCATCACATGAAGAAGCAGGAAGTTATTCAACGATGGTCTGATAAGCTGTATACTGGCCCTGCTCTTAAGCTTGGTGCTGGTGTTCAAGGTTATGATTCTGTTGAATTCGCCGGTGCCAATGGCCTTACTAGTGTGCCAGGCGAGTGCCCTACTGTTGGTCTTGCTGGTTTCACTCTTGGTGGTGGCCACTCTCCTCTGAGTACCAGCTTCGGCATGGGCGCTGATAATGCCCTTGAGTACGAGGTCGTTACTGCCGATGGTCAGATCATTACTGCCACTGCTACTAACCAGCACAAAGACCTTTATTGGGCAATGAGCGGTGGTGGCGGTGCTAGCTTTGGTGTAGTAACATCTATGACAGTTCGCGCCCATAAGACCACCACCATTGGCGGCGCAAAGCTTACGCTTGTCGCTGGGGCAGACAAGGATGCATACTACGCTGCTGTGAACAGATTCCACGAGCTTCTGCCCGGTATGATTGGCAACGATTCCACCGTCACCTATATTCTCACCGGAGCCTATTTCGCCATTACACCCGTTACTATTGCGAACTCCACTGGTGACTTCGTGCGTGACACCATCCTCGCTCCTTTTACCGACTACCTCACGAAGGCTGGCCTTACATTCACTGCGTCCTACTCTACCCTGAGCTTCCGCGACCACTATGCGCTCTACAACGGCCCTCTTCCCGGTGGTTCTCTCCAAGCCGCTCAATTCCAGTGGGGCGGCCGTCTCATCCCCAACTCAGTGGTTGCCGGTGCCGACTTCAACAAGCTTACCCGAAAGTTTGCCTCCACTGGACTTGTTCTTGCTGGTAGCGCTGGCAAGTTCGAGAAGTTACCTGGTGTTTCCAATGCTGTTCCCGCTGTGTGGCGTAAGGCCATGATCTCACTTCAGTTTGGATCTCTTTGGGATGCTACCCGTTGGGACGATATGGCTGCCGACCAGAAGAAGATGACTGAAGTGTATATGCCTCAGCTGAAGGATGTTACCCCTGGAAGCGGTACATATATGAACGAGGCTGATTTCAATGAGCCTGAGTGGAAGGAGGTCTTTTATGGTGAAAACTGGAACCGCCTGGTTGAGATCAAGAAGAAGTACGATCCCCAGTCCTTCTTTTACAACTACAAGGGTGTTGGAAGCGAGGCTTGGACCGTGGAAAAGAACGGCCGCATGTGCAGAGCTTAGATTCAACTGTAAACATATAATTGTATTGTACAAATTTATTAATATTAAGAAGACTAAACTGATCTGCTTCTTTGATCCAATGTACAGTTAAGTGAGCATTGTAAAACTATGACAGAAGCCACCTACTCTGTCCAATCCATTGGCTGGAATGTACTTATCGTGTCAAAGATGCTATCGTGCATCCAAGTTTCGAGATCAATTTGATGGTCCCCAAGTATCGACTCGAAACTGTTCCATACCTCCGGATGACCAGCCTCGCCCGACAACAATCCCGTCTGAAACCTGTCCTGTGAAGGAGGCAAGTTATTTTCAGACCTCATCAAGCCAGTACTTGGTTCGCCGTCACATTCTATCGTAGCAGCGACAAGGCGGTCAAATGCTTTGCGAGCCTGCACCGCTCTCGGCCATCGCTCGGAAATAATATACAGCATTGTGCTGCAAGCTCGTACGCTACTGCTGAACTTGGGACTGAAGATTGATGAGTCTAGGCAGAAACAGTACACCATGACCAAGCCGGCGACAAAGTTGGCGTGTAACGAGAGCAAAGAAAAGGAAATGTAGGTCTGTTGATCATGAAGGCGTTTCGACAGGATGCAAATCTGTCCGGCGGAGTGGACGATCTCGTGAAAAGTCGGGTCCTGTGGGGTTAAGCTGGGCAAGAAAGGCAGGTTCAGAAGTATGATTGCTTTATGGTATTGGATCATATGGTAATCCGTCGTGAGGTAAGGATGCGGCTTGTTCTCTGGGCCCGTCTCAGTAATACCAGCCTTCCACTCTTCTAAAGCATCTCGTAGACGAGCTACCTTGTGCGGCTTGATTGTAGAGACATCTTTGTCCACGCGACATACAGTATGTGAGATCTTGGAGTCTATCTGTTGTAGCCGGAAGATGCGAATGGCTGGCGTGAGTGTAGTTATCCGTGAAGGGCACTCATTTGATTCAGCAATGGCCGCGAGGATGGCTTCGTCAGTATCTAGTTCATCGTCGATATTGGCTGGAAGTGGGACATCGATATCTCTATCAGAAATAGAGTGAGGTCTACCCATTGTGCGGGCGACAGATCTTTCCAACATGTATGACGTCCAGAATATTCGTTTTCGCCGTTGATCGAGGCTCGGAGAGAGATTGCCAGTTTTTCGGTGAAGGCCATGGTCAATGCAATACCGCATTGTTGTCTCTATCATCCACCTGCTGACCGTTAGGTTGCTCGCTTGCACTGCAAATGTGCGTCAGTTGCTTACCACACGCTAGGCCCAGTTTGTGACCTTAGTTGATATATCGTGAGAAGAAGCATTGTTTCCAAGCTCTCGAGATTACCTGTCGCAAAGATAAAGTCTGCATCTGCTATTGCGCAAGCGTAGTGCCGCTGGTTTCACAAGTCAGAGATGTCGAACTGCGTCGGGAATGAAGTCTAACCGTTGGAGATGAATGATCATCGTCATTGCTTAGTTGCAAGTATCGTGCTCCTATGGCATATACCAGTTGCAAAGTCGCGTAGTTGCACTTGGTCCGTACATCTTCGGAATGCGCGGCCTTATGCGCTGGGATGAGCTCATGTCTAGCCTCGTGGAGCGACTGGACCCTTTTTCGAGCCAGAAATGGATGTTTCGGGTGTACCCTTGCATAGTACGCTTCGATGAGTTTATCGCCGACTTCTTTGGTGGGTAAGTCTGAGCCGCCAGAGAATACATCGGTTTCAGCCTGCTGACCGCCATTCAAGCGTATAGCTGCTGAAGAGCATGTCGCGGCATCTACTTCGCGTACAGCTACTGCTCGATCGCCTTGGTGTATATCCACTGACGGCAATGCCGACCGCAGAAGCCTCGTGAGAGGGTACCCGCTTGAGGTCCCTAAAAAGGAATCTGGCGATGGGGCAACAATCCCAGCGCTGGCTTCCAGGTCCGAAGCGGCGGTCTCCCTTGAACTTGTTTGCTCATTCATGTTGGGTACCATCGGCAGTGTCTGTTGTTGCTGTAAAGATGAACTGCTTGTCGGACTGACGACGTTTTGTCGCGACAAGGCCAACTCTTGTTGTAATTTTGAGACCTGACGCTCAAGAGACTTCACATACTCTGCTGGCAGCGCTTGCTTTGCTCCATACGAGCACTTCTGTCCGGCGTCGTGGCAATTGGAGCACGCCGGATATACATTATCGCAGCGCTGCTTTCGGCTCTTGCATCGAAGACAAGCTACGAGACCTCGAGGATGACGACGAGTAGGTCTCTCACTTGTCGAGTTGGCCTGTGTATCGGACATGGCGGCGCATTGCTGTGGGGTGCATTACCGTTGTGAAGGAGGTTGAGAGAATTCCCCACCTCCAGTGAGGCATGACGCTGTAAATTTGCGCTAAATAAGTGCTTACTTAAGCTTACTCAGGTACATAACTTACGTTAAAAATCAATCAACCATTCAAAGCTTTAAAGCATCCTCAAATTGATTAAATATTACAGCCAAGGGTAATCGTACTCTGTTGAAACTCTTGGTTTGCTGGCGATGTCAGCTGTGAGCCAGGAGTTGTGGTGAACTCAGTGAGCTCGACAGCGCTTGGGCGGCTTACGACGGGGCAAGTTTGACTTCAATTTTATGGAACTTTAAACCCTGTGGATATTTTCGTAATATTTGTTTTTTTTTTAACGTTACGTAGTATTTGTCTAGACTAATTGTAGAGCGTATAGTATACAGATTGTATAAATTAAGCGGAATGAAATTGTTATTACTATTCTGTTACTAAATGTGCAAAGTCTTCCTCGTTTTTATTATTGTTCTTAATAGCAAACAACTATTCTTCTGATGTTCTCCATCCTCCCTAATTAATCGGCCTCCTAAGCAGTTCTTTACTGTTCTCATGCATAGAGTGTAGTGGCAGGCCTACCAACTGACCTGACCAATGTTTTGAAGTGTCGGCATCCTCTTCTCGATCTCTACGACTTGTTTTTTCCCTCCCTTCTCCTTATCACCAATGTTTCTACCATCAATTGCTCGCCTGCGTCTGGCAATAGAAACGGTTTCGAAGATATTGCTACTATCCGTGAAAATAGCGTCAACTTCCTCCAGATGCAGGCCGCTGGTCTCGGGGAAAAAGAAGTACACGCCTGAGTAACTAGTCAGAAATTGATCGTTTGATATACGGGACAGTGCGTTACACTCACATGGGAAAGTGAGGCAAATATTAATGGCGGCGTAGATAATGTAATACTTGTACTTGAGGGTAGCTAGCCCAATTGGAGTAATCTCAGCAACAACCTGTGACGCACGTGTTAGGTCTTGACTCATCATAGAGGGATTGAAAGGACTCAAGCCTACAAAGTTGAAGAGCCAGGCGGTAGCTAATATGAGTTAGCGCAGTTCCCGTCAAGTCAAGCATGAATGGACATACCAGTGGACATTGCGGTGATGGGTACGCGATGACTGAGAGGCGAAATCTCAGCAGCGTACAAGAATGTAAGTCCAAGAAACCCAGTAGGGAAGAAAAGTGAGAAGAGGAAGATAAATGCCGCCGCAACTCCCACGGATGCCATACTGGAAGGCTGCGATGACCCACCCGCGACAACTGCCATACAGACACCCATGCCCAGAGAAGAGACCATCATCAACTTGCGACGTCCGAACCGATCCACAGTCAGGACACCAATAGGTGAACAGATGGTCTGCCAGGTGAACACTGAGGCAGCGATGATTTTCGCTGCCCTTGGTGTCTGACCTAGGTAGTCCTCGAAGATCTTGGCCTGATAGAAGGCCAGGGCGTTGATGCCACTCTATGTTGAGTCAGTCAGATACTAAAGCGAGGCCAGGAACTCTCTGAATTCTGGAGGTACTATACCATCTGCTGAAAGCATTGTGCTGCGCAGGCCAGACACATACGGTGAAACAGGCGGAGCGGTCCGTTGGTGAAGATATCTTTGACCTTAGCTTCTCCTGCAAGGGCCAAAGATGTCTCAATTTCTTGTATTGCTTCTTCAACCTCAACTGAATTAGTATCGGTATTAGTCAAGTCGGCTAACACTTGTCTTGCACGATCGACCCGACTCTTCTTGGTCAGCCACCGAGGGGATTCCGGTAGCAGTGGCGTAGTAAGCATAATGATAATCGAGAACACACCCGATAGAGCCATAGGAAACCGGAAGGTAACAGAGCCGTGGTGGAAAGACATGCCGAGATTAGTCCACCCTCCGATGGCCAAGCCGAGCGAGATGAACAAGCCTTCAAGCATCACTGCCGCGCCCCGATGAGCAGCGCCAGAACACTCGGCCTGCCAGTTGGGAGCTGTGGCCGTAATGTGTCCGAAGCCGTATCCAGAAACGAGCCGACCAACGATGAGCTGCGGGAGTGAGTAGGAAGAGGCCTGGAGAGCTGCACCAATTGTGTTGATAAATGCGCCAAAGATGATGGTTTTCTTCCTGCCGAGTGTGTCACCGAGCCAGATGCAACTGAGGCAGCCGAAGAGACAGCCCAGAGTGTACATAGCCACAACCGTACCCTTTTCAGGATTGTGGTTAGTAAACGTTCATAAATGTTGCGGTAGAGCATACCTGAAGGGTAGAGTTATGATTCTTTGCCTCTCCTTTTGTATGTACAGTGTCAAGGGCCGGAAAGGTTTCTACCCAAGATGGAAGACTGAGGAACCCTCCAGCAATAGAGTTGTTATAGCCGAACCTATCAAAGCGCATTAGCCTTTTTCACATCGATGTATATTTGTCTGCATATTGAAGCCTGACTGACAAAAGATAACATGGCAGAATAACAGCCCAGATCTGGGCCATCTGGAGTTTCCTTCCTCGAAAACCAAAGAAACCCATCTTGACGATGTGGTACCGACTGTTATTTTCAATAAGATAGGTTGAAGACAAGAATCCAAAGTAGGTTATGGACAGATCGAGCCGTGGCTTTCATCAAAGTGTAATGAGATAAGAGGTTCACGCGGACCGGAATAATGAATGTTGTAGAGATATAATAAGCGCCAGTCACTAATGATCAATAATTCATGGAGAGCTGAGGGCCAGAATCCAGGAGTCCGGGGAAATGAGTTGCCTTTTATCTGGATAAGTATCTCGTGCAACCTCTCGCAGATCCATTGGGGCAGCTTCAGCTTGAACGTCTGTGTAGGGTTCAATGTGTTGATGAGTGGCACTAGCGGTCGATCTTGTTAGTCAATCGGGTCAACCGACGCATGGTGGGCCGAAGCAACCGGGCCCGAAAAATCGGATGAACCGACGGATGAGCCGATGTTTTCGGAACAGCCAATGAGCTACCTTATTAAGTAGACAGCTACAATATTGTCAAATCCCCTCAAGAACCATTCCTACAATATCAATTGATCTTGTCCTGAATACATTATAAAAACATCAGTATTGCTGTTGCTGCAATGGCTACCCGACGTCTTGCCACCTGGTCATACAACCTCCAATACTCAGATCTTCCCGAAGATGTGGTCCGCGCCGCTGTTCGAAGCTTCTACAATTGGGCTGGCTGCGCCATATCAGGAAGTAGGCATGAAGCTACAAAAATTGCCGTAAGTCCAAAGCCTATTGGACGAAGCTAGATAGCTAACGCAGGTCTCTCAACAGTATCGAACACTTTCTCCATTGTTCGGCGCACCTGCTGCCTCTCTCCTCGGAGATCCGGGAGCTGCAAGAATAGATGCTCAACATGCAGCGTTGATCAATGGCATAGCATCACATGTCCATGACTATGACGACACCCACCTCGACACTATCATTCATCCGACAGGACCAGTTGCGAGTGCCCTTCTTGCTGTAGCCGAGTGGAAAGGGGGTGTCTCAGGAAAACAGTTCATCACGGCTCTCGTGGCGGGTATAGAAGCTGAATGCAAGGCTGGACTTGCTGTCTGGCCGCAACACTACGATGTGGGCTGGTAAGTATATAGACTTCCATCATCCGTTTCTTCCACGAGCTTACAATCCTCAAGGCATATTACCTCTACCGTCGGATCAATTGGAGCGGCAGTTGCAGTTTCAAAGATTTTGGGTCTGTCTCCAACAAAGACTACCCATGCGATTGGTCTCGCAGCAACCCAAGTCACCGGACTTCGAGAGATGTTTGGCTCCCACTGCAAATCCTTCCATCCCGGTCGTGCTGCTCAAAACGGTCTACTGGCTGCAGTCATGGCCGAAGGAGGCTATACTAGCAGTGAAGGCGCACTGGAAGCGAAACGTGGATGGGCTTCAGTTGTTGGCACTAATAAGCCAGACGTGCTCCAGAGTCTCGATCATTGGCTCAGTACTGAAAATGATGATGGCTTAGCTGGTCAGTGTACCGGTCGCTGGGAGATCCTGCGGAATAGCTTCAAACCTTTCCCATGCGGAATTGTCATCCACCCTGTCATCGACGCCTGCATACAACTACACGCGGCACTGATCAGAGATGGATATTCATCAGAGCTAATTAAATCTGTCACGGTAGAAGTCCATCCTCTTGTCCTAGAACTCACTGGCAAGAAGACTCCAAAGAACGGCCTGGAAGCCAAGTTCAGCGTCTACCATAGTGGCGCATGCGGCCTTATCCTCGGCAGGGTCACACCGTCAGAGTATGAGGACAACGTCGTACTCGATCCCGCCATCATAGGCATTCGCGATCGCATCAGCGCAAAGCTCGACACCAGCATTGCACCTGACTCGGCAAAGGTCAATGTCGTGCTTGGAAGCGGACATGTCTTGACGAAATACGTCGAGCACGCCGTTGGTAGTCGTGCAAACCCTCTGAGCGATATAAAACTGAAGAAGAAGTTCATTGATGGATGCAGAATTCTTGGAATGCTCGACGCGGAAGCAGTAAGCGAGCGTTACTTGGGGCTAGAGACCCTGGACGACATGCGGCAGCTTACGGAGTAAGCGTGACTGTCTATACAGAAGTGGCTATGAGTTCCGTTTCGATTGTATATTGTCTCAACCTTGAGGGAGCCGCTATCGCACATTATATTTGCTGGAAATATATAGCATCACCATCCACACACTACGAGCATATCAATAACAGCATTGGTGTCATAGCCCCGCCACTTTGAAGAAGGTTGTCGGGACTTTTGAATTATGACGCTGTGATGGTAGGAGACTCGGAATGGATTACCGGGACAGTCTTCGACTTCAAATTTACCACCCTTTAGAGACACAGACATGTTACCTGATTTGTGTTCCCGAATGTGAGACGCAACATACGCGTCATGTCATACAGACAGTATTGCCGCTGACCATCAGCCGCTTCTTGATAGGTTTCTCTTCGTCACTAAGAGGCGGAGGTCGAGCGGTAACGTTGGAGACCATCTGGGGCAGAGCTCTACAACCACAAATGACCATCTTAGCGCGAGGAGGTAACCTTAAAAGTCACCTACAATCACTTTCCAAGTCAGGTGGCATGGTGACGGTTTATGATCCCGGGGCTACGGTTTCCCATTCAACTCGGGTAGCGCATCCGATTGTTTGTCACTGTGCTGGGCAGAAGTCCCGCTACTGTGGAAGAAGTACTTAAACTGATATTGTTCCATCTTTTTATGTAAAGAGGCATTTGGAAAAATAGTGTAAACTAATTACCTTGTGCGCAACTTGTTTCAATTGTTGCCTCCCACATATACAAGATGAAGGAGAAAGACCAGCCAATCAAGCCCAGTCCTGTATTTCCATTTCCTGTCGATTCCCGTCGGATCGACCCCACCAAGCCGTGTAGCAATAATTTGAAACCCGACGGCTCGAACAATAATAATGATCGAGTGGACATTGGACCAACTCCGCTGGCTTTCAGTGAGTGGAAGCGCCTGGGTCTACAGCCGCCTCACCTACCAACCATGCGTGCATATCGCCTGCAGCGCCTTTGCAATCAATTGACTACTCGAAACCTCGGTGGCATCCTCATGTTCGATCCACTGAACATTCGTTACGCTACTGACACTACCAACATGCAACTGTGGACTGCTCACAACCCCGCTCGGGCATGCTTTGTCTCGGCGAACGGCTACCTAGTGCTATGGGACTTCCATGGATGCGATCATCTTTCAGCTCATCTGCCTTTGATCAATGAATTACGCTCTGGTGCCTCATTCTTTTATTTTGAAACAGGCGATCGTACCGATGAACATGCTGCGAGCTTTGCTACGCAAGTTGACGAAGTACTCCGAAAGCATGCTGGGGATAACCGCCGACTAGCCGTGGACCGCATTGAGGTTTCTGGTTTACGTGCGCTTGAGAACCTTGGAGTGGAAGTCTCCAGTGGACAGGCTGTCACTGAGCACGCGCGGATGATCAAGGGGCCCGACGAGATTCTAGCTATACGCTGTGCCATCGCGTCTTGTGAAGCTGCAATTGGCGAAATGCGTCAATCTATTCGCGCCGGCGTCACTGAAAATGATGTCTGGGCTGCTCTGCATGCTGGCAATATTCGACGTGGTGGTGAATGGATCGAAACCCGTCTTCTTAGTTCTGGGCCCCGCACCAATCCTTGGTACCAAGAGTGTGGTCCGCGGGTACTTCGGGACGGAGACTTGATGGCTCTCGACACAGACCTCATTGGCGTATATGGTATGTGCGTGGATATATCGCGTACCTGGATCTGCGGCGATCTCGAGCCTACGGCAGAGCAGAAACGTCTGTATCGTATTGCGCATGAGCACATCACCACCAATGCGAAGATGGTCAAACCAGGAGTCAAGTTTACAGAGCTGACACGCAATGGCCATCGCCTGCCTGAGAGTTGTCGCGCTCAGAGATATAGTGTGATGTTCCATGGTGTTGGCTTGTGCGACGAGTATCCGTGTATCCGTTACCCTGAAGACTTGGACTCATACGGCTACGAAGGAGAATTACAAGCAGGAATGGTGTTATGTGTTGAGGCCTATGTTGGTGAAGTCGGCGGTAAGGACGGCATCAAATTGGAAAACCAGCTACTTGTAACCGATACAGGCTGTGAATTGTTGAGTCACTATCCATTCGAGGAGAAGTTTCTGGATGATTGATCACGAGTACCCAGTGAAACACTTCCTCTTCAAATTTAAATACTATTAATATATATATTGCAGCTCAAGCTATAGCACTTGTTAAGTTATATGCGGCGTTTTGTTCCAACGATAAGTAGATTCATGTACGGTTAGACGTTGTATAGAGAGGCTGTAAGGTAATGGGACCCACGTAACAATCCCCACCATTTGATGAGCCCTGTTTATTTGGATCGTCGTGAATACCTTCCGCAACTGGAACAGGCTTGGAGAGCTGAAATCTAGCGCCAGATTCAAGGCCAATAGCCATGCAGAAAGAACGCCAAAGTCAAATTAGTTGAACAAAGGCGCTGGTATCTCAAACAACACCAATGACAGCTTGTGACGATGCACCGAATCTGCAAGCTAGATGAAGTCGCGACCGCCTTCATTGTCTTGCTACAAATAGCGCGTGAAAGTGATGAGCTCGCGCTCAATCCATCGCTGCACAAATTCGGGTGGATCGAAAGTGCTGACTGGCTTTACAAGGCGCACTCAAGGTTGGATAGTTTATATCTCCATTACCCCGCTCAATTACGTAGTGAGGGCCTGCTGCAATGGATGATAAACATAAATAAGGCAACAGGCAGTAGGGAAAGCAAAGAGTAAGAACTCCTATTTTTGATCTATCTCTGAGTGCACACCTTACAGCCATCTATTTTACTTTTTAAATCAGTCGACATGGGTGGCCGGCGCCTCCTAGATAGGTTCAAGAACCGTCTCAAAGGAAAGGAAGGGAGCGGAGTGACAGAAAACCAGAACATGCCTTCATCGCCAGTCGGTGATCCACAACCTCCCAAGGTCCCCGACACAGTTGTAGTCCCTCAACTATCCCCTGGCGACAAGCAGCAACCCACCGCTGATGATCAATCACCCGCTGTTGACAAGGGACCACCTACTGTTGATGAGGGACCATTCCCTGTGGACAGTCCATCAGAAACGGATAGCGAACGCAACAAGCTCCAGGAGCAACTATGGAATCAAGCTTACGATAACCTCCGAGAGAGTGGGAACAAGTACATGGCCCAATATGAAGGCATTTTAATCTCTGAGCTCAAAAAGGACAACCCAGATGACGCTTCCGTTTCACTTGGGAGCTCCCACGAAGAGCGGTGGCGTCAAATGCAACGTCTCGTTGAGATCGGCTTATCTAAGACCGAAAAGGAAGCCAGGGGATATGAGATGGCGAACTCTGGACTCGAGCTTTTTGGAACAGTGAGAGCTCTGGTCGAGCCAGCCGTATCAGCTGTTCCACAAGCTGCGATCCCATGGGTAGGAGTGTGCTTCATTCTTGAAGTCATCTCGAACCCCGTGAAACAGCCGGGCATCCATCGCGCAGGGTTGCAACACGTTCTTTCACGTGTCAATTGGTACTGGAACCTCGCAGAACTTCTTCTTGAAGATAACTTGGAATCAGAGGAACATGGTGGAAAGTCCGCCTTGTCCAACCTACGAAATGAACTCCAGCCACTTGTACTTGACCTCTACGAAAAGTTTCTCGCTTACCTGATTGAGAGTGTATGCTACTTCCACAAGAACCGGGCTCTTGCGTTCCTGAAAAGCGTAGTCAACATTGACTACTGGAACGGGAAAATCAAGGATATTGAGGCCTCGGAGGAGGAATTCAATAAGCGGTCCCAGCAGTACAACACGACAGAATCCAGGAACAGGCTCGAGAGTCTGGTTATTGGTGTGAAAAGCATCGAGAAGGCCATTGATCGTCAGACCGAGCAGCAAAGGAAGCTCAACAAGGACGAAGGCAATAGACTATGTCTCCGAGCCCTCTACACAACCAACCCACTTTATGATAAGAAGCGGATTGAAGACGATAAGGGTGGACTTTTGTCCCATTGCTATTCCTGGATCTTCCTTACTGAGGGCTTCCAGACTTGGCAACAAGACCCTGATTACAAGCTTCTTTGGATCAAGGGGAATCCTGGTAAAGGCAAAACTATGCTCCTTTGTGGTATCATAGATCGTCTTGACGAGATGAGTCCGACTTATATCTCATGCTTCTTCTGCCAATCCACGAGGAACCATCAGAACAATGCTACTGCCGTTCTTCGAGGCCTAGTCTGGAGCCTTGCCCATCAGCACCCATCTCTAGTCTCTCATGTGCGCAACGAATTCGACAGCGCTGGGGAACAGGCGTTCAACGGACCGAACAATTGGGAAATCCTGTCATCTATTCTGCGGAGAATGATATCAGACAGTAGCAATCACGTTCCGGAGGGTACCACGGTGGTGATCGATGCACTTGACGAATGCAATAAAGACAACAAAAAGCTCCTTGATCTGATTATAGAGCTGTGCAATGATAAAAAATCTCCAGCAAGATTCATTGTTTCGAGTCGTAACTGGGTGGAATTCCAAGACGCCTTTACGAAGAAGTCGAATTCTTTCAAACGGGTCATTCTATCTCTCGAAGACAACGAGGAAGTCAGAGAGTCGATCAAACATGCCGTCGACGCATTTATCAAGTACAAGGTCGAGGAGCTTGAGAGAGATAAGGATACTACATTCGACGATGAGGTCCATGATATCTTCGCGGAAAAGTCCGAGAACACCTTTCTCTGGGTGGCTTTGGCCTGTCAGAAATTGCTGGACGTCGATTCGTGGCAAATTCTCGAGACGTTGAAAGAGTTTCCATCTGGCCTGAACGACCTTTACAGGCGTATGATGCAGGAAGTCATGGATTCTGGCCATGCATCACAATGCAGGGACATTTTAGCGGTCGCGACACTTGTTTATCGTCCACTATCACTCGCGGAACTGTCTTCCAGTGCTCAATCACTCTCCCAGCATGCTAATCGACTAGAAGCCCTAGAGAGACAGGTCTTGCGTTGCAAAGGGTTTCTGGCTGTCGCAGATGGTGTAGTATCGTTTGTACATCAATCCGCCAAGGACCATCTATTGGACGACCAGCTTGCGAAGGAATTTGTTTGGAAAGCTGAAGCGGAGGACCTTCCGTCGAAGAGCCTAACTCGAAGCCACCATGACATTTCATTCGCGATGTTGGAAACCATGAAGAAGACTCTCAAGTACAATATTTATGATCTTAAAAAGCCAGGAGCAGATGTACAAGATTTGGACCGGAAGAATGCGGTGAACCCTCTGACTCCGGTGGGGTACGCGTGTTGCTACTGGGCGGATCACATCATCGAACTCAACGACAAAAATGCGCGTGCTACCATCGATTTCTTGAAAGAATGTGTCCTCTACTGGCTAGAAGCCTGTTCACTCCTCGGAAAAGTACCTGTTGCAGTATTAGAAATTCAGAAGCTACAGAAGCTGGCTGTAAGTTGTTAACCTCCGCGAGAAATCCATGCTCTGACAAAATCCCAGGGTGGTACTAAGTATCATAAATTGGCCAGCGTACTGCGAGACTCCAACCGATTTATCCTATACTTTAAGAGTGCTATTGAACAGTTTCCTTTGCAAACTTATGCATCTGGGCTTTTCTTTAGTCCTAGTGCTTCATTGGTCAGACAGGCCTTCCAGCAGCACACTCTTGAGACGTCATGGGTTGATATACCCATTTCGGAAGACTGGAATGCTTGTGTCCAGACGCTCGAAGGCCATACATCTACAATAACCAACATGGCCTTCTCTGGTAATAACCAATGGTTAGCTTCTGCATCCGAGGATTGCACAGTTAGAATCTGGGACGTTGCGACAGGTGTTTGTCTACAGACTATACACACTCCCCATAACGACGTGCACGGGGTTGCATTTTCGACTGACAGTTCTTGCCTTGCGGCAGCATATGAAGACTTTACAATTCAGATTTACGACACTACGGGAGACGAGTTCAAGAAGACCCAAGAAATTCGCACTGGTGGTAAAGCTATGGTCGGTCTACTTTTTTCGCCTGATGACCAATGGCTCGCCTGCTGGGAACGTACCTGCTTTAGGCCAGAGGTTCAGATTCGCGACGCGAAAACGGGAGATTGTATTTACAAGATTGGGCTTGAGGAAAGACTCCCCTTCGGAATACGGTTTTCCTTTTCATCCGACAGCCAGCGTATCCTGCTTGGCTCAGCGAAGCCTGTCATCCGGGACATACGTGGATGCAAATGGATCAATTACTCTGAGATCCATCCGAAACGGCTTTTGACGTCAGCGTTTTCTTTAGAGGGAACATGGGTGGGACACGTCTTTGGTGAGAACGGTCATTCGATCTGGAGGTTTTCTGACACAGACTGCAACCAAGTGGTGGAAATGCTGAATGACGATGGATACAGGCTACCGCCTTCACGTCTATGGGCACCTGGAAGACCAGTGCCAACACCGCGAGGGCCTTCGGCCATTTCAAATGACGGCAGGCAGATTGCAATATGTACAGAGTACCCTTTCCGTCTCGCCGTAGTAGATACTACCACTGGCGCCGTTGCACTTGCAGAACCACGAACAACGACAGGAGCTGAAGGTGGTCTCCCTAAGACAATGGCCTGGTCAGCGGACAACCAGTGGCTTGCTGTCGGTGCAGTTGAAGGCAGTGGTCAAATTGGCATTTGGGACCCCAAAGCTATCAGGGACAGCAGCGAGAAAAGTGAAGTTCGCAAGCGCAAACAAACAATGGCACTTTCTTCAGATGGCCAGAGGTTCGCTTCGGGTTCAGAAGACGGCATTATTGAGGTCATGGACACGGCACGTCCAGGCAACAATTTGCTTGCATTTCAAGGCCACGATTCTGCTGTTCAGGTGATGGTCTTTTCCCCGTCAGGAAAGATGCTTGCAACCCAGTGTCTGTTGAATATCAAAATTTGGAACATCGAAGTGGCAGGGGAATGTGTGCACACATTCAAGACCGGCCGAGTTGATATCCGACGTACTTTCATGTATCAGTGGCCAATGTCGTTTTCGACAGACGACTCACAATTCGCATTCGGTCAAGGGGAGGATGTCATTGAAGTTCATGACCTTGAAGACAACGGCATGTATGAGCTTAAATGGGAAAATGTTACGTGTCTGGTCTTCCTGCCTAAAAGCCACTCTCTTGCAGCTGGAGATATGCATGGCAACATCAGACTCTGGAAGTTGAAATCTGAAGACGACCGAAAGTACATCTTCAATCATCGTGCCTCGATATGTGGCATGGCTTGTTCATCCGATGGGAAAGTACTTGCGTACATAGCCTTTTCTAGGGAGGTCTGCATTTGGCTAGTCGGGGCGAGAAGTTGTCTTTTTAAACTCAAGACTGAGTGGCAGATCGGACAGCTTTCCTTTGGCCCTGACGGTAGATCACTCATCACCGATCATGGCTGTTTGATACCGGAATATTGGCCGTCCATGGTTGAGATTGACGACAGCACTCATGTCGATATTCAGGAAGATGAAAATGATGAGAACGAGCAAATCATCATTGATGTAGGTGAAGTCGTGGATGTACCATTTTCCATTGAAGGCTATGGGATCGGCTTTGACGATACTTGGTTGACAAAAGATGGTGAGAGAATCATTTGGCTACCGCCGGAGCAAAGACCAAGCTCTGCACTTGTTACGGAATCAGTTGTTGTTATCCGCACAACCTCTGATCAGTTACTGATGTTTATTTTCAAAGATTAATCAAGTTCAGTATGCGCCAGTGCGCCCATTCGTACAATAAAGCCAGTTTCTATAGCGTATCGAATAAACAAGATTTTATCAACAGCTGCCATGTCCCCAATAACTGCATTGTGCAGCCTGCTCGCTCTGGCTAGTGATAGAATAACATGTGAGGTAGACTATCACGTGGGAGTCGGTAGAGATCTACATGTGAATAAAACAGACATAACTAATATTGAATAACCTTGAAAAGGTTTTATTCCTATTAATAGCTATAAATTGTCGGTACCTCCTAGATAGATTTAAGAATCGTTTAACTATTATCTGTTTGGTACTAATTTCTTACAATTCCCGCTGGAATTTAACATAGACTCCATTAGCATTGCCACAGCCAAGCGCAATCTCTTCAGTCCAGGGCTTTGGGTCCATTGATTTTATTGATATGAACTCTTGAGCGAACCGCATCATGACCAGTAAAGACTCAGTAATAGCGTATTGTTGACCAAGACAAATACGTGGGCCCCCGTTAAAAGGTAGGAAGAACTGATTGTGGTTAGAATTATGCCAAACTCTTGCTAAACTAAACATCAGATGTTTAACTTACCCACGAGGGTCTAAGAGACTCCCATCTCTCAGGACGAAATTCTTCAGCATCTTGACCATATAGATCTTTGCGGCGATGCATGGCATAGACAGTGTAATTCACCATGGAGCCTTTGGGAACATGTATGGGCTGATCACCGTTTGGGCCACCACCACGAGGAAGAATTGTATCTCGATATGCCATGCGCCCATTACTGGGCACGGGAGGATGAAGGCGCAATGCTAAGGATATGTCAGCCAGGGGTTTGTATGATGCTGGGATAATACTGACATTCGCTAATACAGTATCTGGCATACGTGAGATGACGAAGCTGCTCATATGTTGGTACGTTGGTGTCTAGATGCCTAACTTCATCTCGAATCTTGGCCCAAATATCTGGTCTGCGTGCAAGCACAAAGAAGAGATTACCCAACAGATTCGAGGTCGTGTCTCTTGCCGCTATCAAGACGCTCAGGAGCTCTGCGCGTATTTTTTCCTTTGACAGACCCGAACTAGCAAGCTGCCTGAGCAAACTATCGTGTCGGTTTTGTGATACATGATCTTTTGGCACTTCTCCCACAGAAGTCGATGTGCGAAGAGCCATAGCCTGATCAACATAACGCTCGACATAGGAGCGGCAGACCTGGTATGCATCATGTGCATTCCTTCGGGAGCCCTGGAAGCGACGGAGTGGGCCCAGTCTTGCCTGGTAAGCCACATCTTTGAGGGTAAAGTCAAAAGCTTTGGTAAACTCTTGACTTGCTTTGGTAGGGTTGCAAAGTGTATCTGTTGACTCGCCAAAGAGGAATTCAGTACCAGTGTCCATGGTGAAGTCGAAGAGAAGTTCCTGCAAATTGAAAGCAGTGTTGATAGGAATCTTTGACACAAGGTCTCTGACGTGCCGGTCTGTCAGGTCGAGGTCGGCCACCTGATCACGGGCAAAGGTTGGACGCATCAAAGCCCGTGAGTGCGCCCATTCTTCGCCATCAGAAACAAACATGCCACCTCCGGTAACTGGATTGAACAATCGGGCTCGAAAGGCAAGTCCGTAGTCTTTGAACTTGAGAGCAAGGACTGTTTTGATGTTTTCCGGGTCGATTGTGAATATGGTCTGCTGAGAACCACGTTCAACGAGAAATGTGGTACCAACTGTCTTGTAAAAGTCATTGGCAAAGGTTTCCAGGAGTCGCTTTTCTTTGAACACTTTCATTAACTTCAAGATGAAGTCGATGCCAAAGAATGGATCCTTGAGTGGCAGTTGGCAAGTCACTGGAAAGCAGCCGTGTTTTTCGCGGAAATTTCGCCGTGCTCGTTTTGTCGCTATGCGACTTCCTATGATACGGACAGTGTAGATTGTCAGGAGCGTGACAATAATCTTCCATTTCAAGGATAGACTTTCGTCAATTGATTTCCACGTAATCATAGCCATATTCTTTGATTCTGATTACTATTGTGAATAAGTTGCTGATCTGTAGAAGGACTGCATCGGAAGGTTCAGTTCTCAAGTTGCTATCCTGAAATAGGTTACTCATTCTATCCAGCGTTATCGCACTATTGCATAACGTTTGTATTCGGAAGAATGGCTTCCTTCTGAATGTTGCGGAAGAGGAAGGTACCCGGATGCATAAGATAATGCATAGCTACGCAAATAGGTTACAGTTACATTGGGTCTTGTCAGAGATGAAACTCAAATGATTGGGGAAGCAGCCCGTGGCCCGACCCATGGCCTGACTGGCCATCCTTGCATCTTACGTGTACCTGGATATCAGGTCTTTCAACCAAAAGGGTCTCGCTTAAAAAGTCAGGTCATCCGGCAAGGCGTGGTTCTATCTGACCGAGCATCATATCTTGTCAGCCCCCTCCCTCCATTTCATCCGTGAGCTTATCCTTCTGTTACCTGCCGTTTGCGCTGACGGTGTGTTGCAATATGGTTGGCATAGCTTTACTCGGAGCCGGAATCTTTGCCAGAGAACGTATGCCGATCCCCATTGAGCTTCTTATCAATGGCAATGTTGCATTGCAGAGGAGCTCTTGACACAATTTCGCGCTGACATGCTACAGAACATCTGCCGGCGATTGAGGCAGTTGAACACTTCAATCTCAAAGCCGTCTACTCACGCTCTGAGCAAGCGGCATTATCGCTTGCGACGTTAGCCCGGGATGACGTTGACATCTACTTCGACAGTCCACCCATAAGTGGAAGGTCGCTCGACGATCTCCTCGAAAGGTCTGACATTGCTGCAGTGTCATCATGTGCTACCATTCTAGTCCAGCCCCAACTTATCCGGAAGGCCCTGCAAGCCGGAAAGCATGTGTTGAGCGAGAAACCGATAGCACAGGACACCAAAACAGCTATGGGACTTGTCAAATGGTACAATTCCCAGTCAAACCCTCCGATCTGGGCCGTTGCTGAGAATTTTAGGTTCAATGAGAGCCTGAGATTTGCCCAGATGAAGATACGAGAAATGGGCGGACAACTTGCATCTTTCCGTTTGAGCTACTATGGATTAATAAAAAAGGAAAACAAATATTTCAAAACGGAATGTATGTGAAAGTTTTATGCTTGGCATTTTAATGCAGATACTGATGATTCCAGGGCGCAAGGCTCCAGAATTCCAGGGCGGATTTCTTCTCGATAGCGGAATTCACTTTATTGCCAGCCTCCGGCTTCTTCTCGGTGCCATTGGACAAGAAGCCAAGGAGGTAATGGCTTTGTCCAGTTTGCTTGAGAAGCATCTTCATCCCGTTGATACTATCCATGCTATCGTGTCCACCACTGATTCTCGACACGGAACAATTTGCATCTCCTTTGGGGTAGAACACAAATCCACTCTGGAGATCGAAATTATCAGTACTCGTGGCGTTGTTGTTTGGACACCTGTCAGTGTCAAATCTATGATTAAATCGGATTCTGGGGAGTCGATGAATGAGACAAAAGAATTCACCTACAACAATGCCGTCGTGGCTGAGTTTGAGGCATTCGGTCAAGCCATATTGCAGAACAGCCCTGACCCACGTCAGAATCCGCTGGAAGCCCTCAGTGATCTTTCCCTTCTGCAGGGTTTGTTGGAATCTGCGGAATCCAATGGTTGTAGGAAGGTGGTCGGTCTGAGTGGGGATCAAAACATACACTCCTAGCAAGTCAAGGCCAGGCAGAGTAACGCAAACTCGTAGGTATAGCAAATGATAGCTTGTTTAATTATCTCGCGTCTACAGTTTTCTCTTCCAAAGTATACAGCAAATGAGAAATCGAAGACTTCTATTTTAAATGATATTCAATTGCTGGGACGCATTGCAAGCATCTTTACCACCAGATGTGTCATAAACAAACCCCGAGTAGATGCCTAGATATAGATCTAGACTAGCGATCTTATACTGGTAAACTTCTCTGGTGGCTAGATCCGAATGTATGATGGACCAAATGTGATACTAAGCTGCTCTCTCGGATTTAGTGGGGGCCTTTCTTGGCCGTCTCTCGACGAGAAGCACCAGTGACAAAATAGATGCGATAGAGAAATAAAGCATTACCCTCATCTGCTCCGAGTAGGCATCTGCATATAGAACTCTTATCCGAGATTGTGTCTCGGGTCCAAGGGTCCCAATATCCTCCGACGACAGTAATATTTGTGCAACTTGCTCTGCTGTCAAGAACTTGAAAGCTTCTCTCTTGATGTGATTAATAAGGAGAGCGGAACAGACGGCAAGCCCGATTGTACCTCCCAACACTCTGATCTGTGTCACAGAACCCATTGTGACAGCTAAGATTACGTCAATAGAGAAACATTGATGATATGGCAGGGGAATTGGGAGCTCGTACCTAGATCTTTTTCAGTGACGACTAGTGGCACCATCATCAGTATCGTACTAAGGTTGAAACCGAAGCCGAGGCCCATGATGGCTTCGTACCCATATTGGGCCGAGGCGATAGAGGTTGATGATTCTAAGGAGCTATATAGGCCAACTCCTATTGTCTGCAGTGAACCTCCCAGAAGTAGCGTGTAAAGAGGAGGGACTCCCAGCTTAGACACCAGGATTCCATTGATAGCGGTCGCCAGTGGAGACAGGAGAAGCAGCGGCAATGTGCGAATACCCGCGTTAATAGCTGATGTTTCATTGACCGTTTGGAATCTCTGTGGTATGTTGATAAGAGCGGCCATAAAGGGGAATCCTGTAAAGAACCCGTTTCTGGATGAAAGTCGAATTAGCTGACCAGCTCAGGTTTGACTAATTGGAGCTTTACAAGAGTAGTCCCATAACAAACCTGCTGTGCACCAGGCTCCACGGGAACATTGGCTCACGGACACCATCTTTCTTGGAAAGCAGTCGCTCCCAAACAACAAATGCAATCCACAAGACACCAGAGAGTACAAAGGTTGATACGATAGCACCACTACCCCACGAGTAGGCCACACCACCTTGCTCGAGTGCAAAGACAATGAGGATGGAGGCAGCTAATGACACAACCATACCCACGAAGTCGACCCGCTTCCACATTTGTTTCGATGCGAGGGAATGGAAGAATCGATCGGATTCGCCGTAGGGAAAGTTGAATGGGACCGAGAAGGCGAGAAGAACAGCCGCAAGCGCTCCTCCGGGGCCACTAGAGGCAATGTGTCATTAAGCAGTGCTTATGTTGCAAAGTGCCTGGAGGAAAATGGAACTCACTTCAAGTAGAACACCCAACGCCATGTCGTGTTATCTGTGATTGCTCCTCCAAGGATTGGGCCGAGGACACTCGAGAGGATAAAGGTTGAGGACATGATGGAGATGTAGGTTGCGTATTTCTCGGGAGGCACCATGAGCGGTACCATGATTGTCGACAAAGAGTAGATACCGGAGCCACCCATTCCCTGGAATGCGCGGAAGATGATCCTGGTGTAGAGATGTTTGATGAGAATACGCTCGAGGTAAGTATCAAGAGAAAAGATTAGCATACAATGGGACCATGGAGTCGGAAGCACCACACGCCATGGAGAAGATAGTAAATATGGTAATGGCAATCAATAGCATCAATTTGCAGCCAAATATGTCACTCAGCTTGGAGTAGATAATGAGAAAGCCTGGGATCTTTTAGTTCCTACGCCGGTAATACACGACAAGGTTGGGTTTACCGGTGTATGTTACCAGATAAGATGTCACGATCCAGCCGGCCATATTGAAACCTTGAAGGGCGTCAACGATTGAGACCAGAGCCGTGCTTACAATAGTAGTTTCCAATGTCGACAGCAATAGGCTCAAGCAGAGACTACGCCAATGGCCATCAGCCGTCAAGTAAGAACAATTGGGCGAAGGTAACCTACGCTGCGGTTAAAGCATGAAGCCGCCATCCAGTATGATACACCTTTTGCTTAGTCGCATTGTCCGACGAACCACCTGCAACATCAACATTCCTGTTATTGTCGCTAGGGACGGAGCCGTGATTGTCGGGTGAAGTTTCGGTCGCCGAGTCGGGTAATCTAGGTGCATTGTAAGGAGTCGCCTCCTGACTCTCGTTGTGCTTCTCGACGGCAGTCCCGGGTGGGTAGTGCTCCAATGGCAAATCTGATGGCGCGGACATATTGGGAAAAGAAATGTGCCCGAGTGAGTTGTAAGAGCTCAAGCGGCGTAAGAAAGAGAGGCCGCAGTAGATGGTTCCAAATTGCGTAGGCATCACCAAGAGACAGGCAAACAGAACGGAACAAAAGACAGCAAAAGAGTGGGGGATCAGTTTGTGGTCAGCTTTACGACAAGAGACAACAAAGATTTCAGCCTCAGGAAACAAGAAACAGATATTGCTAATTACCGGGCTGCCTCCGTTCTTGGGTCTGTGCGTTCCATGCTAAAACAAAGGGGCGGGGTGGATCATAGTCAGCAAGGGGAACGGATAAAGGAGCTAGGAAGCCTGATTACCCTATATCTGAATAGAGGGTAGTGGATTTCCCTAATTTGAAGTGGTACACTGCGTTATCAGTTATCAAAATTGATATAATGGTATTCAGATCATTGCTATATTTGGTTATCTGCTTTGTTGTAAGCGAGGGAATCCGGGTACAATACCCACGTTGCAACGTGATGTTTTACTGAAGCGGCAGTTGGGGGGGAAATCTTATCCGAAGTGTTGAAGAACACGCGATTAGGCACAATCCTTCTACATAATGTGATGCATTGCCGGTAGTCTACATTCAAGGATTACTTGCACATCTTTTACCGGATTGACTAACTTGGACAATTGCGTTTGTTTACAGAGCTGGACTTAAGTTGTGTTTCCGGCATTACAGTATTACGTGGTTTATTCCCACTAGTGGGAAGCTAAACCAAAATTCCCCGATCGATCAACGTGAAAACAAGATGACACTTCGTTAGCTAGCCAATAAGAACCGGACACCAAGATTAAGCATACATCTAGCCTTTGTAAATTTACCCGAGATAAGATGCTGCATGAGTGAGTGAATTTCTAACCTGTCTTCAGACACGGGTAGGATGCTACAGTTGCATCAGAGATAAAAGAATCCTTCAAGTCCCATTGCCGATCAGCGAGAGAATTCGCTCATGGGCGAAAAAAATGGTGTCAATCTTTCCTGACATGACGGAAAACACTCGACCGCGACGCGAGACTCGGCAGCTGCGGTCATCATAAGCCCCTAGGGGCTTGGTTTTGACAGCCAACTGTGGACCAATGTAACGGAACATTTCGAGGAACGTGGGAAGGTAGTGCATGATCTGCTCCTCCATAAGCGCCCGCTTTGCTGATATGGTTGCAGGACTAACCTCGTCCCGTGCCGCCCGAGCTTCTGCGGCAGTCTTGAACTGCCCAAGAGGTGTGTGGGGGACACTAGACAAGGTATAAAACCCCGGCACTTCAGTGGGGTAGACTGACGCCAAGGGACCGTCGACCAAGGTCACAGCCGGAAAATCAGCAGGACCCTCGTAGTAGAGCAACAAAGTGGCCTCGTATATCACCTGCAGATCCAGGTCCATGTAATGCCCCCACGTTGCATCTACCGCAAAGTCAAAGCTTTCACCATCAATCAGCACGCCATTGTCCACCTCTTGAATGCTTGAAACCTTTCGGCCGAGCTCAAGGGCTCCTTTGAGTGCTGACTCGAAGTAAGCACGCGCCCTACTCAGCAGCAAAACCCTCTCGGGCACACACATGATGCCGTCAACATTGGTGATAGGGATACCCGGTGGTGCCCCTTCGGTGAACGCTACCCCGCTTGAGGCCATGATGGCTTTGTAGGTACTGTAATCAAGCAGGGAATCTTGAGTTGGTACAGCATAGAGGTTGCAGGGCACGATGCGGCTGAGCTCGGGGTAATGCTCGACGAAGCGCAGAAAGCCATCTCTTGACTGGAGGCGAGTACCACTGTGGCGGGCATAGTGGAAGCCCATATGCAGCCTGAACTGGTTGTTGCCGGATGCTTCCTGTAGGAGTCGCTTATGCTGTTCAAACAATTTGACACGAAAGCCGAGCGAGCGAAGGGTTGTCGCGATGTGACACCCATACCATCCACCACCAATGATGCCAAAAGTGTGGGGGTTACCGTCGCCGTCTCTTTCTATCTTTCCGTTTCCATTGATACCATTACCGTTGTGGAGATCCTTTTCGAGATTCGGCATGATGTGTACGTCTGGGTGTTTTGGATGATGACTTTTGAATGATGGATTTACGCTCCTCGCTAGACTTTAGAGGTATTGAATGAGCGCCTTCGAGTATTTGGAATACAGGTTAATATAGGTAAGCATAAAGTTAATAAAGAGGGTTTCAAAAATCTCTGTAGACGCATTGAGTCATGATATAGTTACGGTTGGGATTGAGGCCTTTTTATCTTGTCTTCACTCATTGACTTCGTCTTGAGTCCTTGACTTGCAAGACTCGATACAATCATGGGCTTCGTGCATTCCCTACATGACCGAATCGTCTCGCCTTGCTCGAGAAGATGTATACTTACTCCCATCCTTGAGAATGTTATCTACCTCCAGCTGGGCCAGGACCGGTAACAAGACTGTCAGCAACATACACATATGCCTTGCAGAATACAAGGGTGGGCGATGCGTCTCTATTGATAATGATAAGCAAATGCACCTGCCATTAATGGAACTATTGTGCAAGCATATTGTGTTTATCTTTCACATTGAGCTTTGCAGATATGACTTGACGATTGACCTGGAGATATGTCATCATGCCACGTAATCTACACAGACGCTTAGTTTGAGACTGGTCATCTCCTGCAGCATATCACGGGGACGCTAATCGCTGCCTCCATACTTCTTGCAAAGTCTCTTCGCTCTTGCGGAAACTCAAACTCTCCATCACCCAGAGTTCCCAAAAGCCTTACCATCCACGCAATGCGTATACTTTGCCTTCACGGAATGGGCACCAACAGCAAGGTATGTTACCGTCGTATCAGAGTCAAAAAACGTCCTACTATGACATAATCTAACGCAGACTCTAGGTGCTGGAGATGCAGACATGTACATGACGTTCCTTCATATAGCTCATTTCATTACGTGAACTGATTTCAATGCAGCTGCGCTCCGACATCAACTCAGCCACTCACAGTCGCACAAATACGAATATGTTGATGGTGCGGAGTCCATCCCACCTGCACCTGGTCAGTCATGGAGCTATTTGCTTGTTTACTCCAGACTCTTACACACGGCATAGGGATAGAGGCTTTCATTGGTCAAGATGAGAGTCTTGCGTATTACAACCCAAACTCAGCACAGAGCATTCTGACAGCCATTGACGACCTATGGGAGTACATTGCCGAGGAAGGCCCTTTTGACGGTGTCTTAGGCTTCTCCCAGGGTGCTTCCCTCGCTGCGATGATCATTGCTCGTGCTCGCCACTCCAATCCACCACCCTTTCAGTTCGCCATATTCTTCTGTGCTGGACTTCCTTACTGTGAGAAGTCTTTGACTGCTGGGGAGATCAAGTTTCTGAGGGCTGAGGACACGCGAGGTCCAGTCATCCATGTCCCTACAGCTCACATCTATGGTAAAAAGGACCCTGATGTCAGCTATAGTAAAGCAATGACTGAATTGTGCCACCCGTGGGGAAGAGTTCTTCTGGACCATGGAGCTGGGCATGAGATCCCAAGAGTGCCTGTGGAGATGGTGGATGACATGGCACGGGCGGTAGAGAAGGTTGTTACCAAGGCAGTGATTGGTCAGTAGCTGTCAGTAGATTGATATCTTAGATAAAGTACACGAGATAAATCATTTCCGTCACAGACCAACAGCTAGGCCAGTGATCAATGCAACGAGACCCAATGGAACAACCAGTAAAAGCGCGATGTCGATGTTGTTGAGCTTGATCCACGACATACGCACATCAGGTGTCTGAAGATGCATCGAGCGCAGCTCTTTGCCTCGTGGATACACGTCTCTTGGATCTAAAGTCTGCGAAGGAACCCCTCCACTATTCTCAGAATCTTTGAAATCCAGAAGCGATCGCTCAAATCTGCCATCCCAGTCATATAGATGCTCCTCAATTAAATTTGCAGCAAAATGCTTCTTCCGTGATCCAACTATGGCAATTTTCTGCATACGCCTGACGTTTCTTTGGAACGACTCGCTGTCAAGTAAGAGAATGGTTCTGATAGCTTCTGTCAAAGAAGCTGCATCAAAAGTTTCTTTGTCAAGACGAACTGCGATGCCAGATCGTTCCAGTCTCAATGTCGTAACCATTTGATCACCAAATATACCCATTGCAACCATAGGGACACCGTGAAAGATGGATTCATTGACAGATGAAGGTCCGGCGTGCGTGACGAATATGACTGTAGAAGCATGTTCGAGGACGGAACGCTGCGGCACCCAAGTAGCAAAGTGCCACGATTCATCCTGATTACTGAACAATTGTTCAATGGCCAGGTGAGACAGGCGTGGAGACGGAACTCGAATGCTAGTATCAAGTCGACCACGACTTCTAGCACTGAGTGCCCAGACGACACCGTCGATCACGCCTGAGGCAATGGCATAAGAAAGGCCATTGATGATCCTGAAGATCTTTTCCTCGTCCAGTATAACATGTGTACCAAACGCAACTAGAGCGATCTTTTGATGCGTCTCAACAAATTTCTTGATGTCTCCGTCCAGAGCAGGATATGAGTCGGCCAATATAGGGCCTACAGGATGGACCAAAGGTGGAGTGTCTCGTGGTGTCTCCATGCCATAAAAGTTGTTCAGAAACACAAGCCACTCCGGCTTAGAAAGCTTTGGTCGAGGCGCAACTCCCTCTTTTCGACGCATAGCCCTGGTCCAGAAGACCCAGCGAAGAAAGAATGGCGCCGACCGGAGTAGAAAGGTCATTTCGTACAACCTGTCATAGATGCTAGCGTGTTCGCTTGTCAAACATCTTTGCTGCATACCAGGTTGACCTGGAATGTACTTCTGAGGCATCATCAACCACGGCATCTGGGGCCACATGACCGCGTGCGGAAGACGGAACTCATTGCAGATATCCAGGGCCGCTTCAACGTGGAAGTCGGAGAATATGAAGTCAGGTTTGGTAGTAGCGACAACCTCTTTCAGACCGCGATATGTGAAAGGCCAGAACGCATCAAATGCCATCTTGCCTTTGACAATATCCCTTTTGCCTTGAACAGTGTTCCAGTTCCAACGTGAAAACAGGATGTAGTGCTTTTCATCTTCTTCAGCAGAGATAGCTGGCCCAACTATGTGGACCTTTTGCACAAAAGGATAATTGCCAACCAGCTTTTCTCTGCCGCTCAGTGTTGCAAAGTCAATTGTATGACCTCTAGCTGCCAAGATGGAACATATCTCCAGGATCGGAGCTATCAGTGTGTTAACATTTTGCCTTCTGTAGTAACACCAATGAGATTCACATACCTGAATTAGTCGAGCCCCCGACTGTAACGACAACGAGAATCTTGGCTTTGGGCAAGGACATGATGACGGCTTCACTACTGAGACGCTGGTCTATGCACGAAGGGGTATACTGTGAATATTGTGAACTTTCTTTTCGATAATGAGAGGGGATTGTTGAGGTACCCGTCTTCCTTGGGAATAGAAATTGTTTTTGATTGTCATGGACGAAATTCGGCAGTCAGGTCTTGACCTAGACTGCAAAGTCCACATCGAGATCCGGAAGCATATCCCCGCGAGGAGACCATAAGCACGGCCCGTGTGGGAATGCGAGGTTATCTTACTGCATCGTGATCGGCAACCCAAAACTCGAAAGGTTAAGCGCCAGGAATGTGACATATGTGATATATGCACTGGCACATATCGCGTATAAACCAGCGTGGTAATGCATGTTAGTCATGCTGCATCTGTGGGCTGATTTCTGCCCGCCCCGGTAGATGGATTGCATGCTTACAATTGACTCATCCTTGGCAAACCTTCTCAAAGAGTGTTGCAGCCTTCTCGCATGACCCGTATAAGAAGGATCTTTTGCCAGACTCGAACAATAGTAATCAATAGAACGCCACCCTTACTACCTGCTTATCTGGTGCAGGCTAAACGCGTAAATGGGACCTTCGGTTGGAGGCACGCATTGCATATGGGATGACAGGCTTCTAGAACTGTCCTGGATATACCTGACGGATAGGTAAAGGTACGAATATTAATCAACGGAAGCTGTGGTAGATTCAGTATTGTCACTTCACAATTTGTCAATAAGGTTATCTTCACCCAAGTAAGATCTTCCCCTCCAAGCGACGATAGGTGTCGCTTGACAATGGATACTCCCGGGTTGTAGTTAGAACAGATGCACGAACTTGCCCGCGAAAATATTGTAATGCAAACTGGCGATGTATTCTCAATATTGCGTGAGACGGAATATATCCACACCATCCATTAGGCTCTTTGCCGCGCATGTAATCCATGATAACGACGTTGGAGATAGCCTCGTAATCACCCATTCCTTGACAACTCACTAACGCTGATGCAGATGCAGACGAAGATCTACAATCATTGAGTGAAGTTTACCCCCACGGTGAGCTGGATACTCAATTGATCCAACATACACTATCTCGCAGAGATGTCGAATGTAGCCAACGAGGGGCTGGTCGTAGGAAGAGTAGAAGAGACTAGTGCATTGTATCCAAGTTTAAACCTATAATAAGTCTGTAACGCCGGACTATAACCATGTGACAGGCTAAACGTATCTCAAGCCTTTTCTTGTACACTCAATTATTGAAGATTACTACATTCTTGTTTCTGGAGCGTTCTCAAGTCCTGCAATGGAGCCTATCGCTGTTATTGGCCTTGACCTCAAGTTCCCTGGCGATGCTACCGACGCCGATGGGTTTTGGGATATGCTGGTGACTGGCCGCTCAGCATGCACAGATATTCCAGACGATCGTTTCAAAGTCTCGTCGTTCTATCACCCGGACCCAGAGCGCTCGGGTTCAGTAAGCATTCCCATTCATTCGTTATGTCTTGTTGAGTACACCACTGATCAGGATTGTAGCTCAATGTTACCAAGGCGCATTTCCTAAAGGGCGAAATCGCAGCCTTTGATGCCCCGTTCTTCTCCATTACGCCCGCTGAGGCTGGAGGTATGGATCCTCAGCAGCGTGGTCTGCTCGAGAATACCTATCGTGCTCTAGAGAACGGTATGAACCCTTCATGCTTACACTAGGAGAAACCTGGGTCTAATCCTATCATAGCGGGATGTCCAATGAACAAAGTTCTCGGAACGAACACTGGTGTTTTCATCGGCTGTTTCACTCGTGAATATGAAGCCATCATGTTCAAGGAGACCGAGATACAGCAGCGTTACTTTGCCACCGGCACTGGAACAACCATGCTTGCCAACCGACTGAGCTATTTCTATGACCTTCATGGGCCTAGCATAAGTCTTGACACAGCGTGCTCCAGCAGTCTCAACGCCTGCCACCTAGCTTGCAACAGCCTGCGTCTGGGCGAGTGTGATATGGCACTAGCAGCTGGCTGCAACCTGTTCTATAATCCTGATACCATCATTCCACTCACAGCCCTTGGCTTCCTATCTCCCGACGGGAGATGTTACAGTTTCGATGAACGGGCCAACGGATACTCACGTGGCGAAGGGTTTGGCATGGTTGTGCTCAAGAGATTGAGTGATGCTATACGTGACCGCGACTGTATCCGTGCCATCGTTCGAGGCTCCTCAAGCAACCAGGACGGCAACTCGCCTGGTATCACACAGCCTACTCGAAAGGCCCAAGTTGACTTGATCAACGCCGCCTATCAATCAGCTGGTCTATCCAAGACTCAGACACGCTTCTTTGAGGCTCACGGGACAGGTACTCCTGTCGGTGACCCCATTGAAGCAAGTGCTATCAGCGGCGCTTTCTCAGAGTATCGCTCCGAGCAGGAGCCAATGGTGGTCGGGGCAGTCAAGACAAATATCGGTCACCTTGAAGGCTCGGCCGGCATTGCAGGTCTCATCAAGGCTATAATGGTCCTTGAGAAAGGCATCATCCCTCCCAACATGGGCTTCCAGACCCCCAACCCCAAGATCCCTGTTCATGATTGGCATCTCAAGTTCCCTACCAAGGCTGAACCGTGGCCTACGAAAGGGCTTAGACGAGCGTCAATCAATGCCTTTGGATATGGCGGAAGTAATGCCCACATCATTATCGATGATGCCTATCATTATCTGCTCGAGCATGGCTTAAAAGGTAAACACCAAACCGTCGAGCTTCCGCCTGTTGAGGGGTTCAAGACTATTACCAACGGTACGAATGGAACAAATGGCCATTCTAACGGTATCAATGGCCACGCCAACGGCCATCATTCTACTTCCAGTTCGAGTGACGATGAGTTTGTCCTGGTCAAGCGCTTCAAAGGACATGCACCCCCCAGCCGATCATTCTTCTTCTCCACCTTCGATGAAGCTGGAGCAGGCCGGATGGCACAAGCATACAAGGAATTTCTCGATCTCACCAGCAAATCCATATTTGCTGGATCTGAGGAGGAACAGCGCTTCTTGAATGACCTTTCCTACACCCTCATCAACCACCGCACATCTTTCCCTTGGCGGTTCTCCCTCGTCGCCGACAGCATTGCGGCGTTATCTGCCAAGTTGGAGGGCAACCACTCACCTGTCAGAGCCACTGCTGATCCTAAGCTTGGATTTATCTTTACAGGACAAGGGGCGCAGTGGTATGCAATGGGTAGAGAATTAATCTCTGCTTATCCTAAATTCAGTACCTCTATCTTTGCTGCAGACTCGTATCTACGAGAGCTCGGATGCCCATGGTCACTTGTTGGTGAATTGCTTCAAAACCAAGACAAGTCACGCATCGACGATCCAGCATTGAGTCAACCGCTCTGCACAGCCTTGCAGGTGGCTCTTGTTGACCTCCTCGCCAGCTGGGGTATCAAGCCTGCTGCCGTGGTTGGTCATTCGTCGGGTGAGATCGGTGCTGCCTATGCTACAGGTGCCATCTCCCAGGAGTCGGCATGGAGACTAGCATTCTATCGCGGTGCCCTTTCCTCTCGGCTAGCCAAATCTACCGATCACACCAACGGCGCTATGCTTTCAGTGGCCATGAGTTCATCAGATGCCATGACATATCTTGAGGAACACGTTGGCAGCGCCGCCGGTAGAGACATTGTTGTGGCTTGTATAAACAGCCCGAGAAATGTGACTCTTAGCGGCAGTGCAGTATACATCGACAAGATCAAGGCTGCTGTAGACTCGGATGGTATCTTTGCCCGGAAACTCAAGGTTGACAACGGTTATCATTCACCTCTGATGGCCATCATTGCCGACGAATACAGGAGCGCAATTGGTGACCTCGAGACTGGAACCAATACGCCCCCGGGCCAAGTTGCTCCTGTCTTTTACTCGTCTCTCGAAGGAACAATCATTCCTGTCTCTGCTCTCCGGAACCCTGATCATTGGGTTGACAACCTGGTCTCACCGGTCCAATTCTCGAAAGCTTTCTCGCTTATGTGCTCCAACACCAAGTCTAGCGCACCAGTCAAGAAGCTTGGATCCTCTGCAAAAGCAACAGTCAACACTCCAAAGATTACTCAAGTACTTGAAATTGGTCCTCACGCGGCCTTACGTGGCCCCATTCGAGAGATCATGGAGCTGACGCCGGAGGTGAATGGCGTTGGGTATGAGTCAGTGCTTCGTCGCGGTGCTTCTGCCGTTGACACAGCTTTGGGAGCCGCCAACTGGCTTTGGTGCCGTGGATACGAAGTGGACATGTCTGATGCCAGTATCGCAAAGGACAGTTCCCTCGTCGTCAACGCACCAGGATACCCTTTCAACCATTCCAATATCTATTGGAATGAGAGCCGTATCAGTAAAGGATATCGCTTCCGTCCTGCTATGCGACATGAACTATTTGGTGCACCAGTACCAGATTGGGACCCAGCTAATGCTGTTTGGCGGAACTACATGCGTCTTTCCGAGAACCCTTGGGTAAAGCATCACCGAATCACTGGTGCCACCATCTATCCTGCCGCAGGAATGCTTGTCATGGCCATAGAGGCTAGCCGACAAATGGCAGACACGTCTCGTGTAGTCAAGGGCTTCCGTATTCTCGACGCCCGCTTTAACGTTGCTCTTCGCGTTCCAGCGACGCAGAATGGTCTCGAGACGCACTTTTACATGCAACCCTCGAGGGATCATCCCGATACTGTGGCGAGGACTGTACGCAGGTTCTCCCTTAGCAGTTATGAGGGCGGTGAGTGGCGTGAGCATTGCCATGGCCTGGTCGTCACGGAGTACGAGCAACCTTATACTGTTGTCGACGATGGAAGAGAAGACTTCGAGTTCCAAGAAGGATGCAAGAACAGATTGGAGAGCGTGGAGAAGGCCTCGAAAGTTGATACTTCATTCCGACAGCTCTATGAACATTTGTCGACCGTTGGTCTTGACTTTGGCGCTACATTCCAGACCCTCCGTGATATTCGCTGCGGTGATATTGGAGAATCGGTAGCGACAGTGGAGAGACAAGATCTTGAGGGCTTGATGCATCTTGGGTACCTTCAGGACCACTTGATTCATCCCACCGTACTCGATGGTATCCTCCAGAGTATCATTGTCAGTTTGACAAAAGGTGGCCGCGAGATTGACCAAGTCATGGTACCCTCCGAGATTGGCAACCTTTGGGTGTCTGCAGATCCCTCAACATCCAAATTCGATGCTGTTAGAGTCTCCTGCTCAGGCAAATTCCTTGGTATCAGGCAAGCCGAGGCGTCCATCGTTGGTATGGACGTTAACACTGGCAAAGCCGTTTGCACCGTTGACAATTTTGTCATCACTACCGTGGCACGAAGCGAAGGCGCTTCTTCATCCGACGCCGCACGTAGACTCTGCTTCAACCTTGATTACAAGGTCGATCCAGCTCTTCTGGACCAAGAGACCGCGGACAAGACATTGCAGCCCGATGCCAAATGTGGTGCTACAGCTCAGCAGGCACAATTGATTCAGGAGGTCGAGATGATGTGTTTCTTGTACATCAAGCGCTTCTGGGACAGAATTTATGATGAAAATCGCGACGCCAAGTCAGTTCCCTATCACAAGAAGTATATCGCCTGGATCAAACACCAACTGGACAAGTATGACGCTGGTCTCATCCCGCATGCCATGCCTGAATGGCGGGAACGGGCAGACGACGATGAGTACATCAGCCAAATGGAGACCAAGCTCCTCACAGAGTGTTCAGCTGAAGGAAAGCTGGTCGTCAATGTGGGACGGGAACTCCCTAATATCCTCGCGGGACAATCTGACGCACTGGAACTGCTATTCAAGGATAAGCTGGTGGAGAACGTTTACCGCTCTGGAGTCGGGGCTGAAATTGGGTATGACCGCATGGTGGCTTATATTGATGCTCTGGCTCATAAAAACCCAGCCCTACGTGTTCTTGAGGTTGGTGCCGGGACCGGTGGTGCCACAAGGCCTATTCTTCAGTGTCTCACGACACAAGGTAATGGCGAGAAGGGCACGCCGCGGTTCAGCCACTATGCGTTTACAGATATCTCGATTGGCTTCTTTGAGAACGCTCGAGAAATGTTCAAGGATAGTGCGGCGCGCATGAGCTTCCGCGCGCTCAACATCGAGGAAAGTTTAGAGCAACAAGGGTTCTCGGGTCCGGGTGAACAGTACGATGTCATCTGCGCTGCCAATGTCATCCACGCTACCAAGAACCTTGAGGCGACATTATCCAACGTCAGGAAGTTGCTCAAGCCTGGAGGCAAGCTCATCTTGTATGAGATGACAAACACTGGGATGATACGGACCGGCTTTGCGTTTGGATTATTACCCGGTTGGTGGTTATCTGTCGAAGACTTTCGTCAATTCACTCCACTGGCCGCTCCAAATGACTGGTCAAGATCGCTCAAGGCCAGTGGTTTCAGTGGTATTGATCTGCATATTTACGACTTTCCTGACCATAGGCATCAGATGGTCAGTGTCCTCATCTGCACAGCGCTTGGTGATGGAAGTGAAGAGAATGCACCAGCCACTTCCTATGCTTCATCGCCTATCAAGATCATCACTTGCGGGAAGGGTTCCAGTGCAGCCACCCAAAAGAGCCTTGCTACGGTTCTTGAGAAGCAAGCTGCGAGCCTCAGCACTGGCATCGAGGCTATCAACCTGCAAGATGCTGTGGCGGATCTCAAGGAGCTGCAACAAACCCGTTGTATCTTTCTGGGGGACATAAAGTCCGACTTTCTGGAACACGTTCAGGATGATGACTATGAAGCATTTCAGAAGCTGGTCAGCTCCACTAAGACATTACTTTGGGTTAACCAGGGAGGTGGCCCATCACCCAAGAACCCTGGTGCTGACATGGTGACTGGGTTTGCTCGCTGTATGCGTGCTGAGAACCCGGGACTGAACCTTGTCACTTTATCCGTCGATGAATTGGATCCCTTGGACAAGGTTGGGTCCATCATCTTGCGAATTTTAAGTTCAGGTGGTGGAAGCGAGAACACCTTCTTCGAGAAGGATGGCGCTGTTTATATTCCGCGTATTACCGAGGCCAACACAGTCAATCATCTGATCGCCTCCAAGACGAAGGGTGAACCAGCCAGGTCAGAGACATGGCAGGAGGCTAGCAATGACAGAGCTTTGACACTACAGTGCGCTGTGCCTGGTCTTCTCGACAGTCTTCAGTTCCAAGACGACGAGCTCTACGAGAAGCCTCTCGGACCTTATGATGTTGAGGTCCGCGTTCACGCTACAGGTCTTAATCTTCTTGACGTCATGATAGCTCTTGGCCAGGTCATTGGTGAAGCATTTGGACAAGAGTGCGCCGGTGTCGTCACTCGTGTCGGAACAGATGTTGAGCGCGTTTCTGTGGGCGACCGCGTGTGTGGTCTGCTTAGAGGAACTTTCAAGACATTTGCCCGGGGCTCTCAATGGCAGTTCGCCAAAATTCCCTCTACTATCGATCATGCCGTTGCCGCCGCGGTACCAGTTGTTTACACGACCGCATATTATGGACTTCATGACCTCGCGCGCCTTCAAGCCGGAGAGAGCATCCTGGTTCACTGGGGCGCTGGTGGTGTTGGACAGGCTGCTATTCAACTAGCCAAAGCAGTTGGGGCTGAAGTGTTTGTCACTGTGGGCTCTATCGAGAAGCGAGACTTTGTGCATGAGCACTATGGTGTTCCTCTGTCCCATGTACTGTCAAGTCGTGACTTGAGCTTCGTACATGGCATCAAGAGATTGACGGATGGACGTGGCGTTGATGTCATCCTCAATTCTACAGCCGGACAGACCCTGCGTGCTAGCTGGGACTGTATCGCACCATACGGACGATTCATCGAAATTGGCAAGGTCGATATCTTTGCCAACGCCGGTCTTCCAATGGGTCCTTTCAAGAAGAGCGTTACCTTCTCCTTCTTCGACATTGGTCTCATATCACTCGAAAGAGGTCGATTGTTCTCTCGAGTCCTTCAAGATGTCGTTGACCTGCTTGCGAAAGGATCCGTCACCCCACCCCAGCCACTGCATGTTTATAGTTACTCGGACATCCAAGAGGCATTCAGAATCATGCAATCAGGGTCTCACATGGGCAAGCTTGTCTTGAAAGCTCAGCCTGATGATATTGTCATGGTAAGCTATATCAACAGCCCTTAGTACGTATCAACGCTAACGCATTCCAGGTCGAACCCAGTCGAAAGCCGACGTATTACTTTGATCCTGGAGCAACCTATCTTCTCTCTGGTGGTCTCGGTGGCCTCGGACGTAGTGCAGCACGTTGGATGGCATCTCGTGGTGCCAAGAATCTCATCCTCCTCTCTCGATCTGGAACCACCCGACCTGCAGCTCAAGAACTCATGGAGGAGCTCGCAGCAGCTGGTGTTACAGCGTCGGCACCTCAATGCGACGTCTCCGACCGCGCCACTCTTCAACGAGTTCTCAGTGATTGCGCCAAGACGATGCCACCTATCAAGGGCTGCATCCAAGGCTCCATGGTACTCAAGGATAGCATATTCTCCAATATGTCTCAGGAAGACTACTATACTGCTGTCCGTCCCAAAGTTGTTGCATCACGGAACTTGCACGAGCTTCTTCCCCAAGACCTGGATTACTTCATCCTCTTGTCGTCCGCCTCAGGCATAGTAGGCAACCGAGGCCAGTCCAACTACTGTGTCGGCAATACCTACCAAGATTCCCTAGCCCGTCATCGGGTTGCTTTGGGGCTGCCAGGTGTGGCTGTCGACCTGGGAATGATCCTATCTGTCGGATTCGCTGCCGAGAACCAAGAGAGCATGGCTAATCTTCGTCAAGAAGGTTTCAATGCCATGCGAGAAGACGAGTTCCTTGCCCTGCTCGACATGTTATGTGACCCGAATGGAAAGTACTCTTCCAACGCCAACAAGGAGTTGCAGGCTTCTTCATTTTCACAAATTGCAGTTGGTCTTGAGGCGCCAGCTACTCTTCGCATCAAGGGTATTCCAGAGCCAGCTTGGATGACTGATCCTCTTTTCAAGCATCTATACCAGATCCGAGGCGAAGGTGATCATGAGGGTGAAGGCGACGGTGAAGGTTCAGCCACGTCATGTTCCACGCTACTCCCAGCGGCAGCATCGTTAGCTGACGCGTCTAAGATTGTTAGCGCAGCTATTGTTCAGAAGCTTTGCAAAGCTCTGTCTTCAAGCGAACGAGACATTGATGTATCGAAGCCTCTACACAGTTATGGAGTTGATTCGCTTGTTGCAGTCGAGTTACGCGCCTGGTTCATGAAGGAGGTTGGTTCTGATGTTGCGGTATTCGATATTATGAGTGGGCAGAGTTTGGAAGAATTGGCTGAACTGGCTGCAAAGAGGAGTTCATTTGCCAATTTTGAGGATGACAAAGAGGCTGACTAAGGATGGTGGGACGGCCAGGTAAAGTCGAGAAAAAGCTCCAGTTGAATTTATGTCAGTTGGCGCTTGGATAATTCAGCACCGATAAAACGTTGAAGCTGCGCGGGTTGTGCCGTCTTTATTTAGTGTTCCCACCTGCACGAGAGCGCTCGCTTTTTCTCAGCGCGCCACGACATCAAGCACTAATACAAATTTGCCTATGTGCCTGAACATATCATGATCATAAGACATAGCATCACTGGAAGCCCCAAGCTATTAAGGGACTGCAGGAAATACTTAACATGAAGCCATGTTTATCACATATCATCGGCATGCATTACCCTGTATCTATATTTCATTTTGAAAGTGTATCCGGGATGTTCTCGGTTAGTCCTAGCTAAAAGAGGGTTAGATCCGCGCTAATCCAGAGCAGGACCGCCAATTGGGCAAAACTGATGCCAGATGGCTAGAGCTACAATTTTCAGCCGCTTATAAAAACCTTTTCACTTGCATAACTGGACTTGCATAACTCATTTCATAGCTCAATGCGGCTTTATTGCATACGTATCTTGAATTTTACAATTCGTATCACCCTTCGTTCGAACTGTTCTAGAGTGGAATGAATCCCCGCAAACTGATATGCTGCTTGCAAGCTGAAGTTCAAGTGAAACCGCATTGACAATGCGTAAGAAGAATTGCTGCTGCCTGTCAAATTCGACCTTTTGAGAGGAAAGTGGCTGGCTGAAAACCGATTAGCACGAAGATCCCCATGAAGTCTCAGTAACTTTACCCCTCAACTAGTCGAGGCCTTCTAATCTCAACGCCATGTCTGACTTCGCTAACATATCACATTTTCAAACCCTGCCTATTCTCACGCCCAACCTATTGCGTCTGTCTGGCTGTGAAAAGCGACGAAACAGATGGAAAGTGGCTGGCTGAACTTCAGCCTACAGCGGAAAACGTACGAGGTCTCAATAATATCAGGTCTCGACAAGTCGAGGCCTTTTGACCGCAGTTTCATGTTTCACCTTGTTGATGTACAAAGATACAGACCAAAAGTAGAATTGCTAACAGTACAATTTTGATGACTACTAATCAATGTAGAGGAAATCAGATAGCTATATAGTTCCCAGCTCGCCCACACTTCAGGATTCCAAATCAGCCTCATCAGCAATCCCTCTTTCATCATAATCATAATCAGCCTACGTTCCCTCTTTCATCATGGCATCAGTCAATAACTTTATCGGGATGCAATACTCCCGTGACAGTAGTCAATATGCCAAACAGGACTACAATTTCTTCAATCAGCAGTATGCGACTACATCCCACGGGATAGACCACAACATGAACCCTGCACACATCCTAAAACCAAAAGATGATGACGATGTCAAGAGCGCCATTGAATGGGCCACTAAGAACAAGGTCGCCATCGCTATCAAGAGTGGTGGCCACCAATACAGTGGCGCATCCTCTTGTGGAGATCGGAATGTGCAGCTTGACCTCAGCGACACATACAAGGATATGAAGATCGTCGAAGATCCTGCCATTAATGTACCTGATGATAGGGTACTTGTATTTGCTGGTGTAAGCAATCAGCTGCAGGACTTCAATGCATATCTCACCAATCACGGACTATTCCTCCCCACTGGGCAGTGCGCCTATGTTTGTCTTGGAGGGCATGGCCAGACAGGCGGTTATGGCCAACTTGGTCGCAGCTTTGGACTTCTTGGTGACCATATCACCGAGATACGAATGATTGACCATGCAGGCAAAGTGTTGCACATCAACCAGAATAACCACACTGAGCTCTTCTATGCTATACGTGGCGGAAGCCCAGGGAACTTTGGTGTGATCACACACTACACGATCATGGCTTTCAAAGCTGAGAGCTACATGGGAATTGAGAACACCATCAAAACTCCCAAAGGACCAAAGCAGTTCAAGGGACCACATGGAGTGAAAGCTTTTTGGCTTTACAATGAGAAGACTCTTACCGCTCTTTTGAAAGCTGTTGCAGATATGTCCGACAAGGGCACCGCACCGCGAGGCTTTGACCTCTGTGTGAATGTCTTGAGCCAGGACTTCGACATCACCAAGCTGTTTCCATCATTCAAGAATGATGAAGTGTGGCGAGGCCTTCAGGATCTGGTCAAAGACTTTTTCCCTGCAAATATTCGCGCCCTGCTAGAGGGCAAATTGCCTCCTACCATTGTCCTCTATGCTCAATGGTGCCCAGTTGAAGGTCAACAAAAATATGACGAAAGCGTGGATGCGTGGTTCCAGCAATTTCGAGCTTTGGATAGTCTGGAACTTGGCTGTGTTCACTTTGATGAGTTCAATACGGACATGGCTAAAATGACTGGCCACTGGTTGTTTCCTCAACGTCGAGAATTCCCCCGTCCATACGTCAAGCGTACCTACGCCACCAACTCGAAGACTCTCGGCAAGGATGGCTGGGTCGCTGGCCTGGTTCAGCGTCTGAAGTTGATCTGCGATCCGTATGAAAAGCTCGACGACGCCAACAAGAAACCCGTAAACAATCCCCTCTACGACAATTGCAAGCTCTCAGCCCAGATCCAGTGCTTTGGAGGAGAGAATTCGCTCTTCTACAAGAATCGGGATAATGGGGCTGCTTATAGCTGGAGAGACTCAACCGTCCTCCAGACTGTGGACTGTTGGTACCTTGCGGAAGATAAAGAAAACCCCAAGCTGTCACAGGATTCAAAGGATCTGGCAAACAAATGGCAGAGCGAGAATGATGCTGCAATGATTGGAAAATCGAGCTATTTCAGCAAGACTGACAGGCGTGTTCTCTGGGGCTCATGGGGTGATTGGGATATGGGAAAGCCTGAGGTTTGGAAGACCTATTATGAGGATGAGGGAAAGTACCAGAGACTAGGCAAGGCGAGACTGACAGCTGATCCGAATGGAACCTTTACTGCCAACCCATTTGCGGTTGCACGTCAAAACTGAGTTTTACCTAGCCCGAGTTTATCTACTATTAATTACTACAATATTGTCATCCTTGTGTATTGCTGTTCATATTTGAGATACTGAGCGAATGCTACCTAAGTAGAATAGTCGCTTGCCCTGTCTACATTGTACAACTACAGCTCCTAATAGGTCAAGTAAATGCACTTCCCTTCCCACTCACCCTTTGAAATAACATGGTTAAATACCCACTTCCCAAGATCCTCTTTACTTATGAAATATCCGATCTTGGGCCCTGGTTCTTCAACACTGTCTTTGTCAGTGACAACGCCCCATTCCCAGCCAACATTCAGCTGCCCGTCTCCCTTTGCCTTTCCATCTGTTAGAATCACTGGCCGCATGAGAACAAAGTTCCGTACATGACGACCTCCATCTTCGAGGATCAGATCTTCCATCTTTTGCTTATCTGCCAGTGGCCCTCCCACAACGTAATGGTATGGCAGATAGACAGGCAGAGGTATCCCTCGCTTCCTCCCGCATCCTGCTGCGCTTACAGCCACGAGGAGAGACTTCTGTGAGCTGGAAGTGCCGGTGATACCAGAAGCAGAAAGGTTGGACAGAGCAGTGTAGATCGCTGTGATGGCATCTTCACAGATGGTTGGGTCTTGCAGCGGGAGAGGTCTCGTAAGACTCCATTCGAATCTAGGACGTGAGCCGACGCCGCTGAGTATAAAGTCAACAATGAACTTGTCGTTGGTTGGGCTGACGAGGGCTTGTGCGACGGCAGTAGGATCCTTCACGTCGCCCCGATGAACGGTAAGATATCGGTCAACGATCCCCGCTGGAATGCCTTTCTGAGTAATCAGAATATCATGCAGCTTGTCCGGGTTCCTAACGACTTGTAATCGCTTAGCAAAGGACATGTGGTAAGCGTTATACACGAGACGTACGAGCTGTACAATAAAGGCCGTCGTTCAGTGCGCTTGCCAAGGCTGTTGCCACACACCCTCCTGTAGCACCAAAGCAGGCTATAGTGGGCTTTTCCTGAACTATCATCGTTTTAAAGAGTGTAGCTGATATGCGTGAATGAGATTGTAGGATTTGGAGATCGAATGCAGGTAAGTGAACACAGATCAGTTTGTTCGAGCGAGGAAGTCAGTATTTTATAGTGCGCCGACAAACCGACCACACTTTGCAGATTTTTTCCATGCAGCACAAACAAGAGAGTTACTTCCAATTACCAATCTCATTCTTACACAGTATTTCCAAACAAGTTCATCCTGTTTTTTAATTGTGTTGATTCGAACTGTACCACTTGATGACTGACCTTTAAATAGTTCATCCTGGCTAACCGAGTCGGCACTAGCGCGTAACGCACTTGCAGCTGACAGCCTCCACAGATTACTAAAGCAGATTGCACGAAAGTAAGCATTGATCGCCTGGAGGGAGGGATTCCATACATAACTCAAATCCAACACATAAACATTGAAGCAAGTTAGTCGGGGCGACCCAAGTCCGATTTTTCCCCAGCGTTGACCACCAGAAGGATTCCGGAACAACTCAACGCCTTCTCGCAATTCCTTAGCGTGGCTCGGCATGTCTGGTGCCCCGATTAACCAGTACTGTCGGCTTGATTCCTCCGAAATGCAATGTAACGAGGACAATTGGCATGGTGTCACAGATCCTGCGGAGAGAAAGAAGCGACAGAACCGCTTGAGACAGAGAGCCTGGCGTAAGTACTTGCCTGCATCCTTATCTAGGACAAGCGATGTCGACGTACCGCCTGTATTCATTTTCCAGACCCTCAGTTAACACATCTTTAGGTGCCAGAAAGCAGATATCTCAAACTTCGAGCACACCTGACGAATCTCTCCACCAAGAAGGCTATGGTATGCTTGTCAGTGTTAGTTTGTACAGCAATACAAACATCATACACGACTCGTCCATCACAGAGCCGTTTCAAAACCGCGAGGCCAACGTCCACCCATGTGGAATACAAATACAACGGCCAGAAATAAATGTCCGAGTTCAATGTGACACTGACAGACTCATACCGCCACTGTTGCAGTACTCGACATTCGCTTGCGCGATTCAGCCACCACGCCCGATCGTATTCCCACTCTCCGCGGATCACTGCCTTATCACACTGGTCCAGTACAACGTTGTCCGTGCCTTACTGCACAATATGTCCCTTCTCTCACTACTACATCACCTGCCGCCAGGATGCCGAAGTGCGTTTGGCCTTTCCGAAATTGATGTTATAGCAGCGAAAGACATTCCATCGAATCTTCAAACAACATCCTTGCAACGGTCAAGACCTCCTCCTTTCTGGGTTAATGCACTACCTTTCCGAAAGTTACGCGACAACCTGATACTCATGTCTCATAGATACGACAGCCATGAGCTTCTTCTTGACTTGGGGCTGAGAGTTTACGAGGGGTTCGATGACATAGAACGGTGCGGCTTTCTGGTATGGGGACATCCATGGCTTGCAACTTCATGGGAAGTAAGTGAAGGGTTTGTGCGACGGTGGGGCTTTTTGTTACAAGGATGTCCAGAGGTAGTTGATTCGGCGGATCGTTGGAGACGATCGCGGGGCGAGGAAAGATTGGTAGTCAATTTATAGAAAGACAAAAACAAGATATCATTATTGCTGTGGGTAACTAGTGTCACGTGGGCCCTGGATGGGGGGAGATCTGCACGTAAGCAAGAGACGGAACCAACACAGACGTGGATGTGCAGAAAGCGGCTTAAAAGACGCGCATTCCTGCACTCAACGTCCACAATCCTCTTCTATGACCACTTCCACACATCTACAATCTTGGCTAACATGTCGGATGCTAAGCACCCTCGCGCAGTCTCACTTGAGAGCCTGCCACCCGAGATTCTACTTGCTGTTATTACTAGCCTTCCGGGTCTTGACTCACTTTGGAACCTGCTGCAAGCCTCTCCACATGCATGGCGTCTCTTTGAAGATGGCTCGACATCCCTTCTCATCATTGAGGGCATAATATCAGGACGACGATCAATCATCCCATTAAAGGTCAGAGACCTTATTCGAGCTGTGATACTCGTACGCTATGGCGTACTCCCCTTTGAAGGTCTAAAGCAATTCCGGACCCAATTGATGAAGGCCATGATTCCCTGCCTAACTCCGGACGATACGAGAGTTAAGAACCTTGGTCCGATGTCACTGTCTTACACACCCAGTCCGACAGTACTTAGATCCATCGTCGCGACAGCTTATCATATCACGGCTCTATCACAATCATACCTGGCGTCTTGCCTTGAAAGGCTACGAGGCCCAAGCTTCCAGCCACTGCATGCTCATAACCCGACACCACATTACACACACGATTATAAAGATACCGGGGAATGGATTCCTGCCTGGGATCGCGAATTTGCTGGCAAACCACTCCCTGTTACTCATATGGGACAGCCAACTTGGGTAGAGGAAATGCGTGTTGTGCGAGTGATGTGGATTGTTCAGCTTGTTAGAGAGATGCAACTTCTCGCTACCAACAAGACAGGCATTGTGTGGTCGAAAGACGATATAGCGCTTCTACTTGGCATGGATCCCGTCGATCTAATCCTCGACCGTGACAGTCCACTCCCCGATACTGAGCTAATTAAATCGGCAATGGATTATCTTGCAACACTCAAGACACGTCAACCAGATGCCTTCTATCGATTCCCCCCGGCACCCGCACCCTCAGTCAACAACCGATGGATAACAGCATCCCCAAATCACAACGAAATGTTTATGCAAGTTAGAGGTTATCGCTTAAATGGCAAATTCCAATGGTTAGGGAATGGGCTCCAGGTGCCAGAAGGAGCAACTCCAGTGGAGTTACCATCATTTACGGGGGAGAAAAAATGGGAGCAGACAGCGAAGGCTTTTGACTTTGGGCCATATGGTGTCAATTTCTGGCAGCGCCTAAGGGATTATCTTCGTTCCGGCACGTCGCCTTTACCTGGTGTTAGCTTCAAGTCCTTTCGTCCGCTGGGTCTTGCCTTTTGGGACAGGAAGCGGCTGTGGCTTTTGGGTTTAGCGAACGATATGCAGTATACCTCCGAAGAGCTTTACTTCTTTGTCTGGGAGGGTATCCTACCGCCCGAAGAAGTTGATGGTATCAAGGTTAGAGCTCGGGAAGCTCATAGAGACCGGGAATCGAGGTTTCCTCGTCCAGCTTGAGTTATTTTTATTGCCTCAAGACAGAGTCTGTTTAATATTATCCTATTACTTCCAACGTATACAAAGAACATCATTGATTAATCAGAATGTAATAAATCAAGGGCCGAAGATGAACTAGGCTGAAAGATCCATGAGGGACCCCAGGCAATGGATAGATAGGCACGCGGACTAGCTTCGAGTGTGCAATCATAATCCGTCAGCACATTGGCTTTGCCGAGGAAGGCCACCCGCTTTAGACATTATCTGATGTACTTGAGATCTTGGAATATACCGCTCAGGGCACATGGGCTGCTAGCACATTCGGAATAGTATTCCTAATTATATAGAAAGTAGCTATCAATTCTCTACTTTAATCCCGTCCCCCAACAGTCATAAGGTACAGGCTTCCAGTTGTAGAGTTGACGTTCGTAGGGGATCCCAAATACAAGACGTCAATCCCATCATTCTTCATCAATGCTTGGAGACGCTGTGCTTTCTTACCAACTACAGGCTCAAGAGCTGTATTGGTCCAGCCGGCACCGCCAACATTCTCGAGTATGTATGCACTGGCCGAAGAGCGGCAATAATAAATACGCACACTCGTACCATCGTGCGTGATACCTAGTGCAGCACTTGTCTCACTGTCTTGATAAAGTATTTCCCGTTTCCAAGGATCCTGGGTTCCATATGTTGCAGTGGCACGACGAATCTGCCATACACCTGCGTTGGAAGTCTTGAAGCGATATGCATGCTGGATGTGGACAGATCCATCCGGTCGCTCATAGAGTGCCATCTTCGCACTTTGGAAGGCAGGACCTGGTGAGGCATTGATATCACCACTGTACGTCTCACCCGACGTCAACGGCTGATAGACAATATCGACGCTATTCTGTGTAATGGGGACAGAGACTGTGGCTCCCGAAGCTGAGGTGAAGGCTTTTGTCGATGGGTCGTAGCGTACATAGCTTCCCTGATGTCGGACAGCAGATGCAGGGTACTTGCTCCATTCCCACTGAATATGGACATCACCATCCGACGAGAAGGCGATATCGTCTGGGTATACTGAGTATCCTTTGTTGTATGCCCAGATAGCAACACGGGACCAAGAACCCTCGCTGGTTGTGTACTTGTAAAGGTAACCACCTTTCGCGTTGTTGTCGTTAGGTGCTTGTCCACGAATCATCAACCATAGATTTCCATCAGCGTCACGTTTGATGACAGGATATGTGACTTTGACAGTTTGATCCGGCATATCAGAGCTGGCGTCGACCAGGGTACTGCTGTATGGTGTGGCGGACCGAAAGTACTGCCACGGTTCATTGTGCATACTGGTGAAGACATGGACGTAACCGTCACCGTCTACAGCGATGCTCGGAGTGTTGTGGCCAAGGTCATCAGCGAAAACAGCGCATTGACCAGCAGAGGTCTTGACGCAGTCGCGGGAGATGGTGCCATCTGAAATGGAGCGACGGGCTACCATCACGTTGTTGTTGGCTATGCTTCCACCAGGAGGGTTTCGTAGGTAGGCAAGCCAATCATAACCGCCATATTCATCCAATGGATTCCACCATCCAGCCTGGCTGTTGACATCTACGGCAGTTGATATGGTAGCGAGGCCGCCGGGTGTAATAGTAGCATGTGCTCTCGAAAGCGCAGCAAGATAGATAAGGAGCTTAAAATTCGCCATGTTGATAAACTGAATGAAGTATTGCAGAGTCATCCAGAACAATGGATTTGTGCGAGTTTATATGCATCATCTTCTTTATTTTCCTTCGCATAGTTGAGAAAAGTGATCGACGGAGTCTGTGCTCGGGATGATTCCGTTCTGGAGTTCCCCAGACTCCCCGCATTCACGATCATCCTTCTGGACAGGGGTTGAGATTCTGGTGGGGAGGCTTTGCGGAGGAACCGCCGCGTGAGGTCGAGTCAGTCGAAATTCGCCTAGGCGAACGAATTCTACAGGGGTTGGCGGCTGATAATCCCTTTTCGATTAGTCTCAGTATATCTGTCGGAACGGCCGCGCTTTGAGCTGGACGCCGGGGGTTCCGTCGGTCCCGGCTAATATTACCCAGGAAAATAAGCAGGTGTAGATGCACGAATGACTGATAATCCTTGCTCATGCAAGTAGCCTTGTGATCTTATTATTGGAACCAACGAAAGACCATTCTGAACAGGTTCTACATGTCAGACACGCGTGCTCACATAGTGATAGAGTAGATGATCAGAAGGTCGAGAAGTGTATATCGAGTGTTAAAAACCACGGATGATTGATCTGGAATCACGATTATGTCTATTATTTATATATAGGCGTGTTGTATCCTTCTTGCTCTTCGGATCACTATCGTCATTGATGACTCCCCTCAGTACCGTTGGCTCCGGTCGGAGAAGGCAAGTAGTCGAGATCCCCTTGAAAGTTGAGGATGCTATTGTTAAGGGACTCGTCAAGTCTAATGCCACCGTTGAAGTTTGGGATAGCTAGGTTCTCCATGTCCAACATCGGAGCCGAGAAATAGGCCCAGAGATCCAGCTCGTCAGTGCCAGTCGTGATATCCGATAGATTGAGTAGTGGCCAGAGTGTTTCTTCTGCTTCACAGTTCGAGCTATTACCCAGAGCTTGTGACCCAAGACCTGTCTCTTGTTGTAGGTTAGTGTCAGAGTTGGTCCAGCTCCACCCTACAGGTCCTGCTGGAAGCTCCCGCGTGTTCGTCGTATCCTGACCTCGATTTTCGGGATTCCTGTTGTCGATGTTGTTGCACAACTGCATGGTACTTTTGTCAGACATTGTGTTTGAATAAGGTAACCTCGAGTCCCGATGGCATTCAGCTGCACTTTGATCTTGCTGTGATAGATGTCGAAGTCTTTGTATGATCGAGTGCCTTTGGCTGCGTCTTGTTTCTCTCCTGCCTCGCAACGGCCTTGCCGGAAGGGCACCTGTAGACCTTGCAGAATCCTTCTCCACCAGGTCAATCGTAGCATCGGCTAATTTAGACAGCACTTCACGAGCGCGACCGATTCGTTCCCAACGAGCTCCAAGTCTTTCCAATATCAACTTCCACTGGAACAGAGTACTCTTAAGTGACACCCAATCCTCTTGAGCCTTGTTCCTCGCTTCTACATTCTTCCATATGATGAGTATCAGAGTAATACCACTCATAAATTGAAAGTGAAGATCAATCCAAGTAAAGTCCGCCAGGCATTCACTAACGCGGAGGAATGATAGTTGAATGAGCTCTTTCGCCGCCACGTAGCAAGAAAATGTCTCGGATGGACTGAGGCTTGGTCGTAACGAGGATGGCCGGTAGAGAATGAGCAAAGCTGTCCTGTGCCAGTAGCTCCACCAGTTGACGTCGCAGCCACTAGGGTCAGCAAGCATTTGGGCAACACTGTTCCACTCTCTTAGATTTTCCGCCATTTTGATGGTCCATTGAGATAGCTCCAGTTCTGAATCTTCCGTGCGGTGTCTACCAATGGCCTCTCGTGTGCCATGAAGCCTATGAACTATCACGCTTTGCAGTCGCTGCAACTCAAGCCAATGTAATGTCTGTTGACGGTTCGCAGACGTCAGCGAGCAGCCAGGTAAGTCAACATCGACTGGCAAATTATCGAAGGTGAAAGGACGGCCCAGTAGGACGTTGAAGGTTCTGTCAAAGCTACACGCAATCCAAAAGAGTCGTCGTTTAATATCTGCTTCTTCATCTTTTCGCGCTTCGGTCGCACCCACTAAAGCAGACATGTCGATAGTCCTTTCTGAATGATATCCCAAGTCAATGCACATTCTCATGCAGAGGCCCGATATATACCACACGGGTGCGGAAGAGGAGTCCACTATTGAGAGTAGCAAAAGTAGCAGTAGACATTGGAGAGACTGCACGTTCTTTGCTTGCATGATGTGGCCTGCATCAATCATGGCATTGGCAGTGAGACCCTTTGACAATGTATGACTTTCATCATGGTCCCCAGCCATAGACATCAGGGGAATCGCAAGAACCATGTTGATCATAAACCGCACTCGTACGTCGACGGGTGACAATTCAGAAATGTTACTACTGCCTTGATGATTATCGTAGAATTGTGACATAGTCTGCTCGAATTGTTCCTGGTTCAGAATCGGATACTGAATTTGGTAACAGCTGAAAAATGTGTTTTTAAGATTATTTGCCAGTTCTCGTGGTGGTAAAACAGCCCTTGAATTATTCGTATGTGGCTGTGGAACATTGGGTCGCGCTTCTGCAGTGTCTGATGGTGTTTCAAGATTCGAGTAATCCTGCTGAGCGCACTCGAGGGCTGATCGAACCAAGTGAATTCCTGGTCGACGTTAGCACAAATCATCAATACAAGAGATGTTAATTTACCACTTGAAGACTCAATAAAGGTCGATTGTCCCTCATCGCTACCATTGGTGAAAGTTTGTGTGGCTTCATCGCTAGACGTCAGATTCGAAGTGGCTGGAGACACTTCAACCGATGCATTCTCGGCATCATGCATTAGTGTCTCCAAGTCCATTAGCTGTCGCTCCAGGTCATGGATGAAACTCCTTGGGTGGACTTTGTCTGAACGCCCGTCTGTATATTCGCAGACTGACCCTGAGTTTTGACATGGTTGGCATGCTGGAATCTCTACCCTGTTGTTAGCCAAAGAGAATTGCAAAGTATGGAGACCCGATGCGTACCCGTATCGCAACGCGCCTTTCGTTTTCTACAGCGGTTACAGGCATTTAATGTCTGCAGAGAACACTACAGTCAGACGCGCGACGTTAGGGATGAGGTACGGGCGTACAAAACATTGGAGATCCATGTCTCGAAGTTCTCACTTGAGGACAGTAGTGGGTTGATATACCCCCTTTTTTTCGTCTGTCATAGCAGTCCTGATAGTACCTCTGAGTGAATATCTTCCATTGATGAACGTTGTCACAAAGGTTGTGGTGTTTGTTGTTGACAGGTTCATCAGTTTGACGAGGTCTAAACAAGTGCGGAGACAGTAATTATGGAACTCATTCCGCGCCCTCGCTTGCTAAGCCTATTGAGGTATGGCTGCTGGGGACTACCCCGCATCGGCTAACTGAATTTCTTCCTTCGGCAAAGCCAAGTCGTCGCCATGGATCCCTGCAGTTTGATTAATGTTCTGGCGTGCAATAGGGTAGCAAAAGACATATTGCAAACAAACTACTCAGAAGGGATGGAATTGAAACGCTCTTCCTAGTAAAAGATGGATGTCTATTTACTGGTTAATAAGTTTAATTTAGACATTCTACCAGTAAGCTTGAATCGGCTTTCATGCGCTGACTTATGCCGTCGCAAATCACACCTGTTGACAAGAAAAGGTTCGAACGATGATAAGGTAAATCTTGTCGTTACACGATCTCTTACAAAATGTCCTAGACTACCTCTTGATATTGTAACAATGCGACTGGACAATGAAAATATAGCATAATAGATCCAAAATAAAGCCTGTTTCGGCTCTTGATACATAAGAGATCAATCGTCTCATTCCTCGAGATAGTTAACTGTTGATGAGAGCTAGCCCCACTTAAACACCCTTCGCGCGTGCCTCGACGCGTTCCTCTTCCCCACCAAGCATCTGTTTTGGCGTAGCAACTTCCTCGGAGTGAACATTAAGCGAGCCAAAATGCGAATCGAGCTCTTCCAAGGTCTTGTTCTTTGTCTCAGGGTAGCATGAATAGACAAGGATCGCAGAGAAGACGTTGAAGGACATGAAGATAAAATAAACCTTGGGACCGATGCGAGATACAGCAACTGGCCAGACTTGACCTACGATGATGGAGCCTAGAGATGCACCGGAGGAAGAAATGCCCAGACCCTTGGAACGACAATTGGCCGGGAAGATCTCAGATGCGTAGATCCATGCGCAGGGGCCGAAACCCATGCTGTCTGTGGAAGGAACCGGTTAGTATTTGTTTGTGGGAGAGAATGAGCCAAAAGCTTACATCCCACCGTAAAGAAGAAGATGAAAAAGATGTTGACATAGTTGGCGTGTGAGTTTGTCTGGCCGGGATAGGCGAGCTGCAGAGCGCCGTTGATCTGACGGACCATCTTGTCAGTAATCCGTCGCCTAAAAGAAACCTCACAACTTACCATCAGACAAAAAGCCATGATGATGGCACCCACCCCCAGTGAGTGCCTTCTACCAAGCTTGTCAATGAAGAACATGGCAGCAACAGTGCAGGCCACTTGGACGGTCCCGTCTATGCCAGAGGCAAGTAGACTCAACTCTTCCGAGGTACCAGCAGCGATAAAGTTTGTGGGGAGGTAGTATCTAATGCCAGCAGCGCCACTCATTTGCTGAAGAAATGCGAGCGACCACGCGCGCCAGAGCCGCGACCATAGTGGCTTCTGCTGGATGAAAACTCGCGCGGACGTGATGGAGTTTTCTTGATGCCAGAGAATGTTGGCTCGAATCTCATCGAGCTCGGGCTGGACTTGGCTTGGGGAAAGACCGCGTAGTTTGGAAAGTGCTCGGCTTGCGGCTTCAATCTGGTCTGATTCAACTAGCCATCGAGGACTGACGAGCAATTAGATGAGATGAGCATTGCATACTGGGACAAGACATACCTCTCGGGGATAAAAGGAACACCTGTCAAGAAGAGAACGGCGGGAACGAATTGCATGGCATTGGATAGACGCCACTCCAGATCGATACCATTACCAGTATTCCAGAAGGAGTATCCATAGCCAACCCAGAAAGCAATCGAAATGCTAAGATGATTAGAATCTGAAGATGATCGCATCTGAAAATTCAATCTTGACTTACCCAGACACAATGCCAACCTGGTTTGCAGCAACGTAGAGTCCTCGGTTCTTGGCAGGTGAAATTTCACTCAGGTAAAGCGGGACAGATGTAGATACCACACCAGTACCAAGACCTGCAACGATTCGCCCAATCACCATCATAGCAAGGTGAACCGAACCGGTTTGAATGGCGGCGCCTACACAGAGGAGACACACGCCTCCAAAGCCTGCCCAGCGGCGACCATAGCGATTGTTCAAGGGACCTGCAAAGAATGCGAAGCCAATAAACTGGCCTGCGTAGAAGATCGAAGTAATGAGGCCCTTGTCGCTCGAGGATGGGTTGTCGAGAGCTTTGTTGAAGCCTGGGGATACATAGATGGTACTCAGGATGCCGATATCATAACTGATAGCTTGTCAGTGATCTGGCGAACAATATGTCTGTCGGATGATTCTAACCCCCAAAAGATTGATCCCATCGAGATGACGACGATGCTGAAGAACAGCCAAGCGCTCATCTTGGGCTGTGCTGCGTCCACAACTGTAGCCATTGTGATAATAAAAGCTCAAATAATCTGATAGAATGACTGAATGCTCGTGCTTGAAGATAATCCCCGCAAAATATCTGGGGAAGGTATCATTTTTAACCTTATCAACATTGTTGGAATCTGGGGAAGCGCGGAGATGGCGTTTTGGCCGAGGGCATCGACTAGGTTGCTGGAAAGATTCCGCGGTGTGGGTATTCGATAGCATGGTAGTCGGAACCTCCGCCACCCACTATGGCGCCTCGCGGCGGTTCCGTCTCGCGCGGGTGAACGGCTGGATGTTATCCATGGCTTTTGATGGTTCGACTTGTTTAGCATGATAAGGAATCCTTGACAATGACCCATCAATAGCCTGGATATTTGAGGCTTCATCCCGAATTTCTGGCAGCTGACATTTACGGAGTCGATTCAATGGTCACATAATTCGTTGCTGAGCGAAAATGAGTTTCGATAGCGCCAAAATCAACACCGAAGGTGCCCACTCAACGCCTGACATGCTCAAGCATGTCTCTTCCACCCGTTTAACCCCAAATCTCAGTATTCATACCTTCGCTGTCCAAGCCAATCAAAACTTCAACCGGAGCTTCCGTCCTGGCCAACACCTGACCGTTCAATTCCCTCGAGATCTTGATCCTGTGTCGGGACCTCAAAACCTGTCAGAAGAGGACAGGCGTCTTTCTTTTACCCCATGCCATATTGAATACGCAGATAATGGCTTGATCGAGACCACTTCGCTCATGGCTCGAAATGGGCGTGTCACGGGTCTGCTTGGACTTCCACGTCCACGCGGTCCGTTGGTTGCAACAATTGTCCAAGCTGGTGGTGGATTCCCACTCGCCATCCTTGACAGTACACAAAAGCTGATCTGTATTGCTGGTGGAACTGGTATAGCCCCGTTCATTGCTATGGCGGCGAAAATGAACCGCAAATGGAGTGCTGAGGACGGGGAGAAGAAGCCAGTTCTGATGTGCAGTATTCGAGCTAATGATTTTGGCGCTGTCGAATATTTACTAACCCATCAACTGTTGCGCCCAAGAGATTGGAGTATGGTGCGAATTTTCATAACTAATGGAGAAGAGGGTGATGATATGGTGGATGGTAAGTCATCTCAATGGTGGCACGAACGATTAAAAAGTCTATCACAAAATTTGGACGGAAACAGTGGCTTTTGCCTCCGGAGAATGGAGCTACGAGACATTGAACCTGTTGTCAACAAGACAGACGATCCGGTGCTATTTTGTGGTAGCAAACAGTTAGAGTGGCAAGTAAAGATGTGGCTGCTTAGGAGAGGATATGTTCACTGCACAGAGAGATAGTCTGAGTCGTTAAAGTCTAGAAAAATATATCATAAGCCTATTCATATACGCGCACCTCAAATATACCACCAAGAACGTTCCCGCCTCCATTCAGCTCCAGTATCTCTACTCCAAGATCCGTCACCTTTCTGGGCGAGTCAAGGGCCACTTCACGTCGTGACATGTGGTTCTCATCTTCAATGTATAGTTCTTCTTCTCCTTGGGAGAGGTCCAGTAAGCGCCATTTGTTTACACAAAATGGAATGGCTCTCTCCGGATGACCTCTCAAGACAGACTCGAGAGCGTGATCGTAGTCTGTGTCAAAGCAAACAACCACTCTGCTGACTTCGACTGAGCTGGGCCAAGAGATGTTGAGAATCTTTCTACCAGACGTGTTAGAGCAGGGAACCCAGCAATTGGTTCTCTTGGTCGGACGAGGAGCTCCATTGCGAATGTTCTCGACACCCCATGCCGGGAGGGGTGGGTCTACGGTCAAGGCAAGGTTATGGCCCATCGGCCTTCTAACGGGCGTCCATCGCTCGAATTTATCGACGCCAACGTTACTAGGCGGACTCTGTGTACACTCATGCTCGACTGTCATGAGGGCTGAAACTCGAGTCTTGCTTGTACAGAGTGCAACAGCATCGTTCTGCATAAAAGCAAGGAAGACATATTGAGTCTGAGGATTCTCGACCCCAAAGTCAATTACAAGGTCGTTTGCACCTGGGTCAAGTGAGAACGTTTTCTCGGCCAAGATGAGCTCTGGCGTATAATTGTAAGGCTGCTGAGAACCCCGCAACTGAACCACCAGCTTGGTAGCTTCGACTGAGATGGCAGTAATGGAGAACTTGGGGACTGGTCCTTGCGATAAGGGTAGCATCTGTGCAAGACTTCTGACCAAAACTTTGGGCGGTCCATCAGCTGGGAGCTGCGAAAGTTCAAAAGCAGGGGAGCCGGTGATCTTTAAAGCTGAACGGACAAGATCTTTCGCATCTTGAAGCTTATACCCTGGAATGAACTGCCCAGAGCGCATGAGCTCAAGCTGGAAGTTTTTCATTTCGGTTTTCTGGAGTAGTTGGAGGGGATCGATGGCTTTCTCCTTGCACAACGAGGCTGCAACTCCCAAAGCGTGGGCGTTGGCTCCACACGTCGCCATGACCCTTGTGGATGCGAAAGCAACGTGAGATGCCGATATGATACGACCTCCGTACATGAGATTTGGTATCTCGGTACAAACCATGGAGGAGAAGGGTATCTGGTAGACACCTGGAAATATGTTAGTTGAATTCAACCTCTTGGGTATGGGTCGGGTTTACCTTTGGAGTGCCACTGAGTGCAGCCATCCACTTCAGAGAAGACACCGTCCGCAGGGTGTAAGTCGAGTGACCAGCCACCAAAAGAGACAGCGTCAGAATGGAACCTCTGCTCTACGATATCCTGCTGGACCATCATCGTGGGACCCACTGCAAAGGTTAGCTTTGTGCCGGTAAATCTTGCAACGTATACTGACCAAATCTTCTGCTTTCTCTCTTGCCTGGGATCGTACCAACCCATTCAAGTGTCAGGTTTTCCGCTTCCGGGAAGCGTCCAGAGTTCTTGAAATAGTCCCAGACACCGTAAACAACCTTCCATAGCTCCCATTTGATCTCCTCGGTATCGTGAATGGTATCAAGTCTACCACCATATTCGATCCACCAAAGATTGCACCCCATCTCCTTGGTGCTGAAGCTTTTGAAGCGTGGGATCTCTGCCTCAACATCTTTGAGAGCATAAGATGGAGCAACGAACTTGACGGGCTTTCCGACATCTTTGGTGTAAAAGTAAATAGAGTGACCTAAAAGGTGCCCATACTCTGAAGACGGTGCAAAAAGTTCTCCAAACTCGTCACGTTTCTCAGCACCAATTCTGAACGGAGCACCGGCCAAGAAAGAAAGTGTGCCGTCGCCTGTACAGTCGATGAACTGATCAGCTCGAATATTGAACCTGAGCGACGTTTGAGAACTGAACGCGCTGACAAAGCCGATTCGATCACCGTTCTTCTCGCACCCGACCAAGGCGGTGTTCAGAAATAGCTTGATATTGGGCTCAAGCTTGACCTTTTCCAAAAGGATTGTGTCCAGAATCAAAGGATTGCCCTCGGGATTCCGATATAAATTCTCCAAGAGTATCTCATCAACAAGACCTCCTTCTCTGGCATAGCGGTTGTTGTTGAACATATGCGAAGTCGCTCCGAGGATCCAAAGCCGAACTTCGCTGGATGCGTTGCCTCCTAGAACAGGACGATCTTGTATTAAGATGACTTTGACATTGTTCCTTGCTGCGGCGATTGCAGCGATGGTACCAGCGAAGCCGCCACCGCAAACGCAAAGATCTGCTTCCAAGTTGCGGACTTGGAGGTCACGACTTGAAGCTGCCGGCTCACGGCGAAGAACAGGGCCATGAAATATTTTTGCAGGGGCCATGGTTGTTGATGGTGATAAGAATTGTTGTTCAAGTTATAGGTAAGGGACGAAATTGAGAATTTAATATCCAATCGAATAATCCGTTAAAGAAGCCCGGATACTTTAAAGTCGTTAATGATGCCTCAGCATCCCTCAATCACATGATATAATCGTCAAGAACTGGCACTGGCCCTCATACTTTGCACAGGCGGAACCGCCGTTGTACAATTGAGGGTAAGCATCAACTCTAGCTCTTTAGGGTGGGATCGGCCATCAATATCCCGGATCCCGGCCGGGTCAGGGTTAGACATTACCTAAATCAGGACGACCCACAGAGCTAAGCCAAGTGCAAGCCGCCGGCGGTTCCGACAATCGCTTAACTTCCCCGCAGCGCAAACGACGCTATTGTGGAACTTGTTTTGAAGGATTGAAGCTGTTGGGACATGATGTCGTCTGAGCGGAATGACTTGCACCATCTTATACTGAAATGGCTCAACCTTCATCCCATAGCGGACAGGGTCCTTTGAGAAACGTATCATTGAGGGTCTCTCAAGTATTCTCGGCATGTAGCTTTTGTAAAAGCCGAAAGAGCAAGGTATGTGCAACTACACCTGTCCAATTTTTGTGTCCATACACTCATAGACCTATAGTGTGATGGGGCTAGTCCAGCTTGCGGCCGCTGTGTTCGATCCGGCCGTGAAGATACCTGCTCCCTACAGAATGAGACTTCAAGTCGCGCAAGAGATTATCCTACAGTCCTCCAACAGAAGATAGCCGATGCTCAGCGGCGGCTTACTCAAGCACAGACTGGACATAGTGTTTCTCAGTCCCCGGCAACGAATGTTCAATTGCCAAGACATCAACAGCCACCGAAAGCACAGGAGAGCTCAATGATCGACTCTTTAGTGAATGACATAGAAGCTTTACCGATCATTCCATCCTCGTACGAGTCAGCTACAGGAGGTCCAACACTTTCAACACTTGTTTTGGCAACCGCAGGCACTGACCAGATCTCATCATCGACCATCCATCGGGTCCATCAAGTTGAAACAACACCTTGCTTGCCTGCAGAATCTACCGCTCTAAGCCTCGCGAAACATTACTTGGAAAACGTGTATCCGCGTCTCCCCTTCTTCTCCATCCAGGGGTTTTGGGTGCAATTTCAACATGTCTTCTCCGGTGCGACACCTTCTGCACAAGCCGTGGACTCCCAACGTGTGCGTGACCCAATTAGCATTGTATCACCAACTGTGCAAGACTTTGACCGTTCGTCCATCAGCCACGGTTATAGCTATTTCACAGTCCTACTAGTACTGGCAATATCAACTTCAAGCCTCTCGCGTAGTGCAGATAGCGTTATATCAGCACAAGCAGAAAGACTGTTCCGATATGCATTAGAATTCCGGGAGTCTGCTATTGTACCAGGGAACATTATCGGGGTGCAGTCCATCTTGTTTCTAATACAATTTGCGACTTTGAATCCCTCCCTGCTCGACGCATGGTATCTGATCGGCGTTGGTATGCGAATGTGCGTAGACCTTGGACTACACCAGGATCCCCAACCTCTAGATTCGATCGAAGTCAGCTTGTTGGAAACGCGACGTCGTCTGTGGTGGAGTGTTTATGCATTCGACCGGTCGATGAGTCTGGGATGTGGACGCCCTACCGAGATATCTGACTCGGCTATCAATGTGTCCCTCCCAACGTTCAGAATCGAGATCTCGGCGACACCTGTTGAGATTCACGGCTACTTACAGCGATATCGCGCCCTTCAGATCCAATCTAAGATTTACAATCGTCTGAATGATACCACGGGCGCAGATGGAGATGTGGCACGAGAGATGCTCATGCAACTCTCCCTCGAGCTGACGGAGTGGAAAGAAGCAAGCTATCAGCTACCTACAAGGACTCTGCTGGAAAGTGAATGGTTGATGGGTCGTATGCTTCTGCTGCGACCTTGCAGATCACTGCCCAAACGAACAATGAGCGAACTCATCGAGTTATGGCATTCTGCACTCGGTTTCACTGGAATCTATCGCCGATTGGTGGAAACGAATTCCATATTTTACGTTCAGGTCGCTTGTGAAAAGGTGTATTGGACCGGTCTCATGGCCCTTTACAGTTTCTGGAGTCTTCGCACTGGACCTGATGGGAGCAGTGATGACTTACACACACTAAACATCTGGGTCATGGTAAGGGATACTATGTTTATCCTTCGTAGTCTGAGCGAGCGATGGGAGCAGGGAAAGCTACTCTGCTCACGCTTTGATTCCCTGACAACAGATATCATGGAGACCGTGGGGCCAAATGAAGATGGTAATGTAACGTCTGAGATACCTACAGTGTTGCAGAGTTTAGACCAGTACACAAGTCTTACCACAATATGGGCCTCTTGTGCACGGGAGGACGGTGCGATGAGCGACACATGCCAGGGAACAGACACATTGCGAAAGTTGATAGTAAACATGATATAGAAATATATACACACATTGTCACTTTGCAAATTCCGCATTTCGCCCGACACGGTTTGCGGGCAGCCAAATGTCACAGCCCGAGAAGACCAAACCTCGCCTTAGACTCTGAGTACAAAAATACACTTATGAGTATCCTCATAGGCTTAAGCGGCTTATCTATGACAAACATTTCTTACATGGTGAATATTTATATGAAGTCTGTAATAAACTCACTGTTTCCCAGCCACTCCTCCAACTCTGCGCTATTCGCTATCCACATCATCGGGTTCATAGCGCGCAGATCACCATTCACCTGATCTGGACCATTTCTCCTACCATCGCTGTCAACCCCCTCATTGCTGCTATCATGCTGAGCAATGAAAGTATCTTGTCTGCCAGGGATGCCACTACTGGTGGAGGAGAATCCCAGCGCGTCTAGATAGCCATCTATTTTTGAACTGTCTTGAAATGCGTGCACTGACGATGATGAACAGCGGAACTTCACATAACCCACAGCGATTCTGCAGAGGACTTCGAACAGACGATGGATCTTAGCGGCGGGCTCAGAAACAGAAGACGCAGACTGGATGGAAGTGACAAAGGCTTGGAGGCGGTTCAGATCCGCTTCATCCTGGGTCTCGATAACCTGACAGAATATGACAATGAATGGAATGAAAGGAGCGAATAAAAGTGTCCTGGGTTTATTAGCACTGAGGTAGACCAAGAACGCTGAGGATGGATTCCATTGCTTACCAGTGTATGTAAGTCGCAAAGTAGGGTGTTGGGCTCTTATGCATGTGTGCTACGCATTCTTCATGTTTCTCCAAAGTGGCTCTTGCGGTGGCGACACAGTTGTAGTTGAAGGTCGTGGTGGAGCCTGGTATGGGTGGCGTGGCTCGATGAACAAGGGTAAGGAGGGATAGTCGGAGGACCTTATCTGAAATGTAAAAGAAGTCTATCAAATCCTCACCGGACTCCTTCCTTGCTTCTTGGTGCCATTTCGTCTTGGGTTTATGTTAGGAACTTGGTCAATTATCTTTCTTGACGTTGACCTACATTTGTTTCCCAGACCTTTTCATCTAGGTTCCGTAGATCAGACAATAAAGCCTCAACCCGAGACTGCTTTACCTCGTCGGGTTGTGTCGTGGAATTGGGGGCATATAGCATCTCGTAAATATTACCCTGGCAACGCGCAGTCTCGATAGATAGAACGAAGTAAGCTAGAACCGCCTCGGGAATTGAATCATTGGTCGTTGGCTGTGGTACTGTGATATCCCAGTCAGGTATCGTTGAGGGTCGCCCTAAGCGCAAAGATAAACTCTTGTCAATGAAGTAGATGCTCCAAAACAGGAATTGCTTATATTGGAAATCGTCGTGTTTGTCATTTTTCATCGATGCAATCCTGTGATAGCTCAGAGTCTGGCAAAGTTCTGATGCTTTGGCAGACAAGGTCCACGAAAGAGAAGGTTTCGAGAGTTCAATAGCATAGGTGGCCTGAAGAGTCGTCAGCACAGGGGGGCATCATGATTTAAGAGGCCACTTACACCAAAAAGAAGAGCAAGAATAGTGTCAGAGGTTGCAGGCAAATGCAATGGCAGATTTGACAAAACAGTCTCAAGATTGTCGCGACATAGGTGAGCATGGGCGACATATTCGTCCCGTTCCTGTCCGACGACGTGAAAACTGTAGTCCAAGAATAGGGAATAAAGGCCAGCATTGACAGTGGTGAAGTTAGCTTCAGAATGATTGTCATTGAAATAAACATCAAGACAAATGTCTGTGAATCTTTGAAACGGAAGGAACTGGTAGATCCAGCCAATTCCTACGAGCTTTTTTGCTAAGGCGTGAACCACAGCGTCAGCCTAAGTGGCCATAATCTGCGTGGGAATGGATCAGGGCCCACCTTGAGCAAGACGAATTAAAGTAATGGCCTTTTTGAAGGGAGGCATCTCACTTTCTGGGAGATTAACCACCCGGATGGGCCTGGCATGTGGATACGCTAGCTCATTGTCTGTAACAGCTTCCTTCGTCAGTATAGAAGACAGTTCATCAATAGTGTCGCATAACTCGGGACTAGAGACCTGCAGTGAGTCGGTGGCGGCCACCTTCTGCAGGAACCCGTTGGCAAAGGCAGAGTGAGCTACTAAAGAAGAGTCTCCTTCGACCACCTGCCCATGGGCCCTTTTCGGTTGGGTCGAGTCGCTGACTGGCGTCGATATAGAGGAGGGTGCCTGGTCAGAGGCTTGTGAAGTTCCGGTTGACCGGGAGCTGTCGTTGACCGGCTCGCTCGCTCGGAGCTTTTCTAAAAGTCCGATTGCCCTTTCAAGCCTACTGTCGATGAGGTCTATCTTTCGTTCGCTGGAGACAGGAAGTCGATATGTTAGTTAACGTGCAAGTATAAAGAAAGATACATGTCGATGGATTCCAGGGACTGCATACTATTGTGGGGTGAGGAGAATGCGTGTGCGCTTTTTTGGAGCTTGGACGGGAGTGTAGACACAAACAACTTTGGCGCTGATGCAGTGGGCGCAAGGCGACTCTCTGTCGCAACGAACCTGATGTAGGTATGTAAGCTTCAGGCTCAAAACGCTTCAGTCTCAAAACTCGACATAGTAAGCGAGCTAAAGGACGTGAGTCTTTCCGTAATAATGCATGGTACGTACCTTGCGAGCACGACAAGCATCACACTATGATAGAGGTCAACGTCTGTATTGGGAGGCTGAAAAGTGAGGGATGGGAGTACTCACAGCCCGGCGACTGGCATCGGGGGCTACTGGCGACCAGTCAGGACCACTGCCGAGTCCGCCGGCCTCGAGCTGACTGCTGTTATCCATGTTATGGTGGCACAAGCGTCGCAGCAGCTATCGCAAGATTGGGGTCCGCTCTAGTCATGCAAAGACGAGGGCGTCTGGGATCGGGAAGAGTGAATTCGGTCTCCGAGGAAGGAGGGAAAGCGTAGTACAGTATAGTAACAGGGGGTAGCACTTCAAGCAGCGCAGTGAGGAATGTAATTTTGGGACAGGGGAAATTGTAAGCAGAGGGAGGTGTCAATAGCTGTGACGCAGACCACAGCCAGTGGAGGTTGCAATTATGAGTTGGCCAATAGACATTGTTATTATAGTGGAGTGTCACTTGAATGCAGACTAGCTCAAGTTCAATGGCATGAGTCGTTCGCCGGCAGTGGGCCTGACTCCATGACTCACTCGGACTGTCGCTCGGCCACTCGGTTGCGGGCCCCGCGAGCTCCGGTCGCCGAGACCAGAAATCTACCACGTCTAAAATATACCTGGGGTACTAGCACCGAACTGTGGACACCAGCCGGCCGGAGGGTGGGACTTGTGAGCCCCGGCTGCCGAGGGGATGCTTGAGTTCCGGTACCGACTCCGTCAACATGGGAAAGGCTTTCTCATCACGAAAGCCATTCTCTCTTGTTTCTCTTTAAAAGAATATAATTCACTGCCTAAATTCGTTCTTTTTAACAATACTTAACTTCAAAGTCTACAACAGAGTGCATTATTACCAACGGCAGACAATATGGTCTCCAATGAGAAGGAAGACGAGGCGAACCAGAACGATGAGTCTCTTGCAACCGCCAGCGCAACCGAAAAGAAGCCACAAACGTGGCCCTATACCAGAATCTTCAAATTCGGTGGTGTGTTCGAGCATTCAATGCAAGCCGTCGCCATCTTTGCTGCCATTTCCTCCGGTGCAGGTATCGCTTTCCAAAATCTCATTTTCGGAAGGTTCATCACCGCTGTTATCGATTTTTCATCCGAAAGGATAACCCCTGCCCAACTCCGCGACGACGCCGCAACATTTGCTCTTTATTTTGTTTATCTTGGCATCGGCCGATTCTTTCTATCTTACGCCTACAACACGCTTCTGACCTACACCGCTTATCGTATAACTCGAAACATTCGACATTCATACCTCAGAGCCGCCCTTAGTCAAGAAGTCGCTTTCTTCGATTTCGGCACCGGTGGTTCTATTGCAGCCCAGGCGTCTTCCAATGGTCGCTTGATTCAAGGTGGCATCAGTGAAAAGCTGGGGCTGCTATTCCAAGGGTTATCTACCTTTGTAACAGCATTTGCTATTGCATTTGTGTTCCAATGGAAACTTACACTTATTTGCCTTTGCATAGCACCCGCCACTCTTATTGTTAACGGAGCTGCAGCTGGTATTATGGCAGGCCACGAAACCAACATCTTGGAAATTCAGTCTGAAGCTAATTCATTTGCCGAAAACGTCCTGTCATCCATCCGCACAATCCATGCGTTTGAGATGCGTGACAGGTTGGTCAGAAAATACAATAAGTATTTGACTAATGCCCACCACGTCGGTAATAAAATCTCGCCTCATTTCGGCACTCTGCTTTCAGCCGAGTATTGCATCGTTTACCTGGGCTACGGCCTAGCATTCTGGCAAGGCATACGAATGTTTGCTAGGGGTGAGATAGACCAGCCCGGAGACATCTTCACGTAAGTAGCTGTCGCATAAGTTGGCTGACTTGCCTGCTAACAATCAAGTGTCCTCCTCTCCGTCATCATCGCCGCCACAAGCCTCACCATGCTTGCGCCATATTCTGTCGATTTTACCCGGGCATCCGTTGCTGCAGCGAAACTCTTTGATCTCATCGACCGACAGTCTGACATTGATTCATTCAATACTACCGGTAAAATACCATCTGAGATAACAGGCGAAATCACGTTTGATAATGTTACTTTTGCCTATCCGACTCGGCCTGGTGTCACAGTGCTTGATAACTATTCCGTCAACTTTCCTGCTGGAAAGACTACTGCCCTAGTTGTGAGTTCAGACTTTCACCGACATGGAAGCATGCCTAACCGTGTTTTGTACAGGGTCAATCTGGATCCGGAAAAAGTACCATCATCGGTCTTCTCGAGCGCTGGTATAATCCCCAGTCCGGCACGATCAAGTTGGACGGCTACGAAACCGATCAGATGAATTTGAACTGGCTCCGAACCAATATTCGTTTAGTTCAGCAAGAGCCTGTCCTATTTCAAGGAACCGTCTTTGAGAATATTCGATCTGGCCTAACTGGCAGTGCCTGGGCCGATGAACCCGTGGAGGATCAGATGCACCGTGTTGAGGAAGCTGCTAAGCTAGCATATGCCCATGAGTTCATCTCCCAGCTCTCTGATGGATACCTTACGCAAATTGGTGAGCGCGGAGGACTTCTCTCTGGTGGCCAGCGACAGCGCATTGCTGTCGCACGCAGTATTATTTCCCAGCCAAAGGTTCTTCTTCTTGACGAGGCTACAAGCGCCCTTGATCCAGAAGCTGAAGGTATCGTTCAAAAGGCGCTTGATAGGGCCTCCAAGGGTCGTACAACAATCGTTATTGCTCACAAGCTTGCTACTATCCAGAAGGCCGACAACATCGTCGTTATGATGGAAGGACGCATCGTTGAGCAAGGTACTCATCAATCCTTGATCATGCATGGCGGTACCTATTGTCGACTCGTGCAGATTCAGAACCTCACAGACTCTAGTAAGGAGTCTGGAGACGCGTCGGACCAACTTAAAACCTTGGACCACGCTCCTATGGCTATCGAACCTAGCAGAACCTTATCTCGGCATAAAAGCTTCCACCAGACTCATGTCGATAGTAATAAGGATTCGGATTCATTTGACCATCATGAGCAACAGGGTGTCATCTCTGTGATGATTCGTATTGTTGGTCAGACGCCTGAGCTGAGATTGGCATTTATTGTTATCCTGATGGCCTGCATCGTGGCAGGTAAGTAGTCTTTTGTCTCTGATCTTGTCAAACCTCTCGGCCACTAACATCTTGCAGGCGCGACTTTTCCCGGCCTGGCCATTCTGATTGCCAACATTGTGGAGGCCTTCTCCCTCACCGGGTCTGAGATGGAGCGTCAAGGCAACTTCTATGCTAAGATGTTCATCGTCTTTGCCTGCGGTTGTTTCGTTGCCTATTTCGCTTTAGGATACGCCACAAACGTTGTTGCTCATACTTTGAGTCACAAGTTCCGCAAATCCATTCTTGAGAACATCCTCCGGCAGGATTTGCAGTTCTTTGATCGGGAGGAGAACACCACCGGAGCGCTGATCAGTCAGATAGACTCGAATCCACAAGCTGTCCTTGAGCTTATGGGTTACAACGTTGGTCTTATCCTTGTCGCCGTTTTCAACATTACTGCTTGCAGCATCTTGGCTATCGTGTATAGCTGGAGGCTCGGCTTGGTAGTTACCTGCAGTGGTCTTCCTCCTCTGGTTATTGCCGGCTATCTCAAAATCCGGTTCGATGCCAAGTTGGATCGCGAGACGTCTAGACTCCTGTCACTCAGCTCCTCTATCGCATCCGAAGCGATAAGCTCTATCCGTACTGTCTCGTCTCTTGCTATCGAGAAGTCAGTGTTATCTCGATACTCTCATGAGCTCGATTCTGCATTGGCCAATTCCAAGCGACCTGTTTTCACCATGATGATCTGTTTCGCCTTTACGCAGTCTATTGAATACTGGTTTATGGCTCTTGGATTCTGGTACGGCTGCTACCTTCTATCATTCGACCAGATTAGTACCTACGCTTTTTTCGTCGCATTCCTAGGCGTTTTCTTCTCTGGGCAGTCAGCTGCACAACTCTTTCAATATTCGACCAGCGTCACTAAAGGTATCAATGCAGCAAACTATATCTTTTGGCTTCAGGACCTTCAGCCATTAGTGCGAGAAATGGATGAGAACCGTGGAAACCGTCCTGAATCTGGCACTTCGGTCAATGTCCGTGGTGTGCGATTTTCTTATCCTCTTCGACCCGAAATACCCATCCTCAAAGGCATCAACGTCAATGTAAGTGTTGTCTTTTAGTACTCGCTTTTCACCGCTAATAGCATCTGCCTAGGTCAAGAACGGTCAATTCGTCGCTTTTGTCGGAGCGTCTGGTTGCGGCAAATCTACAATGATCGCATTGCTTGAACGGTTCTACGACCCCACAACCGGCTCAATAGACATTGATTCGTCCAGCTTGACTTCTCTGAATCCTCGACTGTATCGTCGCATTGTGGGACTCGTTCAACAGGAACCAGCATTGCTTCAGGGCTCTATCCGCGAGAATATCGCGCTGGGGATCGATGAAGCATCTGACGATACCATTTCTTCGTGTACCGCAGGCACCGTCAGCGATAAGGAGATCGAGTTGGCACTGCGAGCTGCCAATGGATGGGACTTTGTGTCGTCTCTGCCTGAGGGTTTGTCCACTCCTGCTGGCTCTAGTGGTACGCAGTTGTCTGGTGGCCAGCGACAACGCATTGCTATTGCCCGCGCGCTTATTCGTAATCCGAAGGTATTACTTCTTGATGAGGCAACAAGCGCGCTTGATACAGAAAGCGAGAAAATTGTTCAAAGCGCGTTATCCAAGGCTGCTAAGGATAGTGAGAGAATTACGATTGCTGTCGCTCACCGGCTTAGCACAGTCAAGGATGCGGATGTAATTTGTGTCTTCCATGGCGGGAAGATCAAGGAAGTTGGAACGCATCAAGAGCTAATCGCGCAAGGCGGTATTTATCGCAAGATGTGTCAGGCGCAGGCTTTGGATCAGTAAATCTGATTCATATTATCCAGTTTTCAATTCTCAAGCAAATGGCCATTGTGCCATCAGCTTTCAATTATAGTTAGAATACATACTTCTAGTTTGCATCGTCGTTGAATCTAATCTCCTCAGAATTCTTGAGTACCTCGTTAACTATCTCAATGCACCTGGATGACGATGCAGATCGCGAATTCTATTTCACAGCAAAAGTGTTGTCAGCTGTTATTTTCTTTTCAGCCGTTATTTCTGATTTAGATACAACCTTGATCTCTAATAAAGGCGACTCGTAACTCCTTGGGGTCACCTAATTCGGGCCATATCGTTATCGGATCATTCATCTCAATATAAACAGGTTTACGAGTGGAGACTTGTAGAATTAAATTCTTCAGCCGCAATTCTGATCCTAGCCCGAATCAACCAACAGTATTTCTAGCTTAGGGATATGTGGATACAGGGTGGTATATATGTAACACAGGGTAGAGGTTCTTTTGTTTCATGACGTGGGGTCCCTAACGGTCCGCCAGTCTAAGAGGTATACAGAGTCTGGGGTGTTGGCAAGATACAGGGATTTTAACGAGATCGGCAGGCGTCGCGGAATCGATATGCGGAAGATTCCCGTTACTATCGTTCCACGCAATGAGCTGTATAAATTGACATAAAGGTTTTGCTTTATCTTGTTTATTTGCAAGCAACTGGAACTTCAAGCATTTCGCAATTCCTCGTCCCAACCCCGTCCAGCAGCTTTTATCCATCCTTCAAGTCACATTCGTCATCCCGACGATGCTTTTCAATTCGTTGCTATATCTATTCCTTTGCGCAGCAAGTGCTTGGACCCCACAGTCCAGAGGTGAGCAGATCGATATCTTCCTAAAGAATTACCATACTGATGAAAGCTAGGGGCTGCAAAGGCCAAGGGAGAAACGCTTACCGAGCGACGCCTGCTGGACGACAAAAAGATCCGTGGAGTCAACCTCGGGTCGCAGTTCATCATTGAACGATGGATGGCCGAAGATTCATGGAAGGCCATGGGCTGCAGTGCTTACAACGATGAATGGGCATGCGTCAAAGGTATAGGTCAAGCCAAAGCTAACGCCGCCTTTAAAAAGCACTGGGAGACCTGGATCACTGAGGCCGATATAAAGGAAATTGCCAGTCTTGGCCTCAATGCCGTTCGTATTCCTGTCGGATACTGGATGTACGAAGACATTATCCAAGAAGGGGAACACTGGCCCCGTGGTGGTATCTGGCATCTTGATCGGATCGTGGGCTTATGCAAGAAATACGGCATTTACGTGCTTATCGGTCTTCACTCTGGTCCCGGGATTAGTTCTCCAAACGAGCAATTCACAGGTCATGTATGTATTCTCTTTACAGTCTCGCGAAAATTTGCTTACTGACGATTCCCAAGTCTGTGCCGAACCCTGGATTCTATACTCCAGAGAACTACGAGCGCGCTTATCGGTTCCTCGAGTGGATGACGAAGCGGATCCATACTAACGGCAACTACACCACTGTTGGGATGCTCGAGGTTTTGAACGAACCTGTGCATGTAGCAAAGTGGAAGGCCGAGGCAGCTGATATGATCAAGAATTACTATCCGAATGCTTTTAAGCGCATCCAAGCTATGGAGGGCTACCTAAAGGTTGCTAGCGCTGACCGCCTACACATCCAATTCATGGTAAGTTCTCTACACGCCTCTAGGAAGAATGGAAATCATAGTGATGCTAACTTGGACATCTTATAGGGCAAGTCCTGGGGATCAGGAGACCCAAGGACCAATCTCCCAGATGATGAGTACGTATTCTTCGATGCGCATCGATACTTGAGCTTCGATAATAGGATCGCAGGTAATAAGAAAGCCTACATCCAAACTGCCTGCAAAGATGACATGGGGAGACATGTCTTTGTTGGTGAATGGTCTCTGTCAGTGAACAGTACCTTGAAGAATACAGAGGAGTTCAAGGTTGCTGGACAAGAAACATGGTATAAAGCCTATTGGGCTGCACAAGCAGAGTCCTTTGAGAAGTCTGATGGGTGGTTCTTTTGGTCTTGGAAGTGTGACGGTAAATTAGGCAAACAAGATTGGCGATGGTGCTACCAGTCTGCGGTTGCTGCGGGGGCTATTCCTAAGGATGCCAGCAGCGCAGCGACTTTAAGCCCTTGCGATAGGTATACCCGGTAAATAGATATCTCATGGAGATATTTCCAAGACGTGAGATACAATCCAGGAGGTCAGCACGCTTTAGCCAATACAATCAGACTGTGTACAGATCGTTCCGAAACAACATGATATTAAAAAGAGCCTCATGAGGCTAAATTACAAAATACCGGTGACGTCTATGTACTTCACGGTCTTCTGTATCGCAACCCGAAGCCATACAAGACATGCCTTTTCCTTATACCAACTAGGTATCCTACCCCATGCATCAAAGTGCTATCAACAACCCTGCAACGGGTACGTGCACAGAACTTGGCAAAGGAGGACCCATATGACCCACCGAAGATAGTTACATTGGCTCGTATGGGCACTCGTAAGGGCACTCGTAAGGGCCACAAACTAAACGAACAACCCCGCACGACCTTCGTGATATATAATTCAAGAGTCCAGGACAGTAACTCACCTCTTTCCTTTCCAACCAAACATTACTGCACCATGACTCTCTCAAGCCTTACAAAAAAGACCCTGGAAGTTTCCCGGGGTTTCACCTACACTTACTACGTCTCCCCTTCCAAGGCTGAAAAGCCGACGATCATTCTCTTCCATGGTTGGCCTGACTCAGCGAAGCTTTGGAATGGATTGATCAACAATTATCTCGTACCAAATGGATACGGCGTCGTTGCGCTGGATTGTCTGGGATATGCTGGCACTTCTAAACCAACCGACCTGGAGGCATATGCATGGCAGCACATGACAGCTGACGCTATCGAAATCCTCGATGCCGAGAAGGTGGACAAGGTTATTTCTCTTGGCCACGACTGGGGTAGTGCTATGTGTCAGCGCCTGTACAACTTTTACCCTGATCGTGTCATTGGCCTTGTCATGATCAACGTCGCGTACATCGCCCCAGGAGGAAAGTTTGACCTCGAAGAAACGAACAAGACGGCGAAGGAGAAACATGGCCATGGCGTCTACGAGTACTGGCATTTCTTTACCGCCGAAGACTCAACAGCTATCATGACCAAGGATGTCGAGTCAGTTTACAGCGTTGCGTTCGGCGATCCTTATACGTGGCTCGACAACTGGGTCAGTCCCGGTGGCATGCGCAAATTCGTCAGCGAAGGTCGCACCCAACCAACTCTGCCATTCACTACTCCCGAGCATAAAGCGGACTTCATGGAGAGATATGCCAAGGAGGGTGGATTCGATGCACCAAGCTGCTGGTACAAAGCCTTCGTGGCTAATGTTCAGAGTGCGTCAGACAGGAATGTTTCTGAGGATGCTAAGACTGTTAATGTTCCGGCGCTTTTTTGGGGCGGAGAGCAGGACTTTGTGTGCCGTCCTGCTGCGCTCCAGGACTCGATTGACGACGGATACCTACCGGATGTTAAGTCTGTGGTCAGACAAGGAGGGCATTGGGCGCTGCTTGAGAGGCCGGAGGAGTTTGGTGAGGATATTGTACACTGGCTTGAGTCAACTACGTTTGCGAAGTAAATGCTGTTAAATAAAAAGGGCAGATGTTGATCCCCCATCTGCAACGAAAATAATTTCCTATTTGCAGAGATGCTTGTGTGGGTCGTCGAGTGTTATGACTAATCAAAGTTTATGTCTAGCACATTGTAACCAATAGAGATAAGCGATTGCGTCATGTCAAGACTGTAGGGTAGTTTCAGCTCTTTATTAATTCCCTGCTTCTTATATGATAATAGTTAGCAATTTACTGACTTCTCTCTATTTTCAGTGGTTGCCTCTATGTATTAAAGATGTCCTCTATCTTTTTTAAGTCACTTCCATCTGGACTTGTGTATGATCTACGAAGAAGACGAGTTGTGTTCCTCGGTAGCGATGCCATGTTCCGCCCCATTGATCGTTATAGCCCCGCAAGTTGAACTTCATCTATCGATAAGAAACGATCGATAAGGAAGATAACGCGATATCCACCAACCCGATACCGCTTAGCCCAAACGCCTCGGCTAGTTTACTCGGGCTGTCCCGCTGACTAACCAAATCGATCATAGCGCTGTCGAAAAAGGGAACATCGTCTCGTATCTTGCTCTTCGCCTTGACATTCTGGCAGTGGTTCGCATTTAAGAAGCTAAGTACATAGTCTTTTCACCCAGATACCTAAGTACATAAGAACTTTCCAACTTCAAAAATCGTGGCTACCATGCCTTCCTGGCACAACCATTGGTCACCTCATTGAGTACCGAGCGTAACGTGTGGTACCTCTAGCAGGAACAGCCGCAATCTTGGGGACGTGTCCTGCAATTGTTTCCGCAGCCGTAGTGCTCATCGTCCATCCCGCAGTCGTGCCAACTGTGACATCCCCTCCAGGGCCCTACGCCCTTGGCATTAGCAGTCCAACACCACTGGCCGCTCTTTCCACAGACCTTCCAGCAGAAACGATCAGAGCAGCCATATGGGGCGGTAAGTTCGCAAGTTCGCTCGAAGAGGCTCTTGGGAGAGTGCTGGACAGGCTTCTTGTTCTCAAAAGGAGCCAGGGAAGCGCCCTTCTTGGGATCGAGCTGACGGTCGTGACCGCCGTTGGGGTGATCGGCGCAGAGACGGACCTCAGAGGCCTTGACACCCACTGGGATGTCGGAGGGAGCGACGTTCATGACTCCAAGGCTACCGCAGACGGCCTCGTTACCCTTGTAGAGGCTGTCGGCGGCAGCGAAGAGAGGGGTGATGGCTGCGACAGCCAGGGCGAAGAGTGAAGACTTCATGGTGACTGCAACATGTTAGCTTTGCAAAGACGTTGAAAACAGCGAACGGCGGTGACTATGTTTACCTGTTCAGATCGTAAGCACACGACTCTTTCAGAGTCTGTGGTGTTGGTGTAGATGGGATTGATGATTGAGTACTGTTGACCGGCTTGGGGATTCGCCTTTTCACAAAGAGAAATGTTGGTGAAAGGAAGAGAAAGAGGCCAGAAGGGGGGGAGGGGAGAGGGTACTTTATGCCTCTGACCAAACCTCATGCCGGGCGGGGTAAACGAAAGAAGCTTTGGAAGTGTTGTTGTGGTGATGCTGTATTGGTGTAATTTTGTTGAGGAAAAGCTTAACTGCAACAAAGCTCCGGTACTGGATAACAAAAAATATCAATGACGTCCCAACAGCCCATCGTGGCCATTCTATTGTCTTAATGACCTGATATTTAATATGAGGACACATATTGGTTTTGTTGGTTGTCGTGATGTTGGGCATGATGTTGGTTGTGTCGGAGGTCTCGGTATAGTAAGCCTTGTCGGCGCAGCCGAATCAATCACCACCCGGGGCAACCGCCTGATCGGTACTTCAGATGTACCATGAATATCGTTAAAAAGCGATATTAAATTCATCTTGGCTTTTTGATCACGTCGTTCCATCGTTGGCCGTTTTCGCATTAACTTATCTGTTAAAGCCGTTCGGTAAACTCAGATGCGCTACTCAATGGGAAAGTTCTATTATATCCATTCGTGTAAACCGGCGACATCGTGAAAAGTATTCGTGTATCACTGCGTTTGACTTTCTAAAGTCTTCGTTGAGGATACCGGACGAGATAGATATCATTAGCCGGGGTGTTGCGACAGAAAATGAGGATCTTTGCAAGCTGCTATATTTGTACAGATGTATGCGAGACCTTGTCCTTTGTCTTTGACAATTGAAAATGGTAGATAGATTCTGAGAAATGGATACTAATACAAGCGATAACCCGTTGCCCTTTAAAAGATTGATCAAAAGATATTGCACTATTCCTTCTCACCCGAATCGCGCCCAGCATCAATTCCTCCAGGATAGGCCTCATCACTGTGGAAATGGTACAGTTGCGGCTCTACCAGACCCTTCCGCATCAGTACATATCGCTGGATCCACCATGGGAGGACTTGGGTGAGCTGATGCTTCGCATGGACTGTGGTAGGAACAGCGAAGACATAGTCGAGCTCCTCCAAACTCCTCTTCGCAGTCTCAGGCATGAACAAGAAAATAGCAATAAGCGCAATGATGTTAAGACCAGCATAGAAGCCAAAGCTCCCAGCAGGGGTCAAAGCCAACAGCATACGAGGGAAAGTAAGTCCAAGAACAGCGGCCCAGAAGTTATTGGTTGCAACAGCCCAAGACATTCCGATCTCTCGGTGGGACAGAGGAAAGACCTCGGCAGAATAGACAAAGGCGCAAGGACCTTCGCCGGGAGAGTAGAAAGCGACAAAGGCGAAGATGAAAAAGGCAATCATTCCAAGCTGTGCGGGAGATGTGGAGGGAATATAGAATGACATCCCGGTGCCGAGAAGAGTGAGGAACATGAATGGGAAAGTGGAAATGAGGAGGGTGCGACGTCCCCAAGTATCGATCGTCTTGAGGGCGGGGAAGGCAAAGATGAACATGGTCTGCCACCAGGTTAGCTCGGGCTTATCGGTCGCAGGTGAACGCGTGGGCTTACCATTCCAAAGCCCCAAGAGACGAGAAGTGCGGTGATGTTATTGGCGCCAGCTTGAGTAAAGATAGTCGAGGAGTAAAAGGCAATGATGTTAACTAAAAGAACGGATTAGACATCACCACCTAAGAAGTTGAGAGAAGCAGGTTACTTACTACCACACATCTGCTGGGCAATCATAATGATTCCGGAGGCCTGCGTGGCTCGTCGAATACGAGGAACAGTAAAAAGTTCAACCGCTCTCGTGAAAAAGTTCGCTTTCTCGAAGCCTTCCTCCTTGACGAGCATATCCTCAGCAAGCAGCTGCGAGTGGATGTAGTACAAGTCTCGCGCAGCCTGAAGAGGTGTGTGACGAGGACGAAGCAGTGATTTGTATGCTTTGTTGTGTCGTCCTTTCTTAATTAACCATCTTGGCGACTCGGGAGCAAAGAAGATGCCGAGAAGCAGCGGAACAGCAGGGATAAAGGCAGATCCAAGCTGAAGTCTCCAAGCAATATCTCCAGTATGAACCACAACAAGGTTTGCAGAGAAACCAAGCATGATTCCAAAAGCAACAAAGAGTTGCCACGACATAACCAGAGCCCCGCGAATGACAGCTGGGGAGTTCTCGGCAGAATACACTGGGACAGTGACTTCCTTCAGGCCCATTCCAATTCCGAGCAGGACTCGGCAAACCAAGATCTGAACCCAGCTTTGGGAGAGCGCCTGACCGATGGGAGCGAGGAGACTGAAGAGAGCTCCGATGAAGATGGTACCGCGACGGCTGATAAGATGGTTCAAGGGATCAGAAAGCCAGCAAGCACTGAAAATGTCAGTATCCATCCGGAGATAGCCCGCATGGGAATGCAACTCACAACAGAGCAATTGACATATACGGAGCACCATTGATAGCACCAATGATCCATGAATTCGTCTCACAAGTCCCAGCTGCCTCGCAAGCTGCGCCATGATCGGCGATACCAAAGGCTTGAGGAAAAGACAGATTGGCTCCGTTGGAACCTGTCTGATCCCATCCTTGGATAGCTGCACTGATAGAGTTGAGGAGAATCGTAAAGTAGAGAGCTTTGGGATGATTCCATCTATGGTCCCTTTCGGTTCGGAGGGCGTGGAGGTCTTCCTCATTCAATTCTTCGATCGATTCAAATTCGGCTGGGCGCTGTGCGACCAGAGCACCCTTTCGAAGGTAGGGAAGAGCATCGTTGAGGTCATGCTCGTGAGCGTAGGCTTCGACGTTGGCAAGGAGACGTTCCTGGGGAATCCCGATAAGGGGATTTCGGATTCTGTCTCTGTCAATACCGATCGAGAGAGGACTGGACTAGAAGACTTACTCTCCAGTCTCATTGTTTGCCATGAGGGTCACACTTGCTTTTCTATTCTTCTCAGCAAAATCGTTATCTCTCCTATCGACAAGTTAGACGTTTAATGTTGAAGGCAAGAATGCATGAGACATACTGATCTGCTTGCTCAATATGATGAGACATGTTGAATCATGTACGAATTCGGATAGAACAGTAATGTTGTGGAGTGCTCGATGGAAGTCTGGAGCTTGGGTCTTGGGATTCCATTGCCAGGACGACCTTGGCAATATATACAAATTTCGTTCTTCATTGTTCTTCAAGTTCCCCAGGTTCTCCATGTTTACAGCGATTCTGGGGAAATGTGGAGAAATTCGCATCAAGCTCGACGTTAGTTGCATAAGTGTGGCTGCTAGCCAGCTCGGTGCGACCACCGAGCTAGACTCGACTAGATCGCTTAGCTCTGTAGCAAAAGCCACCAATTCGCTCGGTGGTCCACCCGAACCTAGTTTTGTAATTGTGATCATTTCAGCTTTTCGGCCAGATATTTTCGTAACGTCTCCGAGTCGCATATTCAGGCGCATCAGCCTGACGGGGCTCTAGGCGACTGCCGCTGCGGACAGAGCACCGAGTGAAGAAGGCGATAGAAAAATGGGGATTGGCTTTCGCAAAATCACTTAACGATTGACCAGTAGCCGACCTGTATATAACAACAGTACTCAAAGCTTGATTGTAACCAAGCAACAAACAACTTGCTCGCCATTCTCACCTGTTCATTTTATCTCCGGATACCACAACCATGACGATGTCATCCACAACAGTGACCGAGGTCTTGCAGCGAAAGCCCAAGAACTTTGCCGTCCAGACCAACCCGGCCCATGACCTACACCTCATTGAGGCTGACGTCCCTGAACCGGGGCCATCGGAATGCTTGATCCATGTCCGTGCCACTGGTATTTGCGGCTCAGACGTGCATTTCTGGAAGCACGGCGCCATTGGCCCAATGGTTGTTTGTGGCGAGAACGGACTTGGCCATGAGAGCGCTGGTGTCGTTATTAAGACTGGCAAGGATGTTACCAAGTTCAAAGTTGGTAAGTGAACTATCATGTGATATCATTGCGAGACCGTCAAAGAGATGCTCATAATTCCGATGATAGGCGACAGGGTTGCACTTGAGTGTGGCGTCCCATGCTCCAAGCCTACATGCTACTACTGCAGAACCGGTCAATACAACGCTTGTCCTGACGTTGTCTTCTTCTCTACTCCTCCCTACCACGGCACTCTTCGTCGCTACCATGCTCATCCAGAGGCCTGGCTGCACAAGTTGCCCGACAGTCTGAGCTACGAGGAGGGTTCACTACTCGAACCTCTTTCCGTGGCGCTTGCAGGTATTGATAGGTCTGGCCTTCGCATGGGTACTCCCCTAGTTATCTGTGGTGCGGGACCTATCGGCCTTGTGACCCTTCTAGCGGCCCATGCAGCTGGAGCTGCTCCCATTGTCATTACAGACTTGGATGAGAATCGCCTAGCTAAGGCCAAGTCTCTCGTTCCTCGGGTTCGTACTGTCCAGGTTGAGCGGGGAGTGGGCTCTGAGGACCTGGGAAACAAGATCGTCGAGACTTTGGGTGAAGAGGCACGATTGGTGATTGAGTGCACTGGTGTCGAGTCTAGTATCCATGCCGGGATTTATGTAAGTGCAACAAAGATCTAGCCCCATGGCTTTACCTGACTAACTGTTTCATCCAGGCCTCCGCTTTCGGCGGTGCTGTGTTTGTTATTGGAGTCGGAAAGGACTTCCAGAACATCCCCTTCATGCATCTTTCTTCCAAAGAGATTGATCTCCGATTCCAATACCGTTATCATGACACCTACCCCAAGGCCATCAGCCTGGTGACGGAGGGTCTGATCGATCTCAAGCCTCTCGTTACACACCGGTTTAAGCTTGAGGAGGGTGTTGAGGCATTTGGTGTGGCTTCAAACCCTGCTGCGAGAGCTATCAAGGTTCAGATTATTGATGAGTAGACACATGGCCTGCCCCAATTACTAGATAGAGTTAAGATAGACTTGGCGTTGGTGTCTGACAATAAACTGAGAGGCTTCTTATTAGAACTTTGAATAGCCCATACCCTTCCAGATGACCCGTCGATGAAGTGCAAAAATCTTGATTAATAGTGTTGCTTCCTTACGTTTACAATTGTCTCTTGTCATTGTGTTCAGTTGAGTTCTGCGCTAAGATAATAACTTTTAAATAAACAGATAAGAATGGCAGTTCGCACAGTAAATAACCGCGTCTCTAAATGGCCTCTATACTCAGACGGAGTGGTTCGATGCAAGACCCATGTAGATTATCTTAGTTTAGGTTATCAAGGGTCCTACTGAAATTCTAGACTATAGTATAATGGTGGTGAGAATTGTAGGTAATTGACGAGATACGTCAGTCTAGGCGAGTGACTGGGCCGAGTGCGTTGAGCAAGATGCTTCTATCTGACGAACGAAAAGCGAACAATGGCACAGCTGTTCAGTACTCTCAAGATGTTCAAAGGCCCAGGTGATCTGGAGGGTATCTAGCTCGGTCGGATCATTCTCCAGTGATTACCAGTTTGTTCTGCGGTTTATCCTGTTAGTCATTTCAGTTTTCAGGGACAGTTCGACTCCGACGATGCTCGCAGCGTGCCCCGAGTGTCCCCAATACGCTGCAGTTCGTGGACCCCGTCTTAGGTCAAGCCGCTCGTCGGTGGCGTCTCCGAGCAAGATTTATGGGTACATGGTCACAACGCTAGAAGGCAATTGGCTCGGCGACACCACCGAGGAGTCATTCAGCCAATGAGATAGGACTCCGAGCTTCTTTGGCTTCTCCATCCTCGAATGTCTCCATCAAGTCTGTCAGCGCAGCGACAGTCTGGAAACCAAAAATATGACTAGAAGTAAAAGCCGACGAGAATTATGTTACTATTATCGGAGAGTTATCTATACTTGCGCCGCCCACTTGAAAAGATCTGAAAAGGTATTCTTGAACTCGTATTAACAACCGCAATGTCATTGCACGGAAAAGTCGCGATTGTTACGGGAGGGGCCCGTGGAATCGGCAGGGGCATCGTTCTGACCTTGGCGAAACAAGGTGCAAAAGTTCGTCTTACCCTCCTCTGAAATGGAAGCCTTTACTGACAGACTTATATAGGTCGCCTTCACCTACGTATCCGAGTCGTCAGAAGCACATGCCCGAGAGCTTGTGCGCGAAGTCGAATCCCTTGGCTCCTCAGCCCACGCGATACAAGCCGATGCCGCATCTCTCTCCTCACCGAAAACGGTCATCGACTCTACTCTTGCCGCCTTCGACGTCCTCAAACTCGACATCCTTGTCAACAATGCAGGACTCGGATCTGCAGGAACACGCATCGAAGAGGTCACGACCTCTGAGTACGAAACAATAATGTCGGTCAACGTTCGTGCTGTGATCTTCATGACGCAGGCGTTCATCCCTTACGTCAGACCAGGCGGTCGTATCGTCAATCTTTCGTCTATCTCTGCACGAGGCGGGTTTGCCACACAGGGCACCTACTCAGCTTCCAAGGCCGCAGTTGAAGCCCTAACACGGTGCTGGGCAACAGAGCTTGGACACAAGTACAAGATCACCGTCAATGCTGTCAATCCAGGACCTGTAGATACGGACATGTATCGAGCCGCGGGACAAACACACCTTGCTCGAATGGAGGAGCAGAACAAGAAGACGCCTGCGGCACCGAGAGCCGGCACCGAGAACGATGTTGCAGATATTATAGGGTTCCTTTGTGAGGAGCGATCGAGATGGATCACAGGAGATGTTGTCTGTGCCAATGGCGGTATGATGTACACTTGAGTTGGAATGATAGAACAAGGCTATGAATAGAAGGGCTGCAAATATATAACCAGTACACGGAATAGACTTGACATCCCAAACCGATTCTACCAGCCAGGCATCCAAGTTCCCCAACTCGAATCTGGTCCTGTAGAATCCGAGCTTCCTTGCAGCATTATCCCTCCAGTGGCATCGAGTAACTCAGCATCTGATGAGCCCTGGGCATAGAAGTGAAAAGGCATGCCGTGTTCATCAAAAAATGCTGTGTTCCGGTCTTGAGGACCTGCGTCGGGTGCAGTAGGGGCACTTTGCGTAGTCAGTTCCCAGATATCCATAGACGTGCTTTGAAGATTCTGGCTGGTAGTCTGTCTCTCGAATAACGATAGGAAAATCTCTCTTTGATCTACAATTCTTAGTCAAAGTCAAGCTTGTGTCGACAGTGGTGACTTACCTAACAGTCTCTTCAAGATGTCGCGGGCGCGCAACGCCATACTGTTCGTAGGACCTAGGTTCCATAAACAATCTACAGCACGTGTCAAATCTCTCTTCCAGGCCGGCGCAAGCGGGTGTGCGGGGTCGTAGATGCAACAGGTTGCTTGCACAAAGGTAGCCGTGATTAACCAGTACGTAGCGTACCAGGCAAGGCCCCGCGGCTGTTTGGGTTCCCTTTCGACATATCCGCAGATAGACTCGACACATTTCTCAGCCACAGAGAGACACGTCGAGATAGGCTCAATAGACATATCCAGGGTTTCCTTATCCTTGATCCTGCGGAACAGGATCGGCCTGCTCAGGACGATACGCAGGTGAAAGGATCGCCAGATGAGGATCCGCTTAGGGATCTCGAACCATAGCTCAAACGCCAGACCTTCGTCGAAGTAAGAGGGAAGATCCTTGTGCCATTGGGCGATAGACTGATCGAGTGTGACGGCTCTGTCGTGACTTGGTATTTGATGAGCAAGAAGCTCAACCTGAACCATGTTGGCGATTTGTGCAAGCCTAGCATGCTGCGCGAGACAGGACGTTGTGCTGGGACCGTCTTTGGGACTGGGAAGGCTATCCATATCGACAGCAAGATCCTGGTCATCGAGATTCGAGGGCGGCCGGACATTAACTCCCACCAACGATGCGGGCGGTCTTCCGAGCGTCAATTGAGCGCCGGATACAAACACGAACATGGCCCACCATGCCCGTCTTCGGATTTCCATCGTGAAAGGACTTGAAGATGGCAGGAAGAATTCACGGTGAAGGCCGATTGCTAAAGCCATACTCCAGCCAATCCCGATAAGTACGAAACTTGAGTTGGGTTTGTTTCGCTTTTGAAGGTAGTTTGCCATAAGGACGAGGCCCTGAACATAACTCAAAGATCCCTTCTCCAGGATTTCCATAGTCAGACTTTGCCGCGCTTTCTTATAGAACGGAACGTCGCTGTCTGATGCATCGGTCGCACCGACAAAAGCTCCAATTGCTATTACGATGTTGTGCAACAGTGGCCATGACCCATCCCGTGGTTTAGCGAGTGCTCCTGCTCCATCGTCAGCTAAGTCTCGGTATGGGTATTCCAAGATGACTTGCCTGAAAGTCTTGCACGGAATGTTCCTTCGTGAAGAATTGGATACGAGCTATGATAGATCTTGAAGTAATCGTCTATGTACCGTGAAATATCAGCTGCAGATGCCTCAGACGTGTTCCGGCTATTTGGATCATCAAGTGGGAAAGGCGTCGGTTGATCGGCGGGGATATACAAATGCAGAGTTTGAAGAAATTTCAAAGCCGCGACTCCAGATTGAGGTCCAGTATAACCGACCTTTCCTGGCTCCGTGATGAGTGATCCCATTCCATCAGTTGTATTGTCAAAGTCTTGGGTTTCATCAAATTCGTAGTCTTCAGCATTACTCCATTCGGCCGGACTTGGGTCGTTAGGCGGCTGATAGCTTGCTGGTCCGTATCTTGTCTCCGGAGCTTCTGAGAGCGTGCCAGGACTTGAGGTGGGAGGTGGATTTTGAGCCGCTGATTCAATTCGTCGTATCGCATCTTGAATATTTATGTCTGGTAAGTGAACCGCCCAAGCCCTTTCCATAGATGATATCAATTTCTCGGCCTGGTTCAAGCGCCTGCCATCGTTGTCAGCATGGAACAACCCTACACTCCCCGCCCGTCTTGCCTTTGCAGGGTAGTCAGCGACTCCAAAACTGAGCTGTATCTGCATTCTTTCTTGTCCCTTGCACAATTGGGGCATTTTGCACCGCCAGAACATCGCACCTTGCGACGTTTGCATTCGTTGCAGGCTTGCGCTTTGCGGGACAGGGATAACCTGTGTGGCGAGTCACGATGTGTGCTGCTCATTGCAGCTATCCTGAGTGAGTTACCCTCAGATATAACAAAAGGCACACGATGAGAAACAATTAATCGTGACAGAGGAAATAAGTTAATTGGGAACCAAAATATCAGTGAAGGAAATGTTGGCGGAGATGGTTTACTGAAGGTGAGGGGCTGTTGTTGTCTTGTCCCTCTGCCAGTGGATGGCATGAGATACTAACCTAAACCCGATTTGGAATCGGCCCCATTGGAAGGAGATTCAATAATGTACAGGCCAGCAATACTGCTTCACAGGTGTTGTATAAAGTTCTTAATGCAATCTATATGTATTAAATGGAGAGTATCGCTCGGAAGGCATATTCTATACCAAGTAGCCCAAGTCCCAAAGCCAAGACCATTGCGGCTGCGAGAGAGAAAGAAAAGCGTCTCATGAGTTCCAGTGCATACCGAGCCTTGAGAAGTATCAAAGACCACATATACCGTACACGAGAAGATGTCAGGTCGCTGGTGAATGTTATTTTAAATGGGGCGCGAAAGCGTGCTACCAGGAATCCATCAAATCCCCATGTTGGAGGACCTCGAGCGTAGGGAAGCATTGTTTTGTTATCGACATCGAGCGGAGGAGACAATGCTGTCAAGGATTGTTTATCTGGAACAACTGATACCATCCAATGGTTCAAGATGCTAAAGTGTACGAGCCCAATTGAGTTGGTCTCCATGGATTGTTTTTGCAAGTCGATGCCATCGTCCAGGATGCTAGCGGCGATGTCGGCGTATCCATTTTCTGATGCCTTCAGCATTGCCTTACATTTCTCTGGAACAGGGATCTTGGTCGAGTTTGAAGCCAGTAGCATATTCACAATGGCCGAATGTCCCTGTTCGGCGGCTCTCTCCAATGGGCTGACAGAAGCCTTAGAAGGGTTAGAGACTCTTGCATCCCATTCAAGCAGACTCGAAACAATATTCATGTGACCATTCTCGCAGGCTCTTGACAATGGTGTGTTGCCATCAGGCTCGATGATGTTTGGATCAGCTCCACCCTCCAAGAGTCTCAATAGATTATTCTGATCGTTATAAATCGCGGCTTTCATCAACGCTTTCGAAGGTCCATCAGCTTCCCGTGCGTCATCGACAGGGCAGGCTCCTGCTTTTAGAAGTCTCTCCACGATGTTGATATGGCCTTGGCGTATGGACCTGACCATCGCTGTGTCTCCGCCAATCTCGGCCAGATCTGGTGAAGCACCTGCATTCAACAAACAGTCAACCACTTCCAGAAAGCCATTGTAGGAGGCTCTGACAAGTGCAGAATAACCGAACCATCCGTGTTGGTCTGGATCTGCTCCTGCTTCCAAAAGCCTCTGTACCACGGCGAGATGCCCGTATCTTGCAGCTCTGACGATAGCAGTGTCGCCCCCAGCCCCCTCACGTGTCGGATATATTCCTTTACTGAGGAATAGATTCACGACATCAATGTGGCCATTCTCCGCTCCACGAACTAGTGCTCTATACCAGCAGTGCTGCGGGACATAAGGCATAAGTAATTGAACAAACTCTACGCGACCGAACTTGGCCGCAGCGACAAGAGCCTTGGATCCTACAGCGTTCTCAAAGAAACCTGGCTCAGTAATAGAAAGCAGGTGTGTAAGAACCTCGACATGTCCAGCTGCTGCGGCCCGCACAAGAGCCATTGCAAGGTCATCATCGGGTACCATGGATTTCCGCTCCGACTTGATAAGTTCGTTGACCCTCGGTAGATCTTCTTTGTACACCAATCTTACCAGAGCACGGTAACCGTATTCGTCCTTCTTGTAGGGATCGACACCGGCCTCTTGTAATGTACTGACAACCGCCCAATAGCCCTGCTGCGCTGCTTGGCATATCTCAAGGTCCCGCTGTAGGTCGTCGTGTTTGAGATGTGAGCATGTGCGTATAATCTGGTTTACCACATCGGATGGTCCAGGCATGCCGGGCTCACAATGTAGCTGGACAGGCTTATAACCCTCAGCAATCAGGTCATCCTGGCTACTGCAGCACGTCAACTGACGGACGATGTCCAAGTATCCTCCGCTAGCCGCCTGTACCAAAGCCGTGGATCCATCGTTCTCGATAACGGTAGCTTCTGCGCCAGCTTGCATTAGGAGCTTGACGCCATCCAGGGATCCTCTGGCTGCTGCTCGATGGAGGGGTGTGGCCCCATCATAAGCCCGTGAGTTCACCTCGGCGTCGTGATCTAGGAGGAGTTTGACACCTTCTGGATGGTGTTGTGCGAACCACCCCAACATTGAGTTACCCTGGTAGTCCTGACTATTGACATTGACGACAAAATGTTCCTGCTGAAGCATGTACTTGATGATGCTAGCCTTATCGTTACGGTCTGCAATGAATGGGGAGTGAAGAGCTTCAAATATGGCGTTGAACCCGTGTTGATTATATGCCTCTGGGTCGCTATCGTGCTTTACAAGGAGCTTAATAATGTCCATATGGCCATAGGCAGCGGCAAGATGGAGTGGAGTTAGTCCCACGCGGCCGGTAACAGTGACATCAGCACTATGGCCCAGAAGGAACTTGCAGGCGAGTGTTTGACCTGCGGCCACCGCGACATGCAACGGAGTCCATCCGCCATCGAGTCTGTCGGTAACTGATGCCTGTCTATCTTCGAAAAGCGATCTTAGTCCGGCGATATCACCCAAGGCGGCACAGCTCATTACTTCTGCAGTAGCTTGGACGGTCAAGGGAAATGATAAACCCGGTGAAATCTTCGGAGAACAACGTTGATCCCGGGTCATGTTGAGACTGCCAATAACCGCCCGTCGGGATATCCAAGTAGCTGGAACGATCTCAACTGCAACAGCAGATCCAAGAGGTTGGGCAGCTGATTGAGAGCCAGGGCCAAATTCCTCATCGAAATCGTCAAGAATGCTTTTCTTCACATGGTGCCGAAGAGGGCCCCAAGATACAACGACTGAGCCGAAGAAGAAATTGAACTCGAGGCGTTTGAAGGATCGGAAATCTATTCTCGGTCCAGAAGAGCTGTAAGCCATGCCTTGTGTGGTGGTTCTGGATATTTCGGCCATCATGCTGTCCATGGCCGCTATTTGAGAGGTGAAGGCATCGAAGTTTGCTTGTTGTTGTAGTTGAAGATCTTGAAACTTGGCATGAAGTTTGTGGACAAGCGAGTCGGCATGACCTGATGATTTCCAAGTTGCGACCAGGGTCGGATTTTGGTGGTTGGGTACCATTGTGCTGTAGTGTTTGGCCATTAAAGACTCCACACGAGTAGTGGCTGAGTAGGTTTTAAAGAGAAGGTCGTGATGTTGCGGGAGGTATTGACTGGATAAGTTAGTCCGAGGCGGATAAGTGGCAGGAGTTGTGTCAGTACCTATTGATGAGGAGAAGGATTGTGTTGAGTGAGTCGCGATATGTTCCAATACGTTGCGCCAGCTGCTTGAACTCTCCAGACTTGAACAAAAACTTGATCCTTCCCCAGCCTGATATCTTGGTGGCGGTATCACTTGCTCTGGTCTCCAGCCTTTGAAGAAGTTTTTCTAGCAAGGCTATATCGTCAAGAAATGGCTCCTCACACCCCGACAGGGCGTCGGTAATCTTGTCAGAAATGAGATCTGCGGGGAAATTATCCTGGAGGCGCCCCAACTCTGCGACGACGAAACGGAGGGATCCTAGTTGATTGTGGAAGAATTGGAAATCGCGGGGAGCGCCATGAATTGTAGAACAAGCATTGTATAGAGGCTGGACCAGTTTTGTCAAAGAAACAAAGGCTATTACTGTGGCTCCAAGCTCGGCCATGTTGACCGGTGTGATTAACGGTGGCGACCGCCACCGAAGGGCACTGTGGAATACGTACCTTGGTTGTTAGTGAAACGTAAAATGAAACAAGTGACTTGAACGAGATAGATATGATGTAACATGAATCCATCGTACTTGAGCAGACCTGGATCTGCTGGCATCATATGTATCCCACCTTCATTCTGCCTTGCCGAGTATAAGACGAGTCCTGCCATTACCCGGTCTGTAGCTGGTTTGCAGTCTACCCAATCTGACCTGTGGTTGGGTTATGGCATTTGCACAATGTGCATACTTTATGCACACCTTGTCTGACCGTTTGTGAAAACATCCGATGTGACAACAAAAAAAGCCTCCAACCACTACCGACCACGTCACTGATGGTGCACCCTCACATTGATCACCCATCATTTGTGAACCATACGCTCTCTGGATCGATTGCTAGAGGCAGCGCGTCGGTCTACGTCTGCGGCTGAAAATGACATGAGCTAGCGTCTATATCAATCTTAGGTATTTTCCTTGTCGCCCATAGTGTTCAAATTACAGATGTTCACTGTCGACTCAGAGTAACAACATGGAGTGCGACACTCCAGCCCCCGTGTACCAGTATTCCAGCATTGCCCGCACTGGCTTTGTGGTACCTTCACAGTACGACAAGTACAGGCCGTCCTACCCCGATCAAGTCGTCGAGTACCTAATCGGCAGCCTGGAAATCCCACATGGCGCTTGTATTCTTGAACTTGGTGCGGGTACCGGAAAGCTGACCGAGCTACTCTCGTCTCACGAGTTAGACTTCCGAATCATCGCTGTAGAGCCCCATGATGATATGCGGGCATTTCTGCGCGATAAGCATCTTCGTAACGTCTCAGTTATTGACGGGCTAGCCGAAAACATCCCTTTGTCTGATGAGGCTGTGAATTGCGTTCTCGTCGCTCAAGTGAGTTGCCTCCCATCATGCACCTTGATGTGAGACAGCTGATCTAATACATGTGGCAGGCTTTTCATTGGTAAGTTGATGAAAGCCTCTCTTCTGTTTCTTCCCCTCTTTTCCCCTTGTCTTATCGCCTGAAATACTCGCCCAGAGCCTGTGCTACTGACGCCGGGCAACACAGGTTCGCGAATGAGACCAGCTTACGAGAAATCCACCGTGTTTTGAGACCCGACGGAGGGCTTGGCATGGTGTGGAACATTGAAGATTACAATTCTCCCTGGTCGTTGCGACCTCAGACAGACTGGGAATCTCAATTGCGTGAACTGATATGGAGTCTTGATGACGGCCAGCCCAGATTCAAGTCTGAGGCCTGGCAAGGTGTATTTACGGACCCAAAGGTGGCTCAACTTTTTTCCTTACCATTACAGATAGAGTGCCTTAGGCTACACCAGGTCATCGACGTGGCTGATCTGGAGAGTCGCATCTTCACTTATTGCATGCTGCAGAACGCATCCGATGACCAGCGTAAGAAGCATAGGAAGCGCGTGAGGCGCATTTTGCAGGAGGCTGGGAATGCTGGTGACGATCAAATTGAGATGCGCACATCGGTTATTGCCGCATGGACACGCAAGACTTGATAGAATTTGTTACTTTGAGTCTGGACACCGTTATAGAGTTAAAGAACATATGTATTGATTCCCCTCTCGACTACGCCTCACCACGCATACCTCACAAGCAGGTGCTGAGTCCCCGATAGGAAGTTGGAACAACTTCTACTATGATTGTTAGCTGTCGTTACCATTTGCTACATCTCCAGCGCTTCTGTGCTTACCTGGCTCTTCCATTTGCCCACGTCATTATCGCCTTCGACTTTTAGAAAGGCCGGATGAATCGGAATCGTGGACCACAGGCTGTCCTCTATTAGTCTCATCGACTCGAGCCGAAACAAGCATGTGTCTCAGTTCATTTGCATTCGGTCGCTTCCTCCAACTAGGATGCATCATTGATCGAACAACTTTGTAGATTGGCGACAGGTCTGGTCGATATAATTTGTAGTGTGGAGCGCGAGACTTGATCGGGTTGGAGATTCCGTCCACGATCCTCTCTATATCATTGGCATAAACTTCCACTTGGATTCTTTCCGCCTCCGATTCTTTCTCCTCTGCTGGCCACGGGTCCACGCGCGATGTATGAGCCTGTAGTGTAGCCAGTATCTCGACAAACGTGCAGCCGAGAGAAAAGACATCAGTCGCTTCGTCTCTGTACTTGCCTTTCAAGACCTCAGGAGCGCGGTATCTGTAATTCTTGATTCCCGGGTTGCCATTTGAGCCCATGCCGTATTTCTCGGCTCCGTCATACAGTCTCGCGAATCCAAAGTCGCTTAGGAGCACTTTACCTTTGTGAACAAGGCAGTTGGCTGGCTTGATATCTCTGTGGCGTATGCCGTGTGCATGGATAGCCGATAAGGCTTTTGACAAGCTGTAGAAAGGATTGAGCAAGGTCGGTGTTGCCTGAAGATCGCGCTCGTCCGGATTGTTACCGCGAACATACATTTCATCACCAGCTTGGAATGTGCTTATTGTGACGGGTCGGTCTGTGTTGCGGTACTCCTTCATGAACTGATCCAAGTCGCCCTCGCTGGCTACTGGCTCGAGGACAAGAGAGAACTGGCCTTGGTCGGGAATGACGAAAGCAGTGACGGCTCGAACAACGTCATCAGAAATAGTCACTCTTCTGACTTTGATGAACTCATCAAGAAGGTCCTCTCGTAGCTCTTCAGCGGTCTGCTGTCCGACCTTGAAGGTTTTGCAAGCATAAACATTTTGGTCCCTCTTGCTGCGGACCTCTTCAACTTGTCCAAATCTGCCTTCGCCTAGAGTGCGGACACGAAGAAAAGGTGTCGATTCCCAGTCCTTGTACCTCACAATCTGAAGCCCTTTGTAGATTCTGTTACCAGGTCTGGTGACCACATGGTCTTCGCCATCCCAGTACTCAGACATTTGTGTGCACCTACACAAACTCCATCGGTTAGCCTCTATCTTTATGCATTCCTGAAGAATAACAGCTTACCGAGTACGGTAATAGTTCAGGGAATTTAGCAATTATATCGCCCTGAGTGTAGGCGATCGATGTAATAAAATGCGAATCTAGTCCGGAAGCAGACGGAAACAAGGGAGGTATATATACCTCGACATGTAATACGATGCTTGACTTCTCGATGGCTTGAACCTCGAGTGCAATCTTTCTACCCAGCCTTGTTTCAAACCATTGTGATAGAGAGCTGAAAGCACCCCAAATAGAATGGATCCAAACATGAATTACAAAGATGCACTTTCACCCAGACCGTGGTCAGAGTACTGTCACGCGACGAGAATACCCACCAATCATGGGATAGAATCGAAGCTGAGCGGCACTTGGCTTGAAACTGGATTTCTGGTTGGAGGGTCTCTCCTCAGCCGCTTCATGTAGGTGGACAAATGGGAACGTAACGCTTATCAAGACAACCCACCAGCGCAGAGGTTGCCTGATAGGGAATTTGCACTTCTAGACATACGCGTATAAGCCTCTTTAACATATGTAGTGGGGCTAAATGAGATTAGGAGTATCTTGATCTGGCTCTGTAGGGTAGCTATCTTCAGGTGCTTATGTTATGTACTTGACGTTTGCCCAGTACTTAGACCGAGGTCTTATAAACATATTCTAGTATGCAGCAGCTATCTCTTTATTTGTTGCATTATTTGAAAACGTTTGGCTTTTCTACAATTATGTGCTGCTACGCAGGATTATGCACCTTTTATTTGTTTCTACCAAATTCGAGGCCAGGGAAATCCAGTTGAAGAAGACCCCACAACCACTCCAATGGAACAGTGACTCACCACGACGGCGTACCTATGCTGAGTCAAAACGAGCGAACAAAATATAGTTCTAAATGCTGGCAGTACCACATGATTTCAGGAGGTGCCATTGGTTTTTTTTTTGGGCGTCTAGGACCTACAGCGCCTCTGAAAAGAGCTATACCTAGTTATCTATGGGATAGCAAGTTCCGTTATGCCCAGCACCCACACGCTCATCTGTCCAGCCCAAGAAAGTTCCATACTCCTTGCACTTGCTCTTCCAATCAGCATCGTCGATCTCATCTCCATTGCAAGTCTCTCCATCGAACTTCGCCTTTGATATTGTTAGTTACGTTTCGATATAAATTCAATTGGATACTGACAACATCCTTGTACTTCTCGCAGACTTTCTCAGTGATGTCAGGGTTTGTCAACCACCAAGCATCACTGGCATTCTTGATGTGCAGACAACAATTGTGCTTGCTGTCGTCTGTTGTCTCTTGACTGTTGAGATGCGTTAGTAAAGGTCTGGAAGTGTGGGAATTCTTGAACATACGCTTGGACAGCTCCGAGGAGGAACATGGAAACAACGAGGGACTTGATGGACAACATGATGATTGTTGTGCTAGATGAATAATACAGATGTTGGATAGTACAAGAGTAGTAGAGGTAAGATAGCTATTTATTACTCCAAGTTAGACCACCTGTCATCCTAGTAATAATTCGGCAGTTATATCTTGTGCATTGGCCACTTACTATAGATATCCTCCAATCGGGTCTAGTCCTGGCAGCTTCCATGATCTTGTCTCCATAATTCATTTCACTGCATGGTACGCTGGAAAACTCTATGACGCGAAAGCTGGCTACAGGATTTACACACCGCCCTACGGATAATATGGTATCAAACGCTCAACCTTATATCTCGTTACAAATGTCGGATACAGAAGAATCAATTGAGATTTAAAAGACCGAGAAAGCCTAAGCCTCACTGTATGGTGTTTAAAATGAAGTGATGGCTAACAGATCCCCGACGACTCAACTTCCCAATTGCCTGAATGAGAGTCTATTAGTTATTCACATCGATAACCTATCTCCCAATCGAGATAATCTTCGTGTTCCTGAAAGATTAGCTTGCAAGTCGTGCGGTTCAAACCAACACTATAAACAAGCACTACTCCTTGATTTCGAACTCTGTAGAGAGCTGGCTCTATAAATCTAACAGCCCGGCTGGTCGTTAGAGAATATTTTCTCGTCACATCGTCATGACTAAGATCTTTTCTCCCACTCGGATGCCAACTCCGTCTGGATCCCGAGAGTCCGTGAAATGCGAAAGGCCGCTGACTAAGACAGAAAACCTGCGTCTCTACGTCGTTCATGATTGGGAGAATACCTTGATTCTCCACAGCGGCGGGTCTGCCAGTGAAACATACGGTGATAAGATGCCCGGCAATGCGAAATTTATCAGGTTCCGAGCCATAGTATAGACACCAACACCGTCTCGTCTGGGATTATAGCATACCTACTGAGATGAATGAACTAGAATCACGGATACAGCAAGAACCCGATCTTCAGGGAGGGCCTTAGCCGTCTCTCTACGGCAGCCATCTTCTATTATAAAAGCTGATGATGTCCCAATGTATCGTGGAAATCCAATACACGAACAACATCAAACTTTTCAAAGCCAACAAAGACTCAACTGATATTGACCATCTCTCCTTTGACCAACCCGAATCCAACCATGGAACGAGCAAAGGATACCGGAATCTCCATTCTTGTTGTCGGGGGTGGCATTGCAGGTTTAACCTTCGCTATTGAAGGTCACCGGAAGGGCCACAATGTCCAGATTGTCGAACGACGGCTCCGTGGGGAGACTGCGGGTAAGAGGCTCCTTTCAATCCTTTGCATCTTCATAGAAATCAGCGTGCTGTACATGACACTCAATCTGGTGGGTCATTGACCTTTGATCTAGGCGAACTCATTGTGATCACAAGCCCTGCCCTCCAGACCCCGAAGAAATGGCCGGGCTTCATGGAACGGGCGAGAGAAGAGGCAGTCACCCCGACGATTACCTTCAAGAAGTTTGACGGGAGTGTGATCGAAACCTTCCCTATGGGTCTCCCAGAAGACCCATCTCTGCCTATCTACCGATCAAAGCTCCATCACGTGCTCTTAGAGTACGCTGAGCAGCTCGGCATTCCTATTGAGTTCTCCGCGAGTGTTTCAGAGTTTTCCGAAACAGATGACCATGGTAGCGTGGTCCTGTCTGATGGGCGCCGCCTCGAGGCTGACGTAGTGGTGGCGGCTGATGGAGTTGGGTCCAAATCGTGGGAGTTGGTCGTTGGCAGTAACGACCCGCCGATCAGCTCAGGATTTGTACTCTATCGAGTCACATTCCCGGTGGCACCGGCCCTTGAAAATCCAGTTATCGCGGCGGAGCTTGGAGGTCACAAAGATCGCACACTCTTACACGCAGGCCCTGGGGCACACATCGTCACTTCCAAAACGGCTGACGAAGTTTGTTGGCTACTCACTCGTGCGGTATGTACTCTCACGTGCACGGTATTTGCTGGGGTTGTATACTAACCTCACATAGGAGGAAGGTAGTGTTGCCGAAGAAGACTGGGCGAAGGCAACATCAATCGACATGGCCCTGCAGGCTGTCGAGGGCTGGGAGCCGTTTGTGACTGAGCTTATAAAGGCAACACCTAACCACAGCGTTCTTGACTGGAAGCTTATGTGGCGTGACCCTCAACCGAGATGGGCGTCACCTGGTGGTCGCGTCGTCCAGATCGGTGATGCGGCACATCCATTTCTGCCAACCTCGGCTAGCGGTGGGACCATGGCTATGGAAGATGGGTATACTCTGGCAGCGTGCCTGTCGCTCGCTGGGAAACGAGACGTTCCTCTAGCAACTAAAGTGCATAACCACTTGAGGTAAGCCACGCCCGAAAGACCATATCTCGCAACCACACTTCAGGCATAGATGTGACAGGGGCTGACAACACATACGTTGATGATAGGTTTGAGCGAGTCTCGTGCGCCCAAAAGATGGGCTTCAAAAATCGCGAGATCTTCCACAACACCGACTGGAATGCCGTCGCCGAGAACCCCCAGATACTGGGGAAAGTAGCTGGAGACTGGCTGCTACGCCATGATTCAGAGCAATACGCATATGAGAACTATAGCAAATGTGCGGGGCACCTACTCAAGGGGATGCCGTTTCAGAACACAAACGCTGTTCCTGGCTACACGTACAAGCCTTGGACTGTGAAGGAACTTCTGCACGCTTCAGAGTGTGGCAAGCCTATTGAGGACGAAGGAGACTGGTTCTAAGTGTGGGAAATCCATTGATAGAACGGATGTAGAAATTAAAGAGGAGAAGTTTTCCAGGTCGTTATATCTTAGATAAATGCTTATCATGTCTCTCTACTCTCTTTACTATATAAAATCAAGTCTTTTATGTATCAACTATTACTACCTAAGAAAGCCGTTGAATCCGAACGGATCGCATGCGATGGCTTCTCACGAGCGTCGAAATCGTCAATCTTGTCAGCCCAGGGACTTCCAATTTGTTCTCAAACGCTCTGGACCGTGATAGCGGCTGCCTTGTTTGCCCGGATCACCGCGCTCCTGATATCCCACTTCCCTACAGTCTTTTGCCGAACATACTCCGAGGCGTAAGCTCCCGTAAACGTGTCCCTACGACAATGGTTAGAACATGAGAAAGGCCTATCGTGATATAAGACTTACTTTGCACCAGTAGTGTCCTTGACCCTGACATCAAAGGCTGGACAATGGCCGCTCTCATCCTGAGTCGCGTAAACTGAACCCTTGGAATCGAGCATGACGCCCACGTTATTCACATCACGCAACAGGAACTCTTTGGCAATGGTAGGCCAGGTGTTCTGATTGACTTCGTCTCTGTCCCTTATAGACATGATGGCAGATTCTGAATCATTCACCAACAGATGTGTCAAATGCTTGTAGAGACGTCGATTGATCGGACTTGCAGGCGCAGCGTTTAGACAGAAGGCAACGTCCGCTTCACCAGCGGTTGCGATCATTGTCTCAACCACGTCCTTGTGGATCTCCATCTGGGCCACAACAAGATCTAGCCTGATCCCGCCTCCAAGACTTTCTACAGAGATGAAGTTTTTCTCTGTCCAGGTTGCTGTAGCTCTTTGTGTGAAAAGACACCTATTCTCTCGTGTCACACCTTTAACGATGACGAAACCTTGTGTTGATATCTGGTATCTGGGACTGTAACAATGCCTGTAGCGTTAACGCCGTTCGCCCCGAGCTCGTCGACGAATTTCTCGCCATATCTGTCGTCCCCAACGGCTCCATTCATCTTGACGTTGATGTTCTCATCTTCAGAAGCGATGATCCCGTCAATCGATACATCTGCAACTGCTGACCCAGAGCCACTGGGGCGTGTTTTGGCTGATGGGCCTTTATGACAAGTCCTGTAAGTAGCGATCGCCGAATTCGCTCCTTTGCCACCTAGAGCTTCTTAGTAGTGGTTCGCGAATACACTCTCTCCAGGGTCTGGAATGCGGCTCGTGACCATAATCAAGTCGGCATCCAGATCTCCAATAACTGCAATTGTCTTTGCCGACATCTTTTTAGTGGTGTATCTAGCGACGAACAAAGTTACCGTATCTAGAGGGTGAGGATCTTTTCAAGGACCTTTTGAGACACTTTTACTTTTGGAAAAAGGAACTTGGGATTCTGTTTTGAAGGGACTCGCAACATGAGTAGTGCACAAGGGAGTGTGGATCATCGACCGTTCGGTGTTGCTAGAGTTCAAGACTTATTTCTTAACGGTGTCAATGCATGTTATATAAGCCATCTTCTTTGTCCTCCGATTAAGAGGTAATGAGCTTACCGGTCTGTTTCTTTGTTCGATGGTGCGCTGGGTCATACACCTTTTTAGAAACCCCATATCCTCCTCCTCTCTTTGCACCTTTCGCAAACGAGTTTACTGATGAAAATCCAGGTCTTTCAAAAGTTCTTGTCGGGGGCTTAGACTTGGAGTGATAAGACAAGAGCCCAGGGGATTGAGTGTAATTTATCGAAATTAACAACTTGCATGTACTGCCATCTGTGTTCTGATAACACCGCGGTTTTTCATGTTTTCAAATGCGTACTCAACCAAATAACGAGGATTCCATATTCAAACTATGTGCCCAACACTACTTGACTGTTCTCCAAAGTACAGGAATACTCCGTGCCAAACCCATAGGATCCTCCTTTCTAACAATAGCCTTGGGTCCCGAAGCTTAGTGCTGAGATTCTACTTGTCTTATTCCACAGCGAGCCTTGCGCGTGCTGAAGGCGCTTGGGCTGGAGCAGGCAGCGCTTTCGGTAGTAGAAGACAGTTTAAGCATTTCGACCTTAGCAGGAAAGAGGACCAAACCCGTTCTTGGTAGCAAACCACCAGGCCTCATTAATTTGCTTTCCAGAACACCAATCACTGGTAAGGAATGTAAGTTTCAGACCACGGCTACCGTCGCTCTTGCACTCCCAGCCAGCAGTCAAACAGTGCAGATTATCCTTAATGCCATTGCAAAATTCATCCCCAGCAACTTCCTCGCCGATATCTTTTCCGGTAATTGTCCATCGCAACGCGTTTTGTCCAATCGGATTGCCGCCATTAACAGGTCGGAAGTCGCATTTCTGATCTTTAGCCAGAGTGGCAGGGAGAGCGAGAGCTAGGACAGTTGAAGGTCTCATGGTTGAAGTGGTAATTGGTGAGATTGCGTTGTTAAATAAGTTGTGCGGTGGAATAAGGATGAGAAGGAGGTGTAGTTGTGTGTAAGCTAAAGACTCAGTAGCTTGTTGTTCTGTTATTTCTCTTTTACTTGGGATCATTGGGAGACTTTATAGACAAGTTCGTCCAGCTTACTTAATCGATCGATCAAATTCACTGACTCATATAATCCAAGGGAAAGGATTTGTCTCCTGAACTTCATCTACACCGCTTTAGTTCTGACGTGTGTGAGTTGATCCCAAATCCTATAATGTCACTGGACACACGGTTCATGCATTAGTCCTCCTTCGAGGGAATCTTGTTTTACCACTATAGCCACGATGATCACTCTGGGTCGGAGTAACGGAGGATGAGTTGACCTAATTTCACATAGTGACGATCTTCCTTCAGTGACGATCATTGACCTCGGAATTGACCCACCATGACTGAGCCTCGACCGAGACTGATCAGCATATTACCATGAAGGCCCTATTAGCACGAATCCTGGCCAAATACGCTGCCCACAGTTTTGGAGCAATCAATTACACTGCCACGTGGTCGGCAGATGGAGCGGTTATAGGGTACCATTTTTGCCTTTACTCTGCCCTGTAAGCTTTAGATGATTTTTTTCTTGTTAGTATTATCATTATTACCAACGGCCGCTAACCTATCATTCCTTCAGTAATGGCACCAACTGTTATAATACAAGTGATATTATAAACAGTGTTTGAGGATTTGAATGTCTGATATGTGGCTGGAGAGTGGATGTTGAATATTGAGACTACTGCCATCTGATGGCGACGTCCTTTGAAGCCTAGTGACCAATTTCACACTTGATCCTCCCCTATTTGCTCTTTCTTATCCACCTTTTCGTCGTCATCTTCATCCCTATCAGACTCGTCAGAGCTAGAGCCGGAGCTCGAAGATACGTCTGATGAGCCAGATGCACCTTTGGCTGAGGTCCCTTGTTCGTCATCTCCGCCCTCTTCTTCGCCTTTCAGTGTGAAATCGCCATGTGAAGGGTGCAGTATACCGGCCTGCTGATAGCACTTGTCACAGAGCCAGAACTCGTTCTTGCAGGCTTCACATTCCCAATACAGCCCATATACATCCTACAGCACGAGTTAGCATATTGACGAGAGAGTCAGTGAACACGTACCGAAAAACAATAGTCGCAATAGCCGTCGTGTACGACTCCTGTCCTGCGTGTAACCCTTGCGTCCCTTACTTCCCCATCATCGTCATCTATACTAGCCCTATTGTTTGGTACAACCCCTTTCTGGAGTATGTTTATGACCTCTGGGTCACTTTTGTAGTAGTAAGCAATATCAAGAGGAGTCCATGTACCCCTTCTATGCCTCACGACTACATCGGTCTTGGCCCCATGTTCGAGTAGAAGCTTGACGACATCAACAACGCCTGTGGCATCTTTCATGATCTTCATTCTGCTATTTCGAAGAGCCCAGCAGAGGGGTGTCCAGCCATCGATATCTCGGATGTCAATACCCAGCTTGTCACCCATCAATTCAATGATTCTCGTCACAATCTGGGGTCTGCCGGTTTGAGCGGCCCAATGCAATGCTGTGCGCCCCACATTATCCTTCAAGTTTATATCGCCATCTCGAGCTAGAACAACCTCAAAATTGGTAAGTCCGCTGTACGCCGCCATATGTAGTGGCGTGCGACCCAAGTCATCCTTGCAGTCGATGGAAGTGCTGTGATGATCCAGAATGAGGTTAATGACAGAAGGTATACTCCCATAGGCTGCCGAATTAAGGGTATAGCTAAGTAAACCGGCCTTGATAGTTACGTCGGCAGATGCCTTCCCCTTCCCCGATAGAAGGTAGTGTACCATGCTCTCATGGCTTTCAGCGTCCTCTGTGCTTCCACTTTGGAGTAACGCTTGTAGGGGTGTTCCATCCCAGTCACAGGTCGCGTTCACATTCGCTCCATTCTCAACAAGGAACCTGATGGTATCGAATCGACCTTTTCTGCAGGCGAAATGGAGGGGCGTACCAAAATAGTCCTTTGCAAGATTGACGTTGGCTCCGCGTTTGACCAAGTACTTCACATTTTCAAAGTTGGTGCTGGCAAACACTCCCAGAGGCGTTTGGCCGCTTCGGGCTCGTATGTCAACGTCGGCTCCGGCATTGATAAGTCGCTTAAGGTCCTGCAATTTCAGATCAGGAATGTGAAGCACTGCTCCTCCATTTTTAGAAATGGCGTCCAGGTCAAGTCTCGACGGAAACTCCAGGAGCGTGGGGAGGACGCCTCCTTCAATGGCAAGGTCAATGACCGCCCAGTTTCTCACATCTATCCGCTGCAAATCTGATCCAGCTTCTGCTAGTAAACGAACGATATCACCATGGCCTTGACGTGCGGCACACATCAGTGGAGTCCAGCCTTTCATCCAAGCATTGTAGGTTTCTTCTACTCCCTTTCCGTATTCGAGATCAACGGTTGCTCCATATTCAAGAAGTAATTCCACAACCTTCTCGTGCCCGAAACATGCAGCGTGCGTCAAGGGAGTAAAGTCGCCCCAGTAAGGTTGATCAGGGTCTGCTCCCTTTTGTAGCAACAGACGGAAAATCCCTGGTTCCTTCTCAGCGGCACAGCGAAGAGCCGACCCTTGAATCGTACTTATAGCGTTTGGATCAGCACCAGCTTCTAAAAGCATCTCAACAGCCCTGTGCTGTTCTTGATTGATAGCATTATGCAATGTACTGGCCAGATTGGGATCAGCCCCACGATCTAAAAGTAGTTTTAAAGCACTGTCCTTTTGCTGGTGATAGTCTCTGGTAGATCTGCCGTCAATTGCCTTGTCTCCATACGACAATGCCAGTATGGCCAATGGCGTAGCTCCATCTTGATCCTTGCAATTTACATCTAGGCCCAGCTTTAGAAGTCTTTCGAGTATGTCTAGATTAGCCACTTTCGACGTGTTATTGATGGCGGTAAACAAGAGAGGTTCTTGCAGACGCTCGCTTCTGGGATTCGCCCCAGCTTCAAGAAGCATGTCGAGGATATCGATGCGGCCTCGAGCTACTGCCCAATACAATGGAGGGCCAGATGGACCAGAAATGTTTGGGTTGGCGCCGTTGTCAAGAAGGAGCCTGATGCACGATTTGAATCCATCATCAGTAGCCGCGATCAGGGGGCTCCATCTATCATTCCCACAGTAATCATCCGCGATGCCCATATTTGGATCAGCATCGTTCTTCAGCAGTAGCTTCACCACTCTATGTACACCCCCCAGGACTGCAAGGTACAAGGCTGTATATCCTGACTCAGAAGCGCAGTCGACATTGACATTTGACCTTCCCAAGATAACCTTGACGGTCTCAGGGTGGCCCTCAAGAGCAGCCTTGTGTAGAGGATTTCTTGATAGGTAACTTGCAAAATCTAAGCTAGCGCCGTGGTTCAGAAGGGTCTCAACAGTGGCTGAGTGCCCATGGCATGCCGCAAGCCAAAGGGGAGAAGCATGTAGCGATGTTGAGTTTCTGCTTTCGACATCTGGGTCTGGCGAACATCCAAGACTGAGTAGTCGCTCCGCAAAACCGTGCTGACCCAGATTGGCAGCTCGATAAATAAGCGTGGCAGGCCACTCAAAATCGTCGGGTATCTTAGTCTTGGCTTCTATTGTGTCAAGCAAGCTGTTCATCAGATCCTCATTACCCGAAGAACTTGCAGCCTGTAGAACAATCCATAGCTCATTGGACGTGAAGTCGTATTCGCCAAGGAGATATTCGACTACTCCCTTCTGCTCTTTGCTTGCAGCTTCAACCAGGCCACGCAATGCGTCATCGCTGCCCAAAGGCTCGACAACGGTGGGAAGTCCAAGTCCGGCAAAGATTGGGAACAGTGACTGAAAACACGGAGATCGCTTTGTTGCAGGGTTTGCCAAACACCACTGGGCCTTTGCCAAGTTCAGGACCAAGTCCTTCTTGTTCGATATCGCCGATAGATCTGGGAGTGGATCACTTAAAGAGTAATGGTGTGCCCAGGCTTGGATGGCATAGGAGGTAAGGTTCGTGCGGTCTGGGAACGGTGGGGTCTCGAAGGCGGTCGTGTCTGGGACTGCAAAAGTCCTCTTGAGGTATTCTTGAACCACATCTCTTGATAGGTAATCCAGACACATGCTTTGGATAAGGGTGTGGGCCACGCCCTTGGGCTTTTCCCACAAGTGGATTTCTCCTTCCTCAGCTTGAGGTGACGCATCTGTGTTTACCATGAACTCATGTAAGCATGGATGCTTGAATTTAACCTCGTTATGATCCACTTCAAGTATACCAGCAAAGTCATGCTCGACTAGCTTAACAAGCCTTTCGACAGCAATGAGGCTCGGTGAAAGATTGCCATTCTCCTTCGGATTGGAGAATGAGGCAACAGTCGCCAGCTCCCACATTGTAAGTGGTCTCACAGCGTATAGGAGCCAAGGTAGAATCCTTTCAAGGGACTGTTGGTCCGAGCATTCTCTGAGAACCAGGCGTAGAACAGAAGCCATGGCCCTGTTATCTTGGCTTGCCGCCTCCCCAAGTTCCAAAGAGCTGAAAACGTCATTTGTGGATATTTCGTACGGCCATTGTCTCCGGACTCTGAGTTGCTCGAAAATGATATGACGCACTGTAGGCTTTAGCTTTTTGGCGAAATGTAGTTGATCACGTATCGCCTCTTCTTGGAAATCTAAGTCGTCCCTCGACTGCAATAGTTGTTGAACGTCGCTTTCGAAAGGGTCGTTGACAGCAATCTCTAGTTCAGCACAAGTGATATCCACTTCCACACAAAAGGGACCGGACAATTCTTCAATCAAAGCACCCGGCTTATAGCTCGTGACCACGATCTTCCAGGGCGTTTCGTCGTTGTAGTGCTTCCGACTAATATGGTCTATGAACCTCTTGCGCGAGCCTTTCGTGCACTCGTCGAAATGGTTAATGACAATCATTGTCTGCTCGACCTCAGCGGAGATTCTGAACATCTCAAAGAACTGTATCAGATCCGTTTCAGTCCAGCCACGCTCATTATCTATCTGACTCCATAGTCGATTGATAGCGGGGCCGAGTCTAGGATGATGATTGCAGATCTGTGCGAGGAACGTCGCGAGCATATCACGAATACTGTCGGCTCGAACATCCCAACGATCGAAAGAGAAGTATAGAACGTTCGCACGCCGCTTTCCCTTCGTAGCCAGATGTTCCAGGTCGTAGAATACGGCCTCAGCAACATCTCTAGCGACATGACTCCCATGTACATAGAGGATCTGCGGAGAGGGACATTCCAGCCAAGATTGGTAGAGCGGTAAATGTGCCAACGGGTTTGGCTTGATCTCGCTTCTGAGAGGATAGATGGGAGACGCTGTCGCTAGAAGTCTTCTCTCCTGTACATATTGTTGAGAGGGAACGGCCCGGTCTCTTGGCTCCCTCACATCTGTTGAAAGAGGTTAGCTAAGTGCGTGAAGCTTAGAGGAGCTTTTGAACTTACCGGGTTCCAACTTCCAAAGATGCTTATACAGCGGAGAATAGTCAGTTAGTGCTGGGAATCGTTGTTCCAACGGGATACCCAATGTAGTACAATATTCATCAAAAGACTAGAAATAAGTTAGTAAGTGCAAAATTCTCTTCAGTAGTTTAAGACTTACGCCCTCGCCTTCGGCTCCACGCGAGTAAAGACTGATGATCCAGCTTCGTAACGCCACATGTGAAGCTATAAATATACCATTCACTTGGGTAACAGCCTTGGCAAGCCCTGATATAGATGCAATTGAGGGACGAGGCTTGCCATACCCGTGAGTCCAGTTTCCATAGAAGAAGCTCGCCAATCTCGTCTCGAAATTGTCCACTCCATGATGGCGATGTGGATACTCATTAAAGATCTACTATCGTCAGATTGGTTTACCAAAGGCTTTGGTTTGAACAATTACCAAGACTCTTGACATTTCTGCTATGTCTCTCCATGAGTCATAATCGATTGATGCGGTGATAAGAGCCTGCGTATCATAAGTATAGCGTGGTTGATGAGAAAACTAACATACGTCTTTCACAATGACCCCTCCAACGTCGTCAGCGATGAAGTAAATCAGTCGTTTCTGCCAGCACGTTAGCCTGTGAGAAATCCCTGCGGAGTCATCGGTCTATATCCTCACCTTTTCTTCGTCGCGGCGTTTCAACCGCAAGCTGTTCAGTAGTCTCAAAGCAATGCGGTGGATAGCGTCCGCAGATCGATGGTCGGAGAAAAGCTCATTAGATTCGTAGCTGAACCGAAGCACCCGGCAGCTATCTTCGGGAGCCCTTGGACCAGTGATTTCATCGCAAGTGCCTTTAGCAAACTCGGTCACCCAAGAGGTACTTCCTGAGCCCGGATTCTCTACTTGACGAGGAGTCTCCGAGTTACCATATACGCCAGGGATTATCACAAAGCTACAATGTCAGCTTATGTTGCGTAATCAGGTACGCATGTCTTACTCGATCAGGCGAACTTCGTGATTTGAAACGTCGGAGTTTTGGTCATGCTGCCATTCAAGATGAAGGATCTCATCCTCTGCATCCTTCATAGAGCTCGACAGTCTATCAGAGACAGACACTGCACGGTTGTCAGGTATATGTTCCTCCTCCTCCTTCTTCTCTTCTGTGTTCTCAGTGTTGTTGGCAACTTCCCCTTCATTTGTCTCTCCATGCTGTAGAGAGCCGCGTCTGGACAGATCTGACTCATTCGACGACGTCACAGAGTCTGATCCCGAGTCCGACATTGCGAGATGATTGAGATTTTGTTGCTACCTGGTAGATGGTCCCAGGTAATTCTCTCCCACTTCACTCAATCTTTGACAAAGGTCGGCAAATACGTCTTATCCTGCAGCCCGGCGGCTTAGCAGCTTGTGGATATTCTCCACAACTGGCTAGCCTCACTAAGTCCTACGGAGGACATTGTCTACGAATAAGAACTTACAATGGATGCTCATCAAGCTGAAACCTGCATTCACGTACATAATTCCCTCATGGATAGCGGACCGTGCGTGCATATTTCTTTGCCATAAACTACTACGATCTGCTGAGGCCCGTAAAACTGAAGCGAGCCGAGCCCCCCTCAATCTTCATTCCTGAGATCCTTACCAAACTCGATCTTGACAAACTCGTCCATGTCCAAGGATCCTAGATTTTCAATATCGTATGGTTTGCGAAGCTTGTTTGTGGGCGGAAAGGTTGGGTCAAACAGGATGGGATCGTCGCGTGGAGTAAACCCGACCAGCTCTCCCACTGACGTTTTCCAGTCTGCTTTGACTTTGATAGTGACTTTGCATTCGAAGTTTTTTTCAGACTCTCCCCTGTTGAGAAGGATCAGGAAGCGCATGAAGCTCGGTGTGCCCGAGTCGATCGACTCGTTTTCGAAAAGGCTCCACTCCGCACCCACTCCTCTGCCGTACTTATCACTGCAAATACGACCAGTCACTCTTGCGGAGTCATCCGTCGTTTGAGTCACCGTTTTTTCCCATTTTGCCGAGCTTTCGATGTTGGCAACCTGATTGACCCCGGCTGAGACACCATAACCTTGAGTTTTTGACTGTTCGGCTGACGTCGCCAAGAGGCAAGTGCGGCGAAACGGTGCAATCTTTACAACTTCTGGCTGAACTGCATCACCGCTACCCATGAACTCGAAGTTGATTGTAGCTCGACGAATACGTCGGGACCTTTTAGCGGTATCCAGGAGAAGATCGTACACAAGAAGAGTTGCATTACCTTCTTCTGGCGATAAGTATCCGTGTATAATATCTCTTGAGAAGCACTGAACTTGGATTATACCTTGCCGGTCGGTGATTGTGGATCGTTGGATGGGCGCTGACGGGTCGTTGAGTGTGTGAAATTCGTTATTCTTGCCAGCAGATATATTAAGCCCGATGCTGACAGATGTGTCCTCGAGTTGGGCATCGGCTTCATTAAACTCAGGGTTCTCGTGGTTATCTTCAGTATCGTCCATGCTGTATTGTGCTGCTCTGTGCTGGAGGTAGAGGCTCATAGTTGACTTGACGAGTCTGACAGGTCTCATTTTATGTCCAATTGGTAATCAATCATGTTGCTAGTCAGCCATCGCGCAATACCAGTCTCGTAAAATTGACCATATTTGGCAATGGATGGCCTGGCTGAACAATCCCTGTCAGAAATGTCTCGTTCAATGGACCCTTGCAGTGACGTGGACCCTGTGAGGTGGATTTCAGCGGTCTTGCCTCATGCAAGAAAATGGATATTGTAAGTAGGGCAGCAAGGCGGCAAGGCGATCCCAGGGCCGGAGCCAAGTGCCAGAGGTTGGATCATCTGGCTGCCCGTTGTGATTACTGAAGTAAGTGAAAATTGTCTTAGCGAGAATTTCAGTCGCAGAACAACAAGACGTCAACAATTTATCAAATCAGACAATGAGCACAGTATCTCCGATTCGGGATCATCAGCACTCCGAGCTCAATGATGTCTTCTCCTCAGTTGAGGCTGACACAGAGTCCAAATCTGGTAATGAGACTAGCGATGGCAGCGGAAGCGAAGATGAGGGGGGAGAAGACGGAGGAAAGATGTCAGTGGAAGGAATGGTCACCCAAGTTCTGAAAGACATCGGCAATGGTGAACTCGATCTCACCAACAGCAAAACCTTCGCTGCCTTCATTAACCAGCGAGGAAGAGATCTGACGCGTCATAGTAACGGGAACGATCGACCAGCAGCTCTGCACATGATCATGAAGAGACAAGGCGACAAGCCCCCCAAATTCGACGAGAAGCTTGAGCCGCTCATCAAGTTCTTATGCAGGCAAGAGAGTTATCTTGAGATTGTAGACAGCTCAAGCCGCACAGCTCTATTCGTCGCTGTGGAGGAGAAAATTCAGGTTATGGTAGAATGGATGTGTGATAGTCATCCAGATATCGGCAAGATTATCCCGATACCTGGAAGCAAGGGCATGAATTGCCTCCATATCGGCATCAGCAAGAGAATTAAATTCCTTGATAAGCTGCTATCCCATTCAAAGTCTGAAGCCATTGCAGCAAAGGACAATAATGGAAACACACCACTTCACCTGGCTGTCAACTACAAGAACTGCAAGCGGCAACAGGTCAAATATGTCAGAACGATGCTTGAAAAGGGCGAAGGGATCACATCGACTATGGTGGCCAGCGATTTCAACAATTGTAACCTCTCCCCTTACTTGTATCACAAACAAAGTGCCAGGGAAGGTCGACAGAAAGCAAACAAGAAGACAGACAAGTCACAGAAAGATACAGAGTTCGATCCAACGAAAGGAAACACCATATCTACACCACAGATTGTTTCTTCCGGCCCATTGGCACGACCTGAACCACGAGAGATCGTACAAGTTGATCCTCGGACTAAATATGGTGGTGGGAATCCCATCCAGACTTCTATACGCAGAGGCTCGTTGGCCCCAAGTGCTGCATCCGTTGCCCCAACTGAGAGCAAAGTGGCTGCTCCTTCTGGGTCTAGTAATACCAAGAAGAGCAAGAAGAGCAGTGGGAAGTCAGATCCAGTGGACGAGAATATCGTCATGGAGGTGGAACGTCTACTCAAACTGCACTATCTAAGAACTCGAGACTGTGCGACGGCCATGGAAATATTGTATGGCAAGAATACCCCATCAGGTAAGATGCAATTTGCCGGTCATTGTAAAATGGACGCGAGGAATTAATCCAGACGCATATTAGAAAAGGAGCTCAACTTTGACCTCCATGGTATTTTGGCCCCAGGTGAGGTTCTCACTCAAGCCGGGCTCAGGAACCTTACAGGTAAGATTGACTTTGAAGATATTCTTCAATATGTTTGCATCCCCCAAATCACCGTCGAAAATCCTCCAAGTCGAAGCAAGGTTGCTGTTCGTCGGCCCGATGGAGCGGGTAGGTGGGATCTGGAGCACATATTCAAACGGCTTCGCGACAAGGAAGTTAAAACTATCTTGAGAGTTATTATTGACGACTCGAAATATCCCTCGCACAGCGACGAAGCCATTGAGAGAGCACTTAGTGGTTTCGGTGTGGAGATATGGATGTGGAATAAGCCCGACTTGTGCACTGAAGTCATCCTCAAGGCAGCGCCAGCAGTTCGGGAGGTCCACCTCTACTGGAGCGGCAACAACGCTGTGCTTAGAGGTTGGAGTGAAGCAGGAGGACTACCAACTCTGAAGGCTCTCAAGGTAGTCAAACTACATACCCAGCAGGTAAGTATCTTATAGCCATAGTCTGTTGACAATATTCTTATTTCTCAAGGGCCTCGAAAGGAAAGCTACGATGGAACGCAACGTCAGAGAGTTTGAAGAAAGGATGAAACTGTTGTGCAAGAGCGTCAAAGTCGTTAGAGCTGATGGTCTTGACGACCACGGAAGACGAAATGATAGGATACCACCGTGAGTCGAAGAAAATAGCGAACAGGGTACAAGGCATGAGTGGATTCAATGCATGACAGACTTCCGGATCCTTCTCTTCGACGCAGAAAGAAGTTTCAAGGATCCCAATGTTAACCAGAGCATTGAGCACAACGTCGAGCAGATCAAGGTCGCCATCATTGATGATGGTGTTGATATGAAAGACCTCAACTACCATTTCATCGGTGGCAAAAGCTTTTCCGTGCGATCAGAAGATCAGGGTCTTGTTGATCCGTATTATATGTCTCGAACAGGGCATGGAACAATTATGGCGAAGCAAATCGAGTTCATGTGTCCGCAAGCACGATTCTTCGTTCTCAAGGTAGAAGTCGGTCAGTCCGAGGACGAGACGAAGTTGAATTTCACTGCCAGAAGTGCTGCAAAGGTATGTAATCATTCCCGCTCAGTAGAACACGGTTGCTGAGACTCGACAGGCCATCCGAGCAGCAATAGTCAAAGGAGTACATATCATATCCATGTCCTGGACCGTCGAACCACCTGAGGATGACAAGGAAAGACAGGAGCTTGAAAGTGCCATCATCGATGCTGCGAAGGCTAACATTCTTATGTTTTGTTCGGCACGGGATAAGGGAGCCAATAGCGACGAAACATATCCATCCAAAGCAACGAACAACATCTTTACCATTGGTGCAGCAAATGCATCGGGTGCTTGTATGGACTATGTCGGCAATACCGCTAAACTCAACTATACCTTCCCTGGCGATAAAGTCGAAGTTAACGACGGCCCGAATAAAACAACTTCGAAGACTGTTGACGGGTCATCAGTGGCGACTGCACTGGCATCTGGCCTAGCCGCACTGATTCTTTACTGCGTCCAAGTCAGAATCTTCCTTGCCAAAGACTCCGATAAACAAAAGGCACGTGAGGACTACAAGAAGGTCAAGCAGTTTGACGGCATGAAGAAGGCTCTACGTGTTATTGATACAACTGAAGAGAGCCATCGCAAGTTTCTCAAGGTTTGGGAGCTTTTTGGAAATGTGGTTGAGCAGAAGCAGAAGCCGACGACGAAACCGGAAGAATACCTTGATTTGGTTGCAGAAGTAGGCAGAAGGCTCTGTAGCAAGATCTACTAGCTGAGTAATAGTCCAAGTGCATTATTGTTTAACTGTTTTGGATCAAGCACCGTCTTGCTTGATGTCTCTGTGGTTTTTTAATTGTGTTGATCTGAACTGTATGGCTTGATGATTGACTTTTGAAAAATTTGAATAGATATCTCTACTGGCCAGGCACTATAATTAATCAGGTTAAAGGAAGGGACCGACTGAAGTAAGGAGCGCAGAGCTTTGAGCCAGGGCGTGTCTCGCTAGTGCAGGAGAGGTTTCTCGCTTATCGATAAAGAAAAATAGCTGTGCGGGACTGGTTGCGATGCTGGGACAAACGGGAATGACCAAGTAAAATAAACGACTAAAAAGTACAACCCTACTAAAGATCCAGTTCGTTAGAAAATATAAAAGTCCTAATTAATATCTACTTACTGTTAAAAGCTTCCTCAATATAGATAGTATTAGCTACAGTAGATGAAAATTGTTATAACTTTTGCAGATATTTAATTAAAGTAGCTGGAAAATAGCTGAAACTACCCTGCACTTTGCAATATCTGACGTTAATCTTGCGAGCTGACTTAGCAGACTTAGGATAAAAGCCAGGACCCACACAGCGGAAGTGCTAGCGAACGCGGCGCTCTGATTGATCAAGCCCCAATTGAGGTAGCTGGTATAAGCTGATACAGTGCTGTCATTGGCTAACCATCCGAGATTTAGGTAATCCGATTGGTTAGCCAAAGCAGCACTTCCCCTTAAATTAGACTTTAGAAAGTAAGGCTCTTGAGATCCTTTTATGTATTCTCTTTTCGATAAATATAGATCGATTTCAGAGCTAGTTTGGTTAAAATAGCGTTGGTACTATTTAGGTTTAACCTGTATCAAGGGGACTTATGCCTTGAAAAACTCGAAAATAGGTACCATTCAGCTGCTACAACAAGTCAATCTCTTATGGTTTGCACCTGCCAATGCTAAGTGTATTCCTTGACGTAACTTGATGAGAGCCCATGCGACCTTAACAGCCCTGAACAGAAACTTAGTTAAACTCCATAATGTACATAAGGCACCCAAAGAGGTGTTCTGACGACCTTGTCATCGCACAAGACAATATCCCGTTCCCCTCGAATCTCAGCTCGTGCCCTTTCGTCAAGGAGCCAAATGTCTCGAAGACTACAGGTAGCTTGATGCAGTGCTTCGGCGATAGATTTGTCGTGAAAGCCACTCTTAACAAGTAAACTGTAAATTATGCCAGCCATGTCGATACATAACGCATCGTCCACCTCCCAAAGAGTTCCAATGACATGGCGGAAGCCAGACAATTGGAAAGCACTCGTAAGATGAAGACTCTCATCAGCTAGGTTTTCATCCAAGCTATCACCCGTCTTACAAGCAGAGAGGTAAGCGAGTAACGGTGTGCTGGAGCGGAGATTAATATCAAGTAGGCTCCCTACTGTGAGAGGATTATCTTGCCAGTCTTCGAGGTACAGTAGACTATTTAGCGGGTCAGACTTTGTGCTGCCGTGACCTGCAAAATGGAACACACTGCATTCCTGAAGTGCTGATAATGTCTCCGCTCTCTGTGGCCTTGGACGTTGAACTGGGATTCCTGCCAAGTGGCACATGGACTCGACGGCTTCGGTTTCTGCATCTAGATGCTGTAACAAACTCTGCCCTTTTGTCTCGCTCATAGCCACAAGAATAACACGACTCTTGAACTTGGTATCGATTGCTTTGTTATGTGCCCGTCGGCTATCGATTATGGCTTTGATGGAGGAGCCGTATGATAACATTACTTTGTCGAGCGCCGTCATACCACCAGATTCGAGGTGATAGCCGGCTGCATGAAAAGGAAACTTGTTCAGCGGCCCTGTAGGGATCCACCATACCTGGGGCAAAGAAACCTCTGGTGAAAGTCTTCTATCAAGGCCAAGAGCTTTGAGAACTGGTTCCACTACGACGTCCCACAACCACTCCAGCGTTTCGAGGGATTGGAGAGATTGAGTTCGTCTAAGGATCTCATCCTTGGATAGTCTTGGAAGGGGCAAGGCTCGGGTACCACCTATCTCAACCAAGAGGGCGTCGCATCTATGGGAGCTTACATTGATCATGACAATGGGACCTCGGTCAGCTGTAGCACGCATCTCAGCATCAGTAGCTGGGAGTAGGAATCGTTCGAAACCCGAAATTGTCCGGATCTCGTTCAAAACACTCGCCATCTTCCGACTAGCCCAGTGGCGCCTGTCTACCCCAAGGGCCTGAGCTGGAGCAACAGCTGCAGTGGTAGATATCATGCCTTCAGTGCCGGCTGGCGAGTCAAGTATACGACGAAGTTCGTGGAAAAGCTGAACCAAGTCAGGACGCTCCTCTCGAACGGTGGAAAGGTCGGATCTCAAATCACGTAGCGACCTCGCCAATAGCCCACGTCCAGACTCAAGAAGTCGAATTGCAGCAGATGATCTTTGCCCTGTGTGTAAGGCTACGGCCGCAGCATCAGAGGCGAGACCAGAGATCTGAGAAAGAATGACCTTTTTATCAGTGGACGCCAGTGAGTTGGGAGCCGATAGAGGGATCAAATCGATGGTTGTTCTCGCGATTTCGTAAGCTCGTTGTCCACGGCGGAGAATCTCAGGAGTCGAGAGCAGATGACGACCTGCGAAGATTCGATATGTAGGAAGAGACACTGGAGACATCAAAGCCTCTTCGTAACACCGTATGGACTCAAGCCTGTCCGCTTCCAAGCCGACATGGAGAAATCGAGAGTCGAGGTGGTGTCCCAGGTTGTTCAATAGCCCTGATCTACCAGGATAGCCCTCAGAGGTCGCCTCCACTGCCTCCCTGGCAGCCTTTGTGGCCTCTTCTAAGTCATCCAACTCATTGGTGTTCATGTATCGATGATCTAGAGAACGGCTTAGGTTAAACAGCCATGCCGCTCTCTCGGAGTAGCCCACATCAACCATCTTAACAGCCTCTTTGCCCATGTCGATGGATTCGTCTAGATCCTTTACATCGTTGGTCTTAAGGTATCGACTAGTGAGTTGGACGCCAAGGTTGCTCAGCAAGTTAGGCCTCTCAGAATGACCGTCGGGGCATAATTCGATCACCTCTCTGGCAGTTTGGATGGCCTCGTCAAGGTCGGCTATACCTTCAGCCAAGTCTGGAGATCGAGTGAACCGGTAGTAAAGATGAGCACTGAAGTTGTTCAATCGTAAGAACCGGTTCGCATTACCACCTGATGTCCATTTGACCGATTCTCTAGAAGCAGCAATAGCTTCATGCAGATCAGCCATCGCCCCAAACTGCTGATATCGAGTGCACAAGACCACTGAGAGAGTACTCAATTGTGCTGCCCGCTCCGGATGCTTGTCGGAGGTTATAATCACAACCTTTCTTGCGAGACTGATGGCCTCTTCTAAGGCTTCGGTCGAGCCTGTGCGTGAGAACTGGGTACTGAGTTGCAAAGCAAGGTTATGCAGTAGTATCGGCCGCTCTCGGTGGCCTTCCACTGTTGATTCAAGGGCGTCTCTTGCCACCTCAACCGACTCATCCAAGTCTTGCATCTCCCCAATGCTCGCGAAACGTCTTCCTAATTGAAGGCTGAGATTCTTCAGATATCTAGCCCGGTTTGCATTCTTTACGGGAGTCAATTCGACTGCTCGTTTGGCGACTGCGACAGACTCTTGCGACTCCACCACGTGTCCCCGTGCTGCGTATCTATCGCCCAAACGAACGCTGAGGGAGTTTAGAAAGACCCCAATATCTGGACTGCCATTGGGTGTAGTTTTGATAGCATCTCGAATCACCCGTACAGCCTCTTCAAGGTCCTTCACTTCTCCTAAAGCTGCGTATCGGTCGCCAAGCAAAACGCAGAGGTTGTTCAATCGCGTAGCATATTCCGTATCGCCATTTGATGTCCTCGCGATTGCTTCTCGGCTCACATGAATAGCCTCTTCCAAGTCTTGAAGGTTTCCTTGGGCAGTATGTCGAGCTCCTAAGCAGGCTGCTAGAGTGTCCAGCCACTCAGCCTGATCGATATGCTCTTCGGCGCCCAGGATAGTGGCTTCCATAGCGATGTCAATAGATTCCTCGATATATTTCTCGTTACCCAGATGAGAGAAACGGTCGTTCAAAAGCTTGCTCAAGTTGGTGAGTCGTGTTGGCCTGTCGGTATGACTCTCTTGAGTTCCCTTGACGACTTCTCTTGCAGTCTTGATGGCTTCTTCCAGGTCCGCAATAGCTCCAGTACTAGAAAATCGATCCCTTAACTGCACACTTAGAGTACTCATATACTCAAGATGGTGTGGGTCATCGGAAGAGGTTTCCTCGATCGCTCGTTTTGCAACTTCAACCGCTTCGTTCAGGTCTGCGATGACAGCACACTGAGAGAATCGGTCACCTAGGTATATACTGAGAGAATTCAGTATTGGTCCCAAATCGGGTACATCTTCTGGATCCTTAGTGATGGCTAGTGAGAGTGCCATTCTGGTCAGGGTGATAGCTTCGCCTATATCTCGACTCTCAGCCAGTATTGAGAACCGGGCGGCCAGCAGCGAACCGAGAGTCTCCAACAACTCTCTTTCCAAGTCGAGGCCAGTTACTATATTTGAAGCACTCCTCGTGCTTGAAATCGCCTCTTCGAGGTCTGACAACTTTTGAGTGTTCGAGAACCGGTGGCCGAGAAAGGTTGCTAGTTGGTGTGTATACTCGCGCATATCTGTACCATCAGAACCCGTTAACTCGATGGCTTCCTTGATGCCCTGAATCGCGCCATCCAAGTCTGACAAGTCCGCCGTGATGGAAAATCGCCTGTCAAGTCTAATAGAAAGATTTTGCAAGAGCACTGGCCGGTCAGGGTCTTCCTTTGGAACAATTTCCATAACCTCTTTGGCCAGATCAATGGTCTCGTCCAAATCAGAAGCTGACCCTGTATGCATAAATCGAGTATATAAAAAGGCTCCAAAGCTGTTCAGCCACTCCATCCGGTTTGGACTATTCTTGGTAGCTGGGTCGTCGAGGGACTGCTCAGTGTTGGCAATAGCCTCGTTGAGATCCCTAATTTCTCCCGTGATGAGGAATCGGTCATTCAAAAAGAGAGAAACATCGTATAGACGTTCAGAATACTCAGGATCTTCGACAAGAGTCTCATGAACCGCCTGCTGGGAAACGACGATTGCCTCATCCAGCATGTTCACATCGTCTGTCGTCGAGAACCTGTTACCTAGAAGGTGTCCAAGAAAATTCAGACATTCTGCCCTGTCATAGCCAAAGAATGAAGCAGATTCTGTAGCTTGTTTGCAAAGGTCAATGGCCTCCTCTTGATCTGTGTCCCCTCGTCGAGGAAGTAGCGGTCGTTCAACAAAGTTGCAAGATCATGTAGCTGTGCAGCTCGCTCGGGGTGGTCATCAGCAGTGGCAAGAAGATGTTCTCGTGCTTCAGAGATACGAATGTGGAGTTGAAGCACTTCAGAGTCGTCCATTGTAATAGAAATGCTTGTCGGTCCTTAAACTAGGAAGTAATAAATGCTGCGATAATTCTCTAGTTGGGAATTGCTACCATTGAAATAAATGAGGCTGGGAATTGTGAAGGTTGCTGCCTACGGCGAAATTGCTGACATGCCAAGACTGACCACTAGCAAATCACTTAACTCCAAACTAAAGATAATCCTTGCCAAGATTGCTTACTGCATGCGTATTGCCAACCGAACAGATACGTACCAAATCAGGCTTGGGCTTGGACCGAGTGGTCTCCGGCTTACAGTGCAACTGCTACTTCACCCTTCAATGTTGTTACCACCTACTATTGTCCTTTCATGTTCTAAAAGGTAAACACCGACACTGTGACTCTTACCCTATAAGACAACTGCCTTATATATTTGGGCTGCTTCTTACGCAGGACTTCGTTGTGTATAGCGTTTGGCACGTTGGTTTGGGTGGCCTCGCTGGCGAAAATGTTCTGTCCCACGCTAAAGAGCTTTATCTCTATATCATTCTTTCACCGTGGTTTCGCGTGCTCGCCCTTCTATGTTCGAGGTTCGATGGTGACACATTTGGAGACAGGACATTTGTAACTCGTACCCAGTGAAACGGCAGTAGTGATCACAAGGCGTTCGTTCTACTTGCAAAATGTTGAATAAATCTACCTTGTCCAAAGACTGACGATATTGCCAACCATCTCCTTGCTAAAGAATGTAAATTGATGTCTTGGGGTACTCTGCTTCCAGATTCTTTGTCATCTCCTCAAAGCTAGAACTTCCAAAAGATGTTGCATGAAAGCTTCCGATTCGATAAAAAACATGGGGCTGGTCAAGAGATTCGTATAAGACAAGACCTACCACATTGGTAGTAGAATGTTTGCTCATGTCATATACCTGATGCAAAAGTGGAAGCACGTATGTAGAACCTGTGGCAGCCTTTAGGGACATTTTAGTCCTTTGCAATCCGCTAGAAACTCCGTGTTGGCTTGTCGAGGTAGGGTCGAGGTAGGAAATAACACTGTTCTCGTTTTCGTCTTCTTCGTCCAGACGTATCTCTCCATGGTTTAAGTCTCTGACGGATACAGTCCCCATGTCGATACCCCCATCTCTGTCTTTGTGGAGCTTAACGAGATGACCGTGAATGGTGATTGAGCCGCTATGTAGCATGCTAAATGGATTACTTTTGTCGGCTAGAGATACCTTGACATCGGTGACAGTGCTGCATTGATGGCTAGTCACCACTGGTGTCTCTTGCGACCACCCCTTCCGCTGAGAATGGTCTTTGAGTTCAAAGGGACCATCGATTGACATCCAGCTCCATGAAGGCGCTTTGTACTCCTTTGAGCGCGATGTCTTGCCCCCACAGAATCGGTACCATAACAGCGCCTGGGGTAGATCACGTCGCCACATACCAGCTACGTATTCATCTTGAATCTGATGGGCTTGACGAAACATTTTGGGCATACCTGAGAAAGCAATAACCCGATCTTTAGCTTCGTAAGCCAGTCCCGTACCAGCGTATTGCTTGATAAGGTCCCACCAGAGGCTTTGTGAAAAGATTACGTTTCGTCCATAATTCGTGTCCTTCATTGATTCGACGTCTGTGAGACTGTTTTGGAAATTTGTACCCTCAGTACCTCGTGGGAATGTCTCGCATGCTAGCATCTCGCGGCAGTGCCACCAGAGCTGCATACGTCCAAGCACCAGAGACCGTTTTGAAAGATACCATTCCTGGAAAACCCATCCCCGCTTGCGTAAGGGAGATTCTTTGATGTCGCATTCAAAGCTACTGTCGCAAACCAGCCGGAGCTGTGCTAAGCTCCCGTCGAATCCTGTGAGTGGGATGCATACCGGTAGTATGAGGTCTGTATCGCGGGATCCAAAGCTGGCTTCTGAAGGGTTCGCCGACCCTGCCATGCAAAGGTTCAGCTCACAGTTTCCATATACAGAGCCCATTTCGGCTGCTTGCTCTTCCCAGTCTTCTTTGGAATCCTGAATGATACAAAGAGAGTCTATCCAGATATACGAGATCCCTAGTTTTAAACAGGCTAGGATAGCTTCTTGGAACGTCCTGGGAAGATCTTTTGCAGAGATGTGTTTCTGGAAATCTCTCTCCTTTGCTTCCAGTAAGGTCAGCGGGCTACCGCCACCCCAACGATGGGATAGAGCAACATAATCCACTTGATCTTCCATGGATAACTCTCTGGGATGGACAAGCTGTAGATTGCTTGAGTCCAGGATCTGGATCAGTCTCTTCGGTCGGAAGTGACTATCTCTCGACTTGCAGCGAGCATGGCTCTTCTGGCAGTTCTTGATCCAGTTGTATGCCAAAACACTCATATTTGAAGCATGGAAACTGGGACCTGCTGGCGGGTGGCCAGAAGTCGTTTCTAGCCACATTAGTCAATCGCCGACACAATGTAGAGAACATGACTGGCTAACCTGTATCTTCTGATGAAACCAACCACAGGGCACAGGGGAGACTTTTTTGGCTCTCGCCGGTCTCATCATTCATTATGACTCGTAGTACAAGCTTCTTGTAGTTGCCGTCGGGCTGGCCCCATCTTGTCCCATCAAAGTGGAAACGGAAACTTGTCGACAGTCTCTGCGGCAAATTTGAGACCGCAGTGGGCCCCATGGTGTATGCAAGCCATCTACAAATGTAGCATACACTTTGAGCCGCCAAAAAGTCTTGCCGAGATCGCGAAATGCCCTCACCGCCAATTGATAAGAAGATTCGTGCTACCACATCTTTACAAGAGGAGCAAAGTGTCAGATTGCTGGATAGGGACGACATCGTCAAATGAGTCTAGGTTATCTGCACCTGGTGCTCGTGAATCATGAAGATGGTGTTTGCGAGCGGAAGGGTGTCATGGGGAGATTTGGGCTGATCCACGGGGACACTCAGTTTATATAACTCGATGTCAGTATCATCATCTAGTTTAATCGCTGAAGACTGACGCCAGACATGAACACACCATCTGCCAAATCCTTTGCTCGCCTTCTACGCTCTTGCCACCACTGTCATGGTGCAGTTCACTCAAACCTTGCATCCAATGAACAATTCAGCTGGAGGTCATACTCACTAGGCTGCTTATGCTGTGGCCAGCCCTGGCTCTTGGCATTCATCAGATCATTGTTGTTGAACAACCCGTCCCGTACCCCCTCCATGTCTTACTGCCCCGCTCGGACCTCATTCAAGGACGGACTTATGCCTTCCGAGGACTACATGGCATACTGCAGGGATGTCCAGTGTTCTGAATAGCTACTGAATGCTATGCGTTGTCAAAGGGGCTTGAAATATGCAGTCGCTTCCCGTTCCGCTGATGTTGAGGCCAGCCTGCCCCGGCGAAGATCATGTCTTGGCCATGTGATAGGTAATCAATATCAGGTTTGTGAAAGCCTACTTAAATCAGGCATGAATGGGAATCACTCCTGTTTATAGCCAGTCTTGCAGCATGAGGTTTGAACCAGTCAATCGTTCCAGCACACGTTTATGCGGCCCCAGGTCTATCAGCCTTTTTCCGTCTCTTGGCAAGTTCCCTGATCTGATTGTCCACTGCGTTCCAGCGGAGCCCTCCGTCGTGTGCCATTTGTCGGACCTGCCCCTTCCATTGTCCCGATCTCCCCCGGGTAGCGACGTAATACGACCCAAAAAGAGTCAGAATGCCAGCCACAGACAGCACAGCCCACCAGAAAAGTGCGTCGTAGATTCCAGACAGCGGCTCAGTATTCATAGATAAAATGGCTGCAAGAAGGCTCGGAGGTACGAATGCGGAAGCCAACACTGTCAGCTTCGATGTGTTTCGTGCATCTTCGAGGCCGATTGCGGAATTGACAACAGCACCGAGATTGGTAACTCGTTGTTCCGCGCCATTCAGATACGATAGAATAGAGTCAAAATCCTCTTTGAAAGGCGATTTTATCACAGAGCTTTGTCTCTGCTTCTGGAAGTTCTCAATTTGACGCATGTTTCTTCTAAATATATCGACAGATTGAGAAGTCCATCGCCGCCAGAAATGCAGTTTCTGCAGGCTTTGCTCACGACTGTCTGAGTCTGGAAAGAACCCAGGGTTTCCGATACCCCAGTCAATTTGATTGAGACGGGTGTTGATGTAATCAGTGAAGGTAAGCCATTCAGCACAAACTAGTCGTAGCATCACCTCAAGTGGCTTCCTACATGGCGTGCATGGCGAGGATTCACCTGACGACTGGGACACAGGAGTGTGCTGAGCCCAGAAAATGAAATCGTTGAACAGGCTGCCCTGCAGATCTTCGGGCCTATCATTTGCCTCTCCTGGCTTCGGGCGTCGCAACGACGGTGGAATAGGGGAAAGATCCTCTCGTAGCTCTCGATGGGAAGGAAACTGTGGGAAAGGATACCAACTTGCATACCCTCGCCAAAGAGGGTAACCAGCTCTTAACGTCGGGTCCAGGAGAACCACACCTGGTAAAACATAAGTCAACCAACAGGGACATTTGTGCCTAGCTGATGTGGCTCACCGAAGCTAGCTTGACGCCAGAATGTAATGCGGCTGCGTATGTGTCCGACTGTTCCATTAACGACTCTCTTGGGCTGAGTTCGTACATCCTTATCCCAGAATATCTCATTGTTGTCAGCATCCATACGCCGAAAGACATTCCACTGGTCGATTTCCTTCTTTGCATTGCCAAATTCTTCTTGGTTAGAGAAGTACCGGGACCGGATCAGACGGAGCTGAAACCAGTCTCGTTTCCTCGCGTCAAGATCAAGTATTGGTGGTTCTCGCCAACGGTCTCTTACATTGTTCCATGCGTAATCAATGATGTGTGCACGGAAGAATCGAGGGTCGATACCAAAGGTTGATCCCAATGTCTCAATAACCTCGGATGACAGGTCTTCGACCACAAAAAGATTGAAACTGGCTTTGATGTTGCTAGCTTTAACAGTTTCAGCCGTTCGCAAGAGACTTTCAGCGTTGAGAATGGGGTCAGACTCTGTTACTTCCCCGTCGCTGTATTGCAATAAAGTGACGTTGACTCGTTGTTTACGCTGCCTTTGCGTTACCCTCTTGTCCGCTTGACGGGGTCAGTTACCAACGGCCCACGCAGATCATCGATGATACTTACTGATGCCATTCTGCACGTATGTATATCGCTTTATGTCAAAAAAATCGGTTTCCCCTGGAAATATCTGCCATCGCGTTGGTATCGTGCCGACTCCCATGAAATCTGACAAAAGCTCAAGTTGTGGCCACATTGGTATGAGATTCTTGACGTGTTTCAGATATTCCCCTCCTACACCATCGCTGAAGTTTTGTTAGAACCCTTTGAGATTATGGAATGGGATAGATTGTTATTCACCGTTCCCAATAGTCACCGCTTTCTTCGAGCTTCTCAATCACTTCGCTCCTAACGTCATCCTGATATGCGTCCCCAAGCTGACAATCAGTTAAACGCATGATGTCAGGTGAAGGATACTGCTCCGAATTGCCGACGTATAACCACCACTCGTGATCCTGTTTTTCTTAATCTCTCCATGCTCAATTAAATACCCTCTATTTATACTCCGTATGTTAGATCAGAAGTTCACTGGTCATGGTAAGGGACCAACGGGGATGAGGTCTATCAAACTTGGCAAAACAGTAAACCAGGTGCCTCGGCCCATCTATCACACATTGGAACTGGCAGTGCAGATCTATCACCAAGCATCAAGGTTTTCAAGGTTTTAATTGGGATCGATGAATCAAGCTGCATACTATATCAGGCTCACTTAGACCTATGGGTAAGCTATCTGGTTCTATAAAGTGGCAAATATCCCCATCTGATACACAACACTTCGCTACCTTGAGAATCAGGATCTTTGCTATTTCAGCTCATTTCATCATTTCAATATTGATCCGCACTGAAACCAAGGAATCCCTGCTGTGTCTGGGGCAGCTAAGGCAGGGCTTTCTGCCACAAGATCATAGCGTGCATAAAATCCGTACCAGACACTAGGCGATCTACATCGCAGCGGGCCGAGGTAGACTAAAAGAACTCAATCTGGCAAGGAAGCGCAGGTCAAATTGCATGATCTGAGGTTTCAGCTCCCCACTAATGACTCTTGGCTTCTGGTGCAGTCAACATCCGCAGGTAACACTCTTAGGCCGCACAAGCATACGGCAATGGGCAGCTCCAGCCTATTGCTTGATCTTTACTAGAGGTGGAATATTTACAGCTAGTCAGCGATGCAGAAGCGCTAAAATTATCCTTTGTATATATTTCTCGAACATTTTGCTTGCCTTATTGCAGGCAACATGTCAGGTCAAGGCGACCAACATGCTGGCGTCTCTGGACGGGTTGAGAGGACCACTGTCGGCCGCAAGAGGCATTGACCCACAAAGCTACAGAGCTGCGTTGCCTTGGCGGTCATACGGGCAGTAACAGCGATGGAGTAGTGACATCCATGCATCAATATATTGCCAACAAAGTGCCATTGCGTGGCGATCGTGAACGGCAGTAAGCAGCCATATTGTGGAAATTGGATTCTGTACTGTCAGACAGAAACCACTTTTCCTAAGCTGGGCGCCTATCAACCGGGACATCCTGACGCCGTGCAGATACGATTCAGCTTTGACTGTCGTTAGCAGGCTCGTGCATCATGGAAAGACAGGCGCTTCAATATGTAGATCACAGCAACACTGTACATCAATGCTATAAACTAAAACGGGAAGCCTTGCGATTGGTTGCATCCATTTGCTGATGCTTCGACAACCACTGCGCAGGCGACCCTTACAAAGTGGAGTGCTAGGCCATGCGGTATGTGGCACGGTAACTTGGACTCTATGGGCCGGCCATCTAAGCTTGAGTGTTTACATAAACGACACAATGATAAGAAGAGTATGAGAGACCAGTTCAATCCTCTTCATTAAAGAAAGTTTATAGGTCTCACGTTGTGTCGATGCATTACCATCGCTGACGCTGAGATGATTAGCCAACTCTGTCTTAGCACGAGGCCGACCTCGCTCGGTGGGACTTCAGCGTCTTGTCTTAAAGTAGCTAGGCTAGTTATCTCTTCGCAAACCCATGAGCGTGGTCGGTAATCGCCTGGATCCGAGCTTATCAGCACGTGAGAGTTTGGCAAGGGTATCCCTGCTGCTGTACCCCCTGCTTCATACTTGAAGATGATTGGGTCTTTAAGACGATTCAAATCATGGTTATAGCTCTCCACTCTTGGAATACACCGTTGCTTGGCTAACCGCAATGCGAGAGGACTTTATGCTGCAGGGTAAGCACGCTAACAATGATAAGCATTCATGTTTATGATATTAAGCTACCGCTGTGTGAATACATGTATTTGATTATTTATTCTTGTATAAGTCTCAACTTCTTTTATGTTTCCCTTTTCAAGTAATTCGATCATTGCCCCATAGCTTCATTCCCATAGGTGTATCGTAAACTCACCTAGCTGTTCAGTTAGATGAATCGGGTATTAAGTTGATAGTTCATTGATACAGACTACTAACCTACAAATTGAACCTTAGTCCTCGCTAGAGAATGTACCTAAATCTATGACTCAGCAGACACGAGGACGGCGTAGTCGTAATGCAGGTCTATCGGGTTGTCGCGGCCATGTTGTTTATCCTGCGCCGCCAAGAACATGCAATGTCTATTCAGTGTATGACCTGATCAGTAGATGCTAGACAGTAGTTACTTAAACACTCCTCCGATATTTTTCGGAGTCACATCATGTGCGGGCCCATAGCCTTCACGACCTGTACCAGGGTGTGATGCCGGCGGCAATCTGGAAGCAGGGGTCGTGGTTTGTTTATGAACAACCTCCTCCACGTTTTCTCATCCCCGTATTCGATGATGTATCACTCACATTTAGACTTGGCACTGGTAAAGAGCGTGGGTCACAAGGTGTCTATCGGTCCCGCAGCTGTCCACTTATGATAGGTTTTCAATTTATCTAGGGGCTAAATTGGAAGGCTTATTAGTACCGTTAAGCAAGTCGCTGTGGCAGTTAAATATACGATAAGAGTGGGAAAAGATATATAATATCCATCTTGCAGATTGGGCTGATAGTCTATTTCGGATTGATCAACTATGGCCTATTCCTGATGATCTCGATGAGGATAGTGTGATTTAAAGGCGTAAGAGAGTGGACAAATGGCTAGAAGCAGTGGATGAATATGGATCCATACTTTATGCAGTGACCAGCTGCACACATGGCGGATAAGAGGGATAATGCACCGCTATGGTACAAGCCATTTTGCCTAAATCTGTGCCGCTAGGTATTTTTACAGATCCAAAGCGAGGGTGGTCATTCCTAAAAAGCCTTGTTTTCTTTATCGATAGAAAGTGAGGCGACAAGCTGCATGTGGCTATACGCAGACCGGGGCCATGCTCAAAGTTCCGATTGGTCCTAATCTCTGAACAACTCAGCAGGTAGCTAAAGGCAAACCATAGTCTAATGCGAATTCATCACAGCTATTAAACAATCAGCATATCGCAATGGATATATCTTCGCGGTATATGACCGATGATGTCAGATGTATCCTCAACGCTTGATTATTAGACGTCATGAAAAGCCTGAGCGAAAAGTCATGCAATTAATTCCAAGACACGAAGTTTGTTCAGCTGGACCGTAACACCAATAAAACAGGTTAGCCAAGGATGACATGTCCACACATTTACATGGATGTTGTAGCGTTCCCGCGAATTAGGTTGAAACACATTAGTTCATATGCATGTCTGCTTACTGAAAGATATCCCAATCCCATGCTACCTAACCTCACAAAGGAGGGTAAAACAACAAATAGAATCATGAGTTTTTCTACAGATTTATTTGCCGAGATAGCCTGAGCCTTTTTATTGCATTTCAAAGGCACCCTGTCCGTACTGGCCACGTAAGAGAATTGCACGCAATGTGGTAAGGCAGACCACCAGGTGAACTCGCACGGGGCTAGATAAAGTGCGGTAGCATAACAAGACTATCGCTCTACGACATTCCAGCTTAACAGCATCGCGTTTATTGTTTTCACCAATGTATTCCGCTCTTATTGTGTCTCTAAGTTGAAATTTCTTTTGCTTTTCTACAAATGGCATTGATGTTAGGCACTGCCCCGGGCATTCGAGAGCCCTACAGCTCTGTGTCTTTTCCTGCAGATGGCGCAGCAGAATACATCCGGGTCTTGAAGCTTGATGTCGGCGTTGAAGATGTACCTCTCACGGGGACTCTGGAGGTCGTCAAGCCTGACCGCAAAGACTCTAGATTCTCTGCTCTCTCATACGTCTGGGGACAATACCGATCGGCGAAGCATACAATTACCTGTAACGGTCACACCCTACCTATCACTGAGAACTGCCACAGTGCATTGCTTGCTCTCAGGAAGCTGCATGGTAGTTTGACGATCTGGGTAGATGCCATCTGCATCGACCAAGAGAACATCAAGGAAAAGGAAAAACAGATACCATTAATGCCGGATATATACAAAACTGCCTACCCGGTATATATTTGGCTAGGACAGGGTAATGTCCTGTTCGATCAGGTATTGAAAGTCATAAAGACGGCTTCAAATCTCGAGGAAACCGCAAAAAAGTACAACGCCATGGTGACACCATCCATCCACCCTTACGCCTGGATGTGGATAAATCTACTTCGCCTCCGAAAACAAATCAGAGAACTAAAGGAAATGGCAGAAACCAGTGGGACGTCCATTGAGAAGCTTGAATTGGACTGCGAGTGGCTTCATAGGGCCTGGACAATGCAAGAAATCATGTTCTCGACATACCCGGCTTTTGTCTACGGAACGAATGAGGTCTCCTGGCAACAAATGACTGGGGTTTGGTATTTTAAGTCTTCGAAAGAGGAGAAAGGGAGCTGTGCGAGTTCATTGAAGTTCGCTTTCGGTGGTGAGGCTTGCGCCACACAGATGACATTCTTGAAAAGTTGGGGTAACATCATGTCCCAGTGGTCATACAACAAGATTGTATCTTTGAGGCCAAGTCTGGTAAACAACATCGAGAGGAATTTGACATCGTATTTCGGAACCCAGACAATGAAAAATCTTCGAACACGGCGAACCTCAAACAAGTATGATCATGTCTATGCCCTCCACGGAGTTTTGAAAGAGGCCTACGAACAAGCACCGCCGGATCCTGACTATGGCCGACCTCTTGATCTGGTCTATGAAGAATTCATTGTTTATCTTTTCTCGCTGGACTCGGCATATCTAAATCTTATTTCCGATTCAGGAATTCGTCAGGCCCTGCCAGGCGCACCCTCATGGTTGCCAGACTGGAGCACTCCTTTGGAGAAACGTACCTGGCTGAACCGTGAATATTTTGACCGAGCGAACATGGCTACAATTTCTCATAAGGTTGCAGATGAGTCTATGCCAACGCTTGTCAAAGATATTGAAATATCTTCTGCGGTGCATAGTCGGACTCTGGAAGTATCAGCGGCTTTCCATGCCGACCTTGTTATCTGCGGCACCCTGAACGAAGAATATTCTGCCGCATTATTTCGAGCAGCCATTGCAGCCCAGTCTGAATTCGAGATTGATCATATCCCCGAGAGTCTACTATCACAATTTTCAGCTCTAACGCTTTTATATCAGTGGCTGAGAGTAGGCTTCTGCATAGAAGCATTTATCGAGAATCCTCAGTCGATTGCGTCAACTCTCCAAGGTGTTATTGATATTACGAGTGAGGAAGCAAAACTTGCGTTCCGATCCTGGAAAATGGAATCAGTTGTTCAGCTGATGTCTGACCTCGTGGAGGGTATGAAGAAGTCAAACGCGGACCCCCACTCTAACTCGACCGAGTTAAGGTCATTGGAGCTTATGTACGAAACAGAAAACAAACCAGGCATGGTTGACTTTCTGAACTGGTTTGCTGGAAGTATGAGACACACAAGAAGCATCTTCATTACCGAGGACGGTGCTAGTGGCTCGGGCCCTATTGATATGATTCTTGGTGACAAAATTGCTTTTATTGCTGGGGTGTATACCCCAATGGTATTACGACCACAGGAAAATACAAGTGGATCGAACAGTCACTATAAAGTGGTAGGGCCTGTTGTATTCTCCCGACGACGAGATGGGCCGGTAGAAGCGGACTGGAGTAGGCGAGAAACAATTAGTCTTGTTTGAAGAGAAGGGCTGTCTGGAGTCGTGGGACATACCAGTCGCTTACAAAGAAAGTTCTATACTTTGGATAGGTAACTTTAAGGCCAATAAGACGAATTTGGGCGATCAAGCCCTTTCTTCGTTCATTGCTATTATAATGACATTGTACTGAGGTAACGGAAGCTGGAAGACCAGTGGAAGATTGTTGGACTAGTTGTTAGTGCACGCTTCCAGGGCAATTGGACTTTTTCGAATTGGTGTTCAAGACATTCGAGCTATTTCTTGAATAGAATGTAAAGAGAGAAATACATACTCTAGCATCTGCAGGATATATTATTCCATTAGTAGCACTATTCATATCGTAATAAAATCCCGGTTTATATTATAAACTTAATAAGGAGCGCATAGTTTAAACACACGCAGAGAAAGATATGGAGACTTCACTGATAGGCACAGCAGCTGGGTTGTGGAGGTGGATATATATAGAAAAAGCGAATAACTTTAGATTGGATTTGGCCTTAATAGCGACGGAACTGTCAAACTTTCTAGGAGAAAAAGGCATCATGCACGGAGATCCCTGACCCATTGCCAAGATGGATCCTCAACAAGAGGATTCTTAGGGCTATGGAATTCAGCGGAGGTCTGAGGAGCTTTTGGAAGAGTACTACTATAATGGCATTGGTGATACAGTTGTTTGAAATTATTATGGAAAAAAGCTTCATGACATCGGAAGGGGCATGTCTGGAAATATCATCTAACTTGAGATGGCAAGGAAGCATGGTATTGCTCTGATGGTCTATACAATACCCGAGAGAAAAGACAGTTTTTGGACGAGACAGGGCTAGATATATAACTACATAGTCTAGCAACACTCGTATTTGCTTCAGGTACCCGAAATCCTTATAAAAATAGTATCTAAAAAAGCAAAGAAATTGGAAATAAAGCGTGCAACTAGTCATCATATTAGCCACGAAACAGAAATACCCTTGAGTTAAAGAACTTACCACATTTTCCCCAACACTCTCTATGTCTCCAAGCTCGTCTTCCTCTACTCCCCGCTTTTGCCTTTCCCGCTCCTCACGCTCCTTACGCTCTTGTTCAATAAGCTTCTCGAGCGCTTCTCGTTTGATAACGTCAGGGAAAACTGCTTCTTAGCTGACTCCCCGCAACAAATAATCATCAACATCACCATGACCATGGTGTTTAACAATATCCAGACGGAAGACACAATCTTCAACCAGAATGTCCTTTGAGCTCTGCTTGTGTCCTTTGGTAAGACGGATATTATCGGGCCATTACAAAGGCTTTCGCAACTTCTGGCCGAACACTTGTTTTCCATTACTCAGCTCTACCAAACGGCGAGGCCGGATTCTGCCTGGACGCTAGTGGTGAAACATATATCACATTTACTAGCAGTCCTGCTGGATGTCTATGATAGTGAGGATAAAAGAGATGGAATTATATTTGTACATGCTAACTGCGAAACAGTTGACCAATGTCGAAATGGTCGGCTTGTGGGGGTCGACACCTTACCCTCTTCTTCAGCAGTCTCCACCGAGGCAAGTACAATTGAAACTGCCACTTTCGGAAGTATCAGTAGCGAAGGGCCTACAATTACGGCGACCAGCGCATCTACAGAATACAATCCTTTCAGCTCCACTAAACCAAGCAATACCCCGTCAGAGACCAGCTCCAGGCTATTTACCGCCACGTTCTCAGAGTTTGTTGATTCATCTATCAACACCAGTCCCTCCAGTGACTCAAGCACCGAGGCCTTTTCGTCCACTGAGCTAGAGCCGCTGACGAGCAAGGCCGGGGTGTCAACCGAGACAACATCCATAGCTTCAGACAGCCCAAACTCGGAGACCCCGTCAGAGCTAGCGAGTTCAGTCAGCTCGGAAACATTTGGGGAGACAATTTTTACCACAACCACGACAGTCTCAGAGGTTCCACCAGAAACTACCGAGTCAACCACAGAAGCCAGCGTCACTTCTTCTGAGCCTGTTGAGACTTCGACTTCACTAGTGAGTACATCGGAGGAGCCAACCTCGGATACCTCAACTGCTGAGGAGACAACTCCATTTGTGTCGACAACAACTACAGCGCCGACACTTGAGATCACGGACTCTGGTACAGGAACCACCGTCCCAGGCACCACTACAGAAACCACAGTCCTGGACACTACCACAGAGGTCACTATACCAAACACCACTACAGAGCTCATGACGACTACGACTGCTGCCGCACAAGGCTTTACTAATCCATACACTAGCCAAGGCGTCAACTTCAATCTCTCCTGTGACACCAAAGTCGGAACTGGTGCATCGGTTGGAACAGCTCAAGCAACCGATTTTCAGCAGTGTATCTATTTCTGTGCTGTATATTCTTCATGCGTTGCTGTATCGTATGAAAGGAGTACAGGGGCTTGTACGGGATACAGTTCGAACGGTGGAACTGTCGCGGACAATGCGTTCGATACTGCGATCAGAGCATAGATGTACTATGGAGTGTAGGTTTCAATTCATGTAACCTCTATGGCACAAGCCCAGTTGATAGCGCCTGTTAATTTTTTTTTTTTCATTGTTTTGTTTTAGCATCGTCAAGCAACTGTCGATTAAACTCAAACTGACGGTCTTCTTTGTGGGCTCAGTAGAATGAGCCAGTGCGTCTATTTTCTCATCTCCTCATCTCCATAAATTGAAGCATTTGAACAGGTTCGTTTTCACCAGGCTGCGCTTGACAGTCCAAGTGCAAAATCGATAGTTTACAGATCTAGGTTAAACCAATCCACGGTCCGATTTCTGTAGATGAAATTAATTGATAGAATAAAATTAAAGAGTCTTTACACTAAATTTAAGCAAACTTTAATTTATCATTCTATCGATCTCTCTCTCCTATTCTCTTCCCCAGATCGCTGTTGATACCATGAGGATCTCACAACCAGCCCTCCAACTTGTGGCGCTTTCCGACCTTGCTACTGTTTCATTGTTTGGCGGAAAGACCTGACTATCCTCGCAATTATATTCAATAGCCACATACCAGATCGACAGGTGGTTAATACAGACTATCGATCTATAAATTAAAAGCTAGTCCCTGCTAGAGAATGAACCTATATCTATGGCCTTATGACTTCTAACAAAATCCTCCTCCATTTGACAAATCCAGCGAATCTGCTGGCGAGCATTCTCCCTAAGTTCTATTCCCAGTTGTGCCAAATCCCAACGTATTCTAAACATGGTCTCATCATCCCCATAGTCCATCTTCGCTTCTGTACTGTCTTGCCCTCGTGTGTCTATAAGATCCGGATATAGTGATTGCAACGCCCGGGATGGCGTTGACGCCGTTAGAGCAACCCTGCTCTGCTGTGTAGTTAACGAGCCTGGGTAGTCCCTGGCACGAGAACGAACTCTGCGTGTCAATGCCGTGCTATGTCCTGTGACATTATTTGTGGTTTCTCGTTTTCTTTTATGCCGATTAGGTGACGGGGTACTGGATGTTCTGTGTATGCCGGAAGATTTTGAAGGTTCTGTGTGCTGGGAAAATCCATGCGTAATAGGTGGAGAAATCTTGGTCTTGGGGGTCGATGCTGATGAGCGTGGACCCATGCGCGACTGTTTGTGGGGGGCTTGGCTTTTTGTCATTTTAGAGTCTCCGATTGCCTACGTATTCAGGGCGTGATTCCAAATTGACCTTGCTTGCATACAGCGGACTTGTGTTGGGTTGGATTCCTATCTACTGTAAAGGTAATAGTGGTTAAAATAAGTTGTGAACTGCGTTGAAAATCTATGGAAGGGAAATGATGGCCCTTCTTAATATTTTATCTAGCTGTCTTAGTTGCATAAGAACAATTCCGTTTTTCCAACATGGAACAGTAAGCACGGGACTTGCGGTGTCTTGCCTTTGGATGTCATCCGATGTCATAAGGGTGGTCTCGAACTTTAACACATATGTAAGGGAACTTCTTTATGACCTACCGTCCGAAAAACAGCGGCATCTAGGCTTTGGTCGCAAGAGTTGCAAACGTGTGGTTGGTTCGGATATAGCCTTTTGTGGCTCAGCCTTTTTCTTTTTATTCCAGAAGGGTGTCACAAGTCATGGTGAAGAGCTAGATGTTTGTTAATTCTAGACTGGTCGAAGGCGCAGATAGATGCTCCGCACGATATGATTGGCTGGCGTCTTCTTCCGGGTCTCAGCCACCCGGAGCATTTGAACCTGGATCCAGAACGGGGCTGGCAACCTTGAACTCAAATGTCTTGCCTAAAGCAGTAAGCCGGTCAACGGAGCGGGAGTACATAATTGCGGTTGAAATGACAGTAGGGTATGTAAGGTTGTGAATACCGGACAGTCATAACTTCATCATTGAGACAGCTGTTTAAGACCGCCGGCTAGACAAAAAAGCACTAAATTTGCAAAAGAAACGACCACAGCCACGATGCTGCGGCAACTGACGGCGGCTTAGAGGCAAGAGAGAGACTCGTTTCAAGAGCAGCGTTGATTGAGATAATCTTTAGCGTGGAAGTTCCTGGGTACGTCGTAGATTTAATAGAGAGCGCAGCAAACTCCCAATGACAGCAGTGTCATGCCCCGTCGCAGTTTATACATCTCTGTGAAACTAGGCTTCAGATATATCTCAAGTACAAATTAGATACTGTACTACAATCGATTGAGAAAAGAGCTGATACCCCAGAGCTTTGTGGGGTACATGTTTCAGAAAGTCACTTTGCCCAGGCCATTGATAAGAACATCACAACTATCTTATTGAGAACACCTCTAGAGTATGTAGTAAAGCTATCTAAAAATTTGAACGTTAGCTACCTAGTCGTTTATCAGTTGGATACAGCTACAGTTTCGGGAATTGTTTCGACCAAATACTTACTAGCATTCCAAGACGGATTCAGGTAGCTGTATGTTTAATACTAATATACAAGATGTTCAGCAGTTTAAGACAATGTTGCAGAATATCATAGTGGTTGGGGAACAGAAGACCGACGGTTCTCCAATAGTGGAGATGGTGTAATTATTCCATTTGCTTACATTATTACTACTTGGCTTGCGGAACCATGTACCCTGTTTCCAAAGGCACATCCTATCAGTACTTACCTATAAAAATGTCATAATCGGCATAGATAGGCGTTTGCTACCATGTTGCAATAGTCTTTGCATATTGCACCTGTATGACCTGCCAATGGGATGTGAATGATTTGACCCATGCCATTCTGTGCTCCTATGACGTGATCTTAGGGTAGTATTGTAAGGAGGGGATACTGATATATCTAGGCACCTCGTCTGCTGTTGAATAGAACGTTTGATGGCATGAGAAGTTATAGTAAAAGACTTGTTTAGTCTGCACAAAATGGCTCCTGCACCAATTGATCCCAGTATCCAAGATGTCGCCCCACCCATCAAAGACACTCTTGCCCTACCGGACGCTGCGAAGCAACGTCTCGAGAAATATGGCGTGGATCTCTCTGAAGGATACCCTTACCGTCCGTCTCGCCCTTTGTACTTAGATGATGTGTACAAGATTCGCGACAAGCCTCGTGATCACGTTGATGCAGGTGCGCGAGCTGACAAGTCAAAGAAGAGTCTTCTCTCTGCTGCGACAAAGGTCACTGATCTCACTGCTTATATCGGAACCGAGATTGAGGGCTTGCAGCTAAAAGACCTTACCAATCAGCAGCGCGATGAACTTGCTCTTTTGATTGCAGAGAGAAGTGTTGTTTTCTTCAGAGACCAGGATCTCTCGCCACAGCAGCAAAAGGAACTCGGCGAATGGTATGGAGAAGTTGAAGTCCATGTGAGTAATGGTATTTCAATATGGGAGCTGGAAACTAACAATGATAAAAGCCTCAGGTGCCACAAGTTCCAGGCCTGCCAGGCGTAAGTGTTCTCTGGCCGGATCTTCAAGCGACCGAGCGCCCTGCCAGTTTCCGCCAACCTGGGGGAGCGTCTCGTTGGCACACGGATTTAGTGCACGAGAGACAGCCGGCAGGTATCACACACCTCCATAATGACACTGTCCCCTCAGTTGGCGGTGATACACTATGGGCCTCTGGCTACGCAGCATACGAAAAGCTCTCGCCAGGATTCCGCAAGATCATCGATGGCCGCTCAGCTGTTTACAAGTCGGCGCACCCGTACCTTGACCGCGACCATCCTGAACAAGGTCCCAAGTATGTTGAGAGAGTCCATCCTTTAGTCAGGGTGCACCCTGCGACAGGTTGGAAAGCACTTTGGGTGAACCGGGCGATGACGGACAGGATTGTTGGTCTTGACAAAGCGGAGAGCGATGTTATTCTCAATTATCTGTATGATGTTTACGAGACGAATGTAGACATACAGGTCCGATTCAAGTGGACGCCTAGAACCTCGGCGCTCTGGGATAACCGGTGAGTATTCCGTTAATCCTCAAGTATGCGACTAACGCTGTTGTAGCATTACTATCCACAATGCTAGCTGGGACTATAGCGGCAGAGAGCCACGACATGGTACCCGGGTAACCTCACTGGCGGAGAAGCCTTATTTCGATGCATCTGCACCGACGCGAAGAGAGGCACTGGGTCTCCTGGGGGAGAGCGAGAAGAAGGAACTCAAGGTGTCGGCATGAACTGGAATATATCGTCTATAGTGTTGCAGCAACAGGTAGGATGTAAAATTTGATTGGAGCTTCATGAGCATTTACCAGCCATTCAGCCCATGAATAAGAAGATTCTTCTCTTTAATCTCCTCAACACGATCCTTCAGTTCGTCGACGTCCCAATTTGTCCACAGAAACCTGCCCTTCACGGCGTCTGCATCCTTAGACCCAGCTAACCACACACAGTACGATGCCGGAAGACCTAGAAAGAAGGTTAGGGTAGCCCAAAATTTGCCAGGGGGAGACACTCACTAATATCATCAACGGCAGGAATACCACTCTTGGCTTGCATCGCAGTCTCGACAGCTCCAGGTTGAATGCTAAAGGTTCGCAGATCAGGATGTTCGTGTTGGACGTATTCCATAATCTTTGCAAAAGCAAGCTTAGATCCCGAATAAGCTGAGTATCCTGGGAGATACGGGAGATGTCCAGCTCCAGAACTGATGTTAATAATCGTGTCGCCAGCTCTGCTCTGCTTCAGAAATTGTTTAACGACAATGAGAGCACCCTTGACGTTGACTTCAAAAGTCTTCCAGTAGTCATCGAGGTTGGAGTCTGATACAGAAACGTGATCATCAAGGTAGCCAGCATTCTGGATCAATATGTCGATATGGCCGAACACTTCGGCCGCCTGTTTGAAGGCGGCAGACACAGAATCCGCATCTGTAACATCGGCCGTAGCGTAGTGAAAGGTTGTCTTGTTATCTTTGGACCCTTGCACATCGTTCAACTCGCTGACTACATCTTGCAACTTCGTTTCGTTTCGTCCAGCGAGGAATATACCTTTGGCGCCAGCGGTGAGGAAAGCCTTGGCGATTTGGCGCCCGATGCCTGAGCCACCGCCTGTAATAAAGACTATTTTACCATCTGCCGATAATTCAGGGTTCGTCTCGTCAATGGCTGGATAGGTCTTGTGACGAAGGGTGGGGACAAAGTTAGCTGTGTGATAGCCCATAGCTGAGGTTCTTTTGAAGTTATGTATTGTTCAATGGTAGGGTTTCTTGGTTGGTCAGTTAAAACGTTTGATTATGTTGAAAGATATCAGATTATACAGGGCCAATGCGTCGCGAAATTGACCTAGCTTGGCTTCCATAAACGTTATAGTCGTGAAGGGCCAAAGCCCTGATATTACGGAAGTTCATTGGGAAGCCAGCGACATTCCCAAGATATCCCTCCCTGATGTGCATGATATTTATCCACAAACGTTGGGTTGAAACAAACTTGTAACGCAAATCCGTATTCTAACCAACTGGGCACCTAATGCAAGCATGGAAGACCCACCGCCTTGAGGAAATCAATTCCAACAAGCGCATGAAGCGCTACTAATAATGGCCTTGCAAGGTAGATGTCTCCATAATCTGACATGGGCCTTTTATCCACTCACCGACCGCAATTACACTTCAAACTTTATCTTTGCTGGAATCATAATCAGTATCATAGTATCCAGACCCTTTAAAAATTCGATAAGAACATCATTTTAGCCCTGTAACCTGGAAGACGAGGAAACCACTGTCATTGCGTTTTCTTCAGACGCCTATTTTCTCAAACACGCATGTCAAAGCTCAACTACTACTGAAGGGTAAGTATGTAATAAAAAGGATAGTCGATTCACATCATGATGTAGCTACTTCGAAAATTTATACTGAAATAAGACGCCAATTCCTCCTATTCGTCTATACGAGGCCGCTTCCTCGATTGATGTGCAAGCTGACCTTCCCATGTGACTCCTCCAATATCCCTCTGTTCGCGCTCCCTTATCTCTTGCTCCCACGGTCCCTGCTGTTGCATGTTCTGCTTTCGGATTGTTTCAGCCAGAGTAACGAAGTCTTGGCCCCATATGTCACTTGTGACTGTTTCATCCAGGACACACAAGAAACGGCCCTGTGGGATACGAGATGCGTTCTTCTCTATCCACCTCTTGATTTTGGTCTGCTTGACTGTAATGCCTGTACATATCAACAGTAACAGAAATGGTACATCTTTCCAATAGTCTATTTCTTGCATATCGTTATCTCGAGATATATCGTTTATATTCTTATGCCATTTGAACTCTATCAATGTCTCCATGGCATTTTCGAATCGAGCACTTTGTCCAGTCTTGACCTATGAAGTGTTAGGAACAGGCGTTAGTCTCCTCAACAGGTAATCCACATACCTGAACAGCAACAAAGAGCTTTTCTGTGTTCTGAAACCGCATGCTGGGCAAAGTTTGATTGGCGTCAGTAACCGATATTGGGGGCTGCCTTTCCAGGATGAAGATTAGATCTGGACCAGCATTAATGTCTGGAAACATGAACGTTGGGGTAGATCCTGGTCCCTTCAGGCGAAAGTGACTCATCCACTTCCAAATTGTACCATAAGTGTCATACTCAAAGACAGTTCGAACTTCTGGTAGAGCATAACTATCAATCGTGACAACTGCCCCTAAGATGCTGGCCTTGTCGTTCTCGGTATCCAGCCGAATGGCTTTACCAAACTGCTTTAGTAAGACTCCACGACGCTTTGCTCTATTCAGTAGATCTGGTAGAACAGTGCCGTCGGAAGAATGACGTCTTAATAACCGGTCAAAAGACTATTTTCAATCAGCATTCCTTTGGAAATCTTGATAGCGGCGATGGGGAAATTGTCCGAGACTCACCATTGCAACGAACCATTCGGTAGCCTTTCCGAACATTGACCGAACCTCATAATCGTCCTGAGTATGGATGAGCCACTGGAGCATAAGTTCTTGATACTCTTTCTCTCCGTCCGTCCGCAGATAGTCCATAATAGCGTGCACAGCAATGGGTTCGGAAAGAGTATATCTCATCGTTTCGCCGTCCCGTTGGACCGTGGCAAATCCGTATGTCACCAGGTGTGAATGGCCTTTGTTCTGGAAAATGGTGGGGGTGCTCAGTAGCTCAGCTCGAATAGCAGCTCGGAAAAGGTCTTGGATTAGCACTGGTCTGTCCACCTTCAGCTTCCGCATTTGTGATTTGAGCGCTCCCATTGCTTTGGTCTTTGAATTAATACTGGCCTGTTCTATAGATGATCTAATTGAGGCAAGACTATAGTCTGTCGACATCCGAGACGTAGAGAGCATCATGATCTCTTCGATGTAATTCGTAGACCACCTATATCGACCACGCTGACCAAGGCTGTAGGATGTAATGAGACTCCGCATGTACAATTTCTTTAGAGTCTCGTGTAGGATAACTGATGACTGAGTGAATGAAAAAGTTTGTGACAAAGGTTGTGCAAGCTCATGTTGGATTACTCCGAGTACCTGGTCTGGTTGGAGATTACCATAACCTGCGAATAGGTTGACAGCCATTTGTCCGATTGCTATGTTTTCTGGCGGTTCTTCGTTAAGAAGCGGTTGCACTAAACAGAAGACGAGAAACACAACAACATCCTCAGAGCTCTCTAGGTCAAGAAGCCCCTCAAGGCTCAGAGGTATGAAGCCTTTGTTGCCTCTATTCTTCACTTGATCAGGGATTGAGAGGAATTTGTAGATTTGCCCCAGGAGGTTCAGGATGTTTTGGAAGGGAAGGATTTCCAGCGGCTGGTGTAATAGCTTGCGCATATTGTGAAAGTCCGTGCTCTGATTCACTGAGAGAGCCAATGGGCGACCGCTTCGACTCATCAATGGTGGATGCGAAGCACTAGCGTCTCGCATCATGTTGCAGGCATTCTCGAGTTCAGCTAGTACGTTTGTTGTATGGTCTTCGTATAGCTTCCAAAAGTCTTCGTCACTAGTCACCAATGGAAACACATCGTGGAACCCAGGCCGGTCTGTGTCCCCGGTGTCTGCATAACAGCTGGTAAGGTTTTTCAATTCTCCAAGACGAAGAGAAGTTCCTGATATTAACAATATTGGGTATATGGCTGGCATACCCTCCTCTATCCATCCTAGACCGCTTTGGCCTTCCTCTCTAGTCTCGTCATGTTGTCTTACGGTTTCAAAAACGCTTGGTTCCCAATCTGTAGCTAGTATGTCATATACGCTCAGGCTTGAAAACAAATCGAAAATTATAGACCAGCCTTCCGCATTATCAAGGGCAACCTGTGCTTCATCAAAGCAGTGGTAGAGAGTCCCATTGAAGTACTCTGATGGAAGATCTCTCAGGAGTGCGTAGCAACTTGGCACCATATATCCAGGTATAGCAGTATGGATTGCGATATTCTTATCGACGTACAGGTACTCTGAATTAGATAATCGGAAAAGTCTGTAAAGTGCGTCGAACGGGTCGCTAGTTTCACAGCTTATCTGTAGTGAAAGCCATTTTGCGGGTGTTTCTTCGGGATACTTGCGCAGGAACTCATAGAGAAGAGCGCACCGAGCACCAATGATAGAGAAAGAAAGATCCACTTTTCCCGATAGCCACTGGCGATCCATCTGAGGATGATCCTCAAAGACAGTCAAGGTGTCCCTCGAGACACCATATCTCTGAGGCTCGACGATGTCGATGGCGCTTACACTTTCGTCCCCAGGTTGGAGGTTGGGTGCTACCATATAGAATCCCCAGCGGCTCTGCAACAGCTGGAATATATGACGAGTCTTTCCTGTGCCTGCAGCTGAAAAGAGTACTTGGACCGCATGGGGGTTATCCTCTCCCTCTTCATCATCGGAGACTTTATGCTCCTGCAGGCGCTGTAGAACTTCAGAGTCCATATGTCTCGTGTTGATGGGACTGGGAGTGGCCGCAAGCGTACTATCCAAGTAAACCCAGGCTAGACGCCTCCATTCATCATCGATATATACCATCAGACCGTATTCCAGCGGAAGAATCATGTTAAGATGACAGGGTCTTAGTGCCCAAAGTTCAGCTGGACAAAATCGTTAGTATATCAGCGGCAAATTATGCCTAACTACTAAAGCGAATTACCTACCGAGCTTATGGTGACAGAGCCAACGGCGGTAGGAGAGTAAACAGTTTGCTAGACTGTGGAAAGCTAAGCCCCTGTGTCGTGGATCCCAGGTTTCCAAGGTTTTGAAAAAGTCATTAGGACTCATGAGTTGCACTCGGTCCCTTGAATACATTGCAGAACCAGATTTATCAAGGTGTTCCACATATATTCTCGAGAATTCGCCGCTGGGATTCACTAGCATGTCGCAAAGGACCTTGTACTCATCCGGTATGGTCCCTATGGCCTCCCATAATATGGGGCCTAGAGACAGACGAGCGTTGGAAGCATATAAACGGCCGTGATAAAATTCTTTATCGTTGAGGAGATGTGGCAAGATTGTGTCAAGACGATCCTTGCTGTTGCTGGGTACACCGTATGGAGGTGGCGTGTACCGCTGAAGGCGTTGTTGATAGCGTGTGATGAAGAGCTGGCGACATAGCTCCCTATGACCTGGCTTTGGGCAGCTCATCTCGAAGAATTGGTCGATGATGTTTCCAGGACGTTTAATTGCCGCACGAGAGTGACTTGAGATATTATCCCATGTAAAATGCGACAAGGGCTCTTCCCCCTCATGCTGAAGCTGAACCAACAACTTCTTGGCAGAGCGATAGCAGAATGCGCCTTCCTATTGGCTGGTTCTGTTAGTAATTCTACACTTGTATAGGGTATGATCTGACACATTCCCCACCTCTGTCAATGATATCCATTATTACTCATATTTCTCTACGGAATAAAAGACAGGAAGAGAAAGGAAGAAAAAGAAATGCTGCCGAATATATTTTAAAATCTTCAGGATCCCTTACGTCTTCAAAAATGGTCGAGCCAAGACCTGCGTGCTTATCGAGTGTCGGTGTAAGCTGACATCACAGAGCTCGAATTTCAGCAATGTCTGACAAGAGGTAGCTCAGCTCTACATTCGTTGTCAACCATTCCCTCTTTAGCATTAACTCAAAAGCATGTTTTAGGTATCATATTTCAGCTCGGCAACATTCTGAGATATTATGGCATGTCCCAGAGATAAAATCGTAACAGAACAGGCTAAACTGAATTAGTACTAGGATTAGAAGCCGCCTGGGGATACATGCAAGCTGAAGACAAATGACGTGCGAATCCCCACTTCCAATGCAGATCATGGTTAATAAATATTCAAGCATCTACCGTTCCATTCCAATGCAAATTATCAATCATAAAATATCAAATTGCATATCCGAACCTATTATAATGGCGCCATCCGAGTTTAGCCTCCGTCTCCATAAAGGTGACTATTATTTATTTACAGTAAGCCCCACAAAGCTAATAGCACAACTAGGAATCGCCGGAGGGTTTGCCCCACCACCACCATCCCTAATAATCCTTATAGCGGCCAGTAATAAGGATCTGAAGATATCAGTTGCAAGACGAGCGCCTGGTACCCCGGACTCAGGGCCGGAGTCTCGAAACACGGTAGCTATCGTGGACCATGAGGCTGTTATCGATGAGTTGCAAAGTATTTTAATGGAATTGCCTACAGAGCAACCTTCCGGCAGTGAAGATATATACGGCCTGGATACTAGCATCACTTGGCAAAGCGACGATTTAGAATGGATGAACGGTGGGCATCAAGGCTGTGGTGGCGGCGAAAGCTTTGTAACAGTTGGGGAGGAGCAGAAGAAGAAGTTCAAGAGGGCGGTTGAAATTGTCTATGAGATTTCTGGTGCAGGATCTCTTTAGATTGCGTGGGGCTGTCGAGAACATCAATTGAAAGCATCACTTTGTTTACCAACCAGGCCAGTGGAAGAGTCGCCGTGTGATCGTCTTGCATTTCGCAACTGCCTACGCATTTGCGTCGATGAGTGTGGCTTGCTATGAAATGAGGGGTTGGTGAGACAATTAAGACTAAAGCTGGCTGAGCTGCACTCCAGTGAATATCCTCAAAAGCGTTATCTATCATCATTGTCAAGTCAATGGATTATGTGATGCATCATAGCTATCTGCTGTCTGTTGTATAAACCAGACTTTTTGCCACAAAAAGCCGAGTCAGGATGGAGTTCATATGAGCGAGAACAGGTGAACACCGAGCCTCCACCATTTCCGGCGTATTCTGAGACACGGGTTTGTGATAAATCGGCAAATATGAGACCAGGCGCTACTGACGCAGGGAGAACGGGGCCAGAGGAAACGGAGCGGCCCTCAGAAGGCCTAAATTTACTCGGGCTAGAGCAAAGGGGGAATAGGCCATAATAGTAACAACTGCACAATCAATAATGGTCGTTATTAGAGAGGCAATCGCGGTCACAAATCGGTAATACCAGGGTTCGTTTTGTCTGTTGTCTAGATAGAATGATGAACATCAACGCTATTATACAACACTGACAATCCTGGCTAAATAGGTCGCAGACCCTTTGCAAAACACAATCGGGAAACCGGTGCTCTTGTCGTCATCCTCAGACAGTTGAGAAACAGAAAAGGCCATCACATCCTCCTCAAGCGAGTCGGTGTGAAGCGCATCTTTCTTGTTGTCTATCATAGAAAGAACACCGTTCTTCAAGTGGACAAAGCCACCAACATTGCCAGATGTTGTCCCGCCGGCTTTGGTGACAGACGATCGATAGAAGGAATCCTCGATTGTTTTACCCGTCATAGCAGGCCAGTCGTTGTGTCCTCCCTCCGCTTTGATGAAGTGGGCTCCCTCAGCGTTGGTCACAATGATCCCGTGCCCACTACCGGTTCTTCGACCGTTGACCCCGGCAATTGAATTGATGTGCCAATCCGTGCCGATGTGAACAATCTGGTGCCGTTGGCCCCAGTCTAGGGCGGCAGTCCAGCACCATTTATACCCAAGGCTTTGGTAGTCGTTTTCGTTGCAGACTGTGGCATAGATCCAGAGGGTGGAGTCTGCTTCAACAACTACCGGTTTGCCCACCCACTCCCTGGCCCAGTCTGCCCAGGCTTTGAAACTTCCCTCTGAGCTGAGTTCACTGTAGTAAAGCGTTGACCAGCCACCCACTGTTCCTTGGACAAAACAAATAGTTTTGTCGAGACGGGCGGAGCAGTAGTAAGTGACATGATTGAGGACAAAGTTGTCTGGCATTGCGATGTGGTAAACTTTGTTGGTGCTAAGGTTGATTGAATCAATTTGGCTTGATGTTTCATTGTAGGCCCAAAGATAGAGGGCGTCTGGGTGCTTGCTGATGTAGAGGGTATCCTTCCGGTAACGCCCGGCTGAAACGACCTTCGGCTCGTTTGAGGAAGACTTCCAGTATGAAAGAGAGCTGGACGAAAGAGCAGCGAGTTCAAAACTTCCATCAAGATTGTCATAGATTGCCAAATCTTGGAAGTCATTGGGCCACTCTTCCACAATAGAGAGTTTGTATCTAGAGTTCATGGTACTCATTGCGTTGCTTTGTAAGAGGAGACTTTTTGCCGCCTCACTCGTAATATTCCCTCAATGGTGTCGAATTGGAAAGTGATATGGAGGTCTCCAGGTAAGGAATGATAGAGTATGATGTAGAGGCCTATCCGTCTACTTTGTGTGGGCAGTATCGCGTCTTTATATAGACAAATGGCATACAACAAGCGTCATTATCCTCTCCCTTGAATTGATACTGCACGATGCAACTTTCAGCGAAGATATCTAGGTGCACCTGGTAGCGCGGCCAAATGATTTCAGTTGAAATTGGTGTTGTGGGCAAAGTCTCAGACATACTGTTCCAGTTGGTACGGAGCTGAAAAACGTATGCGAGGGAGTCTACATCAGATCCCAAGCATCGAGATTGAATCAAGTTCGGTCTTTGACAGAGCGCTCTACGCACCATTTGCAGTCGGTTTCATCAAGGCGGAAGCGGCTCGGGCCCCGTGAGACAGCGGGAGGTAAGCCGCCTCCGGAAGTGGCTGTGGCCGATGTGAGTGCCGTGCTAAAGCATTGACCGCAAGTTGAACTGCCGGACGGTCATTGATTTGTACCTCTTGCGCGGTTCGGGAAATTATCCATTAGGTGATTTGCTTGCTATTGACAGCAAATGGTTAATGGACTTGAAGGTTACTGCTGTGCGATTCCTAGGGTACCTCAACGGACCAGAGACGGGCTTCAACCAGGAGGTTGATCAATGTCTCACACGCTGTTTTGAAGGCCTCAAACAATGCAAGTTTTTACTACAACATTTCAAGGATCGAGCTTTGCAGCAGAGATCGACCACTTGTTGATGAAATTCTTGAGGCCCAATGGTCGGAAGAGACGCATAGACGCTTGTTTCCAAATGTCATGTATAGGACTCCGACGTCATTCTCCATCACTAACCCTACCGAAAATACCAAGGGAAAACTGGCCAATATCATTAACATCCCTCAAGGAAGGCTTGTTGCTAGATGAAGTAAGGAGGCATCTATCAAATCTTTTCAAGATCACTCTGGCCACGACTCCAACGAGGAAGAGTCTGCCTGTTATCACTTTCTCTAGCATGGAGTTGCATATCACACTGACGTTATGATTGGGTGGAAGGGCTTGTGGCTGGGAAAGGCCTGCAAGACCTTTCGAGACTGTAAGGCCAGTTACGCCTTTCTTGAAAAGTCGTGTCTCTTCTAAATAAGACGTAGTACCCGTATTTACCCTCTACTCTACGTCTCTCCAGCATTAGCGAGCTGATGTTCATCTACCCTACATACACTTACACTTCTTAAATAGTTAATAATCTAAAATAGCTTGTTAACAACTCGATTTGTGTAGCAAATATCACGGGCCATATCACGCATCTGGCTCCCTAATTCACAAATCGTTTTTAATCCAACCACCCTATATCGTCTCAAATTCCACCATTCCACGCAGCATATGCTTATGTGAGATGGGAATGTGGCTGGCTGAAGTAAATGGCCAAGGTGCGGGGTAGCTCTCCCGTCCCTTGCCCAGATCTCGTAATGTCTCACTAACAGGAACAAACGGGCGAGCTGCATAGATCAAATTCTTCTGCCTCTCTTCTCATAGGTCGGTCGTCGCCCGTCTGTACTTAACTCCGGTCCAGATTCAAGCCATGTCTGTCTTTTCATAGCTGAGTGTACTATGACTTACGTGGCACCCGCCATAGGACGAGACGTGAAAGTTGAGAATCACTTATGGTAATCGGCTTCATCACGGTACGTTTATTTGATCACTGCACCACCATAATTTACATACCAAATGATTTGTGCGGTTTTACTATTCAACATTTACGTCTCGAAGTACATCGGAGGGGGGTTTACAAGATGGTTTATTATAGCGTGAAAAGTCAGCTAGCCAGTCAGCCAGCCACTGTCTATCAACTTCCCGATTGAGGCATGCCAGTGAGCTCGCCACTAAACGTCCTGCAAGTCAGCCGCAAGCCCTGCTACGCTTGTGATCCAAGGGCAATTGAAACTGTTGGGACATCTGCACCTCAAAAATCACGTTCTTCTCCACCATTTACAAAAACCCAAATGGTGGTGCTTATCTATATCAATGTTATTGATAATAAATAAAGAAAACATCTAAGAGCCGTTATAGTAGTGGCGGGTAGATCTTGCGGCGAAGCTAAAACGCGGCCCGATCGGGGACTAGCGACCCATCGCTCCATGCCTGAAGGATCTGGCGGTGAACATTTGCTGCACAATCTGAAGCAAGCAGATGATAGCACTAATGTATCAACTCAATAGCTTCGTGTTTTCCAGGGTCGAGAACGAAGAAGGCGGCGGCGGCGGCTTGAGACAAAATGCCACAAATCATCACGTACTGATATCCATTCGAAGACTTCATGGGCCGTCCTGCAAGCCTGGGACACTAGCACGCAACTGTAATTCAGCCGCACGCCATTGTTATAGCTGATGGAAAATATGGAGAATGCTGTAGAGTTAATGAGGGATGGATTGTGTCTAGTTGGAAGTCGCGATGAAAAGGTTCTTATAACAAGGTCTTTCGGTCGCAGACTTCTAAGGTGCTTCATCACCACGATCAAATCCATCCTCACCAATCGTACCTTTTACATTGTGTCAAGATGGCTACAATTACCCAGAACTTAAAGCCCCACTTCCAGCCTTACCAACCTAAGCAAGGCGAGAACTATCTCGTGGAAGGCATCAAGCTCAAGGATGGCGGTAAGACAACAGTCTGACTGATGGATATAGCCTCTAACGCTGAAGCCAGAAAAGCCGCAAGTCCGTCAGGAGCTGCGAGATCTCGCCAAAGATGAGAAAGCCTTCGAGCTCTTTTTGCTCGGCCTTTGGCAGTTTCAGTTAGTCCCCCAGGACCAACTCCTGTCATACTACCAGATTGCGGGTAAGACATACTCAAGCTGGAGGGTGAGCATGGTTTAACGTGTCCAGGGATTCATGGACTGCCTTACGAGGCATGGCCCAAGGGTGATCCTCTGCAGCACAAGCTGGCTAGAACTGATAACTTTTCCGGTGGAGGTGGAGGTTTCTGCACTCACTCCTCTATCCTATTCCTTACCTGGCATCGACCTTATCTGTCTCTGTTTGAGGTACATCAAGAGCTCCCATTAGACTTATGATTACTAAACACATATTACCAGACCGTCCTTCGGGAGGCTATGATCCATGTGGCCAAAGAATTCGCAAAAGAAGGCAACAATGAGTATTTGCCTATTGCTGAGAAGTTTAGACTTCCTTACTGGGGTCAGTCATTTCAAATTGAGTTCTGAGCGATCATTTGGCTAATATACTCACATTCAGACTGGGCTCTTCCTGGCAAGACTGTTTTCCCTGACGAGGCGATCCGTGCCAAGTATCAAGTCAACATGCCAAAGACCTTGAGATCATTCTATAACTTCAACGCAGCTGGTGATGTCACCATTTCTAACCCTCTCTATGCCTACCGGTTCGGTGAGGGGACTGTGAAGAATGTGATAGTGAGTGAATTTTCGCCGCAAACGATATTATCTGGTAATTAACATTCGCATAAAGCTAGATAATCTGCCAACGACAACTCGATACCATCTAGAGAATACAGACAAGTCTGACGCTAAGGAGCTAGAGAGGCAGCTTGTGGAATATGTCATGGAAGGGAACATCCGGGTTGACAGGCGAACCCTGATCAAAACAGAGATTAATCTTGCCGAACGGTTGGTATACATCCTTCAATCCTATGACTCCTTTTCGCAAGTAAGTCAGAACAAGTACGTGCCCAGGAATGGTCGAGAAGGGCAAGACGAGAGTTTCGTTAAGGGGCGGGGCTTCGGTAGCTTGGAAGACATCCACAATACTCTCCACGTCTACACCGGAGGAACCTCTGGGTATATGGGACATATGAATTACCCTCCCTACGCTGCATTCGATCCGATATTCTGGATGCACCACGCGTAAGAGAGCCTACGAAGACCCTGCAAGAGAAGATGCTAATAAGTAGTAGGAATATCGACCGTCTCCTCGCTATATGGCAGGTTCTGCACGGCAATGCGGTCCCTAAGATTAAGTCTAACGATCCCTGGGTCACACCCAGGACAGCAGACGGGAACAACTGGCTCACCAAGAAGGATATGATAGAAGATGAGAACACTCCTCTTCTTCCGTTCTACGAAAATAACACACGGGCCGACCAAGAAAAGTTCTGGAAGTCCTCGCAGGTCCATGATACAGCAAGGTTTGGTTACGCCTACCCTGAAACTCTGGATGATACTTTGGGTAACTCAATGGCTTCCATTGAGAAGATCAAGGCGAAGCTCAGAGAAAAGTATGCTTCTGCTTCGTTGGCAAACATGGCTTTTGTTAAGAGGTCGGGAGACTCAAAGCCTGATGAGATACTTCAGCAGCGTGCGGCCAAACTCACACAAATCCATGACGCTAAGGCACCCAACACTACACAAACGGCACTAGCACTCAACCCAGACATTCCGGACGAGGTCAAATCGCTCCTCCCAGAGATTGAATTCAAACCAATCGAGTCGATCAACATCCCAAAGGAGCTCTCGGTGCTCGATCTCATCAAGGACAACACCTACCTCGAGTGGCTGGTCAACATCAAGGCTGAGAAGCACGCTTTTGGTGGTCAGTATACCGTACACGTTTTCGTGGGCGATTTCCCCGAGGACGAGTCGCCCGCTCTCTACGGAACCTCGCCATTCCATGTTGGAACCTTTTCTCCGTTCGGACAAGGCTCCGACACCTCGTGCGGCAAGTGTAAGGATGATCAAGCCGATGGTTTGGAGATCACTGGTCAGATCCCTCTTACGATCTCGCTCGTCGAGCGCTACTTTGCAGGCCAGCTTTCCAGCCTTGATGTAGATGCGGTTGAAAACTACCTCGTGCAATATCTTCACTGGGAGGTCGTGGACCAGAACGGTACCAGACTCAAGCCCGATGGCAAGAGAGGCGATTTACCTGGCCTTCTTGTTGGTGTTGTTAGTAACAAGGTAACATTGCCTCAGAACGCTAATGAGTTCCCTTCTTACTCTGAGCATGTCACTGTTCACCCGAAGATTACTACCAGGAGGGATGGAACTGGTCGTGCAGAGGGAACTGGTGTGACCGAGCAGGAAAAGCTTGCTTGTTGCTAGACGTTTTGATATCTGCCTTGTCACTGGTAACGATAAGAGAGGGTTATGGAGGACAGGCTAGTGCCTTAGTAGACTAGATGTTGAGAACGAATCGACTACAAATACTCTACTATTACTGTGCAGGTTACACGACTCTCAATCACTGATTTGCAATTCTTTTCCAAGTTCGATAGAATCAAAGTGTATGTCTTGGACGTCTCGTCCGAAACTTTACGCTACTGGATAGGTAGCATAGTCCCAAGCATGAGCTCCCTCCATCAAGGTCTGGTCGAAGCCATCCTTGCCTCCACTGACATACAAGAATTTAGTAAAAGGCACCACGGCATAGTAGGTGAACGAAGTGTTGCCTGGGACAAATACCACATCTCCCTGTATGAGATCCACAGCCTCATATCCGTCAATCGAGATGCTGAGCTTGCCTTCTTCAAGTTGGAAGGCGACTGGTTCGCGCAGCTTGGTATTGATTGCACGTGTTCCTTCAATTTGATGGCTCAAAGTTACAGTTCCCATGGTAAAGTTGCTACCCGTTTGATCCTTGGTGGCCAACGGAGCAATGACCTGATAGGTACCACCGATGTTATTGAGGTACTTTGGCCCCCTGCTTTTTGCGATAAAGTTTGGAGTAGTCGAGTCTACAGCAAGAGTGTCGGTATCGTTGTGCCATAGTGAAGAGCCTCCTGCTTGGTCATTCGAAAAGTCTTGTCGTGGTTCGAAGTCGAGTTGAGCAAACACATCAAATGACTCAAGAGCCGTGATAACATTGGGATCAGTGCCAGAGCTTGAATCGTTGAGAGCAGCTGGGACAAACGGAGTGCCTGTCTTGGACGAAAAGTCTTCTCCAAGGGCGACGAACAGTTCTTCAAAACCACCAGGATGAATAACACCAGTCATTTGGGTATCCGGATCGACAATCTGAAAGGTATGTTTGGTATTGTGGGGAACGGCGCCATAATCTCCTGGTATTAACTGTCGACCTTGCTGTGCAAATGAATCGGACTCTGCCCAAAGACGGAATTGACCCTTGGTGCAGTAGAAGTTCTCGTAGTGTGCTTTGTGGATGTGCGGAAGAACTCCAAGCTCAGAGGATGAGGGCGCATTGGTTTGGAGCAAAGTGAAGGCACCAGCAGAGGCATTGCCTGTTACAGAAAAGCGATAAACCTGCGATCCTACCGATACGGCTCGACCGAAGCCTTTGGGCAGCACATATGGACGAGGTGTGTCTGGTGCTTGGTCAACAACGAGAGGGTGGGATCTAGACTTCGATTGCGATTGAGTTGAAGGTGCTGCAGTAGCCAGAGCCGCAAGGCCAGTCAGCAACGTGCTAGTTCTCATAGTTGACGAGTTAAAAAATAGGCTAGGCTTAATGAAAGACCGATGGTAGGATGAGCTACAAATTCATAAGGGCGTTAATGCCGCATTAAATAAGATTATCCTGGAAAATCCGCCCATTTTCTTTCACACTGTTATAAATTGCGAATTCGAGATAAATGGGTCAGATACTCAAAAGCCTTGTTTGATCTGATATGTGACGACTCTGTGAGTGGGTACAATTACGAATGCAGATTCCCACTTTGGCATTGCTCGTCATACCTTCAATCAAAAGCTAGAGATACGGCGAATGGGTAAGTGAACGTACACAATGAGAGCGGCATGACAGTTCGGCAGATCCGGGCCCGGCAATTCCGAGACTCGACTCGAGTTGTGGACTCCACTTGCCGAATATATTACGTGGACAGAGGTCTGAGCACCTCTGGACCAAATACCCGAAACTAATCCACAGACGCAGAGGCATATACATTGAAACGAAACACCAAGGCCTGGAAAACAACATCTTCGTTTGGGTCACTAAATGATACTTGTAAGACAGATAAATGTATCCTCCAATCGCAACTGTTGTATTGCCTCCACGCCAGCTACCTAGGTGAGCTCATGGTTAGACATCTGGAGCCTAGCATATAATATGCTCTAATAAGCCTTCGAATTGGATTCAAAATACAATTCCATAGCTCTTTGTTGACTCTTGTCACTTTCATCGTTGCGCGGTCTCGTGGACGTGCTGCTGCATTGAGTCTTAACTCGGAATCCACTGACAATTTCCAAATACTCGTATAGCATAATCGGTCCTGATTAGACTAGTCTTGGAAACACCTTAAGCCCACAAGTCCCGAGTGAAGTCTGGCTCCACAACGCCACGCGGCTGCCCGGGAAATAGCTTAACGATCGCGTTTACGAGCCACTACTCTTTGTTCTACAAGATCTCTCAGGTGAAGAGCCGGCGTTTCAAACTATTAGCGCGACTACGTAAGGTCTTCTCGTCGTGATGTGGCTATCTGTCGGGCCTGATGATATTAATATCGTTGATGATATGGAAGATCATCATACCGCAGCAGACTTCCATTGAACGAATCTCTAGGGCTCGCTTTCATTCCTAACTTTCTTTACCGTCAACGCATTCCTTCTTTGAAACGAAGATGAAGCTTGTCAACTTTCTCGAGTTGGCTGCTCTTCTTGCTGGTAGCAGCGTAGCAGCATCGGATCTGACATCCACATCCGCGATTCTTGGTGACGACTACGGTGGGTGATCTAGGCAATGGATAAAACACACATCAGTATCTAACATAAGTCAGTCTCGTTGAGCGGTCGCTTCAACAATGCATACGAAGAGGCGAAAGGCTTCGTCGCAAAACTTAACAATACCGAGAAAATCACTATCATCACAGGCGGTAGTTTGAGCGGCAACAACAACTGGACGGCCCTCAACGCCAAGGATGGCGTCTCCGGCATTAACTTCCAATTCTATGTCTCCGGTTTCACCATGGCAAATGCTTTGGCTATGTCGTGGAACCGCGATCTGATCAAACGTCAATTCAAGGCTGTTGGCCAGGAATTTTATGATATGGGTTATAACTTGATCGATGGACCAGAACCAGGCCCTCTTGGTCGAACTCCTTTTGGTGGTCGCACCCCCGAAACCTTTTCCGCAGACCCATACCTTTCTGGAATTGCAATGGGTGAGGCCATTACTGGTATGAACTCTGCTGGTGTCATTGCCGGTGGAAGACATTTTCTGCTCAACGAACAGGAGACTAACCGATCCTCCGGCACTTCGGATTCTACCAGCGAGGTTTACTCATCTAATGCTGACGACAAGACTATTCATGAGCTCTACGCTTGGCCTTTTGCAGATGGTGTCAAGGCTGGAATGATGGCTGTTATGTGCGGCATGACTCGGGTCAACAGCACACTCTCATGCGAGAACAACAACCTCATCAGCGGCGTTCTTAAGAAGCATATGGGTTTCCCGGGAATGGTGTTTCCCGATGTCAATTCTCAGAGCACCTCTTTCAAGTCAGCCAACGCCGGCCTTGACTTTGGATCAAGTTCGCTGTGGACTTCCAAGATTATGGAAGCTGGCATCAAGAATGGTAGCTTCACTCAGGAGCGCTTGGATGATATGGCTATTCGCAATGTCATGGGCTACTACTACGTCGGCCTCGATGACGGGAAGCAACCTTCGAAAGCCGAGTCAACCGAGTATCGCAACGTACGACGTGACCACAACAAGCTTATCCGTCAGGTCGCTCGCGAGTCTATTGTCCTATTGAAGAACTCGAATGTCAGTGGTCTCGGACTTCCTCTGGACAAACCGCGCACTGTTTCACTGTTTGGTGCTCATGCTGGTCCTGCCATGGCTGGTCCCAACCAGGCTTTCTCTGTTCAAGGTACGGATAGAGATGTTTATCAAGGACATCTTGCGAGCGGATCTGGCTCCGGTTCGCTGTCGTTTCCTTATCTCGTCACTCCTTTTCAGGCCTTGACCAACCGTGCTATTGAAGATAATAGCATGATCTGGTGGATCATGAACGACACTTATTCTTCAATCTCCGGCGGCATGGGTGGCAGTGATGGTGGTGGCGGTGGTGGTATGCCTGGAGGACTGTCAGACAACTCTACTGCTGGTCCAAGTAGGGGAGGTGCTCCTCCATCCAGTGATGGCGGCGATATGAGCGGTGGAGATGGCGGTGGCGGGATGGACTTTGGCAGTCTCGGTCAGGGTACAGCTGTGACTCCCTCTTTTGCCAACTATGCCGGGAACTCCGATGTCTGCCTCATTTTTCTGAACTCATATTCTGGTGAAGGTGGCGACCGAAGCCAACTCACAGACGATGACCAAGACACCATGGTTACAACCGTTGCTGCCAACTGCAACAACACTGTCGTCGTCATCAACACTTCTGGTCCACGTATTCTCGACGCATGGGCCGAGAATGAAAATGTGACAGCAATTCTGTATTCAGGTCTCCTGGGTCAGGAGAGCGGCAATGCAATTGCGGATGTTCTATACGGCGACGTGAACCCCAGTGGCAAGTTAACGCACACTATCGCCAAGAATGCGTCTGACTATCCCGTTTCTATTTGTGTCACTTCACAATGCAATTTCACCGAGGGCACATTCATTGACTATCGGTACTTCGACGCCCAGAATATCTCAGCGCGGTATCCTTTTGGTCATGGTCTGTCCTACACAACCTTTGAGTACGGTGAGGCCAAGATTCAGGTTAAGGATAAGAAGGCTTTGTCGTCCAAGTTTCCCACGGGAAAACTTGTACCAGGTGGACAATCTGATTTATGGGATGAGGTCATTGAGATCAAGTCAACGGTCAAGAACACAGGTGGTCGAACGGGATCAGAAGTCGCGCAGCTTTACGTGGCATTCCCAGACTCTGCTATGCAGCCCGATCGTATTCTTCGCGGATTTGATAAGGTGACGGTGACTCCCGGTCGGACTGCTGAATTGTCCTTCAAACTTCGTCGTCGTGACCTGAGTTACTGGGACACGGAAGCACAGAAGTGGGCGATTGCCAGCGGCTCGTACAAGTTCAGCGTTGGTTCTAGCTCGCGTGATCTACACGGAAGCATCTCGTTGACTATCTAGTGTGGAGGGAAAAGCATTTTAGCAAGATACGTAGACAACGTTATTTCTAGGGTGTTCTCAATGGTAAATACTGTTTGTCCTCCTTATCAAATAAAACCTTTCAAACATCAATTGCCCTAAACAACAGTTCTCGTGACGGATCCGGGATAGACTATATCCTACGTCAGTATACATCTTACAATTATAGCTATCTTGGCTCACCATGTGTGCAAACTCCATGTTAGGATATCTCTTGGTTTCCGAGTCAACCAGCTTAATATCATATCGTAGAAGCGCATGGGCCAGGATCATCTTGATCTCATTCGCAGCGAAGAACCGCCCCGGACACGCATGCCTGCCATAACCAAAAGTCAGACTACTCTGGTTCACGCTGACAAACTGGTTGTTTGCGGCCTTTTCGACCGATCCCTCATCTTTGGCTTGTGTACGAAGCTTATAGAACCTCAGAGGGTCGAGCTCGACTGCGTTTGGGAAGATGGAGGGGTCGGAGTTAACTGCAACGGCAGGTATCTCGATTATGAGACCAGCTGGAATAACTTGACCGTTGGATAGAGTAAACGACTTCAAGACCTTACGCTGAAAGGAAGCTGTTAAGTTCGTATTAGTACGCGAGAGCCATGGGATCTGCGTCATGCCTTACCCATCGTTGCTGGGTGCACTCGAAGAGTCTCTTTGAGAAAGCTGTCCATCTTCTTCATGCCCTGTAAAACATTGCTGGTGAAGACGCCTCCACTTTGGAGGAGCGCTTCGCGAACCTCATCTCGCAGTTCTGCCTGCAAGTCTGGCATGGCTGCCAAATCATAGAAACTGTCTTCAAATTAGCGAGGTGCTCTAGGGGCAAGATGCCAAGACTCACGCGTTAGTGGCAGTCAATGTTGTAGTATGCACAGCTGCAAAGGTAAGACCTAGTTGAACCTTGGCGAGGTTCTGGCTATTCTTGTCCGGAAACTTGTCCTTTCCGTCGATGAGCCATTGTAGAAAGTCATCTGGCTTCTCGTAGGACAAGTCCGCCATCGCCTCTATTCTCGCCTCTACCACAGGCTTTAGAAAAGTCTCAGCTTCTGCGATTCGTTGGTAAAGTCTCTTGACCTCAGGTTGGCTCTGGGCTAGAAATGGTCGTAGCCAGGGTCGCATGTTCTGCACAGCGCGTTGGGCACCCATGACTTCCATAGTATAATTGATTGCTGCATCGAGGTACTGTTCAGAACGACAAAGTTCTGGGCCGATAAATACGCGACCTGATACCATTGCGACGATACGAAGTAGGCTGTTATGTATGTTGACTTCTGTCCAGTCCTCACATGGGGGTATGGAGAGCCCTAGGGATTGTCTGACTTCATCGGCGATGATTGTACTTAGTCGAGCTATACACATAGTCAGTAGCTTTAACGAGATGGTTGTTTCGCTTATTGCAGACTCCTGTGCTTACATAGTGCTGGAGTTAGGACACCTTTGATGGTATGCGGGATGATGGGTACGGATGTCTCGATCTTGGTGTACTTGGTCTCCATTGACTAAAGGCCTGGTAAGTACATTCATACACCCTCTCCTTGCGGCATTACTGACCTCATCAACCGCAGCTTCCATGCTCAAAGTCGAATCGGGCAGCTTCTTCAGCTCAGGGAGGAAATCAGGTGATATGACAATTGTCGGGGACGCTAGAGAATTAGCATCGTTAATTCAAGCGTCTCAATCATCAGTACCTACACTTAGACGTGGTAATCATAAAAACGCCATTCTTGAACTGCTGGATGGTAAGCTATCTTCACGTCGCATACGTCAAGGGAAATTCTTACCTTTTGGTACCCATCGGAGTATAACTTTCGGGCCCCTTCCAAGTATGCTTTTCTGCGCTTTTCAGTACTCCCAAGTTCTGCTCCAACAACCGGGATAGTCCAAAGTCGCAACAGGTTTCTGACCTGTGGGGCGATGGCGGCTACAAAGCAGACAAAAAGTGCAGTGAGAAGTACTGGCCATCGGTTGGCTGCAATGTCGAACACAGATTGCGTGTTGCCCATGATAAAGATTGTAGGATTGGTGATGAAGATAGATTGTTGTGTGGGTAGTTGTATCTCGGCCGGGACATAAGAAGGCAGTCAAATGTGGCTATCTTATAAGAACAGTTACTGGTTGACAAGGCATGGTCAACTTTAGAGACGGGCCCGGGAAGATGGCCATTTCCGTTCGTTACTATTACTTCCTCGCTTCCGTGTAATATGGCGGGTGCGATTCGCCTCTTTGTTATGATGACACAAAAATATCTTTGATAGACCACGGTACTACTAGAAGCAGAAAAGGGCGCTACATCAGGAGTGAAGCTGCATGAATACGCGTATTGCTTCAGCTCAATAAGCTCGGTAGTATTAAGCTAGTGGGCTTAGCATACCAATAATAGGCATGGATTGAACTCTACACTGGACTGTGACCCGGAAAATAATTAAAAGCGAGACCGAAACCGATACCGAAACCTTAAGATCAATCTCGACTGACCGACTCGTTCAATTTGTTTCACTTCATCATCGCCCAATCGTGCATAACTCTTAGTGGAACCCCACCCACGATCACTACCAAGACTTCCTCCCTTGGCAGTTAACTGTCTGCAGAAAACCATCCCGCTGTTTCGTCCGAAAGAACCCCCACGTTACACCATGCCGCCTCGCCTAGGCTTCAAGAAGTCCCGAAAGGGTTGTCTTATGTGCAAACAACGCCGCGTCAAGGTACCCTCTTTTATACCTCCATGCAGCAGTGTGCCTAATGACGCCTTATAGTGCGATGAGAACCAACCGTGCACTGCGTGTGCGAGACATGGGGTACTGTGTGTTTATGCGGATGCGCCGGATGTACGATCGCGGTCAAGGGGACCTTCCACTGAAAACGTCAGTCGTTATCCTACTTGTTCTACTAAATAGGCATGACTAATCTGGCAATGTAGACCCGCTCTCAGGGAGAAATTGCCCAGCAAAAGTCCCTTGGTGCCAGCCCAGATCCATTGCCATACTTGGCCAAGTTTGTGAGAGGCCAGGAGCCCATCGAGCAGAGCACATGGCTAACGGATCTGGAGCTAATGCATCATCACTCAACATGCACTTATCTGACTTTGCCCCGTGCCAATGAGCTTCAACACATATGGCAGATTGAGATGCCCAAGCTAGCCTTGCGCCACGTTTATCTGCTACATCAGGTTCTGTCAGTTTCTGCCTATCACTTAGCCCACTTGAATCCGGATCGCCCTGAATTTCCTATATGCGCTTCGCAACACCAGAATGAGGCTGTCAAAGGTCTTCGGTCAGCCATTGGGTCTATCTCACAGGATAGTTGTGTGGAAATATTTCTTGCGTCGTCATTACTCTCCATCGGCGCTTTCGCTGGTTTCAGTACACAAAGCTCGGGTCAACAGCCTGGCATTGATGACCTTTTGGATGTCTTTGTTTTAATTCGGGGAATGAGTGATATCTTGAATAAATATCAGGCGACGCTCAATCAGAGTAGACTTGGGGGTCTCTTTGTAAGAGGAGGTCCATGCGAGTCGACGCCAGTCCTTACAGCTATTATCGACCAGCTTCGACAGATCACCATCCCGGAGAGCTTCGAGCCTGCGGTCTCGTCTTTATGTCATGAGTCCATTGTGGCTGCCATCACTTGGATTGAGAACAGTATTCAAACAACGGCCAATCCGGAATCACGTGTCGCCCTGACATTTTGTTTGTCTGTGAGTGCAGAATTTCTAGACCTTGTGAAACAACGAAACCCCATTGCGCTTTGTGTTCTCGCGCACTACTGTGTCGTTCTAAATCAGGTTGGAAGATCTACCTGGTATATGGAAAAATGGGGGAGATTCGTTGTTCTAGATATTTGGAAAGAGGTGGATCCACAGTGGAGGTCGTTACTTCAGTGGTGTATGGAATCTGTTGAATGTGAGACTCGTGTTGGATAAGCTTTTTGTCTTTTTTCTTGTAGTTTTGAAAATACAAAGGAGAGTACATAAGAAATAAGTGACAAAGTCAGCAATAGAATAGTGTGCACATCCACATCACCGACTTCGATGGTGCCCCGGTCTAAAACCCCATTCCGTCTTGATACTCTATCCCACGTCTTGAACTCTTAAACTCGAACCGAGACTTGTGACCGAAGACCGCTGGATAGCTCAGCTTCGTCCTTGGTCAAGGTCGAGCCACGAGGGACGCCGTGCTTCTTTTCGAATCGCCAATCCAAATAGCATACGACAGCAAGGTATTTAGCGAGGGGACTACTTTGTTAGAAAGCTGCTGAATGTATGGAATTGGAGATAAATCATACCTTAGAATGCCGGCCAGTACAAACACAACCCAGCCAAGGGCACAGCTTGTTCCAATACAGACACTGGTATTTCCGCGAATCATCATGAAAGCAACAGCGGCCCAAAAGACAACTTCCATAGCGTTAAGGATGAAGTAAGCTTTTGGGCTTCTCCAGCGTCGGAAACGGCTGACATGTTCGGAAAGTATCTCGTAAGAAATGATGATGAGAGATTTGGCGCCCTAGGAATATTAGAAATAGATATCTTGGGCCGTAGAACTGATTTACCATGCCAAGGCCCATAGTAGTGGAGCGACCGGGCGGTCTGTTGGGCAGTAGAAGTCGTGCACCAGATAGGGAAATGACCGCGATGATGAGAATGATCTGGACGATCTGGAGCGGGAGCTTGTTTCGGAGGGTGAAGAATGGCTCCATTCTTTTGATAAATGTAGGCACCATTTTGAAGGTTGGAAGAAATAAACAAGTCTAAAGATTGTGGTTCGTAAGATGAAGAAGCTTGTCAAAGATGTCGATGATGTTACCCGAAAGCAATGGCAACACCAAGAGTTTATAAACATTCGCGATAACAGAAAAATATCTAATTCAATCTAATACATGTCTTATCAAACTATCGCAACGCGGCAGTGTTGGATCTGCACAGCCCAAGCACGTATTCCATCCACTAAGCACTAAAGCAATGATAAAACTCTAACAGAAATGTTAAAGCCAGATCCAGCTCAAAGCTAAGTCTGGAAACATCAAATCTGAGTCTTGTCTTATGTAAAATCACGTTCTTGATTGGCTGCACGGGTTAGTCTCGGTTTCGGTCTCGGTTTCTGTTTCGGTGGAGAAGAGGTAACTCGCGGAGTCTTAAACACTTCAAAATCCGACTGTGAGTGTTAGGACCGTGCTTCGTAAGCTACACGCATCACTGACGTTTCTAGGGGCTGTTTCATTTGCTGAAATTCTATAAGAACACTATTAATACTAGTTGGGCAGTTACGGAAGTCACGGCAATTTTAGATAGTCTAATTCCGATCCAGTTACAGGTTATATTATAGTCTTTGACTCTATTCGTAACCTTCTTATTTCTATTTTTAAGGATTTTTGCTCTTTTAACAGAAGTACTGTACGACAGTTATATAATATACTAGGTCAGACGCAGATTAGGAAGGATCCGAGTGATGGGAAATTGACAATAGATCACGCAAAGACCCATCAGTAGTTGAATAGTATCTGTGGCAAACTCTTGAATAAAGGCGATCAAGCTCTATATCGGAGGTCGGAGTTAATCATCATATCATCCATGTCATGCAGGTTCCCAGTTAGGAAGATTCCCAATGACTTTGCACAACGTGTCAGCACTGGACTCGTCAGGCAGTCTGTCCCGTTCTGTAAAGGTCGCCTCGCTGATTGGCGATACAGAAGTAAGGAAACTCTCTGCGTTATTACAGGTATTCACTGTAAGCGGGCGTTCTTGGAAGCCATCTATGGTAAGATTTGCTATCAACGTCCTGGTTTCAACTGCACGCCCTATTTGTTGGACCTTGGAAATAACTCAAAACAGTAAGATCTACATGTTGGCAGGATGCGAGTAAGCAGCCCGAGGCAGACCTCTAAGATAAGGCACACTGGAATTGACTTGTAGTATCTGTCAGGCAGCACTGCATTGTTACCAGGATGAACTTTTGGCTCAGCTCCAACTTCCCCTCTTTCTATTTATTCATCATCTTGACCCTCCGTTCCACAACTGTTCTCCTTATCATGTTTGGTTATTTACCGCGATACCAATAGGTGCTCTATATTAGTAACAATCCCCAAGGTTGACAAATATCAACTTACTCCAATGAAACGCCAAAGGTCTTGGTCAAGCGACGACCAGTCAGGTAGGGCAAGACTACGGCTTGATCATCTTTGTGACCTCTGTAAGGGTTTCGAATTGCCTCGATTGGCCCAGAAGTCGCAAAACAATCAAGCAGTGGACGACTTCAAAATCCCGATTCCTGATACTCACGAAGAGCTGCGGTCGTCTTCCTGTGAAGTTTTCCGGTTACTCGCATGTATAAAACCATGCAGTCTGGACCCTTTGGAATGCAGTTTGATAGCTCGCAATCTAACTGACCGCTTCACACCTCACAGAACCACACCTCTTTCACATCCGGACACGACCCTTCTATCTATTGTTACAGAAAGTCAGCCAAATCCTGAAAAAACACGTCTCGGCCATGTGATAGCAGTTGAGCCATCAGATCAAGGACATCCCCCCTCTGAACATCAGGATTTTGGCTATCAAAATATAAATTTTGCGTTGATCAAAGAGTGGATAGAATATTGTCTCGACGAGCATGAAGAGGATTGCCCGCCAGCCATTCCCTCTCCAATCGAAGCTTTAGACGTCATCGACTGCACAGATCAAGAATGCATCAAGAAGGGGACACCAAAGCTTGTCAAGCTGCGGTCAGGTTGCAAGTATGCTGCCTTATCCTATGTTTGGGGGGATGTCAAAGATCATTTTCCCCAAGTTGTCAAGGATAGTGTCAAAGTTGTTTCTGAACTCGGTTGCAAATACTTATGGGTCGACCGTCTAGTATGTGAAATGAACTCAGGATGATAGGGGCTAACTATCTGCAGTGCATTCCTCAGGAAGTTAAAGACCTTAAAGAGGGGGAAGAAAAGGACAGACTGATAGCAAGAATGGATGAGATCTATTCGCAAGCGCATTTTACGATAGTAGACGCTGCTGGGGAAGATGGTAACCATGGTCTGGCTGGCGTTACTCGCCCTCGTAATCCCAACCCCGTGCTGCGATATGCTCACGTTCGTGGCGCAAAGCTCACCTACCTCGGCACACCCGCTGCGGAAAAGATACGGTCCAGCCGATGGGCTTCACGTGGTTGGACTTTTCAAGAAGGTATCTTATCCCGCAGAAGGATTTTCTTCACTGATGAGCAAGTCATGTTTCAGTGCAACAACATGACTTGTATCGAATCTTTCGAGATTCCCAAAAGTGTTCTACACCGATGCGATAAGCCATATAAGAAAAGATCAATCAAACTTGCGGACACTGAGGCTCTTCACTTAAGTTCTAAGAATATCGGGTCCCACTTGATGGAGTTCAGTAAGAGGAATCTTACGAATGATATTGATACTCCGAAAGCAATTTTAGGGGTACTCAATGACTTTCGTAAAGACGGAAAATGCTTCCACGTGAAGGGTAACCCAATTCACGTTCGTAAAGAGGATGGTCATCAAATCAATGCTTGGTACCATATCAAGCCTGGAATCAGAAACGATAAGTTTCCTAGCTGGTCCTGGACCGGCTGGAAAGGCGAAATAAAAATGACCAGCCACGGAAATGCTGATTATGACATTCAATTATTCGATAAAGACGGACATTCAACCTCACTCGACGAATACAGAGAGGCATGCGGAACAGAATCTTCACAAGAAATGGACTCTGTCATTCAACTGGAAGGGATGATGACAAATCTATCGTTCGAACTTATCCAATGGGATGCAGAGGCAAGTATTCCAAAGGAAACGGTGATGGAAGATGGCGCTTGGGCGATGCTTCCTTTGGCAGCCGATTTGACATGCTACTCGCCTTTGTACCTTGACGAGGCGTGGACGGGAATTGGTCACTTTGACCTTCCCGTCATGTTGCTGGAATCTGGGATTCAGTCGCGGGATCACAACGTTGTCATACTCGTTCTGGGAGAGAAGGATGGTTATTACAAACGAGTTGGGATGGTCATCTTGTGGGGGGAAGAAGATAGAGCGAAAGCAAAGCCAATTAAGTATCGAGATGGGGAGGAAAACTGGATAGAACCAGTATCGATACCGAAGCTCAAAGATTGTATGTGGTACAAGGGACTAAAGCATAAAAGCATACTATTACGATGAGTCAATCGAGAGCCATTATCTTATTTCATGGAGGAGGGGGATGGCTGAATGACTTCAAGACGCATGATGCTTATTGTCTGTTTGCTAGATGTAAATTATTAAACATAGAACCAGTTTCTCAGCCATTTAAGAATTAGAGATATTGTCCATATTGCTAGTAAAGAGTATATAAGAACGGTACTTATCATCTGGCGTATACTATCTTAGCTTCTCCGTCGTTTTACTTTATGGGACTTAACTCTGGTGGTGCTAAATCCTAAAGCAGTATGTTATGTTATCTCTATTAGTTGGAACGTGTAATCGTTAAGCCCTATATCTCCACGTCTTTAAGTCCCAATACATCCCGTGCTATGCCGACCGAATACCATGCAAACTTGACGCCATAGAGATCCCTAATCATATCAAGCCTCATCTGAAAAAGTGCCACCTGTTGAGGGGTGCTATGTATACTTGCAATCGCAATCGAGAGCGGCCACACCATATGATACATAACAGCAGTCTGGCGTCTCGGTGCCTTACGAGGTTGTCCTCTCGCATCAACCTCGCCAAAAACATATGGCAACGCCTTACAGAAAACGAGGATTGTCTTCTTGAGCGCCATATCAGAGATACCAGCCGTAGTTTCAGCTAATTGCTTTTCCTGAGGATCTAACGGACCTAGCCCAAGTAATAAAATCGAGCATTCATGAACCACTGTAAAGAAAACAATCATGCATGATGAAAAGAAACACCACGTGGCAGCTGTCCACTGTGAATCGAACGCAGCGATAGTTTGACCCTCTGGGCGTTTTTCAGTGGTTTGTTGCGGAGGCATGGTCTCCGCCTCGGCCGCAGCAAGTCCCTGCGCAATTTTCAAGGCTTGCTGGAGGACTTTTACAAGCATAACTTTCTGCGCGGCTGGTGGCGCGTTTGTATTCGTAATTTGCCTGGCTGCCCTGTAAAAGTCGGCACAGTGGGCAACGACCATAGCTAGGCGCAGTACAGGGTTTGCCGTATCCCTCTTGGCTTCGGGAATATCCAGACATTTCATAGGCTTCTTGGACATAAGCGATGGGACTTGCTAGGTGTTGTATTAGCATACTGCACATATGTCACATATTAAGGACAGGGTTTGTTGTAGGGGGTCCAAAGAAGCGCGGTCCACGTGTCGTTGACGAAGCTTTGTGGGGGGTACAGTACTTACCAAGTGGACAAAGATCAAACCGTACAACGAAGACGAAATGTCGGCTAGGACTTTCTGCCCGACCCGCTCGAATAGCATTGCTATGCCGTGCATATGCACGGTCTTGATATCTTGGCCTTGACACTCAAGGTCCTTCATTTGTCAGCCAAATTGTAGATCCCTAAGCTTGTTGGCAACGTACCTCAATAATTCCCAACAGCATGAGAGATGTCAGTGTCTCTTCCTTAAGACTTGCTCTGTTGGAGACACTAAGATCTCTGTTGACTGAATGCAACGCTGCTCCATAGTACTTCTTGGCTGTGATGTACAGCGTTGAAGATTTATAGTGCCTTGAAAGCGACAGGTACGCTACAGCAAGGGTTGTCGGGCGAAGGCACGACGTACGGTCGGAATTCCTGTACATTCCCTCCAGGAAGTCAAAATGACCTCGCAAGACCCCCGGAGAAGGGTACACACAGTATTCATGAAGGAAGAACGTCAGGGACTCTTCTTCAAGGGACGGCTGTGGCTGACGAAGCACGGGCGCAATCAACTCTGGGTTTTGGAAGCGAACAACCATTTTCCCAACAGGGCCGCTTTCCTTGTACCCTTCGCCACTCGATGTACTTGAGCCACTGGGCTTCTCACGCTCCAGTGTCTCACCAGGCTTCCCGTAGTACCGCACGGCCAATGGGCGATCATAACCCGGACAAGGAGCCTTGTATTTCTCGCATCGTTCACATCCCGGGCGTCTTCCATCACACTGCCAAGAAAAGAAGAAGAGATTAATATCAGATCATGCAGGGGGCTCAATACGGATTGATCTGTGCGTGACATACCTTGACTCTTCTCTTTCTACAGCGGGTACAGCCGCGACTCAGCGTGCCTGGAAAGACCATGATTGGTGCTAATACTAGGGTTGGGTTAATGTGTTAAATTAGGCGCCGACGGCAATAAACAGTTCCCGGTGACGCTTTGACCGGTTGACGTTGCGTATTTCTTGTTGGTCCGAGTTGGTGGTTCACCGGTTCCTCAATTTAGTTTGAGGAGGTGGGGAAGTTTCGTGTGAGTCAGCAAATGGAGGGTTTTGATTGACTCTGATAAGATCACGTGGTGCACGGTCTGTCGTTTAGATCAGCGGCAAATTCCCTCGATTTTGCTCGCAAAACCATCCTCTTTTGGATCGATTCCTGCAGGATTGTGGCGCTCGGTCCACTACGCCACAAGATCCGTGTCACCAGCCACAGCCTACCCTAAAGTGAAAAATGTCGGTTTCGTGATCGCATAGCATCGCGTCTGTACGGTTCTCCATTCCATTGATACAGTGTAATAATTTCTCGTTCGAGTGCCCGATCTAGTGTTTACTATATTTCACGCTTGTTTCTAGTATTCTTGGGGTAGATTACCAAGTCAGAATAATTTCAATACTTTTGAGTTATTACCAACATGTGAGCCAGGTGGATTCTGATAATGTCTCACGCAACAATCAACAACAGCATGGAATCATCTTATATATCAACAAATACCTACACTAAAACCCAGTTCCAAGGAACCACTTACCATCATCGTGAAGAAACAACTTGTCGTTGGAAACTTAGCGGCTACACACGTGGCGCTTGTTATGGGTGAAACGGTGATGTCACATCGCGCTCGGAAATACGGCTGTAGTACGCATAGTTAGGCGAAAGTTATCGGCGAATTTTCATCCTATTACAGTCCAATTGGACATCAGACATTCTCAACGGTCAACCCCATGGCACACAACTGCTTTCTCCGGGAAGGAATCGTGAGATGTCAGAAATGGCCGATTTCGCACAGACTTACCCCACGCTGTACGAGTCTCATATCTCCAGATCCGAAGTTCCGTACGGACCGGACTGTCGGTGACGCAGATGATGGATCCTTATCTGGCGGGGAATTGATAAGACAACGGATAAGACGACAAATGCAACCACAACCCACCGGCTAAGTAGACGATCTCGCTACCATGTCTATGCCCGCATATAAACGAGATAAGAAACACGTTTGATCTGATATCTGACCAATCCAAACGTTGTTTCACCGGGTTTTCAATACTCCCGTTCCCGGATCGGAGACAAAATCCCTATCATCCTTCGCCTATCGAGCGATTGAGCGGTTTCGACTGACAGCTCTCGTAGATTAACCTAATTCAGCTGTTCGCTTCTGCATAGACTTACTAATTGAGAATGGGACTGTCTATAGCAGTGAGAGCTATCGGGGAACCGCGATAACGAATCTGTGGAGGGGATCTGCAAGGCGTACTTGACAGAATAACGAATCTAATCAGACTAAGACTGATCTTTTTATAAGAGTGACAAAGTCCTTCTTCTTGGCATAACCAGCAGGGCAATTCATCTTCACCACAAGCTTCCATCATGAAGTATTCACTCACCAGCCTTGCCTTGAGCGCAGGCGCATTTGCCTCTTCACTTCCCGTTCACATCGAGACTCGTGAGCCACTCACCTCTCACTTGGCTAATATTCACGTGAGATTCGCTCAACCAACATCTGAATCTTTGACATTCACATATGGCTCTTGCACAGCCAGTTCGCCTTCCGATGCTCATCACACTATCGCTACAACGGACAGCGTGCGTATGTCGCGATTGGCCTGGGCCATCCCTGTTGGCACTCATGACAAAGGGTGTATTTCGGCATGGAAACGCGATGGTAGCCTTGCTGGTCGAAGTGACGTTCAGAAACTTCATCGCGTAAAGCGAAGGGCACCTCAAAAGAGAGGAAAGGGTAAGCCGATCTCAATCCCATGCGAGGTCTCATCACTAACAAATTTCAGACTCGATTGTCATGACTGAGGAGAATGGCTTTGATGTTCTAGGTCCATGGTTCGACGGCGTGGCCCACCTCACAAAGACGAACATCACCACCATCGACGAAGACGCCGCAAAGTCCAAAGAAATCGCCATCGTCGGCGCAGGCATGTCCGGACTGATGACCTACCTAGTCCTCTCCCAAGCAGGCATGACCAACATCAGCATCATCGAAGCCAGCCAACGTCTCGGTGGCCGAGTCCACACAGAGTATCTGTCCGGTGGTCCCTTTGACTACTCCTACCAAGAGATGGGACCCATGCGTTTCCCCGCAACTTACAAGAGCCCCGAAACTAATGAGACGATGAATATCACTGATCATCAGCTTGTATTCCAACTTGCTGATGAGATGAATAATCTTAACAATCATGACAAGAATTTGAGTGTTGACTTCATTCGCTGGATACAGTCTGACCCCAATGGCCTGTCTTACAAGAATGAGTTCAAGCTTCCAAACGGCATGCCTCCGACTCTTGCCCAAATCGCAAAAAACGCTTCCCTTGGTGTCAAGACAGCGCTCAGCGAGGAAAATCAGGATTTGCAGGCAAAGGTCAATGCCTACATGCCCGGCTCAGAGTTCAGCACCCTTATGGCGAAAAACATGTTCAAAGCTCACAAGCAATGGCTCGAGACTGGTCTTAACGGTCTCGGCGGCGATCAATGGTCAGAGTACGCTTTCATGGTCAACCACCTCAAGGCTAGTCTGAACAGCACAGATGTTCTTGGTGACTGGTCTGCGGCTACTTTCTGGGACTCGCTCTACGAAGGCTTGTACTTCTCTGCTGCGAGCTACAAGACCATTGATGGAGGTCTGAACAGACTGCCGCTCGCTTTCCATCCTCACGTTGACGATATCACTACCATGGGCCGCAAGATCGAGCGTGTCAGATACAGCGATTCAACGGACAAAGTCACACTTCAGTGGCGAAAGCAGTACAACGACACAGAGTTCCAGGACTCTACATTCGACTACGCCGTCATCGCCGTGCCCTTCTCCATCGTCCGACGCTGGCGTCTTCCAAGTCTTCCACCAACCATCTCCAACGCCATCAAGGGTCTGACATACAGCTCCGCCTGCAAGGTCGCCCTCGAATTCTCCGAGCGTTTCTGGGAACACTATGAGAATCCCATCTACGGAGGATGCAGTACCACCAGTGACATTCCAGGTATCGGATCCATCTGCTATCCTTCATACAATATCAATGGCACTGGCCCTGCTACTATTCTAGCTAGTTACCAGAGCGGTGACATGGGTGTTCGCCTAGCCAGTATGTCAGAGGAAGAGCATGTCCAGATGGTTTTCGATGCTATGGTCGATATCCATGGCGAGCAGATTAGGGAATTGTATACTGGCAAGTTCAACAGGAAGTGCTGGGCTCTTGATCCTCTTCAGTCTGGAAGTTGGGCCAGTCCGACGGCGGGACAACATCAGCTTTACATTCCCGAGTACTTCAAGACTTATGATAAGGTGAGTGATCTTGATTGATTTTGAGGGCTGAGCTAACAAGATGGCGTAGATGATCTTCGTGGGCGAGCATACCTCTTACACTCATGCTTGGATCGCCTCTGCTCTGGACTCTGGCATTCGTGGCGCAGTTCAGCTTTTGCTAGGTACGCATAAGTCGGAGGTGTTTGGTGGAACGCATGCTAACCAGTGGTAGAACTTGGCCTTATCGATGAGGCGAAACAGGCTGTTGAGAAGTGGATGGCGAGATGGATCGAGGTGGTAAGTTGACTTCACCTCTTCTTATCACAGAAGCAGATGCTAATTTTTCTTAGTAAATACTCCAAGCCAACACCGTGATTGGACCGTGAGTTGTTTCATTACACGTTGGAAGCAACGTGACGATTGATGAAAATTATTAGATATAGATTATTAAGTAAATATACTGTGAAATATCACGCTGAAAATGAGATCAATACTTGAAACCACCCATCCTCTCCCTCAAAGTACCCTCAGGATCAGCCTCAAGCTGGAGTTGCTTAAACTTGGCATAATCCTTATAAGTCCCCGTAACATTCTGATCATACATAGCATCATTCATAAAAAGAGGCAAGTACGCATCCGCAGCCTCTCCATTCTTCTCCATCCACTCAGGCAACTTCTCCTCAATCCAGTCAGACAGATCGCGGGAGAACTGACGAACCATGTTATCGAATCTCTTCTCAACCCAGGCGCACTGGATCTCGAGAAGGACGCGGTCAGGATCGCTGGTTGTGAAACCGATTGCGTTTCCGCCGCGGGCTTCGGTGTTCTTGCCGATGGCGGCAGGGAGGGGTTGGAAGTCGACGGAGCATTGGGAGGCGAGGCCGCGGAGACGCTTGAAGTAGTCTTTTGTGATGGCGACCCACTTGTCGGTAATTTGCTTGTAGACTGTTGAGTCCTTGGGGAAGTAAGGGATAGTGGCAGTTCGGAAAGAGATTCTCGAGTTCAAGAGAGAAACTCCAGCGCCGTTGGACTTGAGTAGTTCAGGATAAGATTGTGTCTTGGTGGTTGAAAGAGTAGACTTGATCTTCAAGAAGTCGGCGAAAGGACCAGTAGTCGGGGGCTTCTCGCCATCGTAGAAGTAAAACATGAGGTTGATTCTGCTGCTTCCGGTGAGGATCAGACTGGTTGTAATGATGGCAGCCTTGGGGTCTTCGTTGCTGTATGGGATGAACTTGTGCATGGCTTCGTAGAGTTCATCGGTCTTGGACTCGTCGTAGGTGCGGATACCTCCCCAGACTTTACCGATGGGGTAGGCCTTGACGGTGAATTTTGTGACGATTCCTAGAAAGGTTAGAATTGATATCGAGGATGGGTGTTGGGGACTTACCAAACTGACTGCCACTTCCTCGGAGTGCAACAGCGAGGTCGGGCTGAGACTCAGCATCGATGTTGACGATGGTACCGTTGTGGTTAACCATCTCCCAAGAAACGATGTTATCAGCAGCCAAGCCATACTGAGCACTCAAGAAAGAGATTCCACCCTGCGTCAAAAGACCACCAACACCGACCAACCCCAATCGTCCACCAGCAATAGTAACACCATCCTTGTTCAATTGAGAGATAACATCATTCCACTCGCCACCAGGCTTGACATAAGCAATCTTCTTCTCAGCATCGTAAGTGGCACCAACCATCTCACTCAACGAGATAAGCACACCATCTCCAGCAGTAGCATGGTTGGGATTGGGGTCATGACCACCGCTCTTGGCGGCGAACTTGACGTCAGGGTACTTGTTCAAAATGGTGACGGCTGTGGAAACATCTTCTGCTGACTTGGCGCTGATGACACAGGCGGGCTTGATCTCGCGAAGAGCTGTGGACCAGTAGCCGGATGACTCTGAGTTGAAGTTGATTGTGTAAGGGAGAGAGACTTTCTTGGGGAGGGCTTTGGAGATTTCGTTGCAGGCTTTAGTGGTTGACTCGCTGGGTGCAGCGAATGCTCCAGCCGCCAGGGAAGAGATTAAAAGGTGTTTGAGATACATCTTGAACGAAAAGAGGGAATAATGGTTGGGATTGTTTGTTAAGAAACTCTAAAGATGAGTGAGTCCATTGTGGTATTTATACGGAGGTACAGATCGACAGGTAGCTCAACTGTCAGTCTAGAACGACAGGTCCTGCACTTGACGCGGACCTCCATAGTTCGCCGGCCGGCAGTTGGACAAAGCGCGTTTCTATTCGTGCTCGTTTGACCTGAACTCGTATCGACCACTGATCATCTTGGACTCATTTCACAGCGGGGGCAGAAACTGACAGGTCTCTTGGCGTCTGCATTTTCAGTTATGGAACTTCGTATCTGCAGTTGCTCCGAGAGGGGTTGTTTTTTAAATTACTCAAAAGAGTAAATACCACGGACACTCTAACTGTATTTCCAGCGTCAAATGGATTATGTGTTTTTATTGTTTCTGCTCCGCTCCATCAATGATGGTCATTATGTGTCAATGCGTGTAGAATAAAGTGTCAAGATCAGGAACTTCAACGTCCAGTAATCTCCACAATCTCCACGGCCCACGCGACGACCCTTCATCATATCATCCATGACCCCTGCTTCGGGAACCGCGAATCACCAAGCTAACCAATTAAAGCCGTTGTTTCACGCTAAAACGAGTCATGCGAAACAATTGTCAACGCTCGGGTTAGTTTGCGAGCTGCTTACCCTAATCTTCAATTCAATCCGATGAGTCTATGCGGAATAAATGCACAGACGGGGAACTTGAAACAGATAGCTCAGGTTGATCATTCAGCTGTCGTAAAAATAGCCCCACAGATTGACAGCGTGGAGTCGCAATGTAAGTGGAGGTTTTATGAGGATGGACGATTGATACGTAATGAAGTAAGATTCTGCAGGGAAAAAGCAAAGTTGGGATGGTAGGCTTGTTTTCAGCTTGGTTTGCGAATGTAACAGTAACACAACAATCCAGTATATCAATTGTTAAAAACGGTAATTGTCGCGAGCCTACAGAAAGCTCTGATATTCAAGATATTATGATATGTCGTCGGATTCATTTCCAATCTTCGCACAACCAGACAAGCTTACACTAGATTGCTTTCTCGAGACACCTGTCAACACCCGTATCTCTCGCTAAGCCGATTCCAATTGAAACCTTACCTACCTATGGAAATGATACAGCCTGCCCTATCCCGCACTCTGTGCTATCGAAACCAAAAAACAGGAAGCTGTCTGACTGGTCAAGTGACAAGAATATAGCCTCCCCATCCAGTATATTGTCTGCCTGGTTATATGAAGCCTGAGCACTACGCCCAGCTGGTAGGTTTTGAAAGCCTACTGTCGCGCTTGATCCCTTTTCTGGCGTAGTGTAGTATCGGAAAAAGGCAGAATTACTCGACTCTTCGAAGAAGATGGCCTCAAAATGATATATCCCATCTGTATCGACCTTCCCCAGGATGAACTCGATAGTAAGTTGTGTACCAAGGTTGCCCTGGGAGAACTCGTAGACAATAGTATGTCCCTTGGTAGGGTCAAGGACCAGATCATCCCAGTATGGTAAAAATGCGATTGGGTGGATGAAATCCGATGGAAGCTGTTGGTTGAGTGGGTCAATCTCTGGAAAAGTTGTTATGTAGCCGTTTGTGTTGATAAAGACATGACTTTGTGAAGTTCCTGCAAGACCCCCGTCCCATGGTACTATAATCCGGCCCATGCCTTCATCTCGGTAAATGTCATCACTAAAAAGGGGAGTCGGGCTGGCCAACGCCACTGTAGTCAGTGGATCCACGCTATTACACCCGGTAGTCGTAGTAGGCTCCTCGGTGGTAGTCGAGGTGGCTTCCTCAGTGGTTGTAGTAGGGCCCTCAGTAGCGGTCGTAGTAGACTCCTCAGTAGTAGTTGTGGTAGGTTTCTCAGCAGCGGTTGTGGTGGCTTCCTCAGTAGTAGTCGTAGACTCCTCAGTGACCGTAGACTCATCAGTAATGGTTGAAGATTCTTCAGATGTGATTGCGGACTCTGCAGATGACTCTATCGTCAGAGTAGATGTAGGTTCAGACGCGAAAGTGTCTGTGGATGAAAAGAAATCTGAGGACAGTGTGCTGGCGGGAGGGAAAAAGTCGGACGAGGCAGTCGTGGTAAAAGAAGACAAAAGGGAAATAAAAGACTCAGAAACAATTGGAGTCTCAATTGAAGTAGTGAAAAGAATCGAGGAAGAATCCTCGGGTGACGAATCTGAAGCGACAGGCGTTGCTTGGCCTGCTAGAGATGAAGTGGATGATTCCCCAGGATTGAACGATGGCGTTATCTCGGTTGTTTCAGGGAAAGGCTCGCTGGATTGTGACAGCTGTGCTGATGGAACAGCTGTCGAAGATATATCTTCAGGGAAGGTTGCCGTCTTAGTAAGGGCAGTTTTCATCGTCTCAGCGATTGTGGAAGGTTGGGTTGGCTCGGTGGTGGCGGCTTCCGCAGGATCAAGTCCAATGATTTGCCCATTCTGGCATTGCTCGACTATTTCAAGTTAGTACCGGGTCTTGACGACATTTAACAGCAGCTTACCTGCATAGACACGTAGAGAAATAGGCACACAGCCTGGTGGACTTGATGTAAAAGTAATATACACTTGTCCGCTCTTGTCCTGACAGAATCCAGCGTTGGTATTAGGCAAGGCTCTGTTAGAAAACACAAGAGTGCCAGCGACATTCGAAAACTCTGTCGTAATAGCGTCCTCGGGCGGCGCTCCCTCGCTACGAAATTGCTTGTAGGATTCGCCATCGTAGTTGATTGGATCTTGCAGATCGAAAAGCTGCCCATCTCCAAGACGGAAGGCAACAGCATTGGTGCAGATATCGACGTTGGTGTTGCCGTCGCCGATGAAGCCGCCTGGTGATCTTTTGAAGATGTCCCGTTTGTCATTATCTACTTGGGGAGATACGAAGAAGATAACTGCTTGCCCTGAGACAGGTTCGGAGCTAGTTGGGGTTGCCTCGGTTGAAGTTACCAACGTGGGTAGGAACCTACTACCCGAGTCTGTAGCTGTGACTGCTGGCTCTTCTTCTTCGTCCGTCGTGATGGCAAAGTCAGAGGTAGTGAAATCAATGAGAGTCGCGGGATTCTCGTTGATCTCAGAAGCCTCTGTCACGGCTGATGGAGGAACCGTAGTAGATCGATTGGAGAAAAAAGGCGGGACAATTCCTCGTGTCGTTGGAAAGCTTGGCAATGATGGAAAGTCTGGTTCCGCAGTCTCGGAAGCTATAGCGACAAGATATGTCGATAGATACGTGTAGCAGACGACTCCATCGTTCACTTGAGGTTCCCCGAAGAGCTGCAGGCCAGCGATAGCTTGAGCGGGACCGCCAAGGGCGAGAACGAGATGCCACTTCATGATCAGAGCCTGAGTATGTGCACTGGCGATGAAGCTTGGGCGAGGGACCCGTTGGATTTAACCCTGGATTTATTCCCGTAAGAAACTGTTTAGCTCTGGTGGTGTATAGTAAATCAATATGGATCGATTTAAGATGAGAGTTAGTAAGCCATTTTAGACGCCATCTGTAGGGCAACCATTATGAATCGATCTACAACCAAGTCCAGCCAGTCACTTTAGCTGTTGGTTGAATGGTAATAAATATGTTTCAATTTAAGATTAAGTCCAGCTAGCCACTTCGACCGCCATCTGTAGGGCAAAGGCCGATACAAATTCCAGATTTCCAGTTCCTCCCTTGCAGTAGCGGCCTGGATTGTCGTGAGAAGGCTCCCTTGCGCAAGTGGCAATTGCCATTCGCTGCGGACCTTTGACTGCGATTCAGTGTCTTAGTCGGACCAACAGGCCAGCCTTATGTCCTAACTGGATCCTTAATCATGTTGACCTTGCTGATGTACTGTCAGCCTTAAGCTTACCGTTTTAATCATCCTAACAGTTGGTATAAATTGTCTATAAGATCTTACGCCCTATAAAAACAAGCTTTCTGCAAAATCCTTTTCAAGCGCCTTACCCTGAAGAGGAAGCCCGAACAATCCCAAGAGGGCGCATGATCCATTTAAATGGTTAACAAATAATAAGGGCGCAACGAAGGAAAGAGGCTTTAAAATCCTTCTGTGCTGAGCGATCGGCTTTCATCGTCTCTTTCATTATTCATTATCTCGCACTTAACATCGTGAACCGCTGAAGAAATTACGTCTCAAGTTTCCTATTACCAGTCATCCGATGGAGCACTCACGCACCAAAATGCCCGACTGTCCTGTGGCGTTGACGCAAAAACTCGTTCAGATCGACTCCTCGAGCCCGACCCTTGGTAGTGTCGGCGGTCCCGGAGAGACTGAGATCGCGACCTACGTCGCGTCGTGGCTTAAAAGCCGCGATATCGAGGTTCATTTGATTGAACCTACCAAAGGCCGGCCTTCAGTCATCGGTGTAGCTCGCGGCTCAGGCGGGGGCAAAAATCTCATGTTCAATGGCCATCTCGATACAGTTACCTTGCTTGGCTACGAGAGTGACCCTTTGAGTGGGAAAATCGAAGACGGGAAGCTTTACGGCCGCGGCGCTGCAGACATGAAATGCGGACTAGCAGCGGCTATGGTGGCTTTGGTCAATGCGAAAAAACTCAACCTTAGGGGCGATGTTATCTTTGCGGGTGTAGCAGATGAAGAAGATACTAGCATCGGAACGGAGGACATACTGCGCGCTGGATGGAGAGCTGATGCTGCTGTTGTCAATGAGCCGACAAATCTCGAGATCATGCACGCCCATCGCGGCTTTGTGTGGTTCGAGGTCAATATTCATGGCGTTGCGTATCATGGCTCCCGCCCGGATATGGGTGTCGACGCGATTTCCAAAGCTGGACATTTCCTGGCCGAATTGGATCGCTATGCCGATCGTCTTGCGACCAGAAAGGGTGGTTATGCTGGTAGCCCTTCCGTGCACGCTTCAACCATCAAAGGAGGTGAAGAAATTTCCTCATACCCAGCAAACTGTACAATCACTATCGAGCGACGTACAGTACCAGGGGAAACACCTGCGAGCGTTGAAAAGGAGCTTGTTGAAATCCTGGAGCGAATCGCAAAGTCAACACCAAAGTTCAAATACGACATCAAAGCAACATTTAATCGATCTCCATTTGAGCTGTCAACGGACCACGAATTTTCGCAACTCGTGGGAGGAACTCTTCAATCTACGACCGGAGAAAAGTTGCCCTTTAAAGCGGCTCCCTACTGGACTGACTGCGCTTTATTGGCTGATGCAGGCATTCCTGCGCTGTTGTGGGGGCCGAAGGGAGATGGGTTGCACTCTAAGAAGGAATGGGTTGAGGTAGAGTCCATTAAGACTGTTACTGAGGGTCTGACTGCGATTGCAGCTAAGTTCTGTAAATAGCCTCTATAGTTTTTAAAACGCAGCTTGATAAGCCCAATTTTGCTAAGGCTTTTCAGATGGCATTACATGCCTTCGTGATATCGTAGAGTTTCGCATGTGGCAAGAAGCCGTAGGGAAGAGACGGAGAGGGAAGCGCCAAAACAAACATGACTCGGTCCATCGTCCTTATCGACCGACCAACTCTGCCACTTATCCGACGTGCGCCCTCTGTCTACTATGTTGTGTGATCTAATCCTTTGGCCCTGAGAATGGGGCCCACGGATCAATCAGTAAAGCTGGAAATGTCGCTTTTCAACGCCCTCTACCACATATAAGCGCCCTCCTATCACAGAAATAGTGAGTGGCTGCTTTAAAAGTCCATAGTCCGAACTTCTCAAGTTCCCTGGAGAAAGTACATAGAGTAGTGGCATTTATAATGTATAGCGCACTTTCCCCCGGATCTGTCGGTTCGGACTGTCACTCAATTTGGCCTGGTTCACGATGTCTTGCCTGTTAGTTACAAAACAACACCTGCATTCCTTATGGTAAGCCAGACCTCGATAGAATTCCACATCCATCCAGCAGCCTCAATTGCTGCTCGCCGTAAACTTGCATACCTGCTACTTATGTATTATTCAAACCCCAGTCCTCCGTTTCTTTCTGGCTTTCTCCCCTGACCTGATGTTGGGGCGCAATGTAATATCCAAGGTTTGATGTCTCATCTGAGGTCCAATGCTGAATTTATCTCTACCCTAGCGGAGACAATTGAGGAACTAGGGGAGGAAAAAGGATAAAATTGTTCCGATAATAAGTGTTGAAATCTCGTCCTGTCATCCTCTATCCCACTCCGCTATCGGACCACATGCTGTAACGAGGTTCCAACTCCGCGTCACCCCGACCTTGCCGAAACCAACCCCCACAGCCTAGTTTTCTTAGTGAGCTATCAGAGCAAATCAGATGATCTGATAAGATAATCTTAGATCACCACCTGAAAACGACAGGGTCTCATCAGTTGCCAAGATTCCTCTAGACCGTCTACAGCACTGGTCAAACTCATTCTCGTATAGTGATCGGGCTTGGCGTGGGATAAAGAAAATGTACTTAAAAGCGCAAGACCGCTGTAAAATCGTTGCTTAAAATTTATCGCGCATTCACCATGTCTAGTGAAATCACGCCCGCGAGGCAGTCTGCTTCGGCGAATAACGAGAAAAGCGCGAGGAATACTGAGAAGAGCACTATTGATGCTGAGATACAGCAACATGGCGTCGCACCGACTCCAACCGAGGCTATTCGTAAGCTTTGGACCAAGTCCCCTCTCATGGTCGCTTTTGGCGGGTAAGCCCCCGATCCCAAACATTTGTACCCAGGATACTAACAATCAAGATTGTTTGTCATGAACTTCTGCATGGTCTTTGCTGCTTCTTCCGCCGGTGTTTACGACCCCTACGCTACAAGCCATTTCCAGGGCCATTCACTTATCGCAACGGCCAACATCGTTCACGGGATTGTTCGAATTGTTGGCTACCCTCTTATGGCCAAGGTGGCAGATGTAAGTAGAAAATGACTCCGACGTTTATGCACACACGAAGACTAACACCTGAGAAGCATGTTGGACGTCCGCAAGGATTCGCTGGGGCCGCGATCAGCATGGCTTTAGCGAACGTACTCTACGCTTCCTGCCGCAACGTAGAGACATACCTGGCTGGAGGCATTTTCGAGTCATTCGGAGATACCTGGTGGACTATAACCGAACAAATATTCATCGCAGAAGTAACATCCCTCATCAATCGCGGTTTTCTCTTTACGCTTCCAGAATCTTTAGCAGCCATCCCGACATTATACGCCGGCACATATCTTGGCGAGCACATGCTGCTCAATTCCTCATGGCGCTGGGGTTTCGGCATGTGGGCTGCCATAATGCCCTTTTGTGCCTTGCCTACCATTGTCATCATGATCTTCATGAGGATGAGAGCTCGGAAGAAGGGCATTGAACAAAAGCGTACTTCTCTACGAGCTGCTTCCGAAATACCCGAGGGTGCTTCTCTGCTGGTACAGATCAAGCAAGTCCTTTATATACAGTTGGACGTGGTTGGTGCATTCCTCTTGCTGGGCGGTCTTGCCATGACTCTTCTTCCCTTGTCTATCACGGGCAGGAGAAACACAGAGCGATGGTCTGAGCCGTCTTCCATTGTGCTTCTGGTTGTCGGAGTCTTGACATTTGTCGGCTTCTTAATCTGGGATGGGCGATATGCTAAAAAGCCCATTGTTCCGTTCCGCATGATTAAGAACCGCAATGTTATTCTTGCTTGTGCTTCGGTCTGCCTGATTGCCATGTCCGACTCGACTTATCGGACTTTCGCACCAAGTTTTCTACAGGTCGCTGGCGGTTACTCACCCGGCCACGCCGTGAGAATTGAGTAAGTCAGCGCGCTCTATGTGTATCCCCGTCGCTAATCATTTGCACCAGTAACGCTCGACGAGTTGCTCTTAATCTCGGTGGTCTTGTAATTGGTCTCGCCATCCGATTTGTAAAACATACCAAGCCCTTCATCATCCTGGGCTTCATCATGGTCGCTCTCGCAAACGGCCTGCCAATCTACTTCACTAATATTGACGGTTCTCGAGTTGCTAATGAAGCTGCCTTGACTACTGGCCAAACCCTTCTTGGTCTCGGTCGCGGTTTCGCTCAAGTCCCACTTCAAGTCGCCCTTCAAGCTGCAGTTCCCGATCATGAGATCGGTATTGCAACGGCAATGTTTCTATCATCTTCTGGATTTGGTGCCAACGTTGGAAACAGGTAGGTGTCCCGCCACTGATGTGCAGACCATTAGCTAATACGATAATTAGTATCGGTGGAGCGCTCTGGAACACCCTTCTCCCTCGACGACTCCAAGCAAATTTGCCCGAAGCCGCCAAAACTAATTCGACTGCTATCTTCAAGTCTATCGTAGTGGCCCAGGCCTATGAACCCGGTTCCGAGATCAGAGACGCAATTGATCTGAGCTACCGCACAACGCAACAGACTCTGGCTATTGGGTCCTTGTCTATCTCAATTCCGCTTCTTCTAATGATGTTCTTCTTCAAGAACGTTGCACTAGAGACCGAGGACAAGCAGAAGGACAGAATTGCCAAGGAGCAACTAGCTGCTGCGGGCCAGACTGGTCACACCGTTGACACTTCTTTGACCAGGTCAAGGACAAAGTAGCACCTTTCTATTGTTTTTAGACCTCAGCTGAACATATTTCTGATCGCAAATTCAAGACCCTTGTGCATTAGCGCCACATCTGTCTATTATCAACACATCGTTCGGCACTCATAGGATGAACGGTTCATAAGGAACTGCTACCAAACTAGAGCTACTTGTAATAACGAACAGTAGCAGCATTGGGTCTTGCTTCACTAATGGTGCCAGCTTGGTCTGACGGGTTCCTCATTTGGCCAAAGGAGGGTCGGGTAGGGGGAGTTTCTGACCAAGATCTGCAATGGAACACCGCACTCGCTACCCGTTGCAGTAGACCTATGCAAGCTTCAGTTTGGGATTACAGGCTCCGCCCTTGCCAAGCCTCTAGTAGCTGCGTTGCTTACCACCTTGCGAATTCCTCATCACCTAGAAAAAAAAGAACAGAAAAAAGAAAAAAGGGCCTCGCTGTTCGGCTGCTCCTAAAGAAATGTCGCGAACATGATAGAAACATAATGAAGATCAAAATGACCAAATGGATGCGAAAATGGCCGGGGAAGATGAGCTATGTGCAGTCTCCTCTCGCTGGGATCAGGCTGTGAATGTGCATTTTCACTATCAATCGCACCCCTGGAATATTGGCAGGACTGCATTTCAGCTTCTGCCCAACGGCGGGGGCGGCAAATGCGACCCAATTACCGACGAGAGCAGAGTCATATCATTCAAAGCAACGTGCGAACGGCGAACACCGATTGGAGGGGTTGAGTGGTGGCTGGTTCTAATCAACCATAAGAAGAGACCGGCATCCTCGTGGAGGTAAATAGCGAGCGATAGTGCGAACCCTTCCGGAATTCTCGACACCCACCAAGGAACTGAAACCTGCTTATGATCATTTACCGCCAGCCTAACTACCACCGGGGACATACAGAATCAACTAGAACGTCATGTCAGATGGAACAAACGAAGCACTCTCGAATAGCGACGAGCTCGATTCGGGAACATCTTCTGACCAAGCTTCTGATCACGAATCCAGCGACAACGATGACGGGCCTGCTGACTCTGTGGAGAATGAGCAAGATGAGATCGACTATTCCCAACATCCCTTACACAAATTGCTTCACAAGATGGCCAAAGATAAACCACAAATCTCTCAAGACGACCTTGATGAGCTTGGAACATTGCTCGGGCAAGAGGACACACAAGTTGACCTTCCCAACAGCAACAATGAAACGGCCCTTCACGTCGCAGCTGAGGCGGGACTGGTAGAGGCAGCTAGAATGCTCATCGATGCTGGGGCCAGCCTCACGGAGAGAGACGACGATAAACGGCAACCGCTGCATCTAGCTTGTCGGGAGGGCCACACCGAAATGGCACGGCTGCTTCTCGAGAAGGGAGCCGACATTGAGGCGGTACAATATCAACAGGCAACTGCTCTCGATGACGCTGCGCATTGGGACCATCTGGAAGTTGTTGAGATGCTTCTGGATTGGGGCGCAAACAGCCAAGTTGTCTGTCATGATGATTGCTCTCTTCTACATAGAGCAACGTATCAAGGCCATGACAAGATAGTCCGTGCTCTACTTCAGGATAGCAAAGCAAATCTTGATGCCCCTGAAGGTGTTGATGGTTTGACGGCGTTACACTATGCTATCTGGAACGAGAACATGGAAATCCTTTCTATCCTGCTTGACAATGGGGCGAGGCTTGACGTTCAAGATAAAGACGGCTGGACTCCTTTGATGACGGCAACGAGGCGGTTCCCGGAGTGCATCCCGATCTTGTTAGGGCAGAAAGAGTTCAACGGCCAACTTGAGATACCTGACAATGAGTCATATACACCTCTGCTAGAAGCCAGCAAGAATGCTGAACTGGAGACTGTGCGCCTTTTGATCAATGCAGGTGCAGACTGCAACGCCCGGGATAAATGCGGGAGGACAGCATTGCATTTGGCAATTAAGAGAGGGTTACCAAGTATCGTCAGTGTGCTCTTGGAAGATTCAAAGGTCAACATAAATGCACAAAGCAACGATCTAAAAAATACACCGCTTCATCTGGCTAGTGGTGTGAGACCAATTAGCGAGAATGAAACGGATCCCGTCTCTGTACCAGACGAGTTGATCATCTATGAATATGAGTACGAAGAGGGTCAGTATGGTACCATAGTTCAGTACCTCCTCGAGAGAAAGGCCGACCCGAGAGCAACAAACAAAAATGGCGAGACAGCATTGCATTATGCTGCAGCAAGTGGCGACCCCAGCAGACTTGAGAGTATCATGAACGTCTTGAACAAAGAGGACATGACAACGCAAAACGGCAAGGGTTGGACTGCGCTACACTCGGCCTTGAAAGGGAAAGATCCTATCGCTGCATTGTCTAGCCTGTTACACTCTGGGAAGTTTGACACGGCTGACTTCGGAGACGACAATCAGATGTGGGAGGAGGCAGTCAAGTGGGCTTCAGGTGACTTCCGAAGTCACGACGTTGCTAGATTGCTTCTCAAATATCGACCGGAGGTGCCTCGTTCTTTGTTATCTAACAATTGGAGTGCAATCGAGTGGGCGGCGCATGATCAAATGCCAGAGGTCCTTGGACGACTGGTCGATACATCCCGAAATAATGATGAGACAGACAAGGCGCTGGAATCAGCATTGACACTGATGTTGACATCGATCAGCATATCGAGTCGCAATACCGTGAACGAACGCTCTGCAATGGTTCTCTCGCTGCTTATGTCGAATTCTCCTAGACCAAATGAAGAGAGGCTACAATCCGCTTTAGCGTCGGTTCTAGGCCTCATTGAGAGGCCTGACGACGAGAAGATATGTGAACAGCTTCCACGCTTGCTTTGGCTGCTTATCACTGCCAATCATCGAGGTCCTGATATGGATGACCGGCTAGAAAAGACCTTAAAAGTCGTGAGATCGCACAAAGTTCCGACAAAACGGGATGGACCGGAGATCTCACAAGCCAAGCCCCGAGTTATTCCACCTCAGCCTCGAACAAAGAAGGGCAGTAACAAGGATCAGTGGAGAAAACAGGTGATGGAGAAAGACAAGCAGCAACCTGAAATAAAGCCCGACGATCGCAAAGGGTTCAGAATGGAGGATCTAGAAGCTATCGAGGTCATTCTACAAGATCCACCCTTTGCTCAGGTATTTGAAGATAGCAAACGCTACGAGCTGCCCAAACTCAATGAGGGTCTTTCCGATAAACTCTCGGGATTCATGGCGGACATTGTGCAATTCTACAAGAGCCAAGGCAAGTCAGGAACGATACGAAGAAAACGACCAGTGCAGGAAGTCATATATGATGCAGGACCAAAGAGGATCATGGCCACAACAATTAGAAGCTTGTATGGCATTATAGGGAAGGATTCGGGGCTTCCAGGTCACACGATGGACACCGAGGCTGGACCCCACTTCACATGGGTTCATCTACCATCAACTAACGTGGGTACCATTACGAGTCAGAATGAGAAAGACATTGCTAACATTGAATAGATGGATTGGATGAATGTGAGTAAACTGTCGATCGTGACGAGACTCCGTTTCGCGATGTCGAGTCATTTATTGTATTGTGCGCTCACTACAATCACAGGATCTTTTGATGAGAATTATGAAAGATGAACAACACGACGTATGGCAGTTCCGAGATGCGAGGTCATTCTTTCAAGATAGCTGGGCTGAGGTTCCAGATGAGTCCACTCAATCAAGAATTATGAGACCTCGAACCGTGACAAAGGGACTAGCAATGGACATAGAAGAGCCAGGAAGGACTAGACCGAGAGATATGATAGAAAAGACTTCGGCAGTAGCAAAAGGGAAGCAGAAAAAGGACGCCAAGGAAAAAGAAGGGACGAAGATTGTGAAACGTTCACACAAGAGGAAATCCAAGGTTCCAGCGGTTTCGGCTACTTATGTGAGCGCTCGAGGGTTGGGAGATAGGTCTCGCTGCTAACATGTTACTCCAGATACCCTACTTCTGTTTCTCGACCAACTATCGGACCACGACCAATCCGAGCGCGAACCAGACCAAATACGAAAGGCTCTTGGAGGCTTATAGTTCCTCAGGCAACCATAGATCGCCAACTCTTGATGAGTGGTACTACCACTTTGGGAAAGGAGAGAAGTCTCAAGAAGACAAGAATCACCGCAACGAGACCCAAGTTGTCACCAAGTTTGCAAACATTGACGATGAGAGCACTGAAGGTCAAGGGAATACTAAGGCTGAAGGGGCTAAGCCTGATAAGTGGACAGTGCTGCGGGTTAACCAATTATGGATTTGGACGCTTGCTGACAGTAAGTTATATTACTCAATAACATCTTTGCGCTCTGCTAAAACATATGACCAGAATGGCTGATAACCGCTACATCTTGCTTGTTAGATGATAGCCACGATACCCTAGCTGAGGAAATCCTTCGTCATCTTAGCAAAGAAGCAGACCTGGGAAGCAGCGGATCTCAGTCAGCATCTGTATCTGAGATGGTCGAGACGATTGTTGACTACTGCGTTAGGATGTATGAGAGAGATCCCAAGGTTTCGGGCCAATCGTCTATCGGTCAGACATATTCTCACTACATGAATAAGCTTGTGAGTTATCGCACTATTCAAACCTATTCCTCCCTAATGCAGTAATAGAGCAGAGATGAAACAGCGCTATTCGACGAGTTCAGACGGCAGTCGGAAGGGTATCAGCATATCGAAACACCAAAGGGCTCATCCAGAGACTCTAACCAAGCCTCAAGCGGGCTTATACGTGATGACGAGATCAGGACTGCTCTCAGACAAGCCGAGACGCTTTACAGCGAGATCAAAGACTTTCGCGATGAAGTGAATATTCTAAGCTCAGCTGCGCACTATCAATTGGCCGTTCAAAAGAGGCTACCGGGCAACAAAGTGAAGACTGCAGACCTTTCAGCAAGTTACGTTCTGGAAGATCTTGAAAAGATGGATAGGGTTGCGAATAGGATCGAGTTGGCTGTAAGTTTGTGCTCCACGTTAATTGAAGTAGTGGTGACTAACCTTCGGGATCCGGAAAGGTCAACGCAACATTGTCGCTTCAACAAAGTGAGATTTCGAGTCGCCAAGCAACTCTTGCAACACGGCAGGCGTTGCAGTCAACAGAACAAGGAAAGATTCTCATGGCTTTCACTTTCGCAACACTCTTATTTGTAAGTGTAGCCACATACTAAATTGAAGCTTTGGACGTCCTGCTAAGCTTCTATAGCTTCCCTTGTCATTTCTCTCATCCCTCTTTGCGTTGGATGTGAGTTCCTTCCAGCAGACTCCCGCGTGGGCTTTTGTTGTTCTCTGTAAGCTGCAGACCTTTCAACTTTCCGTCAATTACACAATGACTAATGATATATGCTTTAGTTCTCGTAGCTGTCGCTGTCACTGTGGTTGTGAGTGTCGTTGCTGCCAAGTGGAACAAGGCCTTTCCAATAATCAAAGCACGAATACCACGCTTAAACAAAGAATCTAGCAAGCCCAAATCAGATTCTCCAGAGGGCGACAGAGTCCAAAAGGCTGCGAAGTTGAACAGTTCTGGGAATAACGCTGCCAGTCCCCATGTCGAACCGCATTATTGGTTCAGGAGTCGCAGACGAAGAAAGCAACAGACCAATGAGTGCTAGAATGACATCACAAGTAGGTGAGATGGACATGTATTGGGCATGCTGAGCTGGCATAATGAACCACAATAAAAACACCAATCCTGTATCAGCCATCATTTGAACTTATCTTAACTATCATACAATTGTGACCACCCGCTCTTCTGCATCTTCAAGGAAGTTTCGTAAGAACCTGGTCCCCCGGCCCGGCGTTGTTGCCATCAAGCCGTGGGAAACCTTGACCATGAAACTGAACGGCGTGGAGTGGCAAATCACTGGAGTTCCCTGCGTCCATCTACCCGGTGGAGAGGTAACTGGATTTATCCTCCACAACAAAAACTTCGGAACCAACCCCGAGGGCCTTCCCAACGCTGTCTACTTCACCGGAGAGACTGTTCTCTTGCCCGAACACTACGAAATTGCCAAGCGCTTCCACATTGTGGTTACTCTGATGAACCTCGGTGACGCAAGGTTCCCGGTTGAAGGACGTGATGAGTCACTTCAAATCACCATGGGCGGTGAGGATGCATCAAAGCTTTTCCGTGGCCTCAAGGCAGATACTCTGGTCCCCATTCACTACGAGTCGTGGCATCACTTCACCCAGTACGGGGATCAACTTAAGAAGGCCTTTGAGAAGGAGGGCATCGAAGACCGGGTCTGTTGGATGATTCCGGGTGAGCGAAAGCAGGTTGTCTAAGCCGAGAGATAGGAAGGCCTAAAACCACGCGCAACAAAATCAAAGACTGAGGCGAGACCGTGATACTTGGTTTCATGAGATATAGAGGGGTTGTACCTAGAAGCATACCAAGACTAGATAATAAGCTACTTAGAGCAGACTTGGAAAAGGATAATGGATGTATCTAAGAGACACGCGGAATGCAAACCTTATCGAACTACATAAATTCAGTTTCCACTCTAGCAGCGATAATTCTGACCTCATTGTCGTTCCAGAACTGAGAATCTACTTACTCAGAACATTTGTTGTGGTAACACTGGGTCGTGGCGAGCATGTGAATAGGACCAATGTCGTTAAACCAAGTTCCAAGAAGCGCGATGCTTGCCATGACCCCCTACTCTACTGCGATAACCCTTTTGCAAATTTAAAACTACGCGTGCAATGTGTAACTGATTTTCATACTCATACCGACGCTCTCTCGTACCTATGGGATGAGTAACTGCATGTGAACCCTGCAAGGTCCGAGTTTCACTGGTATGATAACATCGTAGCTGCCACTGGTACACGTTGAGCCTGCACTCCTGCGTAAGGTAGTAAAGTATAGATTCCCTTTGATTAGCCATGGATGCACTATAGCGAAAAAGTCAAATAATAGGTTCTTCTCTCTTACAAACCGATTGTTGATCACCCAGAATAAAAAAATACATAACGTTACCACGATGAAATAATAGATCAACTGAAAAATAGTTACCTAAAATGGAAAAAAGAGCCCAGATTAATAATCCAGTAGTCGCAGTCGTCGGACACACCGTTTAAAAATTAAGTAAAGAGCTCCATAGTTGCGGTCGGTAGAGTTTAGCTCGAGTCTAGAACATACGTGCATTTGTCAATCATTTCGCTTGGCTAACACTTACTCGGCTATACGGGAAACTATACGTCATTCGCAGCTGTTCTCCATGTATGCTTATTCCCGACTTTTCTAGAATAAGCAGACATCTTGACTTCCTTAAAGTCGTGTACCTTCCCTCTCTTCCCATCTTGTTATGCACAAGCCGAAACTTCACCTAAATCAGATACGGATATTATGGCTGCTGGACAACGCTCCAATCAAGCTAACCGTCAGAGCCAGCTATCAGCTATGTCACGGGGGCACTCAACAGGTCGAGACGAGACTCCGCTGGGACATGAACTCATCAATACACGCATTGAAGACACTGGTTCTCCGCTAGTCGAGGATCGGAAGACTGAGGAGCCGAGATATGGATGGTAATGTCCTTCCCAGCCCCCAATATATTTGTTTCCTTCGCTCATGAGCCTGCAAATAGGGTTATCGTGGCTTTAGTGTTTTTGATCAACGCCCACACCTGGGGTTTGATTGGGGTGAGTGCTGATATATAGGCATTCTTCTTGAGTAGGTGCTGATAGTTGCAGTCTTACTCCATCTTCTTGGCGTATTATCTACACTCAGGAGTATTTGAGAATCCAGACCCTTTGACTCTGGCATTTGTAGCGGGTTTGTCGTTTTCTATTGGTAACTTCGGAATGTTCAGGGATATATCTTGATCACTGACTGTTCTTAGCTCTCCTTGTTGCTCCGATTGTTACTCGTTTGAGCCCTTCGATTGGCACCAGACCTACTGTCATGATCGGAGTCTTTCTTCAAGCGTGAGTCATATGCGACAGAAACATGATGACATATGCTAAGTCTTACACAAGGGGTGGCCTTATCGGAGCTTCGTTCAGCACCAAGATATGGCATCTGGTCCTGGCTCAAGGTCTACTGTTTGGAGCGGGTGTGGGCTTGATCGTCAACGTCACTGTCAGTATTGTCCCTCAATGGTTCGTTGCCCGGCGTTCCTTTGCTGTAGCTTTGACTACGGCAGGCTCTGGTACTGGCGGTTTGATCTACTCTTTAAGCATACACCGTATGATTGATCCTTTGGGAGTATCGTGGGCATTTCGAATTCTTGCCCTCGTATCGTTCGTGGTCAATGGGTCAGCCACTCTGTTCCTCCGAGATCGCAATCACGCTCTTGGTTCGGTTCACAGGGGTTTCAATACAGGCCTTTTCAAAAGGACCGAATTCTGTCTCTTCCTTGCCTGGGGCTTTTTTTCTCAATTTGGCTTCGGAATCACCATCTTCTCGATGTCTGACTTTGCACAAACCATGGGTTTTACCTCTCAGCAGGGCTCCTATGCAAGTGCCGTCTTTAACTGTTTGTTCTTACAGTCCCCTTGTCAAAGTCTCTTCGGCTAATCATTCACAATAGTGTCCCAAGCAGTCGGCCGACCTCTGATTGGCTTAGCCAGCGACCGCTTTGGCAGACTTAACGTTGCTGGCATTAGCACTTTAGTTGCGAGTGTTTCCACACTACTGATATGGACTCTGGCTGGTAAATCATTTGCTGGTACGATAATTTACACGCTCTTTGGCGCTTTCGCTAGCAACATGTGGACAACAGTTGCGCCGGTGGCGGCAGAGGTTATGGGTCTTCAGACACTACCTTCTGGTAAGCATCACGACTCTGCTTTTTTAGCAGGGTGATATCTGACCTGTTCTATAAGCTTTATCTATCTTTTGGATAGTCCTCGTGTTGCCGACAACATTCGCTGAACCAATTGCGGTATGCTTGAAAGCGGAAGGTACCAAAGCTTATCTTGGAGTTCAGCTATTCGTAGGATTTATGTACCTAGCCGCATTCATTTCAAGTATTAATTCCTTCCTTTATCCTACATCATCGTTACAATACTGACAGAGAGCTAGTGTGGCTGCTGCGGGCTTACACTTTCCATCGAATGACCCAGACTTCCAGTTATAGAGAAGAACCAAGGTCGCTTAATCAGGCTGGAAATCAAACTGGAAAGAAGGAAAACCTTGAAACTCTGTATCCTGGGTTTTTTACTCTCTCAAAGATTTGAATAGCTTTATTCGAAGCCCCCGGGCCTACAGCCAGCACCAAATTGGCATCATTACCACGCAAATTTTAAGTAGTCTTGTTGCCACCAGCGTGGAGAAAGGGAGGTATAGCTATAAGGTAGCTCCTTACATTATGGCTAACCTGCCCAATTTCCTTTTATCATATACTCCCACTCGAGCTACTACCTGTTTTAGGCGATGTTATAGGAACGCGAAAACTAAGTTCAGCTAAGTCTTTTTTGAAAGGCACGTCTCTCAACGCGTACAATCTAAATCAACGCATCGATTCATTCATCTTTATTCAAAAGAATTTCATCGCGCCCCTGAATATAATGAAGGTCTTGTAGTCTGGGGGAGTTAGGCCTTAGTCCGTGAGGCTGTATTTAAATTCAATGGGGATGACTTGATGGACTTTTCGCAATTTACTTCCCTTTTAGGAGTTTCCCTCTCGATAATGTATAAGAGGAAGCAACCGAGCTAGCATTAAAGATCGCAAGTGGAGGTCAATCTGGGACCACCTATTGTTTGGGCCTATGCTACCAATTACACAATTGTGACCACACGCCCTTCTGCACCTTCAAGGAACTTTCGTAAATCCTCTCGCGGCGAGCTCAATAGCCCGATGCGCTTATAATTTCCAGGAACAGTCTCCGAAGGCATCAACACCATAGCTATAACATAACGGATATAGCTATTACGGTCACCATACCCAAGTAGGATCAGGGATACATCTTTCAGGAAGAAGCCTCCAGCAGGACCGTCCCAGTCTACCACGCCCCAGATCCCTGGATGTAAGGGAGAGTCTCCCCGATAAGGCACGAGTAGTGAATCGGCCCAGTGAAACCGCCCATTGCCTTCCACACGGATAGCACCCATACGGCATTTCAGGGTAATAAATCCGTCTTTTACAGCACCCATCGGATCATTTCCCACTGGGCTGCATTGTGCGTCCACGACTTGAGCAGCCCTCTCTGTCATTGTATAGCTGTCAGAGTCGTCAAAGATAAATGCAGGCCGTCTGACACTTGTCCTACCATCAACGTATCCCAACGAGAAGGGTGACCAGGATGGAGCCATATACCCATCCCATCTCTTACACTCGGTGTTCTTTCCCTTAGTCCATAACAATGACTCTGGCATATGGTCTCTCCAGATACCAGCAAGGTACTCCCCGGCTCCGCGCGATTGCCACAGCCTTGCCAGTCCCGAGAGTGCTGGCAGTCTGTCAGAGTCATGAGTAAGTACTAATCCCTTGTATCTACTTATGAGATGCGGCCACCGTTTATGCAGGTCCTCAGGCGCGTTATAAGCCTTTGTCCTGGTAAATTGAGCATTTCTCACCATGCCTGCAGTAATGCGACTATTCTCTTCCAGATCGTCATCCTCAATCTCCATGTATTCACATTTCAAGCATTCGATGCATTCCCAGAGGACCTCGCTGTTTGTAAAATGCACTATTCTTCTTAATAGTGTGTTTTCTTGGAGGACCCATCCACGTCTGTTCAAGGGTGCCTCTTCGACCTTGTATCGGTGTTGGTGTAACGGCTCACTGGTCCGTTCGCGACAATAAATATGCGAAACTGTGCCATTGAGATTTCTCAACTTGGCGATTTTTAGTGCATTTCTCGCGTCAAGTTGGGGCGTCTCGGAAAAGCTTTCATCTCTCCTGTCAAGAAATCCACTGGTTGAGTTGGCGGCTTGTGAGGCTGCAAGTACTAAATAGGCGTTGTTATAGATGGTAGCCATCTCAGCAGACTGTGTCTCCCAGTCAGACTTGTCGTCTTGGATTATACATAAGGAGTCGATCCACAGATATCGTATTCCTATCCCCCGAGAGATTGTTACTGCATCTTGAAAGTTTTGGGGAAGGCTCCCAAGGCTAATGGGTTTTCCGTGGTCCTTAACATTAGCCTTTGTGGTTCGCAAGACTGGATTCTTGCCCCAGCAGTGACTGAGAGCCACGTACGGAGCGTATCGTTGCGAAGACACATACAGAGCCAGATGTTTTTGCCTTACATCTCCAACATCAAGGACTCGTCTGGGGAGTATGGAGTCATTGTTTGTGCACCTTTTGTGTCGCATCACATTCCTGAATCCAAGTCGAAAGTAGCCATTGGAACTGTTCTCGTCGAGTCTTTGAAGATGTTCTTCCTGGTCTTATGATATCCCAGGTCTAGGTGTTCCGGCAGGGGAAAATAACTGAACAGCTCCAAGCTCTTGCATGAAACCAAGAGGGGACTTCTCGTAGGCTAGGACGAGCCCGCCAGTTGCCTCGGTACATTCTAGGACTCCTTCAAAGTCACTCCGACCATAAAGATGAGAGCTGAGGTAAACCAGTAAGCATTTGTTACAGCCATTTTCGCCATTCCGCTTCACGATGTGTATCGGCAACCCTCCTTCAATCTCATCAACGCAATCGTGAGAGGATGAGATTGTGGACCATGTTATATTTATCAGGCGCATGATCGTCTGGAGGTCGAGTTATGGAATGGTGCTGAGGGAATTTATAGACTGGGGTAAGACGCAGGAGAGGTAATAGTCAGAAACATGTAAGATGGTATTATTGTTCTCACACGAGATGATTTTACTGAACAATCCTGTTATGCAATTGAAACCGTTTCACGTCTGGAATTGTAGGACTGTGTTTTTACCGATGTATATCCGAGCAGCCAGTGTTCTAGGGTAGGTTGTTAAGAGGAAGGCAGAAATGGAAAAACATCAACAGATTCTGTTGGATGCCTGTCCCTAATATTATATCCACAACTTCTCCTGGCGGAAGCAACTTTTAACGTTGGAACAACCTGAACTCGATATTCGCTTCAGAGAAGAGTTATGGTGACGAATGACTTCGACAAACTTGCCAAGAAACGAGACCCTGTCATTTGGAATAGCAAAGGATTTGGTCGTGACAAAAACTGAACTACCGTGGTCTATTGACTTATTTGCTTACTTCAGACATTTATAGTGTGGTGTAGCCTAGAATGTCCATCCAGCGATTCCCCGCCGCCAGGGCCTGTATAAGACATATTTGGAAGCCAGACAAGCACCGGCGTCCATTGACTTCAACGCTTTCTCACGCACCACAATGTCGACAAACGCTGTAAAATTTCTCGACTCTCTTAACGCTGCAAGGAGCTATCACATCTCTGGGTTCCTCCTCTCCAGCTTAACCTCAAGCGTTTTGGATACTTCTTCTAGCTCTTGAAGACCCATCGTCCCTGTACCAGGATAGTCCTTCAGAACTAGCGGAAGAATAGAGCTTTTCCAGATAGATACCCTTCCTAAAACAATCTCCCTTGCTATAACCCATAGTAAAAGGATCCCACATAATAGTAGAAGTGCTCCAGGAAACACTAGCCACACCCAGACTATCCGGATGGACACTTGATTCTCCCATGCTACGCCTTGTATATCCTTGAAAAATTCGGCATACTCGCTCTCTTCACGCTGACGCATTTCGCTTGTGAGACGCATGGCCAATGACGCCACATTCTCTCTGATTGTGTCGACAGAGGTATCGTTGCCACGGTGGAAGCCTGTAAGGAAAGCTGCGTATCTACGCATGTCCTCATTACGACAGTCAAGTAAGTTGAACTTGTTTCTAATGCACCCTGCATTGAAAGTCTTGTTGAACTCGTAGTGAAAACGCTTCATGACCGGCCCAGGTATGTTAAAAATACAGGCAGAAGGTGGCTTGATATTGATGTATTGGGCTGGTTCATCTATGCTCTCGTTGGCCCAATTCGCGGTATGTATTAGGACATTGTCCGGTCCTGAAGACATGTTATTGGATGTGTATAGCATGCCATTGTCATAACATGGATACTGAACTGCACTCCATGTCAAGTTCACTGACATTAATTGACCATACCAGAGTGGGCCAGGCTTTTGAGGACGAAGAGGGACCTCTTTGACAACTTTCTCTGAAAGCCTCGAATTAACGATAGTGGCCGTATAGTATTTGAGGCATGGGTAGAGAGTACAAGCAGCTGCTACATACTCAGTAGGATGACCATTCGGGTATGGACAGGGAGTGTTGTACTCAGTACAAGGTTCGTTTGGTGTGGTGAAAACAGAGAAGTTCGCGACTGACCACCTAGCAGCGTTGATAAACTCGAGGCTTGCCACTCGACGGGTCCATGTGACATTGTTCATTCCTCCGACAGTCATATATGTATCTTGTATCATGAATTCGCGTCCGAAATCAAGTCTCATGGGTACTTCTTCCCAATGAAAACGAGATATTGGAAGGCTATATCTGGCGAAGGTACCGTTGTTTTCATCGATGTTCTTGTCAACGATGGACTCTGGTCCTTCCACAAAATCGTGCACATCGACACATTGACTGCACATGCCAAGACTAGCATATGACATCTTATCCTTCTCCTGATCGGTGGGGCTGTTCGCAAATTTTGGAAAGGTACAATTTCCGGAAGAACATGTGAAAAGGGAGCCTATGTTCGAGTCGTTGTATATATTCACCAATGAGTCATGAATAGCTGTTAACGTCTTGATACTAAGATCACCACGGTATTCTTCGAAGCCGTGACGTATGGAGGCCGGGCTGAGATTCAAGAGCGAATAAGCATTGGCGGTCTTAGAGACAGTAATTGTTGCCGAACCCCTTTCGGCTGGTACGCTTACGCGACGCTGATATGTTTGGACTGACTGCTGCGTGAAAGAGCCAATTCCTAGCGACAAGATAGCGAGTACTGCAGCCCCAAGTGCCACAGGCTGGCGGTGCGCCACTATGGGCAGAAGGCGCAGGGATCCATAGACACCGCGAGACGCATTATCGAACAGCTGAAGTTGCGGTAGAGGTCGGAAGCTCACTGATATCCAATCCCATTTGGTCTGGGCGAGCAGTTCATAGGCAATCAGGGAGATGATAGCCCGCAATGCAGTAGCGAGGATAGAGATAAGTGTGTTGAGGGTAATGCCCAAGTTCTCCCAGTCAGGCACCTCTTTGTTATTGTATTTTTTGAGAATGACCAGGATGCCGGCGAATACGGCGACTGCGATGAGTAAGAGGGTAAATTCGAAAGCCCATGAGAGACAAATGCCACTAAGAGCACCTTTGCAATTGAATGTGGAAGTGTTGTTGTCGTTATCGGAGTCGATCTGTTGAATGACGATGCCTGACCCTGTGTGATTTAGGGCTTGCCTCTCATTAACCGTGCCTGATTCCTTTGATACAAAGTTTGAAGTTGTAGGTCGTGTATAACTCTGAATACCCGGCTCCAGGTACAAATCATGCTGCGACGAATGCACTCTCTTGTCAAGTGGCATCTTGGAAGGCTGGGCAGAGACGTAAGAAGAATGGGCTCCAGCAATGAACGCGGGGCGGCGGGGATATTTAGGTTTGGAGCCGTGACAGACTTCTCTACCTACACATGGGCAAGCCACTATTGATCCTGGCTGAACAGCTGAAAAAAAGTGTTCAGCCATGTCTCGTTGTTGGTATGGTGAGTGCAGACTTAGCTTTGCCAAGACCGATGGTAAGTCGCTTGTTGCTGAGTGAAGTATGCCTTGCCAAGCGGCTAGTGTGAGTTTTGACAAATGCCCAACAGACACACGTTCACCTGGACGAGTGCATACAGGACTACCAACGAGTAAGCTGAACGGGGCGTTAAACTCAAGTTCAGTTCCATGACGACACTTTATAAGCAATTCCTCATTATAGCTACCATGCGGGTGTTCCAAATTCAGACAATGCCAGGCTAACAGTGCTAGTTCATGACCATTAACACATGAATGTCCGCACTCAGTACTTCATCCTGACTCCTCAAGCGCCATGCCCTCGCAAAGCTCAATCACCAAAACAATAGCAAATTCCACAAATCGACCACACCTCGCGATGTCATTTCATCACGAATCCAACAATCAGTCCGCCATGATACTCTTTCCACCATCCTCAGTAACCCTCTGCCTAACCCTAATCTTCATCGCGCCATTCCCCAGTTTCCCATGCCCGGTTATACCAGTAGTAACCAACGCACTCGGGCAAAAGAGCAGCGCCTCACCAGTCTTCAACTCGACGATCTGAGAAAAGAGGTTCTCGCAGTAGGCCTTGGCGTCCCCATCGTCTCGGGATACACCAGCCAAATGCTTGCGCAGAACGATGAACCATGCGGGTGATGTGAATCGGTGAACAATGACGGTAGAGCAAAGGTCAAGGAGTTTGGGCGAGATGGTTGGTTCTTGGGTTGAAAGAACAACGCGAGTTCCGAGATGGCGCTGGAGGCGGATGACGGAAAGTAGAGATTCGGTGAGCGTTTGGCTGTCCGAGGAGTCGTTCATGTACTTGTGGGCTTCATCGAGGGCGACGATTCGGCCGATTTTCGAGTCCTTCGAGTCCTGCTCCAGGAATATGCTGAGACAGATATTGAACAGTGAGCACGCGGCTTCGGCGGTGACGCAGGGACAAGAAAGGTCGACGATGGTGAGTTGACCAGCCTGATTGAATGGTTAGTATGAGCATTAGCATGAGCCTGTAGAGGCTACTCACCTTGAGCTTCCACTCAATACCAGCCTTGACCTTCGGAATCTTGCCTGTCGCAGAAGTCTGCGCGGGGTCCATGAAACTCTCCAAAGTGTCAAGGCGCTGCTGGAGAGGCACAACCTGACCCTCCTTCAGATCCTCGGCATCGACAAGACGCTTGAAAGTCTTGTAATCAAAGCCCGAGTTCGTTTTTTGCTGGGCGATTCGCATGTCGCGAAGAATGCGCTGGATGACGTGGAGATAGAGCGGCAAGCTGCCTCCCTTGATGGAGTTTGCCGCCATGAGATCGAGCATGCGACTGGTGTTTAGATCACGTTGGTCGGTGCGGAGGGGTTGGACTGTGACGTTGGGAAGTCCGGCGTAGATGCGCTGTTGGTGTCAGCTACAGACTGGAGAAAGTGGAGGAGGAAGAAATACCTTGATGTTGCCGATGTTCGACGGAGCGCAGAGCACGCGCACGCTCACTGCTGGATCGCTGGAAAGATAAGCGGCCTCGCATGGCATGCCGCCCGTGTCCGAAATAAAAGTGTCGTAATGAAAAACAAGTCCGGCCAACGGGCGCGGCAAGTAATTCGCCTTGCAAGGAATCAGGCAATTTTCGAGAATGCTGCTCAAGGTGTGACTTTTTCCGGAGCCCTGACTACCGCAAATAAAAGTACTTGTTGGATCAGCGACATTGTAAAACAGGCGAGACTTCAGCAACTCCTCGCGATCAATAGGCGTTCTCGAGATGTCGCACCCCAACAAACCAGATTGAGCGGGTGCAAGAAGTCGAGGACGGAAAATAGGAATCGAGCCGGTTGCTTCGGCGGTATGAGAGTTATCGCCGAGTAGCTGCAGATGCGGATGCGACTCTTGTTGTTCCATTTTGCATGCTGAGGGTACTGCGAATGTGAAGTTGGGTTGCTCAGCGGGCACGGCGAAGGAGAAGCCGGGTTTATCGGAAAGAGAAAGTTGATCCATGTGGGGCAGGAGCGACATGAGAATAAAATTATTGAGGGAAGTGCGATAAAATCAATAGGGGGAAGGTGCGATGCTGCCTGCTGGTGGTGAATGTGTTTCAAGTTGCTGGTGAATGAATTTGGGGAAGGAACAAAACAACAAATTCGGTTGCCGCAGCTGTGTCTCCACCGACATCGGGATTTTAGTCACTGCGCCGGCACTGACCATTTGGGACTAATCTCAATTTGGAATAATTCTAGAATATCGTATCAAGATGCTTGCAAGTTGGGTCACCAGAAAAAATCAGAGGCAAAAGTGGACATGAGCGACCAGTCAATGAACACTAAACAGAACGGTATTATTCGAATGCAAAGATAACTGCGACTTAAATGTACTCAAAAATATCCTGAATCTCTTGCGTAGACAAGCCCTTCTCAAGAGCAAGCTGCAGTTGAATTCTTGCTTTGGAAGGATTTAAGTATCCTGCGCCGATACCGAAGGGTCGCTCTCCGACATATCCCCATGCAGTTCTCCTGCTCACGACAACGGGAAGAGTGGAGTTATCCAATACCTTCTTGATTTCATCAGCAGCCTCATCGGGCCAACCTCCAGCTCCAAGACCAGCGAGGACAATACCCTCAGCGCCGCCATCGATGGCAGCTTGGAAAATTTCAGGGTCGGCTTCTTGATGGCCGTACAAAACGTCGACCTTAGGAAGGGCCTTGTCGGGTGAGCTGGAGCTGATGTTGAAGTAGTGGTGGCCCAAAGGTCGAGAGGCGGGATACCAGAAAACAGGCTGAATGTTCTCGAATGCACCGAGATAACCTTGGTCCTCGGCGATAAATGTCTGGACAGAGTTGGCATGAGATTTGATAGTGTAGCGCGCAGAGGCGATCTTATCGTTGAGAACAATCATGGCGCCACGACCCATGGCACTCTTACTACCAGCCAATCTCACAGCCGACAACAAATTAATAGGTCCATCAGCACTGATAGCAGTAGCAGGACGCATAGATCCAACCATAACGACAGGCTTCTCACTCTTGACAGTAAGATCCAAAAAGAAAGATGACTCTTCAAGGGTATCAGTGCCATGCGTAACGACAACACCTTGAATCTCATCGCTATCCAAATCAGCCTGGATGCGATGCGCAAGAGTAGTCAAGATAGTCGAATTAACATCTCCACTATCGACATTTGCAATCTGCACGCCTTGAACGTTGGAGACGTTGCATAATTGCGGAACAGCGTCAATTAAAGCTTTGATGCCGAGGGCGCCGGCTTGATAGCCTGTTGTTTGGTCGGCGGATCCTGCTTCGCCAGCGATTGTACCGCCTGTAGCGAAGATGGTGATGTTGGGTAGGCTGGCGTTGAAGCATTCAAAGTTACCGACATCGCGGGGGATAATTTGGGGTGTTGGGACGGGAGATGCGATGGCAGAGCCAGCCAGGGTAAGGGCAAGGAGGGACTTGGAGAACATGATGGGCCAAGAGGAGGAGGGGAGATGGCTGGGGAGAGACAGCTGCAGTTCAATCGTGAGGAGAGACATCGGTACTTATAGTTTTGACCACAATAATGGGAGTTGATCAGCAGATCGACAATCTGTTACCCTATCATTATTTAAGCGATCCATGGACCATAGCAGCGGTAGAGCCAAGAGATACGACCAACGTCGATTTAGAGTATCCCGGCTAGTCAACGAGTACCGGGGGGGCTGACATTGACTTGGTGCGCCCGTTAGCGGAAATGTAAAATGCCCAGGAGCTTGGGCCGTTTAGACTGTGTACTAGTTACGTACGACGGTAAGACATTGTAGGATCTGCAAGGGTCGGAACAAACATGTTGGATCATGTTTGCATGAGACCTTTCACCGCAAGTTCTCAGCTGCAATTCCAAGATCTGTCTAGATACTACCTTCTCGATTTACTTCTTGGTTGTGGTCAAACTTGGTGTTGGTTCAGGGTATATTTGGTTCAGCTTCAGGGTATCTACATCACATGACTCAACTAGACCAACCTGTTGGTTCCTTAAAGCGGGGTACCAAGACGATTGTTTAACACCAGCCTCTCCCAAGAAAAACTCAATTCGCATCGGAGACGTCTCATTCGCTGACATCATATCGGACCAACTTCACGTTTCTGTTATCTTTCTGTTACCTTATCCCAAGGACCCCGTTTCCTCATCTGGCCGATACTTGTCTCCACCTTATCCTGGATCCCCACGTTGCGCGATTATCGCAATCTATCCTCTGATAAACACAGCCTCGTTTCTATCTCTCCGTTCATACCCGCACGTGTGTTATCATAATGGCCGATAATCCTCCGGCCAAACGAACCCAAGTACCAAGGGCATGTCAGCGCTGCAAAACTCTCCGACGGGGTTGTAATGAGTATCGGCCTTGCAGACGCTGTGTGGATGCAGGTCTTGCGGATCGCTGTATCGGACAAACGGGTTCTCCGACTTTTATTCAACCTGTTTATCAGTACGCGTATCCAACCTCACCCAATACGACACAGGATGCTTTGACGAAACTGGGTGAACTTGTGCCGGATCAAGTTCTTGATCATTGCATTGAGCGCTTTTTTGCGAGATTGTATCCGACGATACCTATTCTCACACGCGATTATGTGCAGCAGTTAAGATCGACTGTGGAGGGGAGGTTGGAGGCGTACTCTGTTCTCGTGGCGATGTGTGCACAGGTTCTGCTTCAAACTGAAGAACCTGAAAGTTTACTCTCACAAGGCCTCATTGCAGAGAATAATGCGACGTATGGATCTATGATTGTCGATCAAGTCGTCGCGGTGCATCAATCGATCCCAAGACCCAGTCTGAATCAATGTCTTCTCGCATTCTTTCTCTACGCGTGTCAAGCGCGTTTGTCACATCATAGCCAGACATTTCTATTCCTGCGACAGGCTACGACTTTGTTTTGTTTGTTGAGATTGGATGATATGAGTCATGCGGATAGAGCATTGGCGGATCGATTATTCTGGGTGTTGGTGGTTTCTGAGCGCTCACACGCGATACGGTATCGACGGCCAATTACGCTGCAAATCACGGATGAAGCGCCAGAAATCGACATGAATGATCCCTCTTTATCAGGATTCTGGAGCCTTTCTGCTCTGTTCCGACCGATCGACACGTCCTTTGTCGCCCTTCATAACCAAGAACGATTCGCAATTACGCCATCGCTCTCATCGCTTGATTACGTCGAGACAGCTGTTAATACAGCTATCAAACCAGATACCCAACTCCACGAAACCCAAAAGGCGAATTTAAGAATAACGCAGCTCTGGCTGCGTATGATTGTCTGGAAACTCCGTCTCCACCTCGGTCATCTCAGCGAAAACGCGCATCAGCACAGTCTAACGTATCAATACCCTCTAGTCGTCGCAAAGGACCTAATGCTCTCAACGAGAGATTTATCGATAGACAGTATTAAAATTCATGGCATAGGCGTTACAGAGAAACTGTACGATATTGTTTCTGCTGTGGTGGATGTTTTGGCACGCGTGCCTGTCGCGTCATCGATTCCGCAGGGTTTGGCGATGGGGAGTTCGCCTGAGGATGATTTGATGTATATTCGCGATCTTATTACCAAGTTACCTGGTGGGATTTCGACGTATCAGCCTTTGTTGGAGAAGCATATTCAGCAGGTGTTGCCTAGACTTCACGGCGACGTGATACCGAGGCCGAGTCCACAATAAACATAATTATTAACTGTTTCACGCTACTTGTACAGACACTTTTTAACCCCCACCACTATTCCGTCGATGCGAAAGGAAGGGCCAACTATTTATTGCATCTCCTTCTCAACTGCCATATTCTTTCCAGACGCTTCATTCTCATAAGGATCAATCTTGGTCGAAGCAAACTTCCTAGCCGACACACGCCGCTCAAACAAAACATCCAACTCAGCATAAGTTCTCCCCCTCGGTTCAGGCAATCTGAAATACACCCAGATCGCAGAGATCAAACAAGTGCCCGCCCAGAAATAAGCTGTGCGCGCACCCCAATTCCAAGCCGTCGAGGATAATTGGTAATTCGTCATGACATTAACGAAAATATTGCTAGCATTATACGCTGCACGCGCCATGACAATAGTCTTTGCTTTCAATCGTGTAGATGAGAGTTCGGAGATGAGGGAATAAGTAACTGGTCCAACGGTGAAATCGTAGACGAAGGTAAAGACGATTAGCATTGCGCCAATGGCCCAGACTGATCCGTTGTTGTTGGAGAAGGAGAGAGAGCCGACGATTATGAGGATGAGGAGTTGAGTGCAGAGACCAGTGAAATGAATGGTTCGTCGACCGACTTTGGCCATGAGGAACCAAGAACCGAATGTACCGACCATACCTAAGGCGTATTGTGCCATGGATAGTGAGAATGAGTTACTCGCGTCCATGCCTGCTTGGGTCAAGAAATACGAGAAATATCCCATGAGATTTTGACCGCCAAGAGTTTGGACGAGCCAGATACCCACGACGATTTCTGTTCGTCGAAGATCAATGCCCTTGAAGCAGTCTCTGTAACTGGTTCCCTCCTTCAAGTTCTTTTCCATCTCATTTGTATGTTCGATCATGGCAATTGTGTCGTCGGCGTTGAAGTTGGGTTGGTTGGGTGATGTGAGTCGGAGAAGGGATTTCTTCGCAGCGGCGCGATTGCCTTTTCGAACGTGCCACCAAGGCGACCTAAAAACGTCAATTCATGCATCCTCCAACGGTTGAATGGTAACTTACTCGGGAGCAAATATGACACCAGCAAGGATAGGCACAGGCCAAACCCACTGCACACCAAACGGAATCCGATAAGCCCACTCATCGCCCCTACCAACAGAGCCCTTATTAACAGCAGCAGCAAAGAACTGTCCAATAACCCAACACATGTTGATAAAAGTCGTAAGGTAAGGTCGGAGCACAACCGGTGCTACTTCGGACGCATATGCAGGTGTGACGGATTGGAATGCACCCCAAGGAATACCTATAACGTCAGCGCGGCACAGCATGCATAAGAGAACAAACATACCACAAAGAACTTCTCCCAGAACCAGGATCTTGACGTTGGGTGCGAAGAATAGGACAAAGACGAAGGCGATCATGAGAACGAGCGCGCCGATGGTTGTCATTTTGTAGCCGTATCGATCGGAGGCCCATCCAGCGAGGATTAGGCCTATGATCTCGCCTGCGCGTGCACCGTTGGAGAGTCCAGATTGCCAAGCTGCAGAAACGGCGTATTTATCTTTTTCGGCGTTATACTCGCCGAATTTCTGGTTAAAGACGGGCGATGCGTAGAGATTACCCAGCAGAGCAAGGTCATAGCCTTCCATGATCAAAGTGGTGGACAATAGGACGGACCACCCAATCGCCTTGGGGTATGTTTTGCAGGCTTGCCATAGCGTCATGTGATGTTCCGCTTCGGCAGCGAGTTTGGCGTCTGAGGCGAGCATCTCTGCTGTGGGAGCCTCATCATGCTGCGCAGGGGGTGTTTTGGGGTCTGCCATTGTGCAGAGTGCGACGTACGTTGCGGATCTGTTATCGCAGGGATAGTGAAGAGATTGAAACGAAGGAGGATGTTGTGAATCTGGCGGTGGACAAGAAGCAGGAATTTGTGTCCTTATATACACCAACGAGCGATGCTGCCGAGCCCAACCGGACCAAAGGCTAGTTCAATACAAATATTGCATGAAGAGGCAAGCAAACATACTTCTCGACAAAACGTATGGGGAAGGAAGAAGAATCCGGGGAAGGTGTGGGGTGCAGGTGCAGGGAAAGCATTGGGGAATCCTGCCGAGATGATTCTTTCAACAGGAGACTCCGACTCAGCTGCGGAGTGTCCGCTCTACCTCGGTCACGAGCATTGGTTAGTTTCGGTGGGCGGAGTAACTCCGCCGTTTGCACGCTAGAATGAATTCGAGGTTGCGGAGCTTCCGCGTTTGCTATGACATCGTCGGAACATCCTGTTAGCGACAGGGAATAGAAAGTTTGTGCAACCTGTGGAAACTCCGAGATATGCCATTTTGATGGGGTTGCACGGGTCGCCACATTTGGCCGCCGATGAGACTGCGACGGATAAACAACTCATTCCCCTCAATCAATTTCTCTCATCTTGTCTCATTGTTTCCCGTCTTCCCTCAATTCTCCTCACTTTTCTCTCCCATTTCATTCAATAATTGATTGCCAGCACCATCATGGGCTCAGTAATATGGGACGACCAAAACCGCTACGTCGGCAAACACCCTTGGTGGAAAGCCGCATCATTTTATCAAGTCTACCCAGCAAGCTTCAAAGATTCCAATGGCGATGGCTGGGGCGACTTACCCGGTCTCATTTCCAAGCTGGATTATCTTCACGACTTGGGGATTGACGTCGTTTGGGTGTCTCCAATCTTTGAAAGTCCGCAAAGTGATATGGGCTACGACGTATCCGATTATCAAAAAATTTACGAACCCTATGGCAGCGTCGACGACGTCGATATTCTTGTGAAAGAGTGTCATAGACGGGGCTTGAAGGTCATTCTTGATCTTGTTGTCAACCATACATCCTCCGAGCATCGATGGTTCAAGGAATCGAGATCATCGCGCGATAATGCGAAGAGAGACTGGTATATCTGGAAACCTGCACGTTACGACGAAAATGGCGTGCGACAACCTCCTACAAATTGGAGGGGCTATTTCGCCTCTTCTACGTGGACTTGGGACGAGCTTACCCAAGAGTACTATCTTCATCTGTACGCGTCGGACCAACCTGACTTAAATTGGGACAATGAGGAATGTCGCGAAGCTATCTATGAAGATACCATGCGCTTCTGGCTTGAACGCGGCGTTGATGGCTTCAGAATTGACACCGTCAACAAATATTCCAAACGGAGGGACTTTGTTGACGCGCCTATCACGGATCCTTCGTCGCCCCATCAGCCGGCGCCAGAAATGTGGTGTAACGGACCCAGGATTCATGAGTTCATCCACGAGATGTATGAGAAAGTACTCAAGCCATACAACGCTGTATCTGTCGGTGAACTTTCCAATACGCCTAATCCCGCTCAGGTCATCCCTTACGTATCAACCGCTGCGAAGGAGTTGGACATGGTTTTTGAGTTTTCCATGATTAGACTTGGAAACGGCAACGGTTTTGGCGACAAGTATATTTACCAACCATTTTCATTGCCAAGGCTGAAAGCGGTCGTGGAAAAATGGCAGAGCTTTATTGAAGGAACAGACGCTTGGACTACAGTGTTTTGTGAAAACCACGACAATGGACGAGCGGTCGATCGCTTTGGTGACGCTTCAACACCGGAGTGGTGGCGCAAATCTGCCAAGACAATCGCGTTATGGCAGACAACCATGACAGGTACTCTCTTCCTGTATCAAGGTCAAGAAATTGGTATGATCAACATGCCTAAATCTTGGGGAATTGAAGAGTACAAGGATATCGAAAGCAGAAATTTCTACGACGAAGCTGTGAGATCTGGCAATGAACAACGAGTGAAAGACACGATGAATGGTCTTCAGATTATGGCGCGCGATCATTCTCGCATTCCGTTTCAATGGGATGATACGCCGAATGCTGGGTTTTCACGAGGAGGCGCTCAGCCTTGGATGAGGGTACACGATGATTATCGCACCATCAACGCAGCAAAGCAAACAAAAGACCCACGGTCAATCCTGAGTTTTTACAAAGCCATGTTGAGAGTCAGGAAACGACACCAAGATGTTTTTGTGTTTGGTTCATTTAAGCTTGTGGATGAGGACGACGAGTCTGTGTTCAGTTTTGTTAAGGAGAGTGAACGTGGGAGGAAGGCTTTGGTGGTAATGAATATGAGTCAGGGGGATGCAATTGGCCCGGATATTTGTTCCGCTCTAGGGTGTGGGATTGATCAAGTTAGGCTGCTTGTTTGTACGACGGATGAGGCAAGGCCGCGGGATGGTGGGCGGCCGGTACTTTCGGGCTGGGAGGGGAGGGTGTATACTAACTTTGCACTGGAGTAGATAGCCTGTGCTTGTCGACTTCTCACTAGATATGTGGAGATTGCCGGAGTCTCACATATAAATCATGAAGGCTGTAAGGCTGTCACCAAGGGACCTATCATAAATCTCTAACCCCTCAACAGTCCGGCTATTTTGGTTTATCAGAGCCTGTTTCCATCTTGCCTTGTTTGTTTCGTTCCGTTATGGTAGTTTCAACCTTTCCTGACTGAAGCATTCCCCTCATACCGAGATTAAGTTCACTCTGCAAGCGACCAGAATATATTGAGGTGCTTGGAAGCCTACTGGGTAATACATACTCGAGAATCAGATCGCGCCGTCAGAACCACCTCCTCTTTAGAATGTATCCATTATCCGCTTCTCTGTGATTTGTCTTCTTTGCCGTCATCGTTTCGCATTGTTCCCTCATTCCTCAAGTCCGAACTTCTGTAAGTGGTTGAGGCTATGGGGGACACGTGACATAATCTTGGGGGCTGTGCAACAATCTGCCATTTATCAGATCATAATCACCGTTAACCTGTTCCAAACATGTCACATCACAACTATATACTTTCTTTAGTCAAACTTGAGAAGGTGGCTATCTCTCATCTAAAGTCCAGCGATTTTCATAACCGCGCTTATTCCTGATATACAATTCCTTCTCGTCCTCTTGCCAGATACGGAATGCCGAAACCTCAAGACATCTTTGCGCCCGAGGAATGCGCAGAAAGATTTATGTCTAGATCTGAGGACTCAGGTATACAAAACTTGATCGTGCCTTCATACCTAGGTACTGAACAGCAGGTCCTCCCAGCATTCCGGATACCTCAGAACTGCTGTGACCTGTGCCAGCATTTAGGAGCGCTGGCTGTTAGGGCGATTGGTCCAGACCTCAGACCAACACAGGCACTATTTCTCCCCTTCACGCATTATCTAGTACTCAAGGTTCATTTTCCAGAGGCCAGCTACAAACCAGATAAATACTTTATGATGGAGAGATACTTTTACATATTCTCTCATCCCGGTATGTACTTCTTGACGCGAGTTGAATATACGCTCATCGTTTACCTTCAATCAAGGTGTTCAATGTCCTTGGAATCTCTTCAGCCCATATCCATTCCAACAGCTCAAAATGGCTTTTAATAAATTGCAAAAATGCGCGAAAGAGCATGACTGTTGTGGAAAAGACCCTACCCTGCTGCCAACAAGAGTGATCAAGGTCGGTCGCGGACCAGAAGATGTCCGTCTACAAAAGGGAGGCTTTAGCGCTCGTTATATCTGTCTCAGCCACTGCTGGGGGTCCAAACAACCCTTGATCACTACCAAACAAAACGTCGATGACCATTTCGTCCGCATTGTATGGGAAAATATGCCTCTCTTATACCAGGATACCATACGCCTTGCTTGGCAGTCAGGTATAGAGTATATCTGGATCGACTCACTCTGTATCATTCAGGATAGCTCCGATGACTGGGCCCACGAAGCTGGGAGTATGAAAGATGTTTATGGGAACTCTTGGCTCACTATCGCAGCAACTTCCAATCCAGACTGCTGTAGCGGGATCTTGGATAATTCCTGCGATGAAGAAGGTCATGCTCGATTCGCATCGTTCAAGGACTCTATCCAATATTCGGGGGTCACACGTCCAAATCAAGGATTCAGCTGGCTTGCATTTCCTGGAGATATCAATGCATGCGAACTCCACAAACATACGAATGGAAATTGTCGGTGGCCTCTGTTGACCAGGGGCTGGGTTTTGCAGGAGCGAGTTCTATCGCCGAGGGTGGTATATTTTACAGCGGCGAGTCTGCTGTGGTGCTGCAAGAAAGGCGATCAACACGAAGAGTCGGTTTTCGGTCGCCTCCCAAAGCCCCACCACCTAAAGACCATGGACATCACTGCAAGCAAGAGCCGTGACGCAGATCCATCGATCGATAAAACTTTCTGGTTGGATATCATTGAAGAGTATTGCAACCTCAAGTTAACTGATCACGGGGATCGCCTGCCAGCCTTATCGGGCTTGGCACAGAAGTTTTCTCAGCAAATGCCTTCTGGGGCCAGGTATCTTGCTGGCGTGTGGAGTTCCTCCCTGCTTCAAGGGCTTTCATGGTATAATAATTACCGGGGAGGCCATGGCAGACGCCGCAACCCCCCATGTGGCGTCTTGACGGGATGTTTAAGACAACTGGATCAGCCTCATCAAGGCGCACCATCCTGGTCCTGGGCATCGATAGAAGGTTCAGTGAAGTTCCCTAAATTAGTTCGCAGGGAAGCCGCAACCACGTTTCATGTACAAATTATTGATACAGACTGCACTCCCGTTAGTCACCATGATCCGACAGGTCAAGTGAGTAATGGCAGAATACACCTGCGAGGACCAATTTCACGATTCACTCATAGCGACCACCTCTTGATCAATCATCCGAAATCTTTCCGTGGTAGAGTTTACTTCGATTGCCCGGTGCACACACACTCCGACGATTTGATGCGGAATCAGATTATGTGTTTAGTCTTGCTTACGAAAAAACGAGAGGGACCAGACTTTGCTGACACAACGCTTGGTAAAAGAAATCACAACCACTACTCGGTAGGGCTGCTACTTCGGCCTGTGGTTGGGAAAGATTTTGAGTATCGTAGGGTCGCCCTGGTACACTCATTTTACAATCCGGATGCAAGCCTCGATTCGTCGGCTTGGTTTGAGAGATTGTCAAATGTGGAAGATGTAATATTGATATAGGTCTGAGTACTTGAATAGTATTCAGCCTCTGTCTATTTCTAGAAGAATGGATCTTTCTCGTGATATCGAAGACGAAGTAGTTGATGTTTATGTGCTGCTTCCCGTTTCTGTATAACTCTGCCACAGTAACAGCATTAAGCTATCCTGACTCGAGCTCATGGGCCAAGCCGTTCGCATTAATACCTTCCTAGCTTCTGGCCATCGCGTGATCCCAGACCTCGCCACCCATAGCCGTAGGTGAGAGGTAAAATCCTCAAGCAGCTCGTTCAACTGTTTGTTATAAGAGAGTGATTGAGCATGTATTAGACTCAGCGACCCAGTGAACGCCTTCCAAAACCACAAATCTTGCTCCTCGCTACTCATCTTATCCAGACAATGCAATCCCCTCTCCATGTCACGCTTCAAAATATTGAGGGTATGATAATGTAGTTGGGTTAACGGTGGTAATCCCCGGTTGCTCATTCCAAGGACGGTAGCCAGATACATACCGACTCCAACGCAGAGGCCGGACCAAGACGATAGAATTGGCCGATCTTCATCATCCTGAACCTCCGGCTGTTCAACATCGGAAAAGACTTCCATGTGGCCATCGATAATTGCAGAGAATAGCTTCACAGCACTGCCACTCTTCCAAACTTTCCAGATCCCGTTCGCGACCGTATCACTATATCTCAAGCCATGCAGATATGTAGTTTCTTGAAGAGCATCAATAATGGCTCGTGCATCGATATCTGCAGGCATTCTGTCCCAAGTTGTAGGCGCAAAGAAGAATGGCATCATGGACACCGTTCTAAGACGAAACGCAGGCCCGGTTTCTTCTTGGTGGTGCCATTTATGTATCAAAGGCAACGAGTCTCCAGAATTGGAGGCTGCGACGACCGTGTCGTGACTTTTCAAAAAGTCATCTAGACGGCTTTTTTGGCTTTGGACGAAATTGCATACTCTGATTTGGTAAATGGTTAGCTCGATCCAGAATAAGTGGTTCAACAGCCTTACAGTATGATGTAACGATCGGTCATCTCGGTTTCCACGTCTGAGTCGTTATCGGGCGATTGCCGTGTGGCGTCTAGATATAACGTAAGGCCGTTTAAGTGCGAATCTGCAATGTCAAAATTACCAAGGCAAGACTATGCTATTAGTATCAGGTCAGAACAGTGTCTTTAGTTGGAGATGCCTTACTTCGATAAAGGACAATGTGTTAATATAATTTGTACACATCATGCGGTCTTTCTTGCTATTGGAATTCTGAAGCCAGGAATTGACTTGGCGTATAGTTTCAATCTTGTGGAACAGGAAGGTGGACTCAAATAATTGGAGGCCTCCTACGTTCCACGCATAGTGAAGACTAGATATTAGTAAAATGTTCCGCAGGACATCTGGATCATGGATCACCATAGACGGTCTAGACATATTGTCAGAACGTCATTACCAGATTGTGCGATGATCAATTACCTGGCCCGTAATTCTTCTTGTGAGAAAGAACGGTTCTGTTCAGTTTGAAAGACTACCCCATTAATTAATATGATAGTTGGACTTGTCAGTTTTCGACCCACAATATCGGAGAAGTTCCAGTGACTTCAAAGGCATATTAATAGGCAGGGTGTCGAAAGGATTCAAGGACCTGTTCAGATTGGAATGCCAAGCCTTTGACATCCAGGGATTTCGAGCCACCTTGTTGGTAGGAGAAGACTCAGTGCGTTTCGTACGGGATGGCGAATCCGTCGAAACCCAGGACCCATCAAAAGTCCACGGGAACTGCTGACCAGGGCCCAACGCGCCTCTCCGCTCGCGCAGGGGCAGCTTTTGTTGGTAGATGCATGTTTCCCCCTTGGCGGTGCATCTTGAACTGTGAATAGCGGTTGGTCCAACCGGTCTGATTTGCTGACAGATCCAAGGTGTGGGACTTACCAATGAGGACGCTGTTCATCGCAGCGCAGCTTTTTCTGCCGACATCCTACACAGCCTGTGCGGCTCCTCTTAGTAGACAGTCTAGATCGTGGCTCTTCCATTATCCTGTCGATGGCAGAGTTGGAGCCAAGACTTGCTTTCTGAATTTTGATGACTCAGATGACGGTTGCCTGGTTCGTATTTGAACCTGAAGATTGGTGAAAGAACGGAAATCATCATGTGGCTGATTGGTGGCTTTTGATTGAAACTGTACGCTATACTCAATTGGGATGAATCGCCTATTGGCCAGGGTTTCTCTTTATTGGACCAGCCACAGAGACTACCCTGAACATGCGGTTATAATGGCAACCCAATGGAATTGACGAACTGGAAATGGAATTGAGGTGCAGTGTTGATACTATTGGCCATTTGGGTGCGTCTTTTTCACTTTGTTTCCAATCCGGACCCTACTAACAATATTCGTCAGCTCATCGTGAGTCGTTTCGCAGAGATAACAAATAGTGCATGGCCGGTGGATAAATGCCGTCTTTTTTAGTGCTCGAGTGCCTTGCACTTACTGATTCTATTCGTAAGTAGGTAATCAGGTTTACGGCTATTGTAGTCCTGTAAAGTTGACATAACATATATCGCAATAGACTAGCTTACAGGCATCTAATCGAAAAGGCTGGGGACTTTCATCAAAGCTTGCAGTATGGGAAACTGATGTTGAACTTGCCTATTCAAGGTTTTTAGAGGTCAGTCATCAAATGCTCGTCGCGGTCGTAGGTAGTCCGGCCAAGTAGGACATATTTCAGCTGTTGATACGCTGTAATTTCGGGGGGATCAGTTAAGGCCACTTGGACAAGGTCCCGGCCTGCGATGAGCCCTTCCAACTTCTGGCCCTCTTGTTCTCTTTCGGCAATTGTCCTAACCCTGGCATATTCTTCGTCGGGAAGACGTTGGAAGCGTTTACGGTGCTGGGTTGAGTTAAGATGCATTAAGCTCCTACAAAGCTCAAGATTCGGGTCCATTTTTCGCCAGTAAAAGAGTATTGGCTGGTTATGGATTTGAATTTGAACTGCACCTACTCCGGCCCATGTCGCGATAAAATAGCGCGGGGATCCACTGAAAAAGAAATGGTGGGGGTTGACGATATCGGAGGTTGACCTGATCGAGTGTGAGAACCGACCCCAGTAAGAACGACAGCAAACAGCCGTAAAAACAGTGAACAATATGGCCAATTGAATTGAGAGTGGAAATGATTCAATTGGCGATTTATCACAAGGGCAAAGCCACTGCCCGCATCATTGTTTACTCCTCCTGTTGGCAGCCAAGATTAGTCATACCCCTCCCCCGCGAGCCCCACCTCCGGCTCAAGCTCCGATCTAAATTTTTCCCTTGCCTTACCTCTGACCTCATCGCACAAACCCAGCAAAAACTCACGATCCTCACCACAACCGCCAAGAATGAGTACAGGACCTCAACTCGGCCTTCTAGGCGGCGGCCAACTGGGCCGCATGCTTTGCGAAGCTGCATCCCCCCTCGAAGTCGAAATCGCCATCCTAGACGCCCAAGACGCCCCAGCAAAGCAAGTCTCCCGCAGCAAGTACCACGTCGACGGCTCTTTCAAAGACGCTGCCAAAATCAGAGAGCTTGCGTCAAACTGCAGTGTCCTCAGTGTTGAAACGGAACACATCGAGACGGCTGTTCTGGAGGAGTTGAGTAAGGAGGGCAAAGTGGTTGTTTATCCTTCTTGGAAGACGTTGCGTCTTATCCAGGATAAGTATGAGCAGAAGGATTACCTTGGTAAACAGGGTATTCCTATCGCTGAGCAGACTGCTGTTCAAGCTTCCAGCAACGATGAGATGCGCGCTGCGCTGAAGGATATTGCGAACAAGTATGGTTTGCCGTTCATGCTCAAGTCGCGAAAGGATTCATACGACGGACGAGGAAACATCAAGATCGCCAACGAAAACGACATCGAGACCGCAGTAACCGAGTTCGGAAACCTTCAATGCTACGCCGAAAAGTACGTTCCCTTCCAGCGCGAACTTTCCGTCATCGTCATCCGCACAGAAGACGCCGATGGTACGACAAAGCGTCTTGTGCCGTACCCTTGTGTTGAGACCGTTCACGAAGACAATGTCTGTTCGCGCGTGTACATGCCTCCTCGCGATACACCAGAGGAGGTTTCCAAGCGCGCGCAGGATGTTGCGGTTTCTGTAGTTGAGAAACTCTGGGGACGGGGTGTTTTTGCTGTCGAGATGTTCGTCACGGAAAGCAATGAGATTCTTGTCAATGAGATTGCGCCTAGACCTCATAACTCTGGCCATCTCACCATCGAAGCCGTTCCCTACATGTAAGTCCCCCACTCTCCTCCATCTCATGCGGGTGTTGACGGATCGCAGGTCTCAGTACAAGGCCCAACTCACATCCATCCTCGACGAGCCCCTCCCCGAACGCCTCGACCCCCACGTCTCATCCAGCATCATGATCAACATCCTCGGCGGCGCCTCACCAGAATCCCACCTTCCCCTCGTCAAGAAGGCCAAGGCCATGTTCGCCCCCAAGATCGGTGTCTACCCTCATCTCTACGGCAAGCAGTCTAAGCCAGGCCGCAAGATCGGTCACATCACCCTCACTGGTCTTGACTGCAGTATCAAGGAGCTCGAGGAGGTTGCTCAACCTCTTGTTCAATTGGCTGCTGATATGCGACAAGAACGGATTGAGGCTAAAAGCAAGGCTATGCGACCTGAGCAGGCTGTTGCCAAGTCCGCTCCTGCACCTTTGGTCCTTGTTACTATGGGTTCAGACTCTGATCTTCCTGTTCTCAAGCCTGGTCTCGATATCCTGACTCAGTTTGGTGTTCCTTGGGAAGTCGATATTACCTCTGCGCACCGAACACCCGTCAAGATGGGAGACGTTGCTACTGCTGCTGCGGACCGTGGTATCAAGGCCATCATCGCTGCGGCAGGAGGAGCCGCTCACTTGCCAGGCATGGTCTCAGCCTACACACCTCTCCCCGTCATCGGCGTTCCCGTCAAGGCGACTCACCTCGACGGCATGGACTCCCTTCTCAGCATTGTTCAAATGCCTGTAAGTCTCATCCCCACTCTTTCACTCACATAAACTGACATGTTTCAGCGCGGCGTTCCTACTGCTACTGTGGGTATCAACAACTCCACCAACGCAGCCCTTCTCGCTATTCGCATCCTGGGCGCTTTCATGCCTGAGTATCTCGAGAAGATGAAGGCTTACCAAACGGATATTGGAGAGCAGGTTAATGGTAAGGCTACCCGTTTGAGGGAGTCTGATGTGGAATCCTATCTTGCCTCTATGAAGAAGGCTTAGATGGGGGACTGCTGGCTCTTGTGATTCTTTTTTAAGATTGCGATAGATGAACAAAAATAGTAAATCGATTTGATTCAAAATTATGATGGTCTTTCGTGTACAGATCTCACCGCGTAGACGATCTCAAGCAGATTGGGAAGTAGTATGTCGATGTCTCACTACAAGGACAAGCGGAGATATGAGACTTGATTAGACACACAGTCAAACTGTAAATTGAAGAGTTAATGTTACAGACCTGTCGCTTTTCGTGTATCATTAACAAATTAACATATTTCAACAAGCAACAACACCAACCATCATCAAAATCCTCCCGTATTCTTCCACTTACTAATCATCCCAGCCGCACCCTTAACAAACCCCATAACACTCCCCGGATTCCCCATATATCCCTTCCCCGGGTTCCCATCCGCATCCCTCCATATCCCATCCTCCGCAACCTTTCCAAAGTGTTTCGTATTTTGATTCCTATCAATAGTCTCTCTCCACATCTGACAGATCTCAGGACAATCGATCATAACATTGATTTCCTGGCTATGGAACCAAGATTGTGTATCCTGGTTGCCACTGCCTTGGATTCCGACGCTGCCGTCTACGATAAGGAGTTTGATGTGGCAGGATCTGGATTTGAAGGATTGGTGGATGGGGTGGTTTTGGTCTTTGCCGATGTAATTGTATATGTGTAGACGCTCGCGCTCTGGGCTACCTTCTGGTAGTGATGAGACGAGGAGTTGGGAGATTTGGTCGTTGGTTCCGCCTTGGCCCGGCATCATTTCACCAGGATCGTTGTATCCGAAACAGACGTAGTATGTCACCTCAACACCTCGTTTGACTGCCTCAATGAGTGCAGGAATCAATGGAGCGGCATTCAAATCAGGTGTTTGTATGAAAATACTTCGTTGGGCATTTCTTATCAGCGATAGCCATGCCTCATTCTGAGGAACCTTGACACTTTTCGTGTCCATTGGTCCGTAAGGTGCGCGAGACACGAGGGCCATGGGAACGGGCGTGGGGCTTTCGTTAAGGATGTATGGCGTCATCTCTTCGCCGTGTTGGATCTCGGGTCCGGTAGGCTCAACCTTGTTTGGAGCCGCGACATTGAGTTTGCGATTGGCTGCTTGGAGGAGGGATTCATGGTCTTTATCTTCGTAGCTTGCCTGCATGCGTCGGACTTCTCCTGCCATGTCATCGTCGTAGTGTGGATCCTCTGGGGTATGTTCTTTGAGTGCTGGGTCGGTAGCATCGACTTGGTCTTGAGCAGTGAATGGGTCGTGAAACACAGGAACTTCAGTCGGTTGATGCGCGCCGCTCTCAGATGGGGGAGGAGAATCGCCGCATAGAGGAAGCTGTGGACTCAGAGCCATGTTCCAGGTAATCAGAGCAGTGTCATATATACTGTCCACAATCGGTCCCTCGACATGAATCATCATCTCAAGATTATCGTTGTCTTCAGTATTATTGCTCATAACAGCCGCGGCCCGGCGATCCACCACACAAAACTTGGCGTGCAATGTTCCCAATACATACTTGTGCAAGCTAACAACTTCCATATTGATGTTTGGTATCTCCTCCGGCGCAGGGAGATCGACTGAATCGGATGTGTAAGACTTTTGCTTGACATGCTGGTGCGGATTCTTGACGTTTGCTGCCGTGGCTTTGTCGTACATGACTTTCACAACGACCCTTTCTCCTCTCTGGCCAGCGCGCCTGGACAACTCAATCAATGCGCTCTTGATCAATCTTTGAGCGACAGATGGAGCCCAGGAGCACGTAATCAGGAACACCTCCTTCTGAGCGCGCACGATGAGATTCGCAGTATGCCGCATGATATCCGCAAGCGGCGCAATTACCGTAAGAGGTACCGTGCCATGCGTGCCCATGAGAGGAGGAGATACGACTCCAGCCATTGGATCTTTGTCGAGACATTGTAGGGCGTCGGCGAAGGCTTGGAGGAAGAGTTGACTCGGTACGGTAGGACCCCATCGGCCGCATTGGAAGGCTGTTTCGACTGCGCTGACGGATTCGTTTGGTGGTGACGGTGGTGGTGTTGGTTTGTTATCGTGTTCGCGGTAGTATAATTGTTTGACGATGTCGCCGGGCGATTGACTTGGGTCTTTTGCTAAAGCCGAACTAACAGTCTCAGTCGCTTGGCATAAATTGAAGACATTTTGCGAAACCATGTTGACAGTGTAGATCAATTGACCACAAATCCACTAACAATAATTAAATGCAGATCAATTATCCCAAGGGAATTGATCCATCCTATATGAGCACCAAAAATTAAACGTCATCCAGCGTATCATCAAACCTTCAAGTCAAAGCCCAACACCCAAGACCTGTGTTCCTTGATTCTCGCCGTCTGCTTACGCACGCCTGGTCGATAAATGGGGCTTTAGAGACTTGGTATGGATACTCTTGGCGCTCTGGAAATAATGTAGCTTCTTGGCGGGCGAAAGCCAAGAGGGTTTGAGCTAAGCTCGGGTTATGTGCCGAGAGTCTAAGACGGCACGTAATTCCCGGCCGGCGTAACCGAGGACGCCACGTTGAGTAAGAGGAGGTGTGGGAATAATTGGTTGGAATTATTGATGATACGAAAATTAATGTTTGATGGATGTGCTGATAATGGTGAGATGACATAGTTGAGTTTTGTAAAACGGTGATCGAATGATTCTGGGGAATGTGCCGTAGGCCTGCCGTTCATCCTGGTTGGATAGGCTTGGCGCTGTCTTTCGAACCTTAATTTTAGGGTAGGGCAAAGAATCAAGATCCCATGCAAACAAATACTGGAGTTGTACTGGTCCCGAAGTCGAAATCCGATAACTCTTCCAGGCTGCCGGTGTTTGTCACAAGACAAGGTAAAGAGTCCCAATAAAGTGATTCTTTACAAGACCCTGCAGAGGTGCATGACGACATATCGCCATGTAGCCGGAGGTTTGTGGGTTCGGAAGAAGTCTCTTAACACCATCGGAACTACTAATAGATTTGTCGTTCAATTGGTAAATCACGGCACTGAGACGGGAAAGCAGGGGGTTCGCGTTTTGGCGCGATGTAGGACGAAACACGAATGCCCTTGAGGCCGCTACATGATCTCGATCAACTGCAATGGAAATATTCAGCCAATTTAAGTGATTGGAAGTAAAATAAGCGATCAGGCAGGCGTCATGTCGATTTTATATAGCCACTCTTTTGCTAACCACCCTCCGATTCTTAGTTTGAAGTGATATACATGACTTAAATCTAAGCCTGTGTTTCACTCGACCAGCTAGGATGTTGAGGATCGCCAGTCGTAATTTCCAAGGCGCCCTCAGGCGATACGCGAAGTATGTAGGCAGCCCCATCTGTTGTCGATGGACCTGGACCCCAGGTCTTCAAAGTATGGCGATCCGACGTGCCGAACGCCAGCTCGGACAACAGCATTTCGCCAGTGATCACTTTATACTTCTCCGACAACGTTAATACGCCAGTGCCCGAGAAGACTAGAGTTGGTTCACAGGATGTATCAACAACTACACCCGAATCCCACTTCCACGAGTTATTCTTGACATCCCAGACTCCAAACTTGTCGTCTTTGAAGGTTAGCCTGTACATTTTGCTGGGGTCTTCCAGATAAGCGCCGGGAATCAGGTATTCTCCATCTTGCATCTCCGTAATGTTCCTAGGCCAGAAGTCATTTACTGAACCTTGATACATGTTACAAATGAAGAACTGGGTACCCATGTCAGGGTTTTTGTAGTCGTGGTTCATGTACACACGGTGGACATATGGATCAATGCTGTAAGAGATACTTGATGCTCCAAGAAAGGTGTCGGGATATGCTTGCGACTGGATAACGAGATCCCGATTAAGTGTCAAATGGAAATTCCAGATTGCTGCATCGTTGAAGGTCGTGACTGCTCCTAGACGATAGGTTATGAATTGTACGACGCTATCGAGGGTTTTCGCCTCGATGGAAATAAATTGGCATGTGTCCACGTGTCGTAAGCGAAATCCATTGACCCTCGAGCCATCGGTAACGATAGGTCCATCACTGGGCGGCAGAATATACCATAGTTGGGTCGTTTCACCTCCATACCATGTCGAGTCGTCGTTCGGTTTGCCGAAGGTGAGTCCTCTTTTTGCAATAGGGTTGATGCAGGCTGGCGCCGGGTTGGGGTATCTGGTCAGCATGGTAGACACAAGACCATAGATCTCAGGACCAATCGCTGTCGTGAGTGCCTGGTCTTGTAGGTCAATGTGTGACAGTGCACGTTGAATGGCAGCTGGAGCATCGGGAAAGTCGACTCTCTTGTCCTGATTTGCTGCGCCAGCAAAGCGAAGGAGGTGGATTGCCTTGATCTCCACCATAGCGATCTTCAGGAGAGGAAGTTTCACCTTGCTGTAGAAATCGACAATGTCTACAGCTGGGCCAAGGCTAGCTGCTGCCAGCTTTGCGGGGTATTTTTGGTCGATTATAAATCCGTGAATGATGTTGAGGCTATCAGGAATTGCGTTTTTAACTTTGATGGATTCCTCCACAAGACGCTCTCGGTATTCCGAGAGGGAGGTGGGGTTTGTTGCTTTCACTGCTGCAGCAATACCATTCATACAGTCAAAGTAGCTATCGTAGGCGGACGTGATGATCGAGATCTGCAGCTGAATGACACTGGCATCAACTTCAGCGGCTACCTCAGCGACAGCCTGCTCAATTCGGTTTAGAGAATCATGGACTTGGTTGAGGCTGGACAAAATTTCGTCAAGCTTAGCAAGAATCTTGGAATCAGCTTCAGCACTAGCGTCGTCGCCTCCGCCAAAGAGGCTACCTATCAGCGCCGAGCAGATCTCACTGGCGGCTCCCTCGCCAGCACCTTTGGCAAAAGCTTTCAAAGAGGCGCCAAGGAGGCCTTCGGCAACAGCTGTCGTCATTGTGGTACGTCGGGGAGAAAAAGATAATTGAAAGGATAGATGTGGATGGATGTTTCTGCTGGACTGACTGGCACGTACGCATCTCTTTATATATACATGAGTCTCCGCTCAATCCGGCATACCTTTGACTCAAAATATCAACCTCTTTGCACATGTCTGTATAAGTTCCGTGCAGTATGCTATTGTGAACTATTGTCAATAGTTTTGAAACAGAACCTATGTCTCAAGACGTTTAGCAGGTCTAGATTGTCGTGAAACAGCTTATGTAGCCTATTAAGACACTAATTTAGGCTTAAAGCGACGTAGTATATCAACAATCGCCATGATAGCGGGCGTAGCCGCTGTCGCGGGGTCGTCAGGCGACCAGACTAGGGCCAATAGGCACACTAGCGATATCTTAAACGAGCAGCTGAGCTGACAGACTCGGCTAGATTCGCTCTCCGCTGCTGCAAGTATTGAATCTAGATCTTTTAGACGTTGACAGTGGCTGGCGGAGATCGCAGGAAGATGCAGACAGAACTCAATTGAGAGGAATGTTGGTGAATCTACTGAATTGCAGCCTATTGATGCCTTAAAGAACTAACTTGGTGTACAAACATGTGTTTAAAGATACGTTCGTCTAGCGCTCTGCCACTCTCTCCAGCCACCCAAGGCCTTAACGACAATTCTTGCGTAAGTACCTTGAGATGAGCATTGAATGGTATCTGAGTCGTTGTCAGTAGCCGCATCAATGGTCTCCACAAACCCCGACCTCACCGGAATAGCGCAGTTCTTGCCCTCATTTCAAGAAACAACGTAATTTAAAGTGTCCTTGAATACACATTACGCTATCCGTACAATGAAATATTCCAACCAATAAGTCCACACCGAAGCAATAACTTGAAGTTCTAACTATGATCCCACATGCCACCGAATGCTCAATCATAGGCCGTGAAAATAACTTCTACTAGAAACTACATGGAGACAACACGACCTAAAAAGTCATTCCTAGCCCATCCTTATACTTCTTGAGCAATGAGTTCAATAGGCGTCAAATTGAGCCCAGTTCCACCAATAAGGATATATTGATTACCAGGCGCAGAGAGATAAAAGTAAGGAAAAATGAAATTACCAGACGTTTCGCATGTTAAATCCATGCCAATTTCTCTCTGGTCGCATCTGGCTTGGGGAAGCGTGCAAAAGAGCGTGCCTTCAAAGATCTCGCAGTTCAGGTACTCGACAGGCTGGTTGGGACCGGGGGTACCTGTACACGCATGAATAGAGGCTGACTGAACCCAGTCAGTCCCTTGATAGTATCCGCACAGATACCGGCCGTTGTCCTGATCTTTGACTCGGCCGGTGTTAGGCTCGAGGATGTATGTTCTTGGCCGGAACCCTTCGGAGGCGGGAGGATTAAACATTACTACGTCAGCCTCCACGGTGTCCGGACCTTGTAGAGGCGCGCCATCTGCAGAGCCGCCGCTAGCAATTATTCGAAAGGTTGGGCCGGCCTCGGCAGCGGCTGTAGTGGTCTCTGCCTCGGAAGTTATAGTGGTCATGATGTCGGTAGTTGTCTCAGTCTCTGGCGCGGCAGTGGTCGTTGTCTGGCCAGTTGATGTTGCGGTCGTGATCATTTCGGTGGTCATGTCAGCTTCCTTCGTCCCCGTGGTAGTTGTGTAGGCATCCGATGTCGCAGTGGTTTCTGCTGCAGAGATAGTCATGGTGGTCTCTCCCCCTGCAACCGTAGACGCCGTCGTCACTTCATTCGACGCTGAAGGTATTCTTGGTTAGACACGTTCCTGCGACTCGTTCTCATGATTCATTCCACTTACAAGAGGATCTTGCCTTGCAAGGACCAGCAAATACGGAGTCCGCCGCAAAGAGGCCAAAGGCCAATAGCATAACCTTGGATCTCATCTTGCGATAGCTCTGCTAGGACACTAGGGCATGAATGGAGAAACGAAAGAGAAAAGAAAGACGTAGGTCAGGGGAATAAATATTCATGCCAAGGCTTTCATCCCTATTTCCACATATTGATCAATAGTTCAGTCTTTGAATCAATAGCTGGAAGTGCTATAGAAGAAGCAGTTAGTGCTGGAAGAAGCGAGCCGTTAGCGCGTCAACCCAGCCAATCGGGCTGGTGAGACCCCTGAGAATTAGCTTAGCGTTACTAATCTTTTAATTATAGAACACTGTTGGAGGGTCTAGAATCCTTGAGTTTTCAACTACCTGTTTGCTTAAGTGATCAGGGTTCAAGGTCATAGTTCATCGTCAATCCCAAACTCTGTGATTCCAAGATAGAATAACCCTAAAAGATACTCTTCAACTAATAGGAAGATCAGCTCGTTATTCCCCAACCAGAAGTCCTCCCCGCTACGTTCTAGCTCACGACGGTCAAAAGTGCTGTTATGTATATCCTAGCTGCTCCGTTGTTGTATTTCAAGGTGGTGGGATGCATTTGTTGAGATTGTCCACGGGTTACACGATCTAGGAATGCTATTTGAGTTGTCAAACAAGGACATCCTTGCCCGATTTAAGATGAAGGTGTGGCAGTAGGCCGGCCTGCAGGTGGGGTTCCGCTACCTCCAGGAGGACTCCCTCCTTGACCACCATTACCACCACCGATACCGCTGTCCAGGGCATGACCACCCTCGCTGTCCAAATATCCAGCAACTCCATAGTATTCGTCCGAGCTGTGATCCGCCGTGACATTGATACCGATCTGGATCCAAGCAAAGATTCCCTGCTCAACAGTATCGCCTAGATAGACATACTGAGGAAATGGATCGTAGGACTCATCGGCCTGCAGGACAGACCACATGTCCTCTTCGTTGGTAGTAACCTCGACATTGTTGGTGTTGTAAGGGGCAGTCGCCTCGACTTCTTTGCGTAGATCTTCTGGCCAGAAAAGCTGTCCGATGTGTGAAACAGGGCTGTTCCAGACTTGGATTGTGCCGTTGGGGGAAACGGATGCGTTGGCGTGGGTAAGGAGATGCGTGTGCGTGGCACGTCCATCGTAGTGTCCGGGGAATATGGTCTCGAATTGAACCACACCTTCATTGTCGGTGATCTGAATACCCCGGAGGAAAGTGGTGTCGAGGCCAGCTTGAGAGCTCACGCCGGAGTAAACACCAGTGGCATTGCAGTTCCACACATCGGTGGCTAAGTTAGGAAGTGCTCCGCAAGTCGAAACGTCGACGTATTGGACTTCGAGGAATAGAGGAACTCCGTCGCAGTGCTCCTTCTCAATGACGTTCGATCGCAAGTATTCTCCGACAATATAGTAAGGCCCGGCAGTGATCTCAGGAGACAAGATGCAGCTAGAGTTGGCGCCAAAGACGGTCTCGAGAGGAGTGAACATGTTGTTCTTGGAAACACCGGTCTGGTTATGGTTGACAGCTTCCCAAGTAACGATATCATCCTCATCACGGCGGTGCTTCCCGGGTGCTTTTGCTTGAGTCAGTAAAGGGGTAATGGAGTGTTAGAATGCAAACATACCGGTCTTGATACCGAGCTTCTCTCGAAGTTCCTCGACCTTTCGAGCTCGGCGCGAAATGGAGCGAGACTTGAGTGCCAGCGCATGGTCGGAACCAGAACAAGAATTCAACGATCTCTGACCCAGATTGGCAATAGTGTCACGGGCTCGGATCTGCCTCTTGATCTGTTGATGATCATGTTTCTCACCAGGATGAGCGGAGGCGAAATTGGCCAGCAACAAGCCGGCAGAAGCAAGAGTCTTGAAAGGAACCATTTTGATGGTTGGATAGAAGGAGATTGTTGAAAGTGGGTGTGGTGATGAATTGATTCCGGAGGTCGCATTGTATCGTTTATATACCACAAAGGACGACCATCAAGCAATTGAGAAGTTTCTACCTTCCAGGTCAAGTTACGCAAGCCCATTGCGACTTTGCTACGGAAGTGGATGTCTTCGCCCTTTTTTTTTTGGATCGGTTGGTTTGCTGTAGAGGAATATTCGCGTCCTTTCAGAATCTCCCACAAGCCGAAGCATAAAGTGGCTCCTTTTTAGCATTGTGAAGCTACGGGGACTAGGGTGACAGGATTTAGTGGCTGGGACAAAGCATGGTCCAGGACGCGTAATCTAAGAATGAGTTATCGCTAATTGGTCAACCGGAGAATATTTCTAAACAGGGCTGACTGTCGGGCTGTTCCCGAAGGATAGATCATGGAAGCCATCCTTCGGGGGAGCCAATGGCACCTGTTCAATTATAAAATCACAGTTTTCCCAGAACACTGAATGTCTTTTTCGCGATTACGTTTCGACTAGTTACGCAATGTTAATTACAAGCTTATCTTATCTTGGAAGCCTGAGTAGCAAGTGTTAAAATAGTACAAGACAGACTTGTAGCGCATTCTTATACAGGGTACTAAGAGAGAGAAAAGATAAATAACTATATAATACATAGGTCCAATAGTATAGAAAGCCTTTAAAAGTAACAATACCGTATACTGATCAGCGGTGGCAGATCAAACTCAAAGCAGGTCTACTTGCCGGCGATCTAGCGAGCCGACATGCGAAATGCTACATCGCCCCGTTTTCCCGAGGTAGCAGGGGAGCGATAACTCGTGTCGGCAGTTCCAGGATCCCTCATCTGTCTTGGGGTTTCATAGATCTCATTCGAATATGCCCCGCCAGCGTCGTGCCTGTAGCTGTGCGAGACTTCCTCATGAGTACCTGGGATAGTTCGTGCCGCACCCGCATCATGCCTGTAGTTCTGGGTGCCTTCGTCAACAGTGCCTGGGATGCTTCGATGAGTGTAGTTCGCCGCGCGTTCTGTGCTCGTGCTCACGAGCCCTGGAGCCTTGTTGGCAGCGTCAACTCCCATATCCTTCAGATTTGCAACCTTTTCGCCAGTCGCGCGTGATACATCTGTGGCCTTCTGTCTAGCCTGAGACGAAAGATCACTGACGGTTTCTTTGCCGGACTGAGCCAGATTACCAACGCCTTGCTGCACTTTTGCAACCTTTTCACTTGTTGCTCGAGATACATCTGTGGCCTTGTCCATAGACTGGGAAGAAATATGATTGATGGTTTATTTGCCGGACTGGGCGAGATTCCCAACACTCTCTTGCACGGTCCCAGCGGTCTCGCGTGTCTTGACGGATAGGTCTGCCGCTCTGGCCTTGGTGTCCTCGGCAAGAACTCCTGCCTTTTCTGCGGCAGTGTTGGCTAGCCTTTGACCTTGTTCAGTTGCGTCTTTAGCTACAGCACGCCCATGTGGTGAAGCAACAAGAGGGGCAACATAGAGAGAGGTTAGACCTAGTACAGCTAGCGAGAATGGGGATGCAATATGCATCAGCAAGTAGAGAGCTGTGAATCCAGTGAAAGCCTATATAGTCATTAATCGAGAGTTCTGCACACACTGGTATCTTAGGTAACAACGTACAGCAAAAGCCTTTCCAAGGTCTTCTCCAAAGATAATTCTCTGTACTTGGATAGCAGAATACTGTGTGAAGTCGTGAATATCCTTTAAAGTAGCATTAAGAACAGGCTCTGGGACTGTCTTGTATTCGCTAGGGCGAAGACGGGAGAGAAAGGAATCATAGCCAAGATTTCGGCCGACAATTTCTGAGAGGGAGATAACTGATATATCCAAGTCAATATGTGTTTATCTGTAGAGCAAAGTAAAGTCACAGTAGCACATACATCCAAAGACTGCTGCGCCAGCCTTGACTACCCAGTAGGTCAGAGGTAGATAGTGTGCTCCGAATAAGACGCTCAGCGCCGCAAGGTATGAGCCAAGTGTGCGGACGGGATCCTCCCACTATAGAGATGTAAGTTACCAGGCGCATGATCAGCGGGTTAAAAATGACATACACTGAGGTATCGGTACAGGCTATCCTGGTGAGCTGTTGGTCCGCGATCATTAGCGTTGTATTCTGTCGGCTTGCTGGCGTTATTTACCGATGAGTTCCTTCAATGGTCCCTTTTCTTCCTCGCCGTTCGGATGACTTTCTTCGCTGAGGACTCGTTCAATTTTCGATACCACTAAAGATGGAACTTATAAGTAAGTGACTCGATGCATGTCGCTTGTGGACGGCCTTACGTTCGGCAGGGTCTTGTCCTGGCTGTTGGGTACCATCGGTCGGACCCGGGACGACGATAACGGATGGTGCACTCATATTGCTATTCGTTGCGTTGAAATATATCGCAGATAAGATTAATGCGACAATTGATGAATCGACCAAAATTACGATTTAGATCGAAGGCAATTGCCTGCTTTTAAATACAAAAGGTTGCTTTCACATGCGTGGGAATGGTGGGCACATACGGTTCGTCATCCGCGCGTCCATCGAAAGGAGATATGACGATATGGCTTGCATTATCACCATGACGCTACGCGTTGTCATTCTTGAGTCAACGCCCGGGACCATTCCTTGCTCCCGATATGTATGATATGCAATCTAATACGCAAAGTTCAAATACGCCTTTACCTTCTACGGTAGTACGTTCTTGATATACAAGGTAAATTCGATTAAAAGGGAGCTAGATGTCCGATTTTGTCATCATATTGTTCACGCTTTGTTCTATATCAGGACTCTCACGTGCCCCATGACGCGACCATATTGATGATATATGATATACGTAGCCGCGATTTCACTCGGTTCTTGGTTCAATTTCTATCCTTCCCACGCAGAGCTATGTTCCTGTACTAAACGGTTTTTTGGGTAAAAATGAAGAAAAGTCAAAGGCTATAACCGCGAATTGCCCCTACACAAGGTGTGATTGAAACCTGATCTTGGACGAAAAGGCCATCATAAAGCCAATTTCTAGGTTAAATTCTTGTCATTTATAAAAACCATCGTGAGGGATTGTAGATAAAGGACGTCACGGTCATTTTACTTCCAAGACCTTTTTCCAGATTTCGAAGTGTATAAAATTGATATTGAGTCTTAATACATGGTAGCATCACTGACAACACATCAAATCTGTAATATCTGAGCCAAGTAAGTCAACAACAACCTCGCCAATCCCCCAAACGTCTCACTCCCACCACTCTCCTCAGCAGCAGCCCTCTTATGCACAATCCTCAAAACCTCCTCTACCAACAGCTTCACCCGTTCCCACTCATCCGGCAGAGGAGGAGCCTTCTCATCCTAGAGGATAGTAGGACCATGGTCCGTCCCATGAGTCTGGCCACGGTTACCGCCGGTGTTGAGATCGCCGCCGCAGTTGTCGCAGTGGCGAGTCCAGCGACGGGGTTTGCAGATGAGGTTGTTGGGGCAGTTGTTGGTTTCGCAGACGCTTTCGCAGGTTCCGAGGACCATTGCGTTGCCGGCTATGTAGGCACAAGGTTCGGCTGGTGGTGTTAGTTAAGGTGGGAGACGAGGATGTGGAGGGGAGGTACCGGGCCAGGCTTTACGGCAGGCTTCGATATGTGGCCACGAGGCGACAGCCAGTGGTAAGGCGAGGAAGAGAGTGTTGAGAAGCCTGTGACTCTGTTAGATAAAGCACTATCTTCAAGTGTTGAATCATGCTGACTAACATCTTGGGTTGTGAATGAGGTCCGACAATGGTGTGCAAATCGAGTACTGTACTACGTAGTACTTGGATCAGGCTCACAAGGGGCGAGATGTCTTCTTTATAGCTTAGACAACTGTACTGCAGAAGCGGGGGAAGAACATGTCTGGCAGTTCAGCTGCATTCCGTCGAAGGACGTTTCCCAATTCTACAGTCAGAGGCCTATTTAGTAAAAAGAAGGCTTCAGAGTCTGCATGACAGGTACTTGAACACGAGCTACCTGGGGAGGATGGTGTTCCAGCTACAGATCATAGTTGGACGAGATCGACGGTTTCTACAAGCTGAGGCCTCTCGACAGGTATATATAGAAAGTTTGATTGGCGGATTTGAGGCGCCTCTACAGGCAGAAGGCTGTAAAGAGTTGCGAGACGCTTCGTATGAGGGTGTTGTGCTCTCAAGGCCTGCAGATGAATTGTCCATTCGGTGTTCCCAACGGTCCCTCTATGTGTTTTACCGAAGCTACCTTCTGAAAGATGGTGTTGAGATCATGCGCAGATACCAAACCCGCCCATGCTGTCTGGCTAACAACGTCTGCTCCAACAGACATACCGTCCTCGCTCCGAGCCCCAATAAGACCCAATGGGCAATTGTGGACAATCATGTGCAATTGAAAGGATAGGACCTAGATACTTGACTTGATTACCAGGTTACTGGCATTTGCCCAATTTCACTCCTGACGTTGCTTTACGTGTCGGCACAACTGGATTGCGACGCTGACATCTGCAGGTCATCCATATTTCAACGCCGAGCGACCCCAAACACAAGCCAAATATTGATTCCTGGCAACCCAAACCATCAAGTCAATTCCACTCAATACCAATAAAGATTGTGGCTTGCTGAGCAGACCTCATCAGACTCAATCAGCTCAGCCGGCACCGTCAGATCATGACATGATTGCTCAATCAGGAATGTTGTGCAACACCAAAGTCCTAAAAACCGAGGTTGGTGACGGCCGATGAATCCAATATTTATCCCCAATTGTGAAAGCGTGCATAAGGTGTGCAAGCCATGGCGCCTTCGGCTTTAACACGGCGCATTGACTCGGGACTTTGTTATTCCCTTCCCTGTCCGTGGAATATCCGTCACGCTAGACGAGATCCCACGGGCTTGAAATTAGTGCCGGCACTCGATCGGCAGTGAGGTAACAGCTGACCTGTTTTGTTCAGCCGAGTCTTCCGGAAGTGAGTTATTTTGTGAACTTGACTCAAATTGGTGGTCATCAAGGAACTACCATTGGGACAGATCAATGACCTTGAGTCAATTGAGTGTTTGTTGACGTAGTATTCGCGATTACGAGGTTGTAGGTTCTGTTTCCTAGCTGTGGGTAGCTTGCGAGAAGGATGATGGCTAGACTTTGGACTAGAAAACGTCAATTTGTTTCCAAAAGATATTCCATTATTCTATTGCTTGTTGATTTATGATGAATTCTTGAATCCTATTCTCAGCCGTGTTGTTGACGTGCAATATTGAGGAAAGTCGCAAAGAATACCCTATAGCGCTGGGATGAGATAATTTCGTGTTGGAGCTTGTATCTCCACTGTAATGCGAGGGACCGATCGCCTGCCAGGGAACAGGGTTCCGCCAAGACATTACCCATTCATAACCGAGCGTCCCGTTTTCCAGAAGGAATGTTTCCGTCCTCGAACGCGTCGGAACTATCAGTTGCGACTGTTATGCCACGGCAATAAGTTGCCAAAGCCCCAGCCATCAGTCTAACGTTATGCGACATGGCGCAGTGACCATCCTCAATTGGGTGCTTAAATCTGGCACCCATGAGTGATCGACCGGTTTTTCGGACCCGACGATCTCCGACATTTCCACTCTGCCAGTCTCTCGATGCCGACCTCCGATGACGCACTGACTTCAAAACACCAAAACAGAACAAAATCGCAGATCTTAAGCCCGGTATTTTCTTCCAGATGGTCAGATCAAAAGAATCTAGCCCGGACTTTAAAGCGCCTCAAAGGTCCGCGGAAATTGGGCGGTAATTGATTGGGTAGGGTTGGTCTGTTGGTTCTGAACAGAAACTAGCCCAATAGTTCAAGCACCTGCTACAATGGGGTATATAATCAATGGCTTGGCTGTTGGTTCGACTTTCCAACAATCCAAATCCCATCTCATCATTTCCATCTACATCGTACATTATGTCTCCGCTCGATATGCAACAAACTGAAGCCCCAGCTCCAGGCGGCTTCTCAGCCCTAATGCAGAGGCAACATGAGAAACAATCCGAAAATCACGTCTTGGTCAAATTAATTGAGAAGATCGCCTCAGAAGACCCCCAACGTCCATTTCTGTCCATCCCTTCGTCCGACAATGCGCAACGTGGCTGGAAGCCGGTGACATTCCAACAATTCAACTCCGCCATCGACTACCTGGCCCATTCCTTATCCCAGTCAATTACCAGGAAACCCGATGACGAGGAGTTTCCTACCATCGCCTACATCGGTCCCAGTGACGTGCGATACTGTATCATTCTTTTCGCATGCATCAAAGCTGGCTTCAAAGCACTCTTCATTTCCCCCAGAAACACACCTGCTGTTCAGCTCTCTCTGTTTGAGGATACGAAATGCAATGTTTTGTACTGTACTGAGAGTTTTGAGGCGGTTATGAAACCATGTCTTGAACAGCGGAAAATGCAACTCTGCATTATTGACAGCATCGAGCATTTTCTCAATGTCTCTTCATCACCGTTCCCCTACGAAAAATCCATCGACCAAGCACGCTGGGATCCTCTCGTAGTCCTGCATACAAGTGGCAGCACAGGCATTCCCAAACCCATCGTCGCCCGTCAGGGCATGTTCTGCACGTTAGAAAACATGTTGCGCATGGGTTCATTGAACGGCTGTCCCTTTCACTTGGACTATTGGGGCGGCGAGGGCACCAAAATTCTGTTGTCAATGCCTATGTTTCATGCCGCGGGTGTTTATGCGACTATTGCGGGGATCTTTACCAAGACTACTACTGTCATGTCGCTTCCGAATAAACCTTTGGGTGTTGATTCGGTTTTGGAGAGTTTAGAGGGGTCTGGGGCGCAGGGTGTTGTTTTGCCGCCTTCTATTGTGGAAGGGCTTGCGGCGACGGAGAAGGGCGTTGAGGCGTTGCTGAAGCTTCAATTCTTGAAGTTTGCTGGAGGTAAGTCATATAGATGCCAAGGATGGTTCGATGACTGACTAGAATAGGTAACCTGTCGCCGGCCGTTGGAGACTTTCTTGTTGAAAAAGGTGTCAAATTGAATAACCTCATCGCATCGACAGAGTACGTAACCTTCACGACATAACCCTTATGTGCTAACAATACAGGTCCTTTCCGTACGCGCTTTACCATCCGACCGACCCAAAACTCTGGCAATACTTCGTCTTCGACAGCGAAGCAATGAACATCGACTGGCGTCAACGCGGCCCCAACGAATACGAATTCGTCATTGTTCGAAAAGACATGTCCGATCCAGGAAACCAATCAGTCTTTTATATCTTTCCCGAACTATCAGAGTGGTCCACAAAGGACATATTCCAACCCCATCCTACATTGAAGGACCACTGGCTATACAAAGGTCGCGCAGATGATATCATTGTGTTCTCCAATGGCGAGAAACTCAATCCTGTTTCTATTGAAGCAGCTGTTGCAGGTCATCCGCTTGTTAATGGTGCCTTGGTGGTCGGACAGGGCAGGTTTCAGGCTGCGCTTATTGTTGAGCCTGTTGAAGATGCCATTCCGAAGGATGAGGAGGAGAAGAAGGAGTTTATTGACAAGGTTTGGCCGACTGTCGATAAGTCTAATTCTGAAACGGTAGGTCATGGGAGGATCACGAAGGATTTGGTTGCTGTTGCGGATCCAGCTTTGCCTTTTGCGCGCGCTGGTAAGACGACTGTACAGCGGGCAGCTACAGTGAAGCTGTACGAGCAGTTCATCAAGAACCTGTACGAGAAGGCACAAGGCGGTGGTGATGATACGACTGTTGCTCTTGATCTTGCTAACGAAGAAGCACTTGCGCAATCGATCGTCACTGTTTTCCAAACCAGACTTGGCGTCGCTGATCTTGAAGTGGATCGGGATTTCTTCTCCGCGGGAATCGACTCACTTCAGATCATGAACGTCACCAAGATCCTCAAGATAGCACTGCAGGCAGCAAACATCGACGCCACCCATTTCGAGCCGCGCACTGTTTATCAAAATCCTACTGCGAAGGAATTGGCTGGTTACATTCTCTCTGGATCACCGGATGCGACGAAGGAGATCAAGGAAACCGAGAGTCTTATCTCCAAGTACACAGAAAACCTTCCTGCAGTCAAGTCTGGCAAAACTCTTCCGGCCGATGAGAATCAGACAGTTTTGATCACAGGCACGACTGGGTCTCTGGGAGCCTATATGCTCCACGACCTCTGCAGCCTGCCATCCGTCGCCAAAATCATCGCTCTCAACCGCGCTGAAGACGGCGGCGCATCACGTCAACCTTCAATCAATGAAGCCCGGGGCTTGACACAGGACTTTTCCAAAGTTGTGTTTCTCCAGGCAGACCTGTCGCTACCTGACTTTGGTCTTGGACAAGACAAGTACGATGATCTGGTCGACATTGCTGATCGAATTATTCACAACGCCTGGCCTGTCAACTTCAACATCAGCGTCTCATCCTTCGAGAGCTCAATTCGTGGTGTACGGCATTTAATCGACTTCTCAGCTGCGGCAGCGAAACACGTGCCTATTGTTTTCATCTCCAGTATTGGCACTGCTGATGGATGGAAGTCTTCGGATCCCGTTCCTGAAGAACCTCTTACCGATATTACTCTTCCGCAGATGGGCTACGGTCGGTCAAAACTTGCAGCAAGTTTAATTCTCGATAACGCTGTGGAGAAGTCTGGTATTCATGCAGCGTCTGTCAGAGTCGGACAAATCGCTGGACCGAGAGCGCAGAAGGGAGTGTGGAATAAACAAGAGTTTATACCAAGTCTGATCGCGAGCTCGGTGTATCTTGGTGTTCTGCCGGATCATCTCGGCCCGCAGCAAGAAGTCGCCTGGACACCTGTTGAGGACATCTCCGGTCTGGTTCTCGACATCGCTGGTATTACCACTCCCAAGTTAGTTGGTGACATATCAGGATATTTCCACGGTGTCAATCCGTCAGTGGCAGATTGGTCCACACTCGCACCAGCTGTCAAGAACTTCTACGGTAATGCGATGGAGATTGTCAGTTTGGAAGAATGGGTTGAGAAATTGGAAGCTAGTGCGAAAGAAAAGGATGTGGATATGGATAAGAATCCTGGCGTGAAGCTTCTTGATACGTATCGTGGATTACTGGAAGGGAAGAAGCAGGGTCAGTTTCTCAGGTTTGAAATGGAGAGGACGAAGAAGGCTAGTCCGACGATCAGGAATGCTGGACCGATTACGGAGGAGCTGATGGTGAATTGGTGTCAGCAATGGGGGTATTGATCCGAACACGAGTCGACCGTCAAAACACTCTTAGACATTTCATTGTACAGCCACTAAGCTTCAATTATTCACCCGACAGCGCCGGACAGAATGCATCCATGAATGTTAAGTTATTCGGACTCGGCCGAATTGAATTGACTGTGGCTTACTTCTCTTTCTCGGATGCCAACCTTCCGAGATGTAGATCGGCTTATGACAAATCTGACAGTATTGCACAGCCTCTCGTCTGACACTCATTCCAGATTCAGTAGAACTCGGTTATTGCGAGCATGGAGAATTGACCGAGGTTCTGTATGCATACAAGATGAATTTATATATAAACTAGGTATTTACAATGATTGACATTGCGTGAAGTCTCCAAGAATCCAGCATCTCGACTTCTAGTTCCAGCTTCATACACTACAGTCAAGATGGCTATTTTAAGCACTTTCCTCACTACCCTCCTAGCAACAAATGTAATCGCAACACCAAAGCCCGTAGCCCTACCGGTAGTAGATCTAGGCTATGTAAGTCTCACACTCTACCTGCGGCCAAGTCTAACACCCCCAGGAACTCCACCGCGCACTCTCCTACGATCACCAAACCGACACATACAAATTCTCCAACATTCGCTACGCACAACCTCCAACCGGCAATCTCAGATTTCGTGCTCCAGTTCCCCCCCGAACGAACCGCGACGAGATCCAAACTGGAGATGAAGTCAGGGCTTGTCCTCAGGGTATTCCTCTCTGGCAGGCAAGGGCTGTGAAGCCGACAGCTGAATATTCGAATGGGAAGGAGTTTAGTCTCGAGTCTTGGGAGGCTGATATCAAGAATTATACTGCTACGGCTGGGAAGCCGCCACCTCCGACGACGGAGGATTGTTTGTTTCTTGATGTGCATGTTCCGCGCAAGGTATTTGACGATGCGAAACGAGGTAAAAGCTGCGACACTCCCGTCTTGATTTGGGTAAGTCAAGTCTCCGTGCTCCAATACTTCGGCTAACGATCAAGCAGATCCACGGTGGTGGCTATATCCTCAGCTCGAAGAACGGCTGGCCAACGCCCGGTTTCGAACCCAACGGTCTTCTTCGAAACGCCAAATCCTTCAATGATAATGGAATCATCTTCGTCGCACTTAACTACCGTCTCGGAGCGCTTGGTTTCCTCCCAGGTGCCGACGTTGAGAAAGACGGGGATCTCAACTCCGGCCTACTCGACCAGCGACTCGCACTAAAATGGGTACAGGATAACATCCATCTATTCGGAGGCTCCCGTGATAGAGTTACTGTCATGGGAGAGTCAGCCGGCGGAGGGTCTGTTTGGTTACACTTGCTTGGTAAAGACAAGAAGCTTTTTTCGCAAGTTATCGCTCAATCGCCTGCCTTTATACCGACGTTCCAGACACCAAAATCAGCGTATACCGGATTTCTGGATGCATTGAATGTCTCATCACTTGTAGAAGCACGAGAAGCAAGCTCAGAAGCCATCATCAAAGCAAACGCTGCTCAGATCGGCGCTGCACCAGCGACGACGTACATCTATGGTCCAGTCTTGGACAAGAATCTCATCCCAGATTATCCCTACGCCATGTTCCAACGCGGCTATTTTGACAAGTCTGTTAAAGTTCTTGCATCACATACTGCTTTTGAAGGAGGTTTCTTCTTTGATGTGGATAACATGACTGATGAGGATTTTCTTCCTTGGATTCAACGTTCAGTACCTGGACTATCTGAGTCGGAGCGGAAGTACCTGGCTCATGAGCTATATCCGCCCACATTTGATGGAGGTCTGGGGTACACGGATCAGGGATCTCGGCAGATGGCTCTGTGGGGAGAGGCGGTTATTGACTGTAACTTCGCCGGCATAAACAAGGTAATGGAAGGGAAAGGATATGCATGTAAGTCTCCTTGATACTATTTCGCGGAGGTAAAACTGACATTTGCACAGACCAGTTCAACGTCGCTCCCGGACTGCACACACAGGATCTCAAGTACATCTTCAACGATCCGCATAATCCCGCCTTCAAACCTGCTGCGCAGGGTACTCTGCAAAGTATTATCACGAGCTTCGTGATTGATGGAGTTCCGAAAATGAACGGTCAAAGTGCTGCCGAATTTCCTCGTTGGGGCACAGCCGGGAATCTCGTCAGTATCACCGGGTTCGGTAGCGTATTAAGTGAAAGCACTGTGAACCAGACTCGATGCGACTGGTGGCAAACATATCGCTCTAAGCTAAACTAGAACTTTTCAGATGGTTCCGGAGGCATGCATTTCAATTTTGCCTCTTTGTTACTGATTTAATAACTTTACTCAACGTATCGGCAGAATTGATCATTTTTATTCACTTAACCTATAACATCATCACGTTTTGCATTTCTGTTGACGACTTCCTGTCAAATGATAACATATTATATAACGTCTTTCGATGATTCAACTTGTATCTAAACCTGATAGTTCTCGGCCTGACTGATCACTGACATCTGTAGGTTCTGCGGCTCCCAAATATGAATAGAGAGGGTCTAGAGAGCCAAGTACCGTGTTGATGCTGAGTCTGCATCTAGCATTGAACAGATCCCGGCATTTGCGCCAAGAAAGGGCGTTGGACAGTCCCTTGATCGAGCGGTAGATAGAGAGTCGGGAAGGTTTCTGAAATTTAGGACGGAGGTTCAAGGTCGGACTGAGGTAGAGGTAGAGGATCTGGCTTAACAGTCCCTAGGGTCATAATCCGCTTTTCCTCCAACAGTTAGGTTCCTCTCGGAATTGACCCACTCTCGGCTACGAGTAATATAGAACCCTCATGGAGACAGGGAACTTGGATAAGGTAAAATGATAGAGTTCCTTTTAGCTATTTTAAACCAGATCCTTCCTGGATCCTTCGGCTGATCATTTCCCTATCTTAAGCTTTTCTACCATAAGCTACCGTAGAAGATTGATAGTATCATACCCAGTAGCTCCACAGTCTAACGCATTGTCTAAGCGAAATGATTGTAGTGTGTGTCCCGATTGATCCTCCTCATTTGGAAAGAGAGAGTACAGCCTCATGTTGATGTCCTCGCAATTGACCCACTCTCAGGTGAAGGATAGCCATAGACTGTGCTAGACAATGACTGAAAATGTATATAAGAAGCTTGATAACTCCTTCGAAATAATTAAAACTCATCATAACTCTCTATCATTCTACAGAGAACAAGCTTCATTCAAAAACTACACCTCTCAACGTTTATCCCGTCCTACAAAATCATCACTATGAAGACTACAATTTTCACAACTGCCGCCGCCGCTGTTATCGGCTTTGCCTCTGGTACTACTGCCAACGTCTGTAAATGGTCTTTCTTGGGACCTGCTTACAAGCAGTATTTCGTCATTGCCGACGGTGTTGATGACATCCCTGGTAAATGCGGCGGTTTTTGGGATAACATGAACAACAAGAACTTCAACAGTGCCTGCACTCTCTCCCATACCAGCTGCGAAGACCGTGATGGACAGATGGTTATTGAGTTTATGGCGGGCTCCGGTTGCAATAGCGGCCACGTTGAGTCGGCATGGTGGGAGGCAACCAGGAACAACTTTGGCGCTATCCACTGCGTTCAGAGGTAATCAGCATACCAGTTGAACTTATGGCGGCTAGATGGATGATAAAAACCTCTGGCCAGTTTGGAGATGCCTTATACTATCCAGGACATCCAGGTCTACCTATATGCAGCATATTTCCGACTATTCAATAACGACAACGAGGCTCATTCAGCAACGACCGAGGAAATCTCAACCAGGTCTCGTCCCCACCATTTCTCTCTTCTTCTACTTCCAATTTTGAATTTCAGTAGACTACCATACAACTAAGTACTGCAATATACTATTTGAGACAACAATTGACTCGTATTCTCCCTATATTAGTACAGTACTATAGCATTGATTGCCATGCCACAGACCCCTCTTAAACATCCTTAAAAGCAGAATCGTAATCAGTGTTGAATATATGTAAAGGTATCTACATAAGGTCAATCAAAACTTGCTAGCTACTAAAGGTTCAGTAGTTTCCGTCAGTATCTGTTATTATTTATAGGTGTTATCTTAAATTTTCTCCTTCTGACAGTAATACATTATCACGATGCCTCGGCTTGCACTAGCTCGCCAAGATTAGTCGTCAGGGAAAAGCAAAAGCCACTTTCATGCCCATCGACGGTCTGGGCGCGCTATCTGGGGCTAGACTGGTCGGGAGGGAAACGGTAACGCGGTGTCTTCCGGGAAACCTTAAATCGACAGCCCAGAAAAGAAAGAGGCGTTTGCGTGGAATGTAAGCGATAGCTACTGACTGATAATTGGTTGACGTTGTCCTAACGTTATCTCCCCCGCATTCGATCTAGATTGTACTCTCTGTTTATGTGGCTTTGTGTTTTCTCAATCGGCATATCTTTTCTATCAACATATCTCACTGGGAGATCTTGTAGTTAAAGCATTGTTCCCATTCTGAATCTTGGGATTATTCCTTCATTGTCCCATCTACCATCAAGCCGCAGTTTGAACAACTGTATTCTTGACCTCTGTTTCTACCTCTGGTCTCTGCTGAACATGGATTCTCCCAAAGAAGAGTTCAAGACTGGGCCAATCTATCACGACGGATCCGTCCTCGAGGCCAGCCAGTCTGAGTATGATACAGACGCTGCTTATCTCAAGTCTCTCGGAAAGTCAGCCGAGTTACATCGCGTCTACAATTTCTGGACATGTAATTCTACTCCCAACACCCATAGCTTCGAAGCGAGACTGACAGCGGCATAGTATGTGCGTACCAGGTTATGATCAGCGCGACCTGGACGTGCGTCGTCGTCTTCTATGGAGTCATCTTTGATGTCGGCGGTCCAGCCTCTCTTCTCTACGGCTCCATCATCGTCGCCATCGGCCAAACCCTCCTCATGGCCTCACTCGCTGAATACTGTGGTATTTGGCCTACCGCTGGTGGTCAGCAGTTCTACGTGCAGAAGCTCGCTACCGAAAAGTATAAACCATTCCTCTCATACTTTGTTGGATGGTGTTTGCTTCTTGCTGAGACTGCTACTGGCTCTTCATGCGCTCTGAATACAGCCAACATCATCGGCACCATGGTCTCCATCTTTCACCCAAATATTGAGTGGAAACATTACCAAACCTTTCTGATTTACGTTGGACTACTGGCTATCCCGTTCCTGATGAATTTGAAGCCCAGTGCGCTTCCTTTCTACAGCACCGTCGGCGCCGTGTTCACGATCCTGGGCTTCTTTGGCTGGGCCATCACTCTTCTCGCCACAGCTCCTAAATCCAGCGCGAAATTCGTATTTACTCAGTTCATCAACAATTCGGGATACACCAATAATGGATGGGTCTTCATACTCAGCTTTTATACCCCTCTGTATGGCCTTTATGGAACAGATAGTATGATGCATTTGGTTGAAGAGATGAAGAACGCGTCTCAAGATGCACCGGTAAATATCTGCGCTGTATGGAACTAACACGATTTCGCTGACATTTTCCAGAGAGCCATGGTCTGGTCTATGGTGCTTTCGGGCATCGCTACTATCGTCACTGATCTCATCCTGCTATTTTGCTGTGGCAATTACGCCGAGTATATGACATCCTTGTAAGTTTTCCAACCCCTTACCTTGACCCGAGCTTATGGCTAGGTCACCTTATGTCACTTGGTTCTCGGATGTGGCGGGAAATGACTACGCAGGTATCTACGTCGCGATAGTCTTCAGCGTTGTAAATGTAGGGTTTACCTCACCTTCTTATCATCATGGCTGACTTTTGTTTAGCTACTTGTCTGCACCGGCATTCTGTCTTCGTGTTCCCGCCTTGGCTGGCGTATGGCAGAGGACAATGCATTCCCATGGTCCAACCGCCTTGTGAAGATCGATCGCAAGCTGCAGATTCCTTTGAACTTTATCTACGCAATTATGGTGGCTCAGGTCATCATTGGACTCATCTCTCTAGGCAGTGAATTGGCCTACAACGCCATCGTCAGTGGTGCTGGAGTTTGTTTCGCCCTTGCCTACGCGATACCAGTTACAGTGGTAAGTACCATTCGTTCCTACCATTACCTAGCTACTGACTTTCTCAACAGACGCTTGTCCGAGGCCGTTCAATCCTGCCCCCGCGCCCACATTTCGATCTTGGCAGGTGGGGATATTTCGTCAACTATGTTGCTGTTGCATGGGCTTTACTGACTATTGTCATCTATGTGTACGTATTGAGCTTCTGGTGAGGTGTGATTACTGACTTCTTACAGCATGCCGCTATATCTTCCAGTTACAGGTGAAAACATCGGTAACATGAATTGGGCCGCACTCATTGTCGGCGCAACCTTTCTGTTCTCTGGTGTTTGGTGGATATTACAAGCAAGACTGCGATACTTGAAGGACGTTCCTGTTGAAACCGAGCTGGTCTCTGTGGCAGGATAACAACCCAGTAGCCATTGACTAATACCCGTGAGTAGTTTGACGAATGCAGATTTAATTGAATTGATTTAAAACAGCGTTGGTGTGCAAAATCTAACGATTTGCCCGTGCACTTGAAAGTCGACGCCACATCGGCTGTAGAAAGATCCCTCACCCACCTGACGGTCATCCCCCCCCTCATTATCGCCCCTCTATCCAAAATCCCCCATCCTTTCCTTGCCCTTCGACTCAGTGGCTGACGCGACCAGGGCTGAGCACAAGACTCAAGAACCTACAACGAGCGTCCCAACTAATGAACAAACCTACGAGCCGTATAAGAAGACGAAAGAAATTGTTGAGGACGTTGTTATCAACACAAAGCTACAACTGTTACGAACAATTCAGTTGAAAGGAAATAAAGAGGGATGTGGAAGTAGCATTCCTGACCCTATGTTGCTAAGCTCTCATATTTCATCGACAAACTATCGTCAGATCTCTGTCAGCTCAAAGCTCGGCAGGTGTAGCATATTTGAATGAAGAGTCTTACTCATCTCGTTCCTGCGTTTCAATTGGCAGAGATGGAAATGGGTCAGCATAGATGAATCAGTGGTTGTGAACCCGAGATCCGCCTGCTCGATGGATAACAGACCTTCTGGTCCACTCGCATTTACCTTCTCAGCATGATCGGGGTCGCTTAGAATCTTTTTAAAAGTTTGAAAAGACTCCTGAGGAAGGGGCCTGTTCATCCTAATGTCGTCTATTTCTGACTTGGATAGAAAGCGTGCGAGGTCGCAGTAGTGCCACCTGGGTACAAGGTAATAATCACTCCTTGTAATGGTGATGACGAAAACAATCATTTCTGTCCCTCGTGGACTGGTAAACCCAACAATGGCTCCGAGGAAGCTTGAACCTCCCTTAGTCATGCTTTGTAGCCAATTTGGCCCAGGTACCTGTTCATGTCTGGTAGGACTTATAACGAGTATGCTGTCATCATCGGAAAACCGATCCGGCGGAAACGTTTGGATTGCACCGAATGTCTGTCTGGCAGAGAGGTCGCGTAGAAGGCCGAAAGACAGCAATGCACCGAATTTACATTGATTGTGTCTCGTGATCACTCTTGTCCTAGTACTCTCCGAATCGGCATGTCTTATGGGAATATACAAGTCTGTGGGTGAAAGATGCTGGTGGTCTTTTAGGGCCAGGGGAATGGGAACATCAGGTTGAGAGGCTTTTGTATAGATGATAGTACCGCGTTGTCTTCTCAGGGCTATTCCGACACTCTTTCTCGTCCCTGCGACCTCAACATTGAGAACAGCAATGTAGCAGTCCGGAGACCAGCATTGGATCAGGGGGAGCCGAATGGAGAGACCTGAATTAGCAATTGAGTACGGAGATGGCTTTACGCCAGACCCGTGACGTCTACGTCTATAAGACGAGGCGTCCAAGAAGCTGTGTGGTCTAGAGGCAAGAAGACTGCCCTGATTCTCGTTAATGGCCCAAGACCAGCAAAATATTGAGTGATCGTCTGATATTTTCATAATTTCTTCTTGGAGTCGTAAGAAGGCTCTAGGCCCTTCGCCATATACGAGAGGCATGTGAATGCCAAATATACCCAGCATGCAGTATGCCATATCCTCGATCCTTGTTGTCTCGCGACGGGATAACCAGGACATTCTCTCAGCTACCGAAGCTTCATGGCACACCGGGATTCGAATTCCTGACCAGTCTTCTGAAGTGGGGGTCACTGGCTGTTGAAAGGGGCAGAGATACCTGATACCTATGCCTGTAGCCTCGGCAATATCGCGCACAAGAGTAGATCTAGTCCCAATACGTGACCAGTCGGCTGCGTAAAAGACAACGCAATTAGGGGCCAGGAGCTCCTGAAGTGTCCATCCCCTCTTGAACCAGCGACTTTCCCGGAACTCTTTTGCATAAGACAACGGTTTGAATGTGGGAACATCGGAAAGATAGGCGTAACAAACATCGGCTTGGCTGTACCAGGCGAACATGGAGTTGATGGCCTCTGTCAGTTCTGCAGAGCTGGATTTATCGATGCAATTGGTGTCAATCCATATATAAGAGTAGTCGTCATTTTTGGCTTGTTCACAGGCCTCGATGACCTTGATGAATCCGAGTTTCTTGATTACTGACGTTGGGTCTGCCCAGTCATTAAACGTGACCTCCTCCTGCCCCCAGGTATGTGAAAGAATTGCATACTTTGGGATTTTGCTTGGGCAGAACTCCTCGAAGGCTCGGGTGTAAGTGTTGATGAGTCTCATTTCGATACTAAGGCTTATCTGAAGTTTTTCGTTCAGGCGATGGGATCCATATGACATGGAATAAGAAGTAGCTCTCTGTCTTGAGGGGCTACAGATAATCTTAACTTGGGTACGTGGGTATTTATTGCATATTGGATACAAGGCATAGTATAGCCGTAACTTGTATTTAACGGAGAGTATGAATCTACTGCAGTAGTTAAGAGAGAAGAAAGCTTTCAGTGAAGAAAATAAAGTTCTTTATCAAAGAAAGGCGAGATTGTCTGTTGTATAACATCTTACATATATTTGAATAACGGCTGAAAGGTACCAATGCCCAAGTAACAAGCGGTAAATAACACGTCAAATGTACTTGATTGTCTATTTAAAGCTAATCCACAGCTATATCCTCGTCATTAACGACACTTATGTCGCTTTGTGTATCTCAGCCTAACGAGCCCGTATCAAGACTAAGTGTCTGAACTTCATGCCAGACGGCACCATGATCTAGACAATCTTATGATAGATTAGGTTAAGGAACTCAATGTGTAACGGGGCTATAGAACGTGGAACTGACCCGGCTGGTTCATTGTAAGGACAACGACACCTTGATGACTGTTTATCGCTTGGTAGATGATCGAGGCTATTGATCTACCCGCTAAGGTTTCTCCATTCTTTGGACCAATAAAATAATCGCAATCTTCCAAAAGAATTACTTGAAGTCATTAGCTGAGCACAAAGTCGGTGTCTGAGGAATTGCAAACATACCTGCCTTCCATAAACCACCGAGATAGAACGCTTCTTGGATACTATTCTCAACTTGTTCAGGCTCTACGCCAACTTCATGAAGTGCCAATCGATATAAGGGCTTTCTGATCGACTCGGCGAGGGCCTCAGCTGCCATCATTCTCCCGATTCTTGGCCCACTATGAAGCTCTATCACCTTGCCCTGGCCCCGACTGGCTTTGACATCTCTAGACCTCTTTGTTTTGAGTTCAAGTGCTTTTAGACGGTCCTTGACCGTTTGCGATAGCATCGTCATATTGAATATATGCTCGTCCCAGACTACATCAGCCGCGTATTCTATTGAAAGTTTGCCTACAAGGGCCTTGTCAGCGTAGTCTCTGGTTAGTCAGATCTGGAGACACCAACGCCATTTCTTGTCATGGAATCCGAAGCCGTATGTTGTGGGGGGCAGCAGAAGGGTGAAGCTATCAGTAGGAGGTGAGTCTGACATGGCGTCTGTTGATGCAAGGTACTCTTCCGCAAGCCCAATGGTCATGTCGTCAATGTTGCTCAGCTTGTGAAAACGACGATATGTACCAATATCAACCATATAACGACCGTTCTTCTGCTCAGTAGTCAGCATATCATTGGTAAAATACATTGGCATGAATTACCATGCGGTAATCGAGAACCCGGGGCGGGGCACGGTAAAAGACTAGTCTCGGTTTTCGTAATCGCCAACAAAGTTCCCCACGTTTTCTCAGCTGATACTCAAGTGGTGCATCGAATTTTAGAGGAAATATATCGAGAGAAATTATCGGGACTGTGTCCAACTCTGCAGCATGCTTTGGCCATGGTACGATGACAATTTTTTTGTGCTTTGCAAAGCGACCATTGAATTTCCACATTTCGCATTCTAACCTAATCGGACTCGAACCAGCGAGAGGAGGATATTTTGAAACCATGGCGGTATGGTGACCTTCTTCAGTAGTGACAATTATTTCTCCTGGCCCAAATAGCTTCTGAAAGTGTTTCCTGTTTACAAGACCACGATTGAAAAGCCTCGTCGCATTTCCATAGTCGCGGCCAAAGGTTTCGTGCAGGTAGTTAAGAAGGACATTAATGTGTTGGCTTTGACGCTCTGGTAGTTTGGGAACGTGGTCCCGCAATAGCGTGCGAGTGTGATAGAAATGAAGGTATGGTGCCACCATGTTCTGTTCTCGTTCCCAGCCCAGTAACAATTTCGTGTTGAAAGGGCTTTGTGTAGTATCTGCCTCTTTTACTGCTTCTACCGCGTTGTTCAAATGGGTCGATATAATTTCCATATACTCTCTTTCCGCTACAGCACCAGCAGCATCGCTTGGCAAGAGGTAAATTTGAGAACGCCGGAAGGGTAGCGGAGAGTTCGCTGATGTCTCTCGTGAGGCATCGAATAATGCGTTGTGGTATTCGAGGCAGTTATAAGTGCGATGTATAATGAAAGAGATATCGGGATCCTTTTTGGCACGAAGCTGGGCTTCTTCATCTGGAATTCGGCCCCTGAGGGGGCTGGCCTTGTTGTCACCGGCGAACAGACGTGGAACGTCGAGATAAAGAGAAAGATGAGGATGGGCAGAATGATTTGGGGTTGATCCAGGACATTCCACCCGGTGGACAGTCATGTACCGCGGTATTGTATCATTGGGCTGTGTAGAGATAGCCTCAACGCCACTCGTCAAGCTTTCCATGCTATTTCCGGCCATTTCGCGATGGAAAAAGATGTTTTGTTTCTGATTGTGAAGTCAGGCCTAGAACCATCGTAGGTAGCCGGACATGGTGAGGTGACAAATCATATTACGCCACGTCAATACAGAGAGGGGATCCTGGAGTCTGTCATGCAGGTTGCTCATCAATGTTAATATGCAACAAGCAATTAACCAACAACATATTGCATTAGACGATCTGAAGTAAATGACCTAGCCTGATACGCTGATAACTTTCCCTAAGCCCTGACAAGGCCATTGCAGATTAGCCTAAGCAATGAGTTGCTACTGCACGATGTAGTCAGGACTTCCAAGCCTTAAAGTATTTACCGTTCTAGGGCGTTCTGTTTGCGAAAACATATATCTTGTGGGCTGGCAAGCAAAGACGTTTGTTCTTTCAATAAAAAAAATATCGCGATTGATTCACTGAGCGAGGCCACACTCCACTGAGCGGTAGCTAAATTTACGAAAAAACGGGATATATCAGATGCTTCTCCTTAGTAAGTTAATCGGCATGGTCGACGTGATTAACATCTCGTCTTTGACTGTCAGCGCGGTAATTAAGGATATTGACGTCGAGGAAATTCCCTGCGCTAAAGATGATTTAGGGTAGTACTGTCGGCAGTTGCAGAGTAATCCCCGTTATTACCGTCGACATTCTCCACGATAGCTCGGGACAACCCCACAAGGAGGTGGCCAAATCGGGGGATGCTTGGACCACCCACTTTCGCCGCCACGCGTCTCTCGTCCCCGTTCTTCAGGTCTCAATCCTCCTCCCATATCATTATCAATCTCTCTTATAGATCTCGCATCATACTCATTCTCGCTTATTGGCTCGGGATAGCCCCACGTCACAGCTAACGCAGATGGGTCAGCATGTAAGGACCGGGTGCCGGACCTGCAAGTACGTTTGCCTAATCCTTCTTGCCACGATGAACATTGACACCGATTGTGAACAGAGCCCGCAAATTAAAGTGTGATGAGGCGAAGCCGTCATGTCAGCGATGCACGTCGTCGCGCCGTGTATGCGGTGGTTACGAGGATCAGTGCGGTCTTACATGGTACAGACCTACCCAACTAGCCGCGCGAAACCAAAAAGAGGGCCGAGCCTTCCAATTCTTTACCAAGATGGCCGGTCCAGTCTTGTCGGGTTCAACGGACTCTTATTTCTGGACGCATCTGGTTATGCAGTTCAGCCACTTCGAGCCTACGGTGCGACACGCTGTTTTGTCCATTAGTTCGCTGTACGAGGAATTTGCTCGGGGTTCGAGGATTACGCGTCAGATATGCGGTAGCACGTTTGCTATTGGACACTACAACGCTGCTATCCAGCAGACCAAGTCGCTGGGTGACGAGCAGCTGATTCTGTTGCTTTGCGTTCTCTTCGTATGCATTGAGTATTTGCAGGGAGATATCCATGCCGCACTTCAGCACTGTAGGCATGGCATCATGATTCTCAACAACTCTGGCCGTCCGGGCTGGGCGCGACAACACCTTGTACCCATATTCCGTCGCTTAAGCCTTATACCATTCTTCTTCGGCGGCATACAGTCCATGCGCCTCCCGAAACTCATCGGCCTAAATGAGGCTATGCCTGAAGAGTTTACTAGTATTCCAGAGGCTCAGTCGTTTATTGATAGCCTCATGTTTCGAGTGATGGAGTGTAACCTCGATGGACATTATGACCAGAGGCCTACACTTGTCGCACAATTGGATGAGTGGGAACTGAAAGCTAGAAGCCTAGAGCATGTCGCTTCTACCTTCTTCGCCACGGACAAGTATGCCCTCTACGGTATGCAGATCAAGCACAGAGTCACAAGCATATACATTCAGAAACCACGCCAGACGACAGAAATGTGGTACGATCAGCATCTAGACGACTTCCGAGACCTGGTAAATTTAGCAAGAAAAGCTGCAACTGCATGGGACATTGCTCAACAAGAACATGTCCCCGATTCGAGCTTCACCTTTGAGATGGGATTGCTACCTCTAACCTTCTTCGCCGTCACCAAGTGCCGGAATCTCAAGGTCCGCACCGAGGCTCTATCGTTGGTATCGAAACTTGGTCCAGCTAAAGAGGGCCTTTTCGACGTAGGCACTCTTTATAGAGCTGGCAGACGTCAGATCGAACTCGAGCACGACATCTTGTTAGATGACAGCAATATGAGTGTCGAGGACGGTGATAAACCTTTACCATCAGAAGAAAAACGGTTCTTCGCGGTGCAAGTCAAGCATGAGTTAGAAGTCATATCTGATACGGACGGTCGTATTCATTACAAGAGACAGGTTCGTTTTTTGAACAGAGACCATGATGGTCGGGTAATCGCGAGGGAAGAATACATAACGGACGACAAACCTAAAGGGTGCAACCTACATATACCGCCAATGCGAAGCGCACTACGAATATAGCTTAAACAACTGGTTATTATTCTGGACAATTGTGATTTCAAGCACATGATGACGGCAGGCCTAAACAAATAAAGTTCAACAGCTTCAGTCAGTGTCATCTATGCGGCTGAGCAATGTGTCGATTTCGTCTCCACTTCTTCAACGGCCATCCCCGGACTTCGCCACTAGCTAGGTATCAAGGACTGTGGGGCTATCCCGAAGCCGAGATCGCAGTCGTAATCCCGTTCTTGTGTTAATTTGATCTGCATATTGAGGACTTGCGCCTCAGAAAAACACTCAAAAACAGTCGTAATCCCGAGGCCGAGCACATGGGATGTGGGTTGCTGGATTACCGATAACATACTTATAGGATATGAACTTCCTCCGTGAAATGAAGTTATCTAACCAACCTACTATCATTCTTTTCTTGCCAATCCTTCACCTGACTATCTTGGGTCTGTTATCATGAAGTCAACTTTTGCCGGCGCTGTACTCTTTGTAACAGCCGTTTACGCTGCTAGCTTGAGCGACATATGCTCAAAAGCCCATCTCAAATCAGCACTTCCTGCCGACGACTTTGTATCCGGTATCACTATTGACCCGAGTTCAGTTCAGACATCACTGGTCTCAAATGCCACCTTCCAGTCTGAATGGTATCCCACTGCCAGCGCCGACTACTGCAACCTTACCTTCGCCTACTCACACGACGGTATCCCCGATGACATTGTTCATGTTTCCTATTGGCTCCCTGCTCCCAGCAAGTTCCAGAACCGCTACGTTTCTACTGGTGGAGGCGGACTTGCTATCAACTCGGGGAGCCAGTATGCACCCTCTGGGCTCATAGTCGGTGCTGTCTCTGGAATCACTGATGGAGGATTTGGATCATTCGACACGCAGTGGGATGAAGTCTTCCTCTTGGCCAACGGTACCATCAACTGGCAGTCAGTCTACATGTTTGGCTACCAAGCCCATCATGAACTTGCTCTGCTTGGCAAGGAGTTGGCAAGGAACGTGTACAATGTTTCCAAGAGCGAGAAGGTCTATTCTTACTACCAGGGGTGCTCAGAGGGTGGTCGTGAAGGCTGGAGTCAAGTCCAGCGCTTTGCCGATCAGTTTGACGGTGCCGCTATTGGAGCACCAGCCTTCCGCTACGGTCAACAGCAGGTCAACCACTTATTTGGCAATGTTGTGGAGGAGACCTTGGACTACTACCCTCCTTCGTGCGAGCTGGACAAGATCCTGAACTTGACTATTGCTGCTTGTGATGGTCTGGACGGCAAACATGATGGTGTTGTATCGCGCTCTGATCTCTGCAAGCTACACTTCAACCTCAACACCACAATCGGAGAGTCTTACTCTTGCACTGCATCGGGTTCTCAACGTGGACCAGGCGCGCTTCGAGCTCGACAGTTTGCTCAGCCATCTACTCCAGCTCAAAAGGGTAGCGTCACGGAAGAGGGTGTTGCTGTGGTTCAACAGTTCCTAGACGGCCTCCATGATTCTAAGGGACGCCGTGTATATCTCAATTACCAGCCCGGATCAAGTTTCTCAGATCTTGCGACCTCCTACGATGAAGAGACCGAGACCTGGGGCCTAAGCATCAGCGGTCTTGGTGGTGAATGGGTTGCCCGCTACCTCCAGCTCCAAAATACCAGCACGCTCTCCACCCTCGACAACGTCACCTACGACACGCTCAAGGAGTGGATGATCTATGGTCAGAACAAGTACGCCGATTCCCTCCAGACCACTTACCCTGATCTGAGCGACTTCCAATCCGCGGGTGGAAAGGTGATTCACGTCCACGGAGAATCAGACGACTCAATCCCGGCTGGCTCATCGGTACACTACTACGATTCTGTCCGTAGTGTCATGTTTGGTGACAAGAACTACAATGAAAGTGTTGCTGCCCTCGACGACTTTTATAGACTGTACCTTGTTCCTGGTGGAGCACACTGTGGTAGCAATTCTAACCAGCCTAACGGTGGTTGGCCGCAGACTACTCTGCAGACTGTTATTCAATGGGTTGAGAAGGGTGTTGCTCCCGAGACTCTGGATGGACATGGTGGTGTTGAGACTATCTGTCGTTGGCCTCTTCGCCCGTTGTGGTCTGGCAATGGAATTTCACTGGATTGTGTGTATGACCAGGAGTCTATCGATAGCTGGACTTATGACTTTGATGCATACAAGCTGCCGCTATACTAATCCTGCTGTATCTTGAATATTCCTGCTGTCAGATCTAACGTCGATCAACTGGAGTGGCACACCATACGTTAAAGTACTAAACAATATGATCGCCAGTGTGGGTCTCGGCGCTTAATCAGAGGGAACTATTTAAGGTTTTTAAAGGTCAGTTATCAAGTTATACAGTTCAAATCAACACAATTAAATAACTACAGATATAAACCTTTTACTAAAAGGTTTAAGTCTAAATATATATATATAGTTATATTAAATTAATAGTTAACTATAACTATAATATATACTATAAAAGATTTCCTCTTTCCCTTAAGATATTAATTATTAAATAATTCCTCTATATCTATATTAATATTAACTAAAATAATATTAGTTAAATAGATTATTAGTATCTATAGAGCTAGTAAGATTATAAATAAAGTAGTATATAAAAGTATTATCTTTACCTCTAACTAAGTTCTAGCCTTCCCTATTAAATAAACTAATAAAGACTTTATAGTACTAGCTAATATACCCTATAATACTATATATTATAGTACTATAGATAAGTATAATAATAACTTTATTAATAAGCTTAATAATATAATAATTATTTATCTTATACTTTTCTTTTATAAAGCTCTTATCTTACTATATAGCTTCCTATAAATTAATAATATAGTAATTAGCTTTACTTATAAAAAAAAGAAAGCTCTTTTAGAGCTTAGTAATACTATTAAAAAGCTAAAGCCTCTATAGGCTAGCTATAAGGTTAATATTAATATCCTAAAAAGTAATATAGCATAGGTTAGTTTAGCCTTAGCAATTTAAGACTATATTAGTTAAAATAAGTTATAAATAAGTTATAAGGTATTTAGCAAAAAAGGTGTTATTAAAAACTTTATTAATTTAGGTTTATAGTATTAAAAGCTAGAAAGTTAGAAGATAGAAGGTTCTGGAAGGAAGGAGGAAAACTCTGTAATTTACAGATAGAAAAACCTCTATATCCCAGAGATAGTTCAGAATCAACACGATTTGATCAGAGGGAAATACATAGTTTTCGTCACAATAACAAACAAATTGAGCCATGATTTTTTACTCCTTCTAAGGTTGCCATTTTCTGTTTTCTTTGGATCGACCGAATTGGAGGGTTCTTGTGTGCTTGTGTGGTCGAATGCCCAATCGTCGTCAGGGTATCTACTGTTGAACAACGCGACTATCGCGCCTTTCCATGACATCGACACCGGCCTTCTCAGAGAACCTCACATCTTCTTCATGCACAATCTTGACATCACCAAATATCTCATCAATTTCCTCAAGAGATTTGCCTAATAACCTTAGTACGTATTTTCCCTATGGAAAGGGCGGACTTACCTCGGGTTTCGGGATACACGAAAAAGAAGATAATGGCACAAAGTGCATTGGTGAGGATGAAAAGGATCTGAAAAAAAGTCAGAGTGGGAAGTTTGAGTCGAGAATACAACTTACGTAGTATTTCCAACCGACTCCAGCTAGAGCAATGGGCGAACATTGCGTGATGATCAAACTAATGGAGTAATGAACCACCTGCACAAGAGCATTCGCTTTGGCTCGCAGCTCGGTAGTGAAAACCTCGGGACTATCCTCATCAGCAAAAATCACTTCAATGTCGGATCAAATACTTACGGAATGATCCAAGTCATCGGTCCCAGAAGAGCAGAATAATTCGCCGACACAGCAAAAATGCACGCGATCAAGCCCCTCTGCGCAGCAGCATTTGTAGGTTGACCAGGAATAGCCGGGAACTTGGCTGCCAGGATGGTAATGATCAGGTAGCAAACCGAAAGCAGTGAAGAGCTGATGACCAGAATCTTCTTTCGCCCAATCTTATCCACGAAGAACAGCGAAATAAAGCATGCGACGGGCGCAACAGATCCGTAGAGGCCACTGACGAGAAGCTGACGATCTTCGTTGAATTGTAGCGTGGCGTAAATGGCAGTCTGATAATACTGCACGAATGAAATTCCGGATAACATGGCAGCTGCCCAAACAAAAGAACCGACAAAGAGTCGTTTTCTGAACGAAGGAGTCTTGAGCAAATCGCTCCAAGACAGACGACCTTGTGCTTGCTGCTCTTCAGAAATGTTGACCTGGATAACCGTGAACTCTGTACGACACCATTCTTCGTTTGTGCCATCGAAATGATAGTTACGAAATGCCTTCTCAGCTTCGTCATGACGGCCCTTGAGACAAAGCCATCTGGGTGATTCGCTGAGGAACAAAACACCGACACCGAGGATGAGGGCAGGAATACTTTGAATCGCGAAGCCGAGACGCCATTGGTTGGGATTTTCCCATTTTCCTTCTGCGACACCGATCCATAGAGCGACAAAGAAGCCCCAGGCGGTCACTGGAAGGTCAGCATAGAAGGTTTACTTGGGGTGATGAACGTACTCATTTGGTTGACAGCGGTGACCTTGGCACGTTCGTGGGTCTTGGCGATTTCTGCCCCGAAGACTGGAGATACACCTGTGATGGTACCAACAGCGAAACCAACCAACATGCGACCGATAATAACTAAATCGTCAATAATGAGCCACCCCGAGAGTGGGATGACTTACGCATAGCGACATGGGCAGCGCCAGCCATGATAGCGCCACCAATAACTCCCCAAATACATCCAGAAGCAATCGCCTTTCGACGACCAAGTCTGTCACTCGTGATACCAACAGAGGCACTACCAAGCCATGCTAAGGTCTGTTAGTACCTCAACACTAAAGGCAATATGTTGGGTCTTACCTCCGGCCTGGTACATGGATACGATAGCTCCTCTTAGCGGTGGAGGTGGATTTCCGAAATAACTGACGAACGTACCCAGTGCTAAACTGGGCGTGATAATACCCGAATCACTAACATGTTAGCATACTGTAAACGAGTCTCGGCAGTAACAGTGACTTACAAGCCATAGAGAAAGCCTCCGATTCCTAGGAAAATGGAGGTTAAGAAAGGTTTACTCAGCCAAGCGTCACTCTTCATCTTTGCTCTTTACTTTGCATGAGCCAAAAACACGAAATGATCGTATCCTGCATCCTCTTTATCTCCCCTCGGGGAAACATTATCCGAAGACAAGGATGTTAAACGAGCGTGGGGTCCCCGCGTCAAGGGAACGTTGACTTTACCGTTTGCCGTTTAGGATGCGGGGTTGTGGGAATAAGCAGCTCGGTTACAACTGCCAAGACGTTTTAGAGCGTTATTGAGAGCCATTAGATCGTCGTGTATAATCCTTAGACTGTCATAAAGAGTCATTGGACTGTTATTGGGGGTTTTAGTATGATTCGTGACGCGGGGGTGGCTTTCTTCCTCGGCAAATAGAGGTGGCAGTTGCAAATGCATAGGTTGGACGTGTTTATTACCGGGTGACAGCAGACACATTCTTCTACTCCTGGTCAATGCTTTTGTAACCGATACAATGGTTGTCAAAATTCTCGTTTACGCCGCGGTTGCGGTCGGTCTAGCATACCTGGTCCTCAACTTCCCAAGAGTACGTCTACCCTCTGCCACAGCTACTAGTTACTGACACTTTCAGCTTCAACAAGAATACAAACTCTACTCCCACAGACACCACCTCCCGCCCGGTCCCAAAACCATAAAAACAGGAATTAAAAAACCATGGCTCTGGTTCCAATCCCTATCCCAACAATACGGCGACGTAGTCTACCTGCAACTCGGTCCCACACCAACCATAATTCTCGGCTCAGCCCAAGCAGCATGGGATCTTCTCGAAAAGCGCGGCGCGGTATTTTCTTCGCGACCGCGCTTCATCATGGGCGGTGAACTTCTTTCAGGAGGCATGAGAGGGCTTATGGCGCCCTATAATTCTTATTGGAGACGCTGGAGAAAGCTTTTGCATAGTGGGTTTATGCAGAGGCAGAGTGAGAGCTATAGACCTGTTCAGAGTCTTGAGAGTAAGGTTTTGATGTTTGAGCTGATGAAGGATCCGAGGGGGTTTAGGATGCATTTGGAGAGGTATGCCGCTAGCGTTATTGTCAGAGTCACCTATGGAAGGAGAGTGGAAGACGTCAGAAGCGACATTGTTGTGAAGAGCAATGCAGAAGCAACGAAGCGACTGACGATGGTCAAGTACGTCCCCCATCCCCATCACTATTACTACCCTGACTAACAAATCAGTATCCCTGGCAAATACGCCGTCGAACGATATCCCGCTCTCAAATACATCCCCAGTTTTCTCGCTCCATGGAAGAAGCAAGTCCTACAGCAACGCCAAAAGGATATCCAGCTGTACACCGAGCTCATGGACGAAGTGCGCGAAAAGGTAGCAAAAGGCACTGCACCGACTTGTTTCGCCAAACATCTTCTGGAAGAACAGCATAATCTCGGAATGACTGATCTGGAAATTGCTTATACGGCTGGCTCGCCCTTCGGTGCCGGTGTCGAAACAGTAAGTGTCCCGATCAAAGTCTTGATAAATACTAATGGTGTCAGTCTGCCGGTTCGCTAGCCAGCTTCCTTCTCGCATGCGTCAAGTTCGGTCCTCAGTTCATTCCCAAAGCTCGAGAAGAACTCGACCGCGTAGTCGGAAGTGATCGGCTCCCCACGTTTGATGATCTTCCCAAGTTGGAGTATGTCAGGGCTATTGCATGTGAGACCCTGCGCTGGAGACCTGTTGCTGTCCTTGGTGGAACGCCACATGCTAGTACAGCCGACTACGAATACAAGGGGATGTTTATCCCCAAGGGGAGTACGATTATTGCTCCTCTTTGGACGCGTGAGTATTCCTTTCTTCGCAGAAAGTGTATACTAACGTTGATAGTTCATCTAAATGAGGCCGACTTTCCTCAACCACATGAGTTCAGACCTGAGCGCTTCATGGAAGAGCGGGACTACCCTGGTACTTTAGGTCATAGCGCCTTCGGCTGGGGTCGACGTATTTGTCCCGGTATGCATCTCGGTAATGCGTCGGTGACACTGAACATTGCCCGTATCCTCTGGGGGTTCATTGTCGAACCCGAAAAGGACGAGAAAGGTCAAGATATTGAGGTCGATATGTAAGTTCTACAAAGATGATTGGAGGTGATGGCATTGACGAATGGATAGTTTTGCGTACTCTGAGGGATTCAACTCGAGTCCGTTGCCGTTTCCGTGCTCGATTACGCCAAGATCTGAGAGCCATGCTGAGGTCATTGAGAAGGAGCATGGGAATGCTTTGGAGGACTTGGTTGAGTATACTGCCATTTCGAGTAAGGTATCTTGAGGTTGGGGAATCCTGTCGAGCATTGTGTATTTGAAGGCATTATTGAAATAAAGTGGTAAGATGAATCAATAGACGAAGTTGGGTCCAAACACAAAAGGTGTGAATACAATCCGTACATTTTTATTCATATTTCATCTTGGCTCGCGATTGACTGAACTACTCGCCAAAGCTGACCAATTTCTTAACGGACTCAACAGCCTCCTTCGTATACTCATTCATATCAGTATTCTCTCCCTCAAGTCCATCAAAAACTTCCACACTCAACCAACTTCTAAATCCAGTCTTCAGAACCGCCGCAACCATATCCTGCACCGGCAAGTATCCACCATCACAGGGCAAAGGCCTATAATCATGACTCCACCTCGCGCGCGGTCTGGCTCCAGACTCATCTTTCACGTCCTCAATCGGAGGATCCATTTTATACGCGTCCGAAATTTGAAGCAGGTAAATCTTGTCGGCGGGGATAGTCGCGGCCAGTTCTTTGAGACTTTCTTCCCAGCGCTTTTGCCGCTGTTCAGAACTGGACGACATAGTAAGACCGTCCTTTGTGGTGGGGTCGCCCCATTCGTAACCGGCTGTTTGGAAAGTGTCGAGGCAAAGACCGACGTTGGATCGGTTTGTCTTTTGGACGATTTGCCAAACGTCTTTCCACGTGGGGGCGTGTGTGGCCCAGCACCAGTTTTCGTAGGCGATACTGTAGTTCTTTTCGGCGAGGAGGTCTGCTAGTTCTGCGAGGTCTGAGGCTAGGTCGTCGAAGGAAGATGAGATGCCTTCTGAGTCTGATGATCCGACCTGGATTTGTCAGTATGTATGTGGTGGAAGACGGAAGACAAGGGTGGTTACCTGGAGCAACGTGATACCAGCAGCATCCATAATTTTCATCCATCCTCTCGCCTTCTCAAAAGCTTGTTGTCTCTCTTTATCATGCGTTCCCTTCTTCCATCCCTCAAAATTGGCAAAAGGTTGCAACATCATAATCTTCAATCCAAGCTCATCCGTAAGAGATTTAATCTGCTTTCCAACATCGGCAAGAGCATCATAATCATCCTCCTTGGGCTGTGATCCGCTGAGAAGCTCGCCATAGCTGATGATGTCGGGCATGGAAAGCTCGATTCCGTCAAAGCCGGCTTGGCGGATGGCGTTGAGCTTGTCGGGGAGACTAGCTTTGATCTTCATGGGAATGCTGCATGATGCGAAGGAGATGGGGATCTGCGCCCCTTGGTATTGGACCACCATATTTGGGAAGTATCTGGATTGTGAATATTGAGTTGTGGGATGTTGATGGGAAGTTGAGATTGTGTGGATATTGTGAAAGGACGTCTGACGATGGTTGACGTCATGCCGACCGTCGTCATGGCTCCATTTATTGACGTCGAGTTTTGACGACAATTCAACGTAATTCCAACATCTCGCTATTTTTGGGCGGGGCACAAACAGACAATGGGATCGTTAGCAGTACCTAATTAAACATTCGAAACAAGACCACATGAAAAATAACTGCAAATATTACCATCAAGCCTTGCTGTTTCGTATTCTGGAATGAAACATAACTGCAAATATCACCAACAAGTCCCTTGCTGATTTGCATCTTAGAAGGAACATGCCTCAGTAACTCCTTTGCGTACGCCGCAGCTGCTAAAGCCGCATATCCATGCCACTCGTCATTCTTGTGCATATCCGCGTAATCAGCAATACCGCGAATCACCACGCAAGGGAAGTGGTTCATCAGCCCTGCCGCTTCCATCTCTATACAAAGAACCCCGTTTGCCGCGAGCTTATCACGGATTCTGGCATCTTTGCAGAGAATGTTGTCAGAGGCAATGATACCGTAGTGGATAGATGGGCTGTTTCGCTCGGGTCGCGTGATTATTTGCGATACGTCGTCGCAGGACTCGGTGCATGGGGTGGTGTTATCGCCCGCGTGCCCGTAGTCAGAATGATGCAGTCGGTCTGAGCTACTTTCTGGTCGATGGTTGTCTTCTCGTAACTTTGGGTGCTTCTCAAGCACTGCACCGATGGAAGCCCCAAGTGATCTTCTTTCAAGGCGATATTCAGTTTTCAATCCTACCATCGCTTGGAGTAGCGCTGGTGGAGGTGCATTGAGATGTTCGACAATTGTGAGCTCTGGGTCTTCCAGCGCCGATCTTAAATTATAGTGGATTACGCCGCCGTGTCGATGTCCTGGCGTGCTCACGACAACGTCTCCAAGACGGACATCCTGCTTTCGACTAGGAACACCGCCCCCAATACCGACCATGAGCCCCATTGTAATGTTGGGAAAGCTGTAGCACATATCTGAGACGACAGTAGTTGCGCTGCAGAGACCATAATCTCCCCGTGGTAAAAGAACAATAACGACGTTGTGGTTTTCTATTCTTCCTAATGTGTAGGTATTGGGGTCCTGTTCAGAGATGGATGGTGTGATTGAGTGCTTTTCATCCAGAAAGCCTTGTGCAGCTGTGTATTCTTTTGGGATGGCACAGATCCAACCAATGGTGTAGTCAAGAGGATTGGGCATGGTGGGTATTGGTGACTGAGAAAGTAAATTTAGACAATTATGTTGGAAGAAAATGCGAGTCAACAAGAAATTGGATATTAAAATGAATGGAACCTGACTTCTTCCATATACATGATCCAGACCATTGCGAACTCTTTTTATCTTCAAAATGTGTTCATGTCTCTAGGCGCCGAGTAGCTTGATGCTCCTGGGGTGACCCGCGATGATGGCTAAGCGCCCAGCAAGCGCCAATCTGCATGCCATCAATAGCGGCTGGACTCGTCCAAACGACCCGCTGAAGATACAAGAACTCGGCTGATTGGACAAACCCATCACAAAGTTAATTATAAAACGTCGCTTGACTCTTCGTTAATCCTTCGACGGACCGGATAGTTGGACCGGGCTATGTCAGCCTTCCGGATGGGCGTGAATATGGCCGGTTTGGCGGTCGCGCTTCAGCGCGTGGCCAATGTGGAGATGTTCCAGTGTGTGCGGATCGATATAAATAGACCCATTGTTGATTGGTTGAATGCGTTGGGTGAATAGTGCCGAAAGTGTAAAAAGTCAAAGCGCAGAGCCCGTCGTAGAAGTTGTCCAGGGTAGGGGTCGACGCAAGAAACATGAACCTCTGCAGTCTCGCAGATTCATAACAACGAGCACAGTCGAGTCGTATTTGCTGATACCATAATAATTACTGGACTATTCTTGCTACATTTTCAGTCTTGGCAGCTTCGTGACTTATCCTGCTCATCGAAAAGATGAGTAGCAGTCGCACCAGTTTTGTTAAGGTTTTTGTTGCAGGCGAACCATAGAAATTGAAAACATTGCCGTCTCAAGTTACTTTCATGGAGCTTATCTCCAGGCACCACCCAGGTCTTTCAGTGATGATCTTTCGATTCCAGGGCTGTGTTATCATGTGTAGGTGCTGAAACTTGAGGTGGCCTCTTCCCTGGCTGGGGTCGAACCAACATGCATAAAAACCACAACCAACAGCTGTACCCTGGTTTTAGCGACATAACGTGAGGTATTTACCTGGAAGCAATACTCACCAAGCTCTCTCTCCTAATCTTACTCTACCCACTATAATAGAAAAACAAGCTCGAGTTCTTATCTGATTTGGTTCCAACATGGCAAATGAAGCACCAAAACCACCAACAAATATCTTCCAGGATTTGTCACTGGGGGACTCACCACAACAAAGTACCAGCCCCCGGAGGAGAATCGCGCCATTGAAAAAATCGAGATACACCAGCCCGAAAGCGGGAAATACCAGTTCCGGTAACATCCTCCCAGTCGGCACTGGTTCTCAAACTTCTGCTGGTAGCACGGGTCAGGTTGAGTCGATCACCTTCTTTGCGCCGGGACCTGTGCTTCCGCGGACAAAACCAGAGCCACAGACTACTCAATTGCAAGCACCGATCGCATTCTTTGGTACTACTCCCGCGCAAACCCCTCGCGCAAAAGTACACAATCATACTACGGCACCTCTGTCTTCACTGCTTTCTCCATCTACTCCCAACAGGACTCCTCAGTCTCCATCCATATCCTCTCCGACGCCAAACTCGGACTTTGTAGCATCCCCGACTCCCGAGCCCCCAGCTCTTCCAACTCCATACGATGCGACAGCAGAGGCAGCACCACCTCATCCTCTCTTCTCCGCAACCTTTCAAGATGCACTGCAACAAGGCCCTGAGATCGCTCAAGAGGCTGCAAGGGCTATTCAGACGTTGGGAACTTCCGTCGGCGATAACAAACTTGTCAAATTGCTGGCTGAAGCAATGGCTCTGAGACGTTTCCGAGGGACTGATACGCGGACAATCGCCGTCCTAGGTGATTCAGGTGAAGGTAAGAGACCTCTATAGCCTGCTGTGTTTATTTACATATTGAGACTGTCTAAAGGAAAGAGCAGCTTGATCAACTCGCTTCTTCATTTCCCTGGGGTTGCACAGACGGTACGTTGCGATTCAACACCTCGAAAAATACTCACTAACCTTTGATCGAACATTTAGAGCGATATTGGATCAGCCTGTACCTCCGTCGTCACCGAATATCGTCAAAAGAGACATAAGGACACCGTCCCCATCACCATCGAAGTCGAATACCTCTCCGCTTCCGAAATCCGTGATCTCGTAAAAGAGCTTCTATGGAGTTATAGACAGCTATTTCTCCCATCCGTCGAGTCCGAAGAGACGTCTGAGCAAGACTATAATCGCTTTATGCGGGAGTCAGAGCAAGCTTGGTCTGCTCTTTCTGCTGCGTTCAAGCACAAGAGGCAGTTTACTCAGAGCTTCGCACAGGATATGGCTGATGGTGCTCTGGAGAGGATCACGGACCAGTTGGTTCAGTGGGCTGGTGAAATCGAGTGGCCGACGGGTGGTGGAGACGGACTTTGGACGTCTACGGCACAAACGGCTGATGAATGCGTCGAGAAGACAAAGCTTTTCATGCAAGACAGGTTTTGGCCATTCACCAAGATTATCCGGTAGGATACCTCATCCTTTGCGCTTTGCGCCTTGCTTATTGACTTTTTAGGGTGTATCTCGATTCGCCAGTTCTAAAGACTGGTGTTGTCCTAGCAGATCTACCAGGTAAGGCTACAAAAACCACTACCACACACATTGTTAACACACAATGTCACTACAGGTCTCCAAGACACCAACTTGGCCAGAGTGAGAGCAACTCAGGACTTTCTAATTAAGTGCGATACAATCATGATTGTGGCTAAGATATCCCGTGCTATAACCGACCAGTCGCTGAAGTCATCATTGTTCTATGTTCTATCCCGTCACATGCCTATGGAATGGGAACAATCTGGCACGCAAAGATTGAATGTTGCGGTCGTTTGTACCAAGTCTAAGGTATTCCAGGACTCTTCTTCCATACTGATAGTAGCTCTACTAATCCTAACAGGAAATTAATGTTCGCAATGCGAGAGCCGAGTTCTGCGGTCCCAACAGACCTATCTCTGTCGAGACCATGACGCGACTCGACAACGAGATTGAGGCTGCAAAGTCTTCAGGTGACAGGGACAGGAAGAAAGTTGCAAAGAAGCAGTAAGTCGCACACTCATCAGCTTATCTCGGCCCAATCTAATGCTTCATTAGGCAGGAATTACTCCTCGTGCAAGCCCGCAACGAACATGTCAAGCGAAACCTCCGAAGCGTCTACTCATCCGAGATGCAGGGTCGAAGCCTAGAGGTCTTCTGTGTATCTAACAAATGGTACGAGAAGTACTGCCCCAAAGGCAACACCAAGTTCGTTGAGGCTAGTGGAGTACCGGATGTGCGTCGCTTCTGTCACACTGTCACTGCAGATGCGCAGTTGAATGAAGCAAAGCACTTCTTAAGATCTAGGTTGTCCGCGATGCTCAATACTCTGAACTTATGGGCGGATACTTCACTCGAGAATCAGGAGAGGGAACGGCTGGATGAGTCTATACTTATAAAGGTCAAGGGGCTCATAGATGAGGTACGCTCGACTCATCGTCTTGCAGTCAAATGCTAATGGATGGTAGGTACCTAAGCTGGTCGACACCTTTGAGGAAGATTTCACTGCGTGCTTCCAGGAACAGATTATGATTTTCTTTGGTAAGCAAGAGACCAACATAAAGGAAGGCCGGAGGCTGATTTCTCTTTATTAAGGTCAAAGAGATGAGCATTGGGATAAAGCAGCAAGTAAAGAGGGTCGCGAGTGGACGACTGTAAGTTTTTAACTTCTCATACCTGATGCAAAACGCTAACCATCACCAGTGGCACTGGAGTAGTACCCCCGCTTCGTCGCTAACCTACAATTCTAACGACTTTACAGCTCAGTACAACGCCTGGTGCCTGAATAATGGCGATCACCAAACACTCAAACGAGGGCATGAAAATTGGAACTCCAAGATCATCTGGAAAATGAGGATGGAGCTCGAATAACAGTGGGACCTCGTGGAGGAAGAGGTATCCGACGTTTTCACCCAGCTTCTCGAAGCGATAAAGAAACGACTCGAGTCGCTCAAGTCTAGCTTACAGGGTGGGTGGTTATTATCCTTTTTTTTTTTTTTTTTTTTCTGCGTTGTTGACTGTGATAGATTCGCTTCCACGACGACTTGCCGATCCCATTGTCCAAAGCGTCACTGTGCAGATAGGAAATATTGAGTACAGGATGAGTCGAGAACAAAGAAAATTCCAGAACGAAGTCAGGTACGATCAACCGCCTTCCCTTTGTTGTGTGCCGCACGCTGATCATCTAGAAGGGCTATACGCAGATACGCGTCCGAAACAAATTACAACTCGTACATTCTCCAAGACATGATCCCTATTTATCGCTCCGCCGCTAGTCAACACGGTACATAGACCGCCTCCCCAAGTCAGAACTGTACAGCTGACCACTCTGGCAGGAACTGGTAAAGCCGCTCGTCAAAGATCAATCGTCCAAGGACATATCGATCAAGGCGTCATCTTCCCGAAAATGGGAATCGCAATGTCCGAAAGCATGAACAAGTTGATCCAAACGACTTCGCAAACATTGAAAAGTAAGCTTTGTGGTATTCTTGCTATTATCAGTGCAGATCTGGATATCTTGTTCCAGAGATCTCTGGTGGCTCGTGACGAAACAAGGGACAGCAAAATTAGGGATTTCGCGACTGTAATAAAGGGATTGAGGGAAAGGCATGAACGTTTGCTGCAGACCGTAGAAGTCATCTAGCGTTTCTCGCAGCTGTTGATGCTGAGATGAATGAGAGTGTAGGCGAAAGGTGGTGAACTATTACTCAACCAAATTACAGATAGGGCATTGGGCCTGGTTTTAAATGGACTATGCACCGAATAAGGCACAAAGAGATGGAGTCTCAGACAAAATCAATGACCGATTAGTGCGCTCTGCTGAATACAGTCTTGCTTTGCTTGACATTCCCAACGACTTGACTATAACGGCTAAAACGGATGTCCCACATGATGAATTACTGTAAACTCCAAAATTATAAATACAATATAACCAAGCAACATGATCCCTCCCATCCAGCGACCAAATCTTTCGCCATACCAGACGCTCATCGTAAGAGTTAGCGTAGAGCCCCAGAGGACGCAAAGCTCAGGAACGTTAATATTGCCCCCATCAAAGTTCCCGGCGGTATCAACCATAACAATGCCCAGGCAGAGTGACAGGAGGAAGATATTACTCCCCACGGTATTGGCCACAAGAATCCCTACATGGCCCCGGTTCCCGCTCAGGACAGCAACAAATTTCTCGGGCAGGGTGGTGGCGATGGCAAGAATGACGATACCGAATAGTTCATCGGACATGCCAATGGCATCTGTGACGTTAATGGCGGCGTGAGAAAGAACGTAGCCTGACAAGCAGATGGCTAAGAAGCCAAGAACCAGGAACCCGATGTGATATACGAGGCTCCGCCTCCTTCGACGGCTGGCAGTATTTGTGATCCTATGCGCCTCGGGATGGCCATCGGCTCGCTGGTCCAGTTCATTCCTATCCTCAGTCTCACGCTCCTCCCGGCCCGGCAGGAGGGGGCTTCTGACAGACGTCGGCGATCCTATCGGCGATGTGTCGCTTTCACCATCGCTGCTATCACTGTCCGAGCCCTCGGGAGCGGTTAGACTTCCTCGACTGATAGCCCAGCCTATGGAAATCAGGTAGACGGCAAAAAGAGCGATCAAGACCGAGCCACATATTAACCAGACGATTCGCTGGGAGAAGTAGATGACTGGAGCGACAAAGGTGGTGATAACAAGCAGGCAGAGCGAGTATATCTTGGAGCTCCTGTGAAACTCAATGTGCGAGGCCGTGGGATGGAACAAGAGTCCGAGTGAAAAGGCGCCGAGGATATTGGATATAGCTGACCCGACAATGTTCCCTACCGCCAGCGAGGGCCTACCCTGCGCAAGTGATGCGACAACGACAACAAGCTATGATGTGTTAGATAGAGGTCAGTAAGTGGAGTTCAAACAGTACCTCTTCCCATTCTGCACCAGCAGTAAGCAGAGCAATCACTGTGTCGGGAATTCCCGTCCGACTAGCGACGATGGCGGTGTGGTCGACGAATTTATCAGCACCGAATTCGAGAAGGAATAGGGTGCTGATGAAGACGGCGATATCGTAAGCGATAGTGTCATCGTTGGCCATATTAAAGTGGTGAATGGAGAAAGACTGGAAGGGCAAAGAAATGAAGATGGAGATGAATCAGTAGAGTAGCGTCATTGAGCAAAAGTGGGGGAATTCTCAGCATTCGATTAACTAAGTCGTTAGGGTTAGTTAAAGTACCTATACATGGAATATGAACTTGTAAAATTTCGATACTCGTACTCTTGAGCCTTTATTAGCAGTAGGTCTATAGTAGTATTAGTATCTGTTCTATTAATTTAACGTGCCCTATCTGCATCGCTTCTGGCAGATCGTCACTGTAGACGTGCAATTTGATAAAGTGATCCATTTTCCCGACTCCAGTGTCTGTTACTTATGGATTTATAGCCGAGGCGCTCTGACAGCTGCATGCATGCACGAGTCAGCCAGTGGTGGGCACAAATCAGATCTAATCTACTACAGCGTATATCTAGATTCTATGACTAATCTTGAACCGTTACTTTTCGCCACCTGTAACGACTATAATAGACACTAGAACACCGTTTTCTTTTTCCCATGCAATTCTCAAAATACTTGATGACCTGAAAATGACTTCCTATTTGCTACAGCTACCACGCGAACTTCAAGATGCCATCTTCACTTATCTGAAGCACAATGATATAAAGAATGTCCGCGCCACATGCTCTTCATTGGCCAAGGCCCTTCCTCTGCATTTTGACCGTGTCTTCATCTCAGCAAATTCTCTCAACATTCAAGTTTTCAGCGCAATCGCCAACCACGAGACCTATCGCCATCAAGTATCTGAAATCATTTGGGACGATGCGCGCTTGCTCGCCGGCTTCGAGCTAGCATGGGGAAGCAATAGTGATGCACAGGATGGAGTTCCGCTCTGGTTCATAGAGGGTCGTTCGGACTATGGCGACCCTGGCACCTATGTCTATCCCAAGAACCACCTTGGCATCAAGGAGTCATGGGCGTATTATAAGCCACTACTGGACGACCAACAACAGATCCTCGTTTCGAACCTTGAAGCCTTCAAATTTGGGCTGAGACAGTTTACCTCTTTGAAACGGGTGACTATCACACCTGCAACTCATGGCACACATTGGAGGACGCTATACAGAACACCTATGATTCGTGCATTTCCACCTGGATTCGACTACCCGTTGCCCAAAGCATGGCCCTACTTCGATGATGACCTGAAGATTGACGTGTTGCCATGGGTCTCTGATGGCGATGATAGGCGCCATCAGGAGATCTACAATGACGTATGCACGGCTGAGGAATATCGAGCCAAATGGCGGGGCTTTCGTTATTCGCGCCCTGGCCGAGTTTGAAGACCATGGCATCACAGAGCTTGTTATCGGGGGACACGAAATCCAGTCTGGACTGAATGCTCGACTCTTCGATGAGTGGTCCCCGGAATATGAAGATCTTGTCACGTTGTTGAAACGCCCTGGTTTTCGACACCTTGAGCTTCACCTGTTTACAGGCTTTGTTCTTGAGGATCACGAATGCTATTCCTACAAGTCGGGACTTTTGCATGATGGTTTAACGCAGGCGAAGGATCTCGAGTATCTGAGCTTGCGCGCGAGTTCGTACATTGAGAACGGTGTTCCTGAGCTGCTCACCTTTGAAGACGAAGAGGACTGGGGTATCTGCCCATTGCGAGACGTCTTTCCTGTAGATCAATGGCCAAGACTTCAGCACTTTGGTATCTCTAATATGCTTGTGGATCGAGGGGATTTGATCGGCTTTTTGGCTAGTCTGCCACCATCTTTGAGATCGGTTGAGCTTAGCCACCTGGGGTTGAAGGCGCCCCACGAATACAGCCATCTAGTTCAGGATATTCGTGACGTGCTCGACTGGCGGTCACGGTCTCCGGGCAAGAGACCCGAGGTACGGATGGCGGTCACGCCTGACGACAGATGTAGCATTGGGTATGGAATGTATGTTGAGGTGAAAGATACTATACATTCATATTTATATGGGAAGGGAGAAAACCCGTTTCCGGATGGATCTTATCCACATCGCGATGAAGGTGGAGTTCAACGGGATCTTTTCAACCCACAATTCAAGGTCCCCTACTCGAGCCTCTATGAACCATGGACTCTTGAATTGATAGATACCGATACTAACACTATAGAGTAGTTGCAATCTGGAGCAGTTGTCTTCAATGACCTGGTCCCACTTATCAATTATCAAAATGATCATAGCAGTATTCCAACAGCTGTCCCCTTGTTGTATATGCTAAAGTGTAAAAGCTTCTTACAGTCCCTGACTATATCGTTTTATGTAGGGTTGTGTGGGGTGGGTCCGGTTTAGCTAGCTGAGTGTGTTACAGGCATTGTTGAATTTGCTGCCATATAAATCTACCTTCGCCAAATCATTACATTGAACATTTGTTTGGTGAGAAATACGACAATTGTAAATTTCGATGGACATTCATTTCTCCACTGATAGATATGTGGCATCATCTCGGCAAGGAAGCTAACTTGACACATACAGAAACATATTTGACACTAGAGCACACATCCAACAAAGGAAAAGATCATTTTGGATCAGTTTGTACAAGGCCGTTGAGTCAGTCTGTTACGTGAAGTAGACGGATCATTACTCGCTTGGGGATTGCCCATGCGCAAATGTTATCTCATCCAGGTGCCCGCGGAAGCTTCCGTGATCCTTGTTGGCAGGGTTATGCTGAGCTGCAGCTACAGGGTGTTCAACCAACACAAAGTTGCATCGTAATCTCCTGTGCAGCGGCCCAGCTTTCGCACTGCCTCTTTATCAAGCAACTAATGATGCAAGGTAACGACCAACAGCTGAGGAAGCTTGTCAGTGCGAGACTTATTTTTGCCCGCCCTTCTTCTCTCCCCCTATTAATTGAAACGTGCTGCAAAATACCCATGAGCCAACAGCAAAACAACATGCACCAACGGGCATCATTCCTCATACTTATTAGCTCCGGAAAATCGGGAGAACTGCCGTTTGTTGATTTTCAACTTGTATATAGAGGACAATCTTGTGGTATTGTTCCCTCTTTTGCGTTTTCAACTTTTGCTGACAGATTGCGTTATCTGGAACCGAGTCACTGACTAAACAGACTTCCCAACCTGAAAGATCTTTCAACAACAGCCCTTCCTCAAACTCATTCCAGACCATAAACAAGTATATCATGTCTTCTGAAACAGGCGACACTTTTGCCGGTAACGACCACCACACTCGGCAGGGAGACAGTGGCTCCACGTCTGCTGATTCTTCTGGTTTGCAAGACGCAAGTCCATCCCAGGGAACGGCTAATGGTACCCCTCGAAGTTCATCAACTACTGACGGAGACAAGCCCGCCGAATCTCCAATGGTTGTTGATGATCCGTTCGACAACGAGAAACGACAAATCCTTTTCAATGCTATTGACAGGCTTCAGGCTTGTGGGTCCCACAAGTACTTGGCCATTCCACAGGTATGTCTAGACTATCATGCTATTTTGGTGAGTTGCAAGCTGACATCTCCCAGCTCGTCGTCGTAGGGGAACAATCTTCTGGGAAATCATCGCTGCTCAGAACATTGACTGACATTTCATTCCCCGTTATGGCTGGGATCGGTACACGCTTTCCAATTCGTGTCATTTCGCGCCGTAGCCCTAGTTCACAGGGCAGCAGGGAGCGATTCCGTATCTCCTTAGAGCGCGCACCACGGGATGTGAACGGCTTGCAACGAGCGGATGCTGCTGCAGACGATTACCGTCTAGAGGGAGATACCTTGACCATGGACGTATTCGAGGCAGCGCTCAAGGATGTGAGTGCTTGCTATTGACTTGAATACATAGCATGCTGACTAAATCATACAGCTCTCCGAGAATAAAATTGGCATCAGAAAAGGCCAAGGCATAGGGGCTAAAAACTTCGTTCCGGATATTGTTAGAGTTGAACTTGAAGGGCCTAACAGATCTCCTTTCAACATCCTAGATCTCCCAGGTCTCATCTCCTCGGAATATGGTGTCAATCAACCAGAGCCTCTTGGGACACAGGAACTAGCTAAGGAATACATCTCACGACCCGAAAACACAATCATGTACGTTTCTTGACTTCAATGCACATTCTCCAGTTAGACTCAAAGACTAATAATAAATTAGATGCACAATACCCGCAACTTCTGATTTGGGAAACCAACGAGCGTATCAGATTTGCAAGGAACATGTATCGGAAAAGCAGCGATTGGTTGGCGTCTTCACAAAGTGTGACAAAGCGGATCGCGAAGAGGCTGAACGAGCAGTCAGTCGATCCTCGAACTCGGGCAGCATTGATGCTAACATTGGTCAGGTGATTTCAGCAAAAAGTGATATTGATAACGGAGACTCGATCTTCATGGATGGAATGTTTGTCGTCTGTAACAAGACATCCGACTCACTAGTCAATGAAGATAAATTCTTCAGCCGCAAGCCTTGGTCTCAGATACACAGCGAGCGGAGAGGAAGCAAGAAGCTGAAAGATCATCTAGGGGAGATTCTTACTTGCGAAATCGAGAAGGCATTTCCAAGACTCGAGAACGACATCAATACCAGACTTGAAGAGGAACGTGCCAGGCTCAAAGAAATGGGCGAACCCCGACTGAGCGATAGCCAGCAACAGGAGTATCTCAACCGTTTCGTACGCCAGTACTCTTCCAAGTGCTCAGAGGCTCTCACACGCCCAGGATCACTTGAGTCTGACGCCATGGACCTGAGACAAGAGCTAAGTGACCTCAACAACCAATTTGACGATGTCATGAGATGGGTTGGTGGGTTCTGGAAGTTTGATGATGAGGGCGTTGACCCGCTAGCCGTTTGTTACGAATATGGAATGTTCGTCGACAATAAACAGGAGCAATCGAAAACAGCACACCAGATCTTGTATCCAGCCCCTCAGCTGGAGGATCACACGGAGGCGCTGAAACAGATCCCAGCATTCGAAGCCTATGGGCATGTTGAGCCTGTTGAAAAGTTCAAGGATACAGTGGCCAGCAAACTTCGCAGGTTCGGCGCATCCCAACCGCCTGGCGTAGTCAACTCGGACATTTATCCTGTCATCTATCGAGCTCAAGTATCCAAGTGGGGCTCCATAGCACAAGAACACTTGGCTAGAGTCAAAGATGCAATGAAGTCAAGCTACGAAGAGATTCTACGTTTTGTTTGCCCGGACGCTGGAGGCACGAAGACTTTGCATCATGAGCTTAAAGCCCGTCTCCATTCAATGTTTTGTGAGACACTGAACAGAGCCCAACAAGAGCTGGACAAGTACTGCGAACAAGAAACCCAAAAGACGCTCCTTCAAACCACTAACAAGGAATTCAAGGAGAAGCTTGAAGCTTGGCGGATGTTGAGATACGCCAGAGCTTTCTATCTTGGGGTCGGTGGTGAAGAGCCCGAAAGTCTTGTCTCAGGCCAGACCTTGTATAACATGTGGAAGAACATGAACCATTCAAACCAGAACAGAATGGTGTACGATATACACGATGTCATCAAAGTATACTATGGGGTAAGAGCCAGATCTGACCATGATTAAAGAGTACATTTGCTGATTCGGTACAGATTTTCCTGGAGTCATTCATCAGCCATGTCACTCAAACCATAGTGGAGGGTTTTGTTATGGACAAAAATGGCCCTTTGAGTAAGATGACGACTGAATACGTTCTCAGCCTTCCAAAACAGGAAGTCAGCGACATGACGAAAGAGGACAAAACGGCAGGTCAGCTAAGAGTGCAATTAAACAGGCATATTAAAGATCTTGAGAGTGATCAGGAGATTGCAAAAAAGGCGAGGGCTGAAGTGGAGGCATTAAAGCGTGATTGATATCAGTTCAATTTGTCATTTTCATAATCTCTATAGCTTCATTACAGTTCCTATGAAATTTCTCCTATTGATTTAACTTTCATTATTTGCATTCCATTATACAACTACCCTTATAGTATGCTTAATGCCTTGGTCATAGTATATATGTGAATAACAAAGGTCATTAAAGTTATATAGTCTAGCTACAACAACCGTTTCAACCAATCATCAAGTACGGGCGATTGGTGTAGTGGTATACTACTAATGCTGTTAATGTCTGATAGGCAATTGCCCGAAAACCTGACCAATTTCTTCAATCGGGTCGAAGTCAAGGTGGGCTTCGAGTACACTTTCAACGCGTAGGTGCTTCAGAATTGCGTCAAATCATACGACTCAAACATGGTTAGCTACGATGACAATGTCAATTCCTCCGAACTGTCCATTGAAGGTGTATTCAATTCTGGTGCTCAAGGTGTTCTCGGTTATAATAGGTCCAACGAGTATACCTACGCCTTCTCATATACCGGCCCAAGCATTGATCCTACTGAGCTTTGTATCACTATCTCGCTGAACCAAGGCATCGTACCCTTCTTCTACTTCGATAGCGTTTCGCTCACGGCTGGGCGGGCTGTGCCTATTCTGATCCCGACGGAGCCTTAGAAAGTTATATCGATACCGTCCTAGCTGCAAACCTTTGTTTCTTTGCCATGTATGAAACTCTGTGTGATGACCTGTTTAAGGCTGGTCAAGGTTCCAATTGTAGCAGCCAAGTCAGCTCCTGCACGTGATATCATGCCACTTTCAATACATGTTACCTGTAATTCTAGCACTCTCTACTAAGTCCATTTATTACGATTCTAGCAAATAAGTTCAATACAAATACATGGATGTATGTCAAATCGAGTGGCTCAATGATACACCCTTTGAGAGCTACCATCGCACTTCGGAGAAGACCGTGTCCGGCGCTGAGTAATGAACGCCGGTGGGATGATAGACAGGCAATGGACATTAATTGAGGTTGGTAAATGTTATTAAGCGGAAGTAGATAGTCGGATGTCAACAGCCGCCGAGGGTATCCACCCGGCCCTTGTAAACCTACGATAAGGCCATCCACAAAAAAAAGCGGGTAAGCTTTCCCACAACCGGGCGAGGCAGCTGCTGAGAATTGACCAGACTTTGAGTTACAAACTGCTGCATTGTCTCTTCAAACGAATCATTGCTTGGACGGGAGATCTCGGCATTCGGACAAATCACTCTTCCAAATTGCTCTGTTGATTGGTAATTGCGAAATGGGAGGCGGTAAGCCTTGCATTTCGCTATATTCCATACTGTTTGACTACCTTTATAAGAGCACATCATCTCGCTGGATCTTAAATACAACCACGGAACTCCTTGCTGCCAGCAAAGTTCTTCTCTCTTCTACTCAGCCAGTTGATTACGTTATCTCACCGCACTTTTTATTATCATTCACGGCAGACCAGCATGCGTCCCATAAAGAACGTTGCAGCCATCGGCGCCTCGGGCACGCTTGGTGCTGTCGCTTTACAGAAGCTGCTTGAAGCAGACAAGTTTCACGTTACTGTCATTACGCGTGCTGGGTCCAACTCAACTTTCCCCGACAATGTCAAGGTCATTGACGTCGACTACTCGTCCCCAGAATCGCTCAAGGTAGCATTTAAAGGCCAAGATGCCATTATTTCACTTGTCCCTACCTTCGCAGCAGATGCTCAAAAAGCTTTTATTGATGCCGCAATCGAGACGGGCGTCTCTCGCTTTATTCCCTCAGAGTTCAGCGCAAACCTCGCCAACCCCAAGGCCCGCACCCTCCCAGTTTTTGTCCCTAAAGTCGAGCTCCAGGAGTACTTGGTGGAAAAGACTAAAGCCTCAAATCTCACATATACATTCATTTATGGCGGCGCCTGGCTAGATGCAGGCTCGCACCGAAGCTTCCTTATCAGCAGCACCGGCGACACAACCAAAATCTACGACGGTGGTGATATCCCGTTCAGCGTATCAACTCTCGATACCGTCGCTGATGCTATCGTTTCCACTCTAGAACACGCGGAGGATACGAAGAATCGCTCCGTTCATGTCCACAGTATCGTGACGACCCAGAACCGTCTGCTTGCGCTGGCCAGGGATGTGGCCCCGGAGAAATCCTGGGATACGGTTGATTATAAACTCGACGACTTGACCGCTAGGTCTGACGAGAGACTGGCAAATGGCATCACCGACTTTAATACATGTGTTCCCTATATCATGCGCGCCATCTTCGACCCTGCTTTTGGCGCTTGTTATGCGAAGACTGATAATGAGCTCCTGGGCGTCAAGAAAGCTTCGGAGGGTGATATCAGGGAGACTATACGGGCTCTGCTGAAGAAATAAAATCAGTGTATTGAATACACTGTATGTCTTATGTAGATAAACGTTTTGCCAACTAAAATCCTCCAGTAGCGAACACTTTGCAAGCCGTTTGGTCATTGGTCTGAAAGATGGACTTGGCATCGTCCCTCGTGTGCTCTAGTAGGAATTTAAGTGGTGCCGCCAAGAACGTAGGATTCCTAGGACCCCAATATTCATGCAAAAAGCTCCGATTTAACCAGGATTGTTTTATCCTTCGTTGACTACAATTGGCCCAGACATGTCACCGTGATGTCATGCTAATAACATTCCTCTTGGCAGCAATCCTTTGTGTCACAGCGCGAATCCTTCAGGTATGGGCATATTCATATAAGGGAACCCTTCAATGCTCGTCGAATATTCCCTGCGACCGTCTCTTCTATCTGAGCACGTCTTATTACATACGAGCAAATCTTTTGACGAAATTATCTTCGAACGACATGAACTCGATGAAAGGAAAGCGACAGGTTGAGCGAGAAGGTTATGTCCAACAGCCGCCCGATTACGAGGAATTGGACTATCAAACGAGACCACAACAATCACAACCATTTCCTGAGCATATGACAAGAAATGAAACAGGCGTGAATTGCGATGTCGCCCCCGCTCGGCGCTTGCGACATTTGTTAAGCGGCAACTTTACCAATCGTATCTTTACGTTTACGATGAGCATAGCGACAATTATACTTGCCTCCATCCTGGTCCGCCGACAAGGTGACGAGTTCAGCATGTCGCAGAAAATGGTTCTTACCCACTACTCCACCACGTTTCCACTCCATTCGCTAACGTAATATCTTACAGATAATTCCTTATCCCATTATCATGTTCATCACAGCGAGCGTATCTGTCGTGTCATGGTACAGGCGCGATCCATTCCGCCCGAAGCTCATGGGCCTGGTATTGGTAGTCGACCTGGCGATCTTGGGCCTGTCTATCGCAACTCACGTTGAGCTTCGCTCCAACACGACAAAACCGCCGATAGATGACATGATGTATGCGAGGAGGGCTTTGCTAGGGTTGACGGTCGCAATCCCCGTGGTGACATTGATTGTTTGCCTGCGCAGTATCTTCCAGCTATCTGCCTGGGCACAGGATGCCTTACCTGGACCATATACACCACTGGGCGTTTGGTTCTGGGGTAGATGTATCTAACGGAAGCTATTCAATAGATCACGCCGAAATATAGAATGCAATCTCTTGGACGCAGGGCAAAATTGCATTTCTGTGGTTATCAGGTGCGAAAGCAAAACCGGGACTTTCGTAGCATAGCTCTAGACAACTACAAGATTCCATTTGTATCTCGGGGGGATATATATATAACTACCCGCACTTCTTTACAGCTAAGCAATTATGGCATCAAAACTTCGCAAATCATTGCGGTCCGAGAGGTAGCTAACGCAAGGGTTCCGTGGAAGGACCAGTGTGCGCTGAGACCGTTGAGAGCTAGCTGCAGCTATTGCTAACTGGGCTTGCAAGTTCCCGTAGGCCCTGACGATCCCTGTGGCTTTGGGTAGGTTTAAGAACTCGGCCCAGTAGTGAATAGAAATTAGATTCTGAACTGTCGAACTGCTGTCTGTTGCGTCAGTGTGAGAGCAGCTATCCATGAAGATGACATATTCACTCTTAAAAAGGGAAACCCTTTCTTATATAGATCTTTATTTACTATAGAAACTTAGAAAAATAAATATTAATATATAATAATATAGTTTAGCTATAATTTAGAACCTTTGTTTTAAATACTTTGGCTCTACTTATGTTAGTTATATAGATCAAATGGCAGTATTGGAACAGCCGTCCTCCTGTTGCACTTGATAAAGTCTTTTACCGTTCTTAACTTTACCGTTGTTGGGAAAGTAGGACGTGAATTGCGCTCCAGATGGGTAAACCTTTTGAAGTTCACGTCTTTTAACTCGTACAGGTTAACTAAACACGAACAATAATAAGAGCGCTGTGAACCTAATTCCAATGAAAGTTCAAGTCCAAAAGGTTACACTCAATCATGCGTGACTGTCTGGTTGAGCTGCTTGTGCGTATCCCATGAGTCGTGGTTAAGGTTTGATTGATGTTAACTCCAACACAAACATGAAATGCCGCCTATAACATCGAGTAGTACTATTTGGCTGCTGGATTTGATTCGTAGAAGGTGTTAAATTTGGTCCTAACATCGTTGGTCATAGCCGAACAACCGTTAGCTCGTTGCATTATGGAAAATATGTTATAGTTTGATCACAAATCAGTGTGTGTAGATATTAGTTGTTTCTGGTTAGCAACCGAATGGCATTGTCTGTATCTATACATATCGCATATGCTGAATTATAGCCTTGAGTGCAACTGTGTGTACTTCAAGTATTATCCCAAATAACAGATAAGTTTGAATGCAAATGGGAATTCGGTGTTTTGCAACTATTCTGTACCTACCCGGAAGAATGATTGATTGATATTCAAAATCAGGAACTCGTTTTGTACCTGCATTACCCCTGATAAAAAACGGGGCAACAAAGACTATTGAATCTGCTAGCTACATCTGTCCAACTAGTGCACCCTAAAGTCAATAGTCTCCTCGATAGGAAGCTAATGCGATGATAAAGAGAATAATTTGCACTTTTATCTCTTAGTTTCTTTTTTTTATGCACTAAATCTCACTCGCTCATTTCTGGTGCCAGGTTGCAACAAACTCTAAAAGGTCCAAGTAAAAGTGAAAGCTGTGGGGTCATTGTTTACGATCAGAGCATCAAACTGGATGATTTCTATAAGTGGGATCCTGCTATTAAGGGGAAAAAAATAAACATCTCTGTAGCCGGACTACAATATCTGTATCCAGACCGATAGACAGGCCTCGTTTTTCAGTGGTGCCAACTTTAGGATAAAAACTGTTGGTTCCTTTTAGGACGCTACGCTTATGAATCCAGACTTATAAGTAAGATTGCATCTCGATGTAAATAGCCTAGCTTCTGGAAATTCCCTCTCAAACAGCTGAAGCTAGACTAACAGTCATAGAGTACAACGGCGACGCGCTGACTCGTTAGTAAGTAACACAAATGAGGCCCCATAGCATTTCGATAGTTTCTTGTTTCATTTATTGCTTACGAGTTGATTTTTATGGGTTTTATCCATACACCTCGTTTTTGGGCCTCGGAAAACATCAGAAATAGTGTTCATTTTTACCTAGTGGTTATTCATTAATAACTTAGAAACGCGTATTCATTGCCGATTGAAACTGCCGATCATCTTTTTTTCCATCGCAATAACCACACAAGCGATGTAAGTGAAGATACAGATATTCGTGCCAGTAAGCTGATGGCTATTTAATCAAGATGCTAGGTCCCAAATTAAAACCAGCAACAGAGGTTTCTCAGTCACTCATTTGGGTCTCAATTGGCCATCACACTCATTTAAACAATTGTCATTCATCTGCATAAATCATGCGCGCTTTCTCTTTCCTTCTGTCTTCCTTGCTATTGGGGGTTTCACTTGCATCTCCATGCCGACCTAAGCACCCTATCGATGGAGATTTTATCGACTGGAGGACATTCAAAGCCAACGGTGCGAACCTAGGCTCTTGGCTTGCCAAAGAGAAGACCCACGATCCCGACTGGTGGGCGTCTCTTGAGGAAGGTGCCGCCGCAACTCCCGATGAATGGACCCTTTGTCAAGTTCTTGGAGATCGCTGCGGTCCCGTCCTGGAAGCGCGTTATGCCTCGTTCCTCAATACAACTACTATTGATGATCTCGCCAGCGTCGGTGTCAACCTCCTCCGCATTACTACAACATATGCCGCGTGGGTAGATGTTCCCGGTTCTCAGTTCTACCACGGCAACCAGGTACAGCACTTGAGGAAGATCGCTAGCTATGCTATCAACAAGTACGATATGCATATCATCATTGGCCTGCACTCTCTCCCTGGTGGTGTCAATACCCTTGACATCGGGGAGGGATTCGGCCGCAAGAACTGGTTTTTCAACGAGGATAACCTCGAATGGAGCTACAAGGCTGTCGACAAGATTCTAGCCTTCATTATGGGGAGCGGCACACCTCATAAATTCTCCATCAGCCCTATTAACGAGGCTTCTGACGATATCACCAAGTTCGCTACGGCTGGAGGTCTTACCGTTGCCGGTGGTGAATGGGTTACAAAGTATATCAACGGCGTCATATCTCGTACTGAGGCCGTTGACAAGCGCATCCCTATTGTTCTTCAGGATAATTTCAAGGGAACTGAATTCTGGGCAAAGCAATTCGATGCCAAGCACAACCTAGTTCTCAGCCCCCACGTCTACTACTTCACTGGCGAAACATACCCCAAGTATACTCCTCCGGCCATTTGTGGTCAAGGCAAGTGGATGTCCGAGCAGTCCAAGTTCCCAACATTCATTGGAGAGTGGTCTATTCAGACGAGCTTCGCCAACGTTCTTGAGGTTGCATCCCGAAAGAAGCTTTTCGACACTCAACGTTTTGCTTGGAAGAAATATGCTTCTGGTGGCTCTTTTTGGACTGCTGTCAGCTATGCGAAGAGCGCTGTGAGGGATGAAGGAACTCAGCGAGACTATTGGAGCTACGTTGACTTAATTAAGGCTGGTGTAATTAAGAAAGAGTCAACTGATGATGAGCTTTACTGTAAATAAGTGCTATTACTTGTATTTTATTCTATGTAACATTTCTTAATATTTAGTACTCTATAGGACACTTCTAGGCACCAATAGAGACCTGTATAATATTCTTATTAAAGCTCAAGAGAGTAAAATAAGCCTGAGTAGGGTAAACTTATATTTAGGTAAAGGCTCACAATTAGCTTATACTATTAGAACTGTAATAGATAAGTTAAGTACACCTTGCCTTTCCTCTTTACTTTATCTTATCTTAGTGAAGCATCTAGTAAGTAAATAATAAAACTAGAACTTATATAAACTCACAGCATTTTAAAACTATATTACTTTAGAATTAACGATAAACTTATATATTATTACTTTTGTTGTTATGTAGCGCCAGAGCGTACATGTTGCAAGGAGATCCTTTGCCCATGCCCGCTAATATCCCGTTATCTACGAGCCGCCAGGATCCCAGGCAACGGTGAAGCTGGGTTCGGGGTCTTCAGTGATCTCTTTGCCCTGTTTGGCGCGTCCGACAAGACCGACGAAGGCATGGTCAACGTCAACACCTCTGACCACAAAAGGGTCAGTAGGGGACCAGGCGGATCGAGATTCTACCTCAGTGCCGAAGAAGGTTTATATTCAGGTCTGGCAAAGACAACTCGGCTGAGGCCGGAGGTTCCTTCATTGTTCGTATAGATAATACGTTTTCCCCCAAGAACCCTGGTGAGTCTAAAACAGATGAAACGATTAGAACAGTATCTTGACATGGTTACTCTATAGAGAACATATACTTTGGCGTCGGTGCCATGGCTTCCTATAGGGTGAAGTCGTTCCTGTGCAAACGTACCCGGCAAAGCCTGGTCTCGTTGCACAGGTCCACTCCAAGCCAAAGTACTGTATTGCCTTTGGCAACTGTCAGCCGTGTCACATCGTTAATCCAAGCGAGCTTGGAAACGTCCTTTATGTCGGCTTCGAAGGATCGAATGGCTATGAAGCCACTTTCACGTTGAACGACAGGAATGATTACAATGCCGAGTTTGATGTAGACCGCAACGGCGTCAGGTGGTCAGTGGGCTCCCACTTCTAAGTAAGGATGTCACATATTTTGAGCGCCAGCCTAAGAGATGGCCCGCCAACTCAGGACACTGGGCTATATAAATCAAGTAGGTAGATTCCATGCCGCTACTTTATTTGAGGCTCTTGAAGGTCTAGCAATTGAGTAAGCCTGTTTCCAGACTTTGCAAAAGCTCGATTACGAGAGTGAGCCCTGAATTGAGGGAAATAAATAGTTGAGGGCTGCTGCAAATACTGTTGAGCCCTCAAACGGTTCCTCGCGATCATTGGTGGTATACGTGGTCAAATTGCCATTAAGATCATAATGCTGTAATGAAGACGTGTTTTCAACCAATCATAAGTCTCGGGCGAATGGTTTAGTGGTATAATACTCCCTTAGCATGGGAGTGGTCCAGGGTTCGATTCCCTGTTCGTCCAGCACAGGTGGTTTAATTCCACTGTTATCCCCATCTTTTTATCTTTCTTTTACACTAGGTCAATCATCAAAACCTAAAGGGTGCCCACTACCCTGTACTTTTTTAATCGTTAATCAAAGTGTTAAGAATCCTATCTATCCTCTTTGCTGACTTCGATGTCGTCAGCCTTCCAGAGTATTGAAGTCCAAGTAACACAAGCACGTTTGTCAGCTTGATAATATTTCAGGATGCGCAATAAGCAAGTGATGATTTGTGATATTCATGAGGGATATCAAATGATTATTTCTTGGAGTCTATCAGATTGCAGTGGAAATGGCACTTACTAGACAGCTATGCCTAGTCGGTGTTGTTGCATACATGAACCTCCGTCTTTTCATGGAGAGGTGTCTCACGTCGCAACGATTATCAAAAACAGGTTCTGGACGCCCAATGAGCTCACAGCTATCGCGACATTACGCATGTCATATTTCAATCCCCTGCTTTTCATCTTGTTGCCTTGAGAGGTGCTTGAGAAAACGTGAGACATATCTGATGGTGGTTGTTCAGCTCTACAGTCTCGACTCGTTAGAACCAGCTGATCCCAAGCCGAGCTGAACCTCCATTGAAACAGTGGCTGCTGAGGGGTTGTGCCTGGCAGCGAGGGATTAGAGTTTTGAAGGAATAAAATTCTGGACCTTGCGATTTGTATCTGCCTCGGAAGATTTAACTATATAAAACACAGCAAGGTCCGACTTGTCGTACTTCCCCCATCGCTACAACTATTACTACCCTTCTTCTCAGTACATCCAAAGCTCCCTCAATTTCACCAGCCATCATGTCTCCTACCAATGGATCTACCAATGGCTCCAGCAATGGTATCACCGAGAACTTCATCGGCTGCACCATCAAGACCCTTCCTGAAACAGAATGGTAACCTGCCGCCGCGACAGCTGTAGCTCAAAACCCAGCAAACGCACCCATGGTGCAGATGCTGCGTCAAAAGGCTACTCGCGGCGCTGTCCCCAACCCCAGCCAGCTGGCTGTCCTTACTTCCAAGTACTGGGGCACTGGTGGTGTTCACCTCACCGTCAGCTTCACTGATGGACCCGAGCCCGCTCTTCCCGCTCGCATTTTGAGCCACATGAACGCATGGGGCATATACGCCAATGTCGAGTTTGTCCAGGTTGTCTCTGGTGGTCAGGTCCGCATTGCACGCAAGAAAAATGACGGGTACTGGTCCTACCTTGGAACAGACGTCCTAAACATTCCCCAGAACCAGCCTACCATGAACCTTGACTCCTTCACCATGGAAACACGCGACTCCGAGTTCTATCGTGTGATTCGTCATGAGACGGGCCACACTTTGGGATTCCCTCACGAACATATGACCAGTGGCATCGTCAGCCGCATTGATCGTGAAAAGGCTTTCGAGTACTTCTGGAGGACCCAACGTTGGGATAAGCAGGAGACAATCGATCAAGTGCTCACGCCACTGGACAACTCAGCGTTGATCGCTACAGAGGTTCCAGACCCAACGTCCATCATGTGCTATGACCTTCCGGCATCCATTATGAAAGACAACATCGCCGTGCCAGGTGGTAATGACATCAACGAGACTGATGGAAAGTTCGCCGCATCGATTTACCCCAAGTTTGCCAGCTGGCAGCTCATTGACAACAATGTCCAAACTGCTTCTATCGTTGTCGATGACGCTGATCTTTACCAGCTTCACAAGTCTGGTTGGGTTTGGAAATACACCGGTACTCCGATGACGGGATGGCAGGCTCTGGACAACAACTCAGCTACGAAGAAGATTGCCGCTGCAAATGGGAAGCTCTACCAACTTCACAAGGACGGCAAGATCTGGAAGTACACTGGAACTCCGATGACAGGTTGGCAAATGATTGATAACAATAATGCCACTGTCGAGATCATCGCCGGCGGCGGTGACCTCTACCAGGTGCATAACAATGGTCGTATTTGGAAGTATACCGGAACTCCCCTTTCTGGCTGGCAAGAGCTTGATAACAATCCAGCGACAAAGAAGGTCATAGCTGCTGGAGGTAATCTGTATCAACTTCACAAGACAGGTTTGATCTGGAAGTATACCGGTGTGCCACTCACAGGATGGCAGAAGGTGGATGAGAATACTGCCACCGTGAACATCGTTGCTCGGGGCAATGACCTGTATCAGCTCCATGACTCAGGCAAGATTTGGAAGTACACGGGTACTCCTATCTCGGGATGGCAGCTGCTAGATGACAATTCTGCCACCAAGGAGGTTGTGGTTGGAGTAGGTGGGCTTTATCAGATTCACAAGACTGGGTCGATCTGGCGTTATGAAGGGCCTGCGATGACAGGCTGGAAGCAGCTTGATGGCAACACCGCTTCAGTTTCCATTGCGGCCGGAACCGTTCTGTATCAGCTTCATAGCTCTGGTCTTATTTGGCGTTACATGGGATAAGGGTAGGAAGGATCGACCTAGTAGGCTTTATGAAATCTAACCCACGTGCTGGTCGCGATATAGAATGCTAGGCTGTTTATCTTGAAAACTATCTATGTCGGCCATCTTTTAATCAAAGTTGTGTTGATTTAACCTGTACGCGTTGAGAGACGTGACTTTCAAAACATTTACCTAGTCGCTTAATCAAGGTTCACTGACTTATATCTCCCTAGCTAGTGTTTAATCCTGGAAATGGTGTCCTTACCATCCTGCGTCTAAGCACAGTTCGAATAATGAAGCGCTAGAGAGGGCCACGGAGCTGTTGGTTGTAGACAAGTCGATATTCTGCTAAAACAGCGCTCGGACTGGAGAGAGGCTCAAGCATTGCCTTTCAATTGGCTGTTCTGCCTGTACCGCATTCCATGGCGATAACTGTCTCCGTTTCATTGGATAGCCCATGACAATACTAGTAAGCTAACGCTCAGCTTTCAAGCCACCAAGCTTACCATGTCTTGACCTCCTTCTCCGCGCTGAATTGTAATTCCATTTCTTTTCTTCAATTCTTTTTCCTTTCTCCATTTCTATCGAACCACACTCATTACCTATGCTTCAGCCCATATGGATAGAGCCTCACAGTACACCTTGCAGTACCAAACCGCCGCCCGGGGGCTTTCGGGCTGGAGGAAAATTGCATTCTACCTTGCACTCCTCACTGTTATTATAACCTCTCTCCTTTTCATATTACTTATTGTATCTCTTCATGTCATTGATGGCGGAGAGACATCGATTTCCGAAGAAACGATCTTTTATACCGGATCATGTCATCGGACATCGATAGCCAATCTCGTGATACATCTTGCTATCAACATCATCGGAACATGTATCATCGGCTCTTCGAACTTTTTTATGCAAATTTTAGTTGCACCTAGGAGACGCGATATTGACCACGCTCACACTTATGGGTACTGGATGGAAATTGGTGTTAATTCTATACGCAATTTCCAATTCATATCAAAAATCAGAACGTCCCTGTGGGCTCTGATAGCCTTGAGCTCTATACCTTTACATCTCTCTTTCAACGGTTGCATCCTCGAATCGAAAGCTACCAGCAGCCTCTTAGCTTTGATGGTATCAGACTCCTTTATCAAAGGTGCCGACTTTTCACTGCCAGCGAGAGTAGACACAACTGGGATAGGGACGATGTCCTATAATGAGACCATTCACAGCATACAACAATCATTGGCACCATCAAAAACCGGCAAATGGGAGAACATAACATTCAAAGACTGCATGGATCGCTATAATGATCTAGGACAAGCAATGGTAGATCACCGACACGTGCTTATGGTTGTGAGCAATCTGAATAACATATCGGAATCTGAGTGGAATGAGACTATCCGCAAATATCCCAACCCCCTTGATCCTATCGAACCTTTCAATTCACTCTGGTTCGTCGCTCCGATCGCTCGTACAGGAGATTCAACCTCGCCCATTACCGAAAAGGGTAGCAATAAAGTACCGGGAACCAAAATGCGCCTCAATCCAGCCACCGGCGTTATGACTATGGACGGAGGCGAGGATAAGCCAGCTTTCGAAAAGATGAAGGTTGATTATTGCTTATCAGAGAGATTTACCACTTCTTGCCGGCTAAGCATTGCAAATCCTCTTTTACTTATCGTTTGCGTTTTGTGTGCCGTCAAAAGTCTCATTTTCGCAGTCACACTGGGCCTTCTCCATCCACTTAGAAACTTAGCCTTAGGAGATCCTCTGATGACTATTGGGGACGCCATTGCATCATTCATCTCCAGGCCAGATACCGAAACAAAAGGAATGTGTACTTTCAGCGCTAAAGACCTAGCTATAAAGGTGGATATACATGGCGTCTTTGCGAACCCCCGGTCCTGGTTCAATGCAAAAAGACAATTAGCTGGAACTGCTATTCCTGCAGCACTCTGGATATCTTCGTATTTGTTCATTGCAATCTTCTTTCTTCTCAGTGGGTGTCTTCTCAAGCCCACCCTGGAAGTCCGATCTCTGTAGGTCGCGTGTCAACTCATGAGTTAACTGTCGAAGTAACGAAACTAACAATGCTCTTCTTCCAAGTTCTGAGTCAAGCTTTGCTCATCATATAAAAAACCCCTCGTTCGTGGAAGTAGTGAAACCACAGGAGCCATATCGGTCTCTGTTGGAACTATCGATGATGTCGAATGTACCCCAGCTCCTTCTGTCCCTATGGTACATCATACATAACGGACTTATAACCCGAATGCTAACTGAATTTGAATGGAGGCGCTACAGCATTGACTTCAAGGGCTTAAGGGTTACCCGCCCCAGTGGTCAGCAACGGTCAACCTATCGCCTACAAGTGCCTTACCGCTGGTCTGTGCCTCTTCTTGCTATCAGTGCTTTACTGCATTGGGTCTACTCAAATGCTGTCTATCTGGGGACTTATGAGGGTACGTATCAATACCTTGATCACCGATTGTATGCCATGCTAATTGCTTCTCCTAGTATACGAAGCGACTGAACCGTACTCCATAGGTGATACCTATCGTGAGCTGCAGTTCTCTCCGGTTGCTATCTTAGTTGGCCTCGTCACATCAGTCGTGGTGGCGGTGGTCCCCATTATCCTGGCCTTATTTCGCTTGCCCGGCAAAATGGTACTTGGAGGTAGCAATTCTAAGGTCATATCGGCTGCTTGTCACTGTATTCCCATCAGGTCGACATATACAGCAGGCCCAGTGTATGTCCATCATCTGGGGGTAGAGATGACCGATCGAGAAAATCTCAGGATCATGGCAACAAGACAACTGAGATGGGGAGACATTTCACTGGCAAGCGAACATGAGCAGATTGGCCGGTTGGCATTCGGAGTAGTGGAGCAAGGTGTGGGAGAACCCGTTGAGGGGAAACTCTATAACTGAGCTGATAGCTTTCATGGTCAATGGTTGATATCTAAGATGTAACATTTTTGATTCCTATTGGGCTTTGTCGTGGGCTGTCCAAGACGCAGACTCCTATTTTGTCAAAATGGGACGGTTAGCCCTTGTCACATTCCTTCCCACGCATAGTAATCTTCGACGGCTTCGACCTTCTAATAAGGGAAATATCTCTCCACCTTTGTACATGGATGACCAGCTGCACATTAGCGTCTAGTCTATATATCCCCAGCATAATTCCGTATGGGCTCGGGAGATACACCACTTCTTACGACCTGATCTATATATCCTATTGTTACTGCATGAGGTAGGTCAGAGGAATCAGGCCCGTGCTTTGGTCTTTGGTGATCTGATGACCACCTGTTACATCGCTGGCCATTTAGGCTATTCGACGTGGCCTACTGCCCCACTCTTCTTTCTGTCCAGTACGACTTGGCAGTTATAGTGAATGCAGCCTGAGCGATAGCGATATTATTATATGTATACATATGTGACTATATCGCGCACCCTCATTTCTCGTTTTATTCTGAACAAAGTAGAAATCAGAGTCCAATCCTGTCGGCTCTATCGTTGCATCTTGCTCGTAACAGCTACCTCTTTGTGAGCTCTCGTGTCATGCGTGTACTTCGTGCTCGGCCATTAGTGTCAGGGGTATGGACCCTGCAAACAGCGTCCTGTGTACGGCATTCTCTCTTTGGTAGAAGACGCTTGCTGAATAACACCCGCAGTGCACCAGACTTGACGAAGTTCCGCAGTTGACAGGAAAGGTGTACCTGCCCAACACAGCAGCCTACGAACAGCGATTGGACACCTACTATTCCGCCAACACTGCCCTTTCACCATGGTGCATGGTGATGCCCAACAGCACGGAAGATGTTTCCAAGATAGTTAAAGTTCTCGCAGCTAACGGATGCCCATTCGGCATTCGTAGTGGCGCTCATTCAGCATATAAAGGGGCGAATAGTGTTGAGGACGGTGTCACTATCGACTTTAGTACGTATAAATCAAGCGATTGGCTCTTCTAACTAAGGTATAGGTTACATGAAACGTACTGTTTACGATTCCAAGAATAGGATTGCCAGGATTGAACCTGGGTCTAATTGGGGTCTTGTGTACGAAGCTCTTGATCCGTATGGAGTCGCAGCCGTCGGAGGACGGGCTTTCCCTGTCGGTGTTGGTGGTTTTACCACCGGCGGATGGGCCAGTGCGATGTTGACTAAAGCGATATGTGCGCTGACAGCTCATCACTACTGTCCAGTGGGATGAAGAGCAGAAACTTCTACTCTCAGTCCTTTCTAATTCCGACGCCATAGAATCTCCATCGTCGTTCTCGAAACTCTTTAGCATCCCCAGTACCTTCAATACAACGGCGAAAGGAAAAGTTGCCGACGTTGTACCTCAATTTACCGGTCCCACTCCCCTCGGTCTTTAGTAAGTCAACTCATCCAAGGGTTTTTCTCGGTAACTAATCGTGCAGTGCAAATTGGATGACCGGAACGACTACAAATGACATACGTATCATGACATTTATGCACGACAAGTTGGACGAATACGTCGATAAGATGAGAGCTTCTGCGCCAGACTCAAAGTTCAGTGTACTTGTACAGTTTCAGCCAGTTGCACAGTCCATGGTCGAGCACAGCCGCGAAAATGGTGGGAATGTGCTTGGATTGGAAAGCGTCGTTGCGAAAGGCCCTGCGCTCATGTGGCTGATCGCCGTCACTGTCGATATAGAGCAGAACCAGCAGAAGATTGATCAATTTACCCGAGCTTTCAAAGAGAATGTCAATGCATATGCTGCGGAGATGGGTATTGGATATCCGTGGGTATATCTTAACTATGCAAGAGGAGGTCAAGACCCATTGTTGCATTATGGGGATGACAATGTTGAGCTGATTAAGAAGGCGTCCAAAAAGTATGATCCTGATGGCATTTTCCAGAACCTTCGGCGATCTGGGTTTAAGATCCCTGTATAGAGACCGAGAGACCATACTAGTCTGCCGCTATGACCTGATGATAAGGTTTCCGTCTTGAATCACACTTTTCAAGCACTATGATGTTCGTGTGATCAGAAGTGTTGTTTTGTTAAGTACCCACTGGGGGCACCTTTATCACCAGATGTGTCACGAGCAGACCCCGAGCAGCAAGCACTATGACTCCAATGCTCACGGGGCGTTGCTGCCGCTATGGCAAAGGCGAGAAGTATCCTAGATTGACACGATTGTAAGCTTGGTTGTGGAAAGTGCAGAGGATGACAGTTTTTCTGTCAAAAGCCTCTTACTATGTTATATTCTCTTCAAAGCTTTGCGTGTTTCTTACTTGCCAAGATACTTCAATCTCCTTCCGAGTGATGGAGGGACGGGAGATACACCGCTGGGATCTACGAAATGTCTCATCTTCCCGTGTCACTAACCAATGATCCTCACCTCCCTTGCAGCCACCGCCGTCATACTGTAGTACATTCATCCCTTAATTTTGTCTGGAAGCCGAAGCAACTGTCGCCTTATAATATGAGCGGTGAGTTTCTACTGCCCGTCAATTGCAATCATACCTTACACTACACTGGTTCTCCCTTGGTAGTCAACAACCTTGACTTGTCAATCCAATAATTAGTTCTCGTCATGTCCTGTATCAGCTTTACTGAAACGCAGACTCCGGGACTATGGCTTCCTCGGAGCATCAACACAATTTTTCAATGGATCAGCCAAAAGGTCCAGCAAGCTGCAGCCCAAGACCTACCTATGAACCTAAACGTCCAAGCCTTCTCCGACTTTGTTAACGCCGATGAGAAGTTAAGCATCCTTGCAGAACAGATGTTCACCGAAGTTCCTCTCGGTTACCATAATGGCACAGATCCAATCGGGAAGCCTCAGATTCGCGACTTCGCGACATTCATTACCGTCTTGAATCGTATCATCGTTACAGGCCCAGAGTTCTTTCAAGTAGACGACTCTGACGCGATGGGCATGATTGGCTTTCCTATCAATGCCGTTCTCAATTGGCCTATGGGTACCAAATCAGGACTGATCTTTTGGTACCTGCCCGCAGTCAATCGGAAGTTCCAACCCATTCTTCAAGACTATGAGGCTTTTCTGGCTTCACCTGCCTCGAAAGGAGTTCTCAAGGCGCCAAATGGTTGGGTGGGTCCCAGAGCTCAACGACTAGTTGCCAGCAGCGCTCTTCTCGATGGGCCGGAGCGTGGGTTCACAGATATCTACCATTGCCCCAACCCTGATGATCCTCTTTACCTTGGATTCGAGTCTTGGGACCAATTCTTCACTAAGGAGTTCAAGCCAGGCGTTCGTCCTGTGGAACAGCCAAACAACACATCGATATTAAACAACTCTTGCGAATCGGCTCCTCTACAGTACAAGCAAAACGTCAAGGCCAGCGACGTTTTCATGCTCAAGGATCAGCCGTATTCTCTTGAGAATATGTTCAACTTCAATCAACTCTACGTGGAGCATTTTAAGGGTGGATCTGTCTACCAAGCATTCCTCAGCGCTTTAAGCTACCATCGTTGGAGCTCACCGGTAAATGGCAAGGTATTTGACATTGTGAATGTTCCCGGAACATACTACAGTCAAAGTCCATCCCAAGGTTTTCCAAACCCCGATCCCTGTGCAACATTAGACTCACAGCCATATCTATCGTCTGTGGCCACACGTGGCATTATCTACATCCAAGCTGAAGGCCCTATTGGTCTCATGGCCATTGTGTATATCGGGATGGCTGAGGTTTCGAGTTGTGAATTTACGGTTGCTAAGGGTCAGACGATTTCGAAGGGAGATGAACTTGGCATGTTCCATTTTGGTGGAAGTAGCTACTGCATGGTTTTTGGACCTAACGTCAAGCTGGTATTTAATCAGCCACCGGGTGAACCCAAGGAGGATGGCACATGGGATTGGAGTACGAAGGATAATCTTCCCCTCAACAGCGCATTGGCTGCTGTGGAAACTCCAGTTGATTCGGACGAATTGTAATCATATACAACAGCGAGGATTGATTTAGTTAGCTACTCTTCTGGGAAGAAGCTTTACTATCACATTAAGTCATGCATCAATCCGTAACTATAGTTTCCTACTTTCCAATTCCATTATGCTTTATATCCATTACACTTAGCATTCGTATAGCAAAATTCACAATCCGATCAAAAGAATTCCTAGGCTAGGTAAAACCCTCACTACTTTCTCATTGAGGCGTCACCGCCTAGTTCGTGAACCGGGGGGGCCTCTCGTGCCTCAGGCCCTGCGACTTCATATGCTGGAGCCGGAGAAGCGATAGGTGCAGGTGATGGATATTGACTCCAACCCATCGGCGTAGCTGTACCGATCGGAGAGACTGTTCCACTAACCATTGATGTAAGGGGGTTTGGCTGGATAGGAGACGACGCCATGCTGGGATCATAAACGGGCGAGAGAACCATTTGTTGATGAGACGGACCTGGTTGTGGTTTTTGAGTCATTTGAGAAGGTTCATGGATCGCGTTTGGCTGGTAGGAGATTGTCGTGTCGACAGTGGGCTTGGGCTTGCGACGCCGCAAGGAAAAGATGATCCCAATGGCAATAAGACCAAGAACAGCTAAGCCTCCAACAACACCCCCGACAATAGCCCCCACGGGAACTGGTTTAGACTGAGTAGCAGGAACTGCAGATGAGCTTGTCGGACCAGGACTATCAGTCGTGCTCGTCGGGTCATCAATGGCCGTTGGTCTAGACACCGTTCCAGGTATCGACATCGTAGGTCCGTCTTCATTACTGATGGTCGTAGTGACGAAGTTTGGACTGTCGTCGCCCTTATATATATGCTCTACTCTCTGAATTGATCCAACCGATGTAGAAGCACAACGATAATCGGCGACACCGTTTGGATAGAGGTAGGTACGGCAGTAGGGTTCATCAGAGTCGGTACTTTGAAAAGACGATATATTAGCTATCATATTGGGCAAGACACTACTTGAAGAGATAAACATACCATAGTAGGTTCCACGTGTCACTCTGACAAACATCATCGCATAGCTTCGGGTCAAAGGCCGTCTTGGACTCGACGCACTGCAAGTAGTGATCCGTTCCACACGCGATTATGTTGAGCATGTTGGGTTCCCAAGTACAACGAGCTTCGTTCTCGCAAGTAATCGGAACGCCAACGCTTCCTGACAGGTAGCCGCAGGTCTCGTCTGGAGCCATGGTCAAGACAAGCGACAAAGCCGAAGTTGCTGACACTTGGCGTTCCTTCACTCCGTGCCCCCGAAGAAGCCTGACGTCTTCGAGAAGTCCATTTGGAGCTTCTGTGGCTCGCGGGAAAATACAGCCATGATCTCGTTTGGCTACATGTTCTGGCTTTGAAGCAACGACGCTGTAGAGCAGCAGTCCAACAAGTGCAATAGGTTTGGAAATGTTTGCGCAGTGCATGGCTGAAGGTCAATTGAAGAGTTTAGATACGATGGGATGGGCTGGAGGCTCGGTCGGTCAAGTAGAAAATTCCTTAGGACACCGTAGTAACTGACATGACTGTGGCAGCCTTGTTGCAATTCTGTGTACGTACTCGCCAAGACTCTCATACGAGGGAGAAAAGCAATATTTTGGAACGTGGCTTGCAGAAGCTGAAATTCCCCCCAAAATGACCAGCTCAGCTTCAGCCGCTCTGTAATATTTCCGGGTCCAGACTTCAGCCATCTCCGTTGAATTACGGACGATATTACGGCAATCGTTGTTTGCGACCATGATATCTTTAACTATGGGGTAGTCAACCGCACATACACAGAGCCACTCCAATACCTAAGCACCGTATAACCTCAAGGCAATCCCAGTGGCCAGTACCGAACAACAGTATACATTGTTAGTGGCCAGGTTCAAGATAGCTGCCTGCTATTCCTCCGATGGAGCGACCGCCCTTTGAAGTGTACTCACACAGCGCTCTCTCAACATTTAATGACCAAAATGGCATACTCTGCTTTACAAATCCCTTCCAAGCTTCTTCAACTGCCCAAAGACAAACGCCGCTCCCGACGAGGATTCTTTTAAAGCGGTGGCGTTGACTATTGATTTGTGCTTGTTTGTTCTCTGGCGGCAGAATCAATGCAAGGGTTCATTCCGGGTTGAAGATGGGACTGCTGGGGCTGAGCCCACATCAGCTGAGCCTCTGCGATGCCTCGGATCGGCAGGCAGACGTCGGCCAAGCTGAGACATTGAAGCGCAAAAGAAAGGTGTTACCCAGCAGTATAAGAGCAAGGCTTGGTATCCGTTGAGTGAAACAGGTTCATAATCTGTAATCAAATTTGAGCATGCTGTACTATTAGCATCACATTTTTTCAGGTTCAAAGCTATTAACACAAGAGCCTTGATACGTTCTGCCAATTGTACGAGGCCAGACATGAAGCTCTGTGGGATTTCGCGCTTGTCGGCGCTTTACTTGAGTTTGATGCAACTTTCAGTGGCAGTGCAGAGTCGCGACTTATGCTTTACCAAGAGTGAGTACTCTCCCTGCTGGAATCTACATACCTGCAATTAATTTAGACTCTCCTATGCTGACTGGTTCTTTGCCAACTTTTGTAACAGCACGCGACACTTACCCTCATGCTGTCACAGAGTGGTTTTGTAGCTCTGGCACCACATGCTGCAGCGTCCGCGATACTGGGGAGGATGCTGAGCTTCTATGGGGTTGCATTCAAAACGGCGAAACCTGCTCTAGAAAGACTTATCTTGCGAGCGAGGACATGGGATTCGACGTGATCGATGATAGATACGGAGAGGACAAGAGTGATGGTGATGATGATGATGACGGTGGTGCTTCAGGGGTTACGGCATCCTTGCCAGCTGTGGTTGGTATTTTTATCGTTATTGGAGCTGTATTTGAAATGTGAATAAGAAGTAACATATATCTTGGTTGTTACTATCCTGCGCGACTCATCAGCGCCTTGGACATATTCCTGCTGCACAGCTTTGGTGGTTAGTATGGTGAATTAAACCCCTGCCTCACGTACTTTGATGGCCTTGCGCCGTTTTACCAATAGGGCCCAAGTTTGCCGGATCGGCGGACGTGAAGTTGCGACCTTCCCGCTGCTTTCTTGTCATCGAAGCGCTGCGGTAGGTTAGGCCTCAAAACTGCTCCGCGTCTAAAGAAAAACACGCCAATGAGAAAGGCAGGAATATTCAAATATAAAATACTATTATTTAAAAGCACCTTTTCTATTACTTTACTTTTCCCCTTTTTAGTATTAGTAAGGACTTTTAAGCTTAACCTCTGTACATTAAGTTGGTCTGTTGCATAAGTTATTTGTAGGGTGCATGTGATGTATGCAGGGGTTTTAATACAGTGGGGGTTTGTTGGTACCATGACCTTTCTAGGTGGGGTTTTGGAACGCATATATAAGCGCCCAGGTACCCGCCCCTAACTTAGTCGACTCAACTGTTATTTCTCCATCACTTAGCTAAAACAAGATCAACTTTTATTGCAATGCGCTACATAACCCGCGATACAGTAGCATGCTTTGAGCTGCTGCCTCCCGAGATCTTGCTACCCATCGTCACAAGCCTTCCTAGTCTCGATACGCTTTGGAACCTAATGAGGGCCTCGCCACATATCTGGCGTTTATTTAGCAGCAGCCATGCCCTTACTATCACTGAAGGCATACTTTCTGGTCCGAACTCAATTTTGCCCCCAAAATTTCAAGAGCTTATTCGTGGAGTTATACTGGTGCGCTCTAAGGCCCTTCCTTTTCGGAATCTGGATGAGTTCCAGACTCAATTCCTACGCGGCGTGGTTCCTATTCGTGAACCGGAGGACGCGAAACTCATTACTCTTGGCCCAGAGTCATTATTTACCTCGATCGTGCCCTTGCCCATACTCCAGTCAGTTATCGCGACCGCATACCAAATCTCTGTCTTATCACAGGCGTGTTTATCATCATACCTAGCACGACTGAAAACCGTCAGGCCACTACATGCCTTTAACCCAAAGCCGTACTACACCCATGGCTATGGACCTAATGACGATTGGGTGGCAGCCTGGGATCGGGAATTTGTCGGTATACCTGCCAAAGTGGTCGATGCGGGGCAACCGAGCTGGGTTGAAGAAATGAGGGCTTTACGCGCCATATGGATCATACAGCTTGTGGGTGAAATCAAAGGTGTCGTTGGGGACAAGATAGGCAAAAGCTGGGCCAAGGAAGATATCGATATATTGAGTCAGATGAATGCGGCAGACCTGGTGGAACGACCTGATGGTTCCATTAGTAAAGCTGAGGAGATCAGGACCGCAATGGACTACTTGACAAGTCTCGGACGTGCCCAGTACGACAACTACTACCGATTACCACGCCCGCCTCCATTCTCAGAAAGTCCCGGATGGATCACGGCATCGCCAGAGTCAAGCAAGGTATTCCGGGCTGTTTGGGGATATCGTCGTAACGGGCAAATTCACCGTTTGGAGAAGGGTACTGCTATACCAGAAGACAGCACACCACTCAGGCGGCCATTACTCAGCGAGAATGCTCGCTGGGAGCAGACCGAGGAGTTCTTAAGCAGGGAGTCATCAGGTGTGTCTAGTTGGGCGGTCCTTACAATTGGTCCTGGTAACAGCTCGCCCATTCCTGGTGTCAAATTCGACTCTTTCCGCCGACTAGGCTTTGCTTTCTGGGATAAGCGAAGAATGTGCCTTTTAGGTCTGACCTGGGACCTAGACGGACGAGGTTATTCAAACGAGTTTTACTTGTTCGCGTTGGAAAGTATCTTGCCTCCTGATGAGGTTGCCAACCTCAAGGTCGAGCTCCGGAAGAAAGGGCAAATCTTCTATTCTGATTCTTAGTTTGGAATTGTTATTCCTTAAGACTTATGTAGATATGCCCTCTTTTGAATTCTACAGTTTCATTCATTAACCATCAACTATTATAAAGGCGTATATTTGGCGTAAAGGCACAACGTGATAACAGTTTATACGACAGCGACGAGGGCTTTGATGTTGTATGTATTGATTCAGGATTGGTAGCTATTGACATGCTAAAGGTTTGACTCTCCCCGCAGATATAAAGCGCAAAACAAGACACAACACCAAAGCCAAAGCAATATCTATCAGGCACCGGTAACATGAAACACTAGCATGACCTTTCGTTGTCTCTCATATTCAGTCACGCTAGTTCCAGTCACATCCAGAGGAATATTCGGGACAAATATGTCGACCTTATTAATGACCTTGACCCCCAATGCCCGCTTGTGGTTGATAAAAAAGTAAGCCGATCCTGACCCGTTAGGACTGCCGAGTATCGCGAAAAATTCGTCAGGGTGGTCACTGGCGGTAAGTGTTATCCTATCAACCCATTTTCCGATTCTTTTTCCTTGCCCATCGTTTTTGTCTTTGTTGATTATGGCTTGGAATATAGTCGACAGTGTGAAGTCGTTTGTGATCCAGGAGCGAATAATGTATTTCACGTTTGTATTATCACCGCCATGCGCTTCGCATGCCTGAGTCTGTAGCCACCCGCATTCACAGATTAGAAGTCGTTCATTTACTGAGAAGGATGTATGAAAGGAGGAAGTTGATACGCTCAGAATTAATTGAAGCAAGGAAAGGAAAAGAAAAGAAAAGGGAGGAGAGAAATAATTCGTTTGACTCACCCATTGCATCCACACTATATCGCTCCACTGCGGCTATACGTTAGCGGGTGTAACAAAAAGAGAGTTGATCATAAAGCATCCTCTTTGCAGGAGCTACAATCCCTTCTCACCTTTCTAAAGTGGGTTGTCTCTCCCTGAATAAGTTTCTTCTTTATGGCTTCATCAACTCCAAGATTCTTGTCAGCGATTATGACACCAGGATCCAAGATGAAAGAGTTTTGAAAAGATGCACCAGTTGCCTAGATATAGAATCAATCGATTAGCACTACCAAATGACTTTGTGTCTGGCCTCTGGCCTGAACGAGATGAGGAACTTACGACGCCCACGTCAGATTCTCCCCAGTCGCCATCGCCTTCAACATCGACAAGGCTCGGATCCTTGAATAAGAGCCCGTCACCAATGTTCCTCCATAGAATAGTGTGAAACTCCGGCTTGATGCTGAGACCTCTTAATGCATCATTCAGGTAAGTTGAATGGAAAGGCTCTGCTCCATCTTCTTGTGTTGTGTCTAACCATCCTTCCACCTCAGCAATGGCCGCCGTCTGGAGCCAGGCCGGAGCTTCTAACGCGACTCCCGCATTAGCTGTTCTCGCCTCTTCCTCCGTCATGCCCATCAGACAATGTAACTTGCGCCCTTTCAGCTGAGCCTCTTCGTAGGTAGAGGTGGCCTTCCTGACAAGATTTGCAAATACACCGTCTTCAAGATCGCTATCTATGGCAGAGGAACGAGGGGTGAAATGGGATCCATGGAAGTGTTTGGCATAGGGAATGACAAGAAATGAGACAAGGAATAAGGAGATGAGTGGAAAGACAGCTCTCCAGGAGAGTCGCCGTCTTGTGCCCATGGTGAAAGAAGATGATAGGTGCGATGTGATTGTGAATCGATCTAGGGAAGAAAGATAGGAAAGTCGATGAATCTATAGAACTAAGAGAACTGTTACCTACTGGTGGTAATTAATGGTTGGAATAATGGAGGTAAATACAAATTTCGGAAAGTTAAAGACCATTGCATCACTGGCTGAAATCTGCAAGGGGACAAAGTCATGCGAAGGCTGAGTAGGGAGACCAAGTTGCCAAGCAAGCTCCATCGTGAAGGCTGTCGATGATACCTTCCATTCTGGCAGTTGCTGTTGGTAGTACCGTGGACCGCTAGCTGGAGTCAGTCACAAATCCTTTTGATTTTTTCATCCTTGATGATATGATTTGCTGGTTGTTGGCTGTTGGTAGGTTGTTTTGAGTCATGGCAAGCAACGGCAGTTCCAATTTAAACGACCGTGCCGGGTTGTTCGGTCGGGCCGGGCTATGTCGGCAATTGCCAGATTAAGTATGATTTTCAACTAACAACAAGGGTTCATGCGGCGAAATTTCTGCGTCAAGTGATGCAGCAGTTGGCCGGTTTACTCCATGTCTTTTGGCCCCCAATGCGCTAAATATTGGGCGCTTAAACGCGTCTATTCGTCTTCTTATTCGGCTCACATGATTGTCTCAATTGGATAGTCCTGATTAATTAATATCCATGCAAATTTACCACTATGTAAAACAAGTCCCGGTTACTGATTGAACAATCCTGCTTATCTATGTCCGGCACATTTGATGAAGCTAATTATCATTAGATATATGTAGACCAACTGGGACGACTTCATGTTCTAACACACTCTTATCACTGCCAAGAAGACTTTTGTGCCCACGATGGAACCGTTGCACAAGTTTCATTGCGGATCCTGAGTTACTTTACAACCAACAACGACGGCCTACTCGCTTGAAAATGTTCCCAAATCCTTCTGCATGTTAACCTCTAGCCAAAACTAAAGAACCAACAGCTCGTCAAAGCGCAATTAGCCCAACCAACAAGGCATACTCATGTGTTATTGGAGCAAGAAATCAAATGATAGCACGCAATTGTCACAGTTCATGATTTCGGCAATGGATAGACGGAGTCATATGCTATTTTGTTCTTGTCATCCGGTCGCATACCCTGCTGAAGGATGGATGCATCATTGTCCCGAAACCAACAGAGGCGAGGCGGAATTTGAAGAGGCTGTGTTGAGGGTTATTCGGACGTCACGGTAGTTCCAACGTCAACTTCTAATGACCAAGGTTGCTCTGGACTCAACCGAGAGGCAGGCATAAAGTCCCGAGAAGCCGCTGCTGGTCAAAGTATCGCCATTCATACCTATCATTCTCCAAACCAATTCAATTTGCATCCCAGCATATCACTTATCTGCTATTGGTATTATTATTACTCCTCATGGCATGTTCCACGCTTCGGAGCAGCATCACGTGGTTAATGCTGCTCATGGCGCTATTGGTGCCGCTTGCCTCAGGTCTTCCGAGCCTCCGTATTATGCCTCTTGGAGACTCAATCACCAAAGGCAACGGCTCCAAAGACCAGACAGGCTACCGAAAGCGTCTTCGTGATCTACTGAGTGGCCGAGGTGCCTCGGTGGATATGGTTGGCAGCTTAAAGCATCCTCGCACAGGCATGGCGGACAATGATCATGAAGGCCATAGTGGAAAGGTGCTTGCAGACATCAATACTTATTGGAAGCTGTCAATTGCATCTCGTCCTAACGTCGTTCTCTTACATGCCGGCACCAACAATATGGACCTAGAGGATGACCTCGAAGGCTCCCCCGCTATGCTTGCTACAATTATCGACGGCCTCTTTTTAAATGCCCCAGACGTCACCGTCCTTGTTGCTCCCGTCATCTGGGCCAATAAGCCTAGAATGCAACAAAACACTGAACGCTTCAACCCTCAAGTCATTTCTATTATTGAGGAGAGACAAAAGGACGGCAAGCATATTCTCAAGGTCCCAATCGATATCACAGTTGGTGATCTTTGGGATGAGAAACACCCAAATGACAGAGGCTATCAGAAAATGGCCGACGCTTGGTTGAAGGCAATTCTCGAAGCCGACGAACGAGGCTGGCTGAAGGATCCTGTGCCAAGGGATGCCGGCGGCCTACCGGGCGTTGGTCTTGGCATTGGAGGTGGTAGTGGTGGTGCTCAAGAAGCGATTGAGGGCAGAATCTGGAAGAAGCAGGGAACTGTCTTCGAAGGCTTCCGTACCTGGCAATCAGTTGGCACCATCAGCGGACCTGTCGAAAATGGTAGCCGCGACAAAGTCATTTTGGTCGACCTGAATGGTGATGGCATCGCTGACTATGTCGTCGCCGACAACGATGGTACCATTCGGGCCTGGATCAACGGCGGCAAGCCTAATGATTGGACTAGTATTGGAGATATCAATCCAGACTGGAAGTCCATCAAAGGCAACATGATCCGTTTTGCTGATGTCGATAACGACGGAAAAGCTGACCTTATTGCCTTGTACGAAGGTGGTGCGGCCAAGGTCTGGAAGAACGTTGACAATGGAAAGAAGTTCAAGTCTCTCGATTCCAAGTGGGCAACTGGCCTCGAGTCGAAGGATAAGGTCCATTTCGAAGACATTGATGGTGACGGTTATGCCGACTATGTCATTGTCTATGGTGGTGGTGCTGTTAAATGGGCGCGCAACACTCACAACAACGGCAAGGACAGCAAGAAGAAGAATTGGGAGACTGAGGTTACGATTGCTCCTGGTCCTGCCGGTATGCCTGCCAATTCGGCAAGAATGCGAGACGTTGATGGCGATGGAAAAGCCGGTAAATCTTTTCTAGTTCTTGTACTTTGACCCAAAACTGACATTGCGATAGACTATCTGGTTGTCTACGACGGCGGTGCAGTCAAGGCCTTTCGCAATGCCATCAAGCAAGGTGGGCGCAACTGGGAAGACCTTGGTACTATTGCACCCGGTATATCGGGCGTCACTGGCGATACTATACGGTTCGCAGATATGGATGGCGACGGCCTGGCCGATTTCCTCGCTGTTGCTGATGATGGAAGTATTCGCATGTGGAAGAATCTTGGTATCACCGGCACCAAGGGCTCCAGCCTTCGCTTGGCCGATCTGACAGGAGACGGCCGTGATGACTTGATCTCGATCGATGCGAAAGGCCGGGCTCGCGCTTGGCTCAATAAAGGTCTCGACCAGTGGGAGTCGATAGGCGAGATTGCGCCTGGCCTTGATGAAGATCTGTCGGACTCACGCATCGAATTTGCTGACGTTAACGGTGATAAGCGCGCCGACTACTTGATTATCTACGGTGGAGGGGCTGTCAAGGCATACGTGAACAATGGCAACCTCCCCAACTCAGGAGATCGGCGGATCTGGCAGGACGGTGTCGTTATCTCACCAGGCGTTGGAGAGCCTGGCAGCAAGATCAGGTTCGCAGACCTTGACGGCGACGGCTATGATGACTTCCTTATTCTATATGACGGCGGAGCAGTCAAATACTGGCAGAACAACAAGAATATTCCTCCCAGGGACGGCGGTCGTATCTGGAAAGAGGGTATTGTTGTGGCGACTGGAGTCGGCGAACCGGGCAGCAAGATACGATTCGTTGATCTTACAGGCGACGGCAAGGCCGATTACATTGTCCAGTATGATGGTGGCGCTGCGAAAGCCTACCGGAATAATGGCAAGATTCCTGTTGGGGAGGGCCGCAAATGGAATGATATGGGCACTATTGCTGGCGGCGTCAGCCCCCAGGGCCCCGTCCAATACGCCGACATCAATGGAGACGGAAAGGCTGACTATCTTGTTGTCTTTCATGGAGGCGCCATCAATGCATACATCAACGACAACGACTGGAAGCCCAAGCTACCGGCTAAGCCTGAGCAACCTAGTCCTGGCATACCTGGTGATGGCAATGATGGCGACGGTAATGGAGGCGGTAATGGAGACGACGACGTTGTATACATTGATCCCAATATCTGGGACTCTGACAAACCGACAGCAGGATGCCAACCGCCCTGCACTCTTGTCTTACCTCCATGGTCGCTCTCCACCAAGACCACAATTACCTTTCCTGTTATCACCGAGACTCTCAAGGAAACGTGGCCCGAAACTACCAACGGTGTTACAAAATACCGCACAACAACCATCACCGTTCGCATCACGCTCCCGCCTCTTACAACATCCAAGATTGGCGTGTCCAACATTGTCCTGACAGAATCCATTTCCAAGCCTATCCCTGTCCGAGGCAGTGTCATTCCGCCACCCGTCACATTGACTGAGCCTACTCACCGCATCACTTACACGTACAAGCCCGGACCGTTTCCGACGGCCTCTGGTGATGATGACCCGGACGATGATAATGATATGGACATCGATCCTCCGGCTGGTATTGCCCCGTCTATCATTGTTACTGCTGGGCCACCTGGGCCCATTTGCAAATCCGGTTGCGGCAATCTCTGTCTCTTTGGCTGCACTCCAGGTGGGGGCGGAGGAGGTGGAGGGGGAGGCTCGCTTGGCTGCATTGGCGGTGGATGCCCTGGTCCCGGGGGCAATTGTGTCGGTGCTGGTTGCGAAGAAAACAAAGACAATGATGAGGATGATGACGAGGATTGTGCGACTGAGACAAATACGGAGTGTCGTCAGGTCTGTACAAAGAAGCCCTGCAGCACTGTCTGCAATACGTACGTGGGCTGTGATTGTACAACCTCGTCAGTAACAGACTACTGGGTGTCATGCAAGTCCTCTTCATGTACCACCACTTCAACCGAGGTCATCACTGGCTGCTTCCTGACGGCAACCGCTACAACAACGGGCTCATCTTGTCCACTTATGACCGTCAACCCCCGGTTAGATGATCTGGGCGATGATGACAGCGGATACGGCGATACAGGCAAGACTGTCAAGGTCACCTACTCTGCGACGGTTATTGTCAGCAAAACGCTATATCCCGTCAATAAGGGCTACGTAACTGTTGACAGGACTGCCTACCCTATCCCCAATGTGAAATCTGTCACCAGGACCAAAATGCGAGGCACCTCAGCCGTCATTCTCCCTTCTCATGTTGGATCGGGCATCAAAGCCTCTACCACCTCTGACCCGAAGGCCACAACAACGGTGGACGGGTCAAAGACAAGCACCAAGACGACATCGACATCCTACCCCACCAACGACATAATCCTCAATGGTGATGGCCATTGTTGGGCCGGCCGCTCAGGCTATGTCGAGTTTACCCCCGAAGAGGCAGATCAGGTCATCGATGCCTTCTGCGAGGAGGGGTTGCAAAGTACCGGCCAGAACCAGACGCTCAAGCAGGACGGTTATACGGTTATAGCGTCGGTAGAATGGTCACCCAACCAGAGTGGGTGTCGTGATAAGGACCCTTTCCCATTCCAAAAAGATAATGGAAACCACTATTGGTGCAAGCGTGCATGGCTCGCTAACTGGTATTGCCTGGATCAAGGGAGGGAACCGAAAACTAGCTACGGAGGAGCGTACGTTGTTAACTCCGACGAGTTAGGCGCATGCATTATTCTGGACTTACATGCCTATGACACGTCTACATGAGGCTCATAGCTCTCCCGAAAGGTGCACAACCGCTAGTACTACCTGTAATAAACTTGATGTATATAGGTGAAAAGCCGATGTAGGTTCGAGTCCACAGGCCTAGTAACCGGATAGTCTAGCTTATAGCTAAGGTTCTATTATCTAAGCAACTTAGAAAGGTTAGGAAATAGCAACCCCGTTGTTAAATTAACATACGTTTATAGTTTTTAACTTATTTAAGTTAAGTAATATATTTTATATTTATTATTTTATGATAGTAAATAGCAGAAACGAAACCGTATCACCGAATACTGTACACGATACGGGCGCAACATCACTCAAGACTACCCTACACTCAAGAGGGATTGTCCAGCACTCGCACGGAGAATTTGGTGTTGCGTCTGTATAATCAGAGTAGCCAACCCATTTTCATAGCGCTTACCCTAGACGAATTTAAGATGTGGAATCCGCCTGTCAAAACGGACTTTACAGCGATATTTGCGTCAATTCATAGCATGCAATTGAACCTCTTTTCCGAGCCGTGGCAACGATAATAACATCTTGGCGTCAGCCTATCCCGCATTCTGTGAGTCATCCATAACCCCGCAAATCTACCTTTCGTGGGAAAATGCATAAGTAGAGGCGACGGAACCCAAGTCTACATTCAAGTCAAGTCAACCCAAAACTGCCCAAGATGGCAAACCCAGCTGCAGAAATCCCTTTCAAGCTTCTCCAATTGCCAAACGAGCTTCGTAACTCTATATACTCCTATCTCGACAATGCCGACGTGAAACGCCTACGCGCTACATGCTCAGCCATGAGCCAAGATGTACCGCTTCGTATTACACGTGTCTTCTTGTCTGCCAATTCTTCAAACATAAACGTCTTTATGGCCATTGGGAACCACGAAACGCTCCGTCACGGCGTCACTGAACTCGTTTGGGATGACGCTCGCCTTTCCACCGGGCCAGAATTTGAAGTTGAGCGAAAGAGTTATGAGGCTGAAGGGTGGCATCAAGATGACCCTGTGACCAACAACGGATGTCCCCGCTGGTTCGAACGAGACTGCGAGGAGGATTATTGTTACTACAGAGGACGAAAAATGGTACCTCCCGGCGGGATCATACCTTTGCGAGAGTCTTGGGCTTACTACGAGCGCCTGCTTGATAGCCAGGAATCGAACATCGACAACAATATTGACATTGAAGCCTTCATGGTTGGACTAAAGTGCTTCCCTTCGCTGAAGCGAGTTACAATTACTCCATCAACCCATGGAACGGATTTTAACCCGCTGTATGAGACACCCATGATTAGGGACTTTCCTGTGGGTTTCAAATTTCCAAGACCAAAGGCCTGGCCTGCTGGGAGCATCAGTGGACCTGCATATGTTCTACCATGGATCGAACAAGATGGCGTTCCTAACCGATGTGAGGAAATATACGGCTATGGTGTCGCTGAATACAGAAAAAGATGGCGTGGGTATCGGGCAGCTACCCGTTTCTTGGCCCTGGACCAAGACCATCATGTTACAGAACTTGTTGTCGGTGGCAATGAGGTGAGAACTGGTATAAATTGCCACATATTCGATCAACCTTCCGCCGCATACAATGATCTCGTCAATTTGCTTCAGCGGCCTGGCTTTAGTTATCTGAGCCTGGATCTTCTTACTGGTTCCCTCTACACGGAAACTTGGTCTTATTATAAGTCGGGATTACTTCACGATGCCCTCGCCAAAGCAAAAGATCTCAAACATATATGCCTTCGTACAACTACTGACCCTTACAGCGATGCACCATATCACTATGTTGTAGAGGACTTACAAAAAGTGGACTTCCCCTTGTCAACCATCTTTCCTATCGATCAGTGGCCGCAGCTCGAACACTTTGGAGTCTCAGGTTTTATCGTCGACCTGGATGATCTGATTAGTCTTTTGGTCTCATTACCCCCTTCACTTCGCTCCGTTGAGCTAAGCCACCTAAGTTTCACAAGAAAGGGAGACAGCTATGAGAATTTGCTAGTTCAAATGCGGGACAGTCTGGATTGGAGGTCTAGGCCTGAACAACAACGACCAAAGGTACATGTCATAGCTACTGCATATGATTTAGACGACGGTTATGTCGAGGTTGATGACGCTGTATACTCATTTTTGTACCAAGGTGGAGAAAGTCCATTTGAAGGAAATGGAAGCCTAATTCACGAAGGGCGTGGTGGTATCAGACGGGATATTTTTGATCCTGAGTTTATGGCACCGTACTGAGGGGTCGGTTTCTGAGGAATGGTATTGACAGTGGTATCCTAATGAAGCTCAAGTCCCTAGTTCCAGAGGCCCTAAGACTTCCATTTCCAGTTAGACCACCCGACGACTATAAGCCTCTTTCAGCTACACACATAAAGGTCTGCATGGCAGATCCTAGTTGGATGAATCTATGAAAAATTTAGCTTCCAATCCACAAAGTGAGTTGGTCGAGATGACACTACGTACCGATAATCCAGGTGACGGCAGCATTGTCACCACCACCTCCAGAGCGGGTGATCTTGTAGCCAGCAGGGGCACTCTCATCATAGCTGTTGGAGCCACTGTAGGGGTTGTCGAACTGGAAGTAAAAGGTACCAGCGGGACTGCTGTAGTAGACGGAGCCTTCGTCGCCGGTCCAGAGACCAGCAGACTCAGCCTGGAGCTTTCCCTGGCTGTCGGGACCGATGACTGAGGGAGGGCTCAGGCTCTGAGACTATTCACTGTAATCGATACTGGAGCTCTGGAGAGTGAGCTCCAGAGAGGTGTTGTTGATGATGGTGGCGAGAGTTGAGCGAGAGAGAGACATGATGAAGACTGAGTTGGAAGTTTTTGTAAAGTAGATGATTGTTGTAGTGAGATTGTTGCTTGATGAGGAATAAACCAGAGGAGGCGATTTTGGCCTCTTTATATGTCTATTTCCTCTACATAGATCGTATCAAGCGACTATAACGTGCTTAGAGCTGAGAATGACAGACTCTCTCGACAGACAGCAGCCAAGTCAACATCATGGTCGAGACTCATCACGCACATGCTCGTGATCAAAGCTCTGGTGTATCAATCTCAATGTTCTACTCAGTCTCAGCCAGCCACGAAATATCGCCTCGACAAGAAAAGCGGTAGTTTCTTAGGCTTTGGTATTTCAGCATACAATGTTCAGCGCATGGCGTTTTCTCGATACCGCTGGGGTCAATTTCAACGCTATCGATTGGGAGACTGCTGTGAGACAAATGCTTTCCGTTCTGAGACAGCCAAGGCCTGGACCCTTCTCACGCCATGTTATAGGACTATCGCAAGAGAAGGCTTGTCTTTCTTAAGCGAATATTCTTTGGGTCCAGAACCTTAGTCTTGCCCACAGGGTAGCCCATTGGAACGGCGTGCTCCACAACGGCGATCAGACCGAACATCGTCTCAACCAGGGTCTTCTGGCCAGTGTTATAGTTGCTCGCTTTTATTCTTAATTCTTTGTTTAACATGCTGCTATAGGATATGATATTACATTTTAACTACTATCATCAAGGATAATTTCCGAGGTGAAATCGTATCTCAATGAATTGTTCGCTCCAAGTTCACCGATACGGCGGTCACAACCCCCAGAGCAAATAGTACATGCAGCTAATAATGTATGTCTTGCCCAAATTGACAACGGCCCATTCCGTTATCCGGGGGCGTCGAGTAATATCCAACTAGCTGAGTTCATCGTCAAGACAGAATCTTGTGATATGAAACAAGCGGTGCTTCTCAGCCAGCCTCAGTTGCAAGTTGCAAGTTGCAAGTTCTACACCGATAGATGACATACGAGCGTCTTTAAGCTCATATTATGGAGGCCTGCTGATCACATTGTAACATTCCTAGGCGCATTGCGTGCGCGACCTACCTTCCCTCGTAAAGACTTAGATAGAAATCAAGTTGGACTCCTCCGCAACGTTCTCAAACCTCCAAGAAAAGACCAGAATATGCAAATACATCGGATCTGCTGAAACCACTGTTCTAGGAAAACTAAGATCTGACTCCGACAATTAGGTTGTAAGTCGTGGGCTCCGTAGTTATTTTCCACTTTCATATTTATACATATTATCAATAAAGCTTTATGTCATCTCCCTCGATCCAGGCGAGAAAGCTACCGAATTGACACAGTCGTGGTGACCCTCTAATAATCTTAGGCACTCCCCTGTTTCTATACTCCATATCCTTACCGTTCGATCATATGAACCTGATGCCACCATATTCGATCCACTCGAGAACACTGCTGAGCAAACCGCTTCCCTGTGACCCTCCAACAGTTGGTCAACCCTGCCTGCGTCAACATTCCATTTACGTATTGTCCCATCCGCTACCGCGAATATTACCCATTTGAGGTCGTCTGAAACCGACATGAACTCAACATCATTGCCGTGACCTATGATCTGCTCGCAAGCGCCTGTGTCTATATCCCAAATCCGGATATTATTGTCAGCAGACGCCGATATCAACCGTCTTGAGTCAGGTGAAAACATGACTGAGATAGCAGAGTCAACGTGGCCCTCTAACGTCTGTTGATGTGCACCCGTGTCTGCATCCCAGATCCTGATCGTTTCATCATCAGAGCCCGATACCACCTTTTTCGAATCGTGTGAGAAATCAACAGACTAAACTCCATCACTATGACCCTCTAGAATACGTTCGCAATCTCCCGTTCCCATGTCCCATATCCGTATGGACATATCGAAGGAGGCCGATGCCACCTTTTGCGAGTTATGCGAGAACACTGCAGAAACGGCATAGTACACATGACCGTTCAAGATATGCTGACACTCCCCGGTGTTCACATTCCATACCCGCACCGTGTTGTCGCAAGAGGTAGATACTACCTTTTGAGAATCGTGCGAAAACACTACCGAGTTGACAGAATCGCTGTGACCCTCCAGTATCATCTCGCATACACCTGTCTCCAGATTCCAGATTCGCAGTCTTTTATCTTCAGAAGCAGACGCTATTTTGGTCATGCTTTGTGGAGCCATTGCCGCGTAGAGATTTTTGCTGTGCTGTTTGGGATTGCTGGGCATCGAGTCCAGTCCGTGTTGGATTTGTGCAACCAGTCTGTATATTGGTATTTTGATATTCTATTATTTCCAACACTGCTGGACCCAGACCCTGCGGCTCGATTCTATCATGTAAAGCAGGTAATCTTTCATAAAGCTGTTTCTTATTGCAGGAATTCACATCAGAGAAATAGTTATAAGGCCTTGGGAAAAGAAGCTTGTAAGATGCAAACATCCTGCTTTCTACTTAGCTTTCGCCCCATTTTTAGTGATGTCATTATAGGATTGACATCATATGAGGTAATCTTGCCTTCTCCAAGTCGAGTGCATGATAATTTAGAAAGAAGAGGGGGAAAAGAAAGATGAATATTCCACGACTCCTTGCACTGCTCCTTGTAAGTTTCTTATTAAACCGAAGGGGCTACACATCCTGAACCCCAGATCGTTACCCGGTCGATAGGGACAGGCGGATAGCACTGCGTCCGTTGCCTATCTACCGTGCTGCTCATAGCTCAGATCATCTGTGTGACCAAGCCCAGTGACATACCCAGTGACGTTTATGCGTAAGGCTGATCTGTTCTTGGAAATTATCTGATGTTGCATCTCCAAAGACACTTGAGGGAACAGCAGCGACGGTGTCGTAAATACAACGACCCTGATTAAAGGGCGGCTCTTTACTTAGGTATTATGGTGCCAGGGCGCCAGAAATCCTTTCTCTTTGACATTACCACTTAAGCTTTAAATAGAATACACAGACGACTATACTAAGTCCATTTGCCAACCTTATGATTGAAGAGCTTGTAGATTTTTCGATAATGGTGGCGAGAAAGATTAGTCCTCTGACCGAAAACATCCCAGTTGTTCGCTATAGAGCACGCCAGATGGAACACTTTTAAGAATAACATTGGACTTACTACTAAGATATTATCTATATTTCAAGCCTTGAATAAAACCTCTCAGATAAGAATGGAGTATATGTCAAAATGCACTAGCTACTTTATTGATATACGACGGTATGAATTCCCATGAACTATGCTAAATAACATTTCCCTGTTGGACTACGTAGTAGCGCATCAATATACCTGGCAAGACACCATAATCAACCATATTAGTTAGTCCGTTAAGCAGAAGCGAAAGGACAAGCCATCTGCCGTTCTCGTCCCCAAAACAGCCTGCCCATGATGATATATGGAGCGGCAGATGCTCAGGTTCAATGACATCCTCCAGATCATCGATCAGCCTCATTACATCTTCCATCTCAAAGGTATTCTCCGCGGGTATTTGATGGAAATATTCGGTTGTGGCAGCTCTGAGAAGGCGCAACGTTCCGGAAACCCTGAAAAGGGTTCCACGATGCGTTCGAATCTGAAAGTGAGGGGAATTGATCATGTCTTCGAGCATTACCTTGATTGGAGTGCCTTCGGAGCTGCAATCAATGGAGTCATCATGGTCCCATAGCGTGTTGGCGATTTGTATAAGGTTCTCTACCAGTGTTGTCATGGTTATAAAGTGTGCGAGAAAATAAATTCGCCCCTGAGTCGGAATCGTGATGAAAAGCGACATCCTTGGCATTCCTACCACTTCGTACCCAGGCATTTGGTTCGTGAACCTTAAGCCCAGATCCCCGCTGGGATGTAATCCACGGCCGCTGGTCATGGCCTGTGCGAAAGCACTACTCAACACAGATGTCTGGTAAAGAGAGTGACCATCGCGCTTCCTAAAGGCAGTTCGGATGAGAGGTTCTCCGGCATGATCCCCCGTCATCACGACCGTGACATCATTAACAGCCCAGTCAGTGAACGCCCTAGAGTCGCGACCTCCGTTGAGAATAGACACTTGGCAGGATAGCAGGCGCCAGACTTCGCTGACGTCGACTTGAGCCAGAATAAGCCCCCCGAAGCGGCTTGTCCATGCGATCTCACTAGCGAGACGGCGGCTGCCGCAAGGACCATTAGATAGAGATTGGCAGCAATAAGTTTCACGAAGCGACATCCAGTTGGCGGCATTTGAGTGTTGTGCTGCTTGCGGCCATTTCTGTCTAAGTTTTCATGTCAGAGAATGGGACTCGTTTTAAATGTGTTAAAAGAGGCTAGACAAACACAAGATTTGTTACACAATGCTCATCGTGTGTGCCGAATATGTTTCCCGGAATCCAGGCAGTGAGTCCAGTTGGCAGCTGTTGACAATCAAAATAAATCCAGAAGCGCCTCAAGTAATTCAACAAGGGCTCAGAGCAGGTGGGCTCTGGTACAAACTGGCTTGAGCGAAGTTCTTTCAAAATGAATCATATCAGTTTCTTACTGATATAGCATCCAGAGCTTACCCACCACTCTTAATCAAGTCTGCGAACTGAGAAATCTTCTTGCTTCCTTCTCCGTCATCCGGATATCTGTCCGTTACAGACTTAATTGTATCGATGTCCTTGTATTCTTCTAGCCCAATACCCTGAAGGCCGTGAACAACGTTCAGTCGGATATGAGTGAGGTGTGAATGGGATTTGGCAAAAAGCTTGGCTGTTTCGTCGGTTTGGGTTGCAACAGAAAGTAGTGTCAATGCCAAACCTTTAAGATCGTTTCCAAAGGGTTTCACTCCAGGCTCTCCGGTTCCAATAGATACAATGCATTGGATGCTGTCTTTCGCGTCGGCCCATATGGCAAGAGCCTCTTCATAGACTTGGTTAACCGGATTATTAAACCCCGTGGCTCCGTCAGTGAACCACTGTCCGAATTTCCCTATCTGAATTGGATCGAAAAAAGACGAAGCTGCCGAAGTGGCGCGAGCGGCTTCCCACATCTTTGGTCTTAGTCCCGTATCACGTAACGACGGATAGGTTCGGAGAAGGACCGCAGTGTCAGGTGCAGCTTTGCCGATCGAAACTGCGAAACTACATAGCGATGGATTAGTACCACCATGCCACAGCATACGTATGGTATACTAGATAGAGAAGGTTTACCTCCGGCAGGCAAGATCCTCCTTCAACATCAGAGACTCTAGACCAGATTCGCCTGGTCGACCATCGATGAGTCCGATGATCTCCTTCTGCAAGGCTGATGTATCAAATCGGCCGCGTATATTCCAACCATCGCGCGCCCTAGCGAATATGTTTATGTTGCTGCGGCGGGGTTGGAATGCAGCCTCAGATATTTCGAGATACTTGTCGATGCAATCCTCCACTGACATCTGAAGGCGACCCAGCATTATCGCGATAAGGCTATGAATTCATGGGTTATCAGCTTCCAAGACTCTTTGAAACATGGTAGAATTGTCTGGATTGCGTAAGCTTACCCTCCCGTGCTATTTCCCCTATCAGATCGAAGATCTCGCAGGGCTTGGGTGGGTTGTCTTGGTTGATGCTTCGCATGAGACGTTCAAGAATAATCAAGCTCGACAGCCCCCGGATGCCGCCACCATCTGATTTGGATTAGCAAAGACATGGAACGCCTTCGCAGCGCGAGAAGAGCCCTCTCACCGCATGACAATAGTCGAAGTCCCCGGAATGGTGCCCTTGGCTTTCCGTTTGACTCCATCGTTGATGCCTAGCGCAGCCTAGGTAAGGGGAATCAGAGGGTAACTTGACCTGCGGGGTATTCGAGGAAGTGCACAGCTTTTGAGTGCACCCAACCTGAGACCTGTCATGCAATTGGTGGCTGCAGTCATCCTAGTCGTCACGTGGAATTTCTGTCTTGTCTCCCAAACCTCCGTGTCGTGACGGAGGGGTCGAGGCCATCTTATCTTTCTTTTCTGGCTGCAAAACGTCCACATCAACTAGAAATATCATTCAATGTTACGCCTCGAATACACATGACTGACCATGGGCAATACGCGCTTCCTTTTCCCTGTATTCAACACAAACCTTGGAACGTTCGAGGTTGCGATATCAGAGGAGACCAGAGGAGCGGACGTGAAGACTCAGATATCAGAGCTTTGTAAGTACTCAAAGGCGCAATCCAATGATACATACTTACCAGTTTGGCGATGCAGTTGATATATCCCCAAACTCACAAGTTCTCGTTGCGAATAGGCTCTTACTCTCGGAGAGCACAAAGATTAAAGACACCATTGAACGGACAGCATGTTCTAGGATCATTTTGACCATCCGAAGCCAACGGCCAGAAGAGATTCCAGTCGCACCACCGCCAAGAATAAAGTTTTCTTTTGATGTAATCACGGTACCCTCTGTCATAAGCAATTTGGCTGCCTGCTTTGGTGCTAAACTGGAGACTTATAGGTACCATCTGAAGGCGCACAAAGACAGTTCCGCTGCTCACAAGGGTTACGAGATCTTGTCTACCATATCAAGAAAAAGGTCTACGACACATACAACATACCGGTTAAATATCAGAAGCTGTCGTTCGAAACCACGGAAGAAATGCTCAACGGCCGTCGACTGTCATTCTACTTCCCAACGATTGTTTCATCAGGCTCCACATTCAGATTGAACTTTGAATATACTGGCCCAGAGGATTCTAGCAGGACCGAGGAATCTGAGCAAACGTTTCAGATATTCGTGAGAACTCTGACAGGGTAAGCTTGTTATCTTCTGATTCAGTTCATGTCACCCTCATTTCATCTTTTCCATGTACAGCTTTGCTATGTCTATAAGTAACACAGCGAGTTAATCATTTTAACAGTACTACGATTACTATCAATAATGTTACGTCTAGTAGAACTGTCGGCTGGGTCATGTTCCAGGCTGACAAGAAGACCGAGGTACCACGAGATGAGCAGAGATTAATATTTTCAGGCAAGCAACTTGAAAGTGGACGGAGAGTAGGTGACTATGTTATTGGAGCTAAGTCGACCATACACATGACACTGCGACTTACGGGCGGCAATAACAAGTACTGAGTAATTGACTACGTATGACTAAAATGTCCTACTTATCAAGAAGTTTCAATATTTGAATATGGTATAAGATTGGTAAGTTAGTTCACAGTTGTTTCTTGAATTCAAGCCAAGATTCTCGGCTCAACGATGTCGCCAAGATGTGCATATTAAGGAAAAGGGTCATGAGATTCGATCACACATCCTGTTCGCGCAGTTCCTCGGGCCGATGTAGCTGTCCGCTGTGGGAAACCTGAGTATTTCACTCTTGAATGATGCCGTCGGAAGAAACTGATACCCTAGAGTGAGTAAGTAGATGGGTGTGCGTGGCGTCGCCTTTATATTCTCCAGGAAAGAATCCTAGTACCTAAACCTCAGTTTCTAACCTGATTAACAACCTTTCCAAAGTTCTCTATATCCCACTGATAATGGTAGGCCTCCTTGACCTCCTCAAAAGAAAAGGCCCTGCTCTCAACAACACCACGGGAGGCATCTTGATCAAGTCAATAGCACGGTTCATCTCCTCAAACTGCACCCTGGATCCAACAAAGATACCACGGACGATGCACAGATGATTGAGGGCTTCCATCAACGCGGGTTGCTTGTTCGATGATGCGAGAAACCCAACAATAGCAATGACGTCGCCTGTACCTTGGTTAAGAACCCAGTCACCAGCCATAACTGCCTTTAACTCAAGTCCACACAAAGCGTTCCAAGCCGTCAGAAGGGCACAAGTCAAGGTGCTGGCCTCAACTGCGGTGCATAAAGGAGACCATGTTCAGGGAAGCACCGTGATTGCGCAGTCTTCCCTCAATGGCACCTCCCACGCCACTTCCTACTCCCTTCTGGTGAAGTTCATTGAAGAGTGTGCATACCCTGTCGCCCTTGGAGATCTGTGCCTGGTGGCTTGCTTTAGCTGAAAAGGCACCAGTCACTAATTTTGACGCGCCGTAGTAACTTGCTGGCCGCCTCAGGCCCATACTTTATCTGCAAGACAGAATTCCTTAAGGCTATTTCGGTTGCATGACGGAGAAGCTTTATCCCTGGTGAATGTCTCAACGCCCAAGGTGGGTAGGTGTCGTAGGTTATGCTTATCGAATGAACAGTTAGATGTTGAAACTAAAAGTCTTTCCTGGCGCACTGAACATAACGATGTTCTAAAGGAGCTGCTGAAAGCGAAGGTAGTGCGAAGCACGTTCTCCTACTGTGAGACTTCAAGCGAGTTGATCTCAGTATATGGAATGAATGAACTTATCAAGGGGGTCTCATACCTGTATGGGATGGGGCACTGGATTGACATTAACAGAGAGCATCGAGATAAGTTATGGGATTGTCTATAAGATAGCTTCCCGCACTATCACTTGTTGACCTGTCAATTTCGTAACGCTTCCTTCCAGCTATTACTACTTCTCAGGCAACTACCTTTTCTCGATACATTAACACAAATCTTTATTCTATGACAATTCACTATATTGCTAAGCGATATACTAAATCAACAAAAGATGCATCGACCTCTTAGCTATATTGCGCTGATGGTTTATGCCATTACTGCTCTAGCTACTCAGCCGAACATTGGCTGGGACGTTCGAGCGGAGGTTGAGGAAACGACGCTCGAACTCGAAGATGGCCTCTTGATATATACCGGTCTTGTCTCCGTCACCCCACTCGCCGCAACGGCTTCATCTGTTAACTTGATTTTTCGATCTCTCCATTCACCAACTTCAACATCTCCAATCAGCCTGACTGCTCTACACGAGAGGTTGTCTATGCCAAGAACATTGAAACATTTGATGAACCGCAGCGGATAACCTTTAACATTACAGAGCCGCTGAAAGACGTTCTTGTTCATATTGGTTTGGAGGAAAACTCCGATGTAGAAGAGTACAGGACTGTAGACAGTCAAGGACTGGTGTTGGTGAAGGACATCCAAGAAGGAATCTGGGTCGCTGAGACGATCTACGGCTATGACGACAAGATCAACAAAGCCATTACCGAGGAATTGTTGGGATTCAAGCCAGACAAACTGATTGAATCAGACCCTCTTATTGGTGACCCTCGTCGAAAGAATTGCCCCGAGCACATGAACCTTACCCTTCCCGACATCCCAAAGCCCATATCCCCATGCCAAGAGTCAAATGGTCGACTAGATCCAGTGGATCCAAACGATTCAATGCACCCTGAGGATCCCAGTACTGATGAGAACCTCCAAATCCCTTCACCATTGCCGTGTGGAAAAGATTCAGGCTATCCCCACAAAGCCTATAAAGGCCGATGCGTTTCTCAGAACAGATGTCGAAACGATGACTGCGACAAGGCGAAAGAGCATCATAACGGACACCATCGTCGACAGATTCCTAACTTAACTGCCTATGTTCGAAGCAAGATAACGTTCTTGGACCGAAACGACGAGTATTTGCCTCTTCGAAACCTCATCTGCTACGTCAAGGCGGATATTTATACAAACGGCCGCAAATCTGGCACAATTGGCTCCTTTACCACAACCACTTGTGATGGCCAGGTTCAGTTCAGATTTGATATTGAACCGGGCCAATCAGTGCACGTGAGGACAATATACACTTACCTCGCGACTGGATCATGCTGGATTGTGAGCGGAAACGAAAACCTATCACAGAATTGGGGTATCAAAATTATTAAAGTCGATCTGGATACTGAAGAATGGACTGTATCTGCCGAGAGAGTTCTTCAAGTTGACTTGCAATACCCACGGTCGCCCTACAATGCAGCGACAATGGCTGCAGACGCATATACCACCATTGTGGACTACTACAGGAATTCGGTTTTTCCCAGCGGCAAAGACCTGAAAATCGTTAAGGTCCGATATCCCGGCCAAGATGGTTCCGCCTTCTTTCAGGCAGTCACTAATGGAAGTTCGTGGATCAACCTTCGTACCGACGATGTATATAGCCCTACTGTGATGGCACACGAATACGGACACTTCGCTCACTGGATTGGGAGAAATAAGACTTATTTCAGCGGAGGAGGGGATCACTACGTCTGCAACGGTAATTCTTCGAGCAGTGTAGCATTCTCCGAGGGTTATGCTACAGCTTTTGGCATGGCAGCAGTAGCTAAGACTGGTCTGGCAGAGAGACGGTTCCCCTATGCAACCTACACACAACGCCTGGCAGGTGAGGACTTTTGGCACTTCAACGTCGAAGATGTTGATTGTGGTGATCTTTTCATGAAGAACCAAGAGTGGCGGATCGCAGCCACACTCTTCGACCTTGTTGATTCTCATAAGGATGAATTTGACCCTGATGAAAAGGCTCGTGGTTTTATTGACGACGATTTCGATGCTCGAAGCTTCGCCCTTTCACTGTCATCTAGCTTCATTTTCTACGATCTTTTAGCAAAGAACCCCTCGGATATTGAACAATACTGGTATGTCAAATACGCAAGCCATGTTTCTTACAAAGATTAATAAGACTCCGGACTAACTGAGACAGGCGACTTTTACAAGATACCCTTGGCTTGGAATCTGATGAAGAGCAAGATGCCTGGGCAGTATTTAAGTACAATTGGGCAGAGTCAGACTTTTCTCGTTTCGTGGGTTAGGACAGTCACTTGTCAATGCACGATTGCTAAAAGTATGGGGGACCCTTCTGATAGTTCGATAAAAGACTCTAGTGTTCCTAAGTACTTTATAATAACAGGACTTTTTAATTTATACCCTGCCACTTGTTATTTTTTAGTATGGCCGAGCTGCCATCACCATCATCAGTCAACGATATTCCGAGAGCAAGCCTATATGAAAAGTTGGACTTCTCCAGCGAAAGTCCTCATCACCGGTACTACACCTATTCTGTATCGCTGATCTAGTGCAGAACACAATTATTAGAGTTGACCAAGATATTGTGTGAGGTAACACGTACTTGGAGTGAATATCAGTGCCTATAGCCTAGAGCAAGCAAGGATTAACCAACATAAGTCATAGTAGATAAGACTTCATGGTTTAAGAATCGGAAAGTATATAAAATGCCGCCAGAAATAATATGAAAGCTATTTAGCAGTCACGTACGCTAAGTATGCTGAGAGTAGGAAGATGAAAAAGAGCAGATCAAAAAGCCAGATAAAGGAAGATGAAGTCAGGTTGGCTGCGAATAGGTCTCCGGTTAGTAATCTTGTTGGTGTTGGGGATATCATTTGGGTTCCCGTTTGTGTGCCGAGGACTGGCAGAATCGTCGAGAACTCTTAAGCCGTGATGATGATAAGATAGGAACAAGGCCCTCGCAAATCACAACTCACAGCCATCGCTATCACGCTCATCTCTATGCCATACTTTAGGCATATATAATGATATCGTATGTGGTTTTATTCTCTATCAGAGATATAGCATGTGTGACCATTGACAGACCTACACCTATCTACTAGATCGGCATGAAGATGCTAGCGCTATTCGATTGCGATACGCTTCAGTACCCAATAGCTTATCGGATCAACTCAAAGTCTTGATATCTGTATGTGTAAAGGTTCCGCATAACTAGCCTATATAACCATGTATGCATAGCATACCAAGTCTCATATGCACAAGGTATCCAGAGGTGGGCACACATGTCGCGTAGGCGAGGCTTAGTACTTGTAGCAAAGAATGGAAGTATCGGTGGTCATGACTTCCTTGATCTCCAAATCGTCAAAGATCTTCATCATTGGCAGGATGTCGTCAATCGAAGCTTGAGGCGGCTTGACTCCATTGTTCTGATCCTGGGTCTTGATGCCGGAGAAGTCAGTTGCCCGAGCAGTGATGTTCTGCTGCTGCCACAGCCACCAGAGTCGGTCGATCTGGGTGTGATGAAGGAAGAATACAGGGTCTGATATTGCTTTTAGCTTGTTCCTTGTGATCGTTGAATTTCGGCTTTAAAGAGCAACTTACCATTGGGAGACGAGTTAGGGATCATGTCACCACCAATCGCAGAATGAATAGCGCCATGTGGGCCTCTCTCTAACTTCTGACGATAGTCGTCGTAATGCTTGATTGCCTGGATCTTCTTAACGGCCTTGGGAGTGTACTGTGTAGAAAACATATCTCCAACGTTCTCGGATCCATCGTTCCATGAGCGTGAAAGGCAGTGCTGTTTCTCGTCGGTGCCATAAAACTTGGGTTGCCAATGTTCAAATGGTCCATCGATAACGCAAGGCATGTTATAGGTTTCCGAGACTTTGGAGGTCTTGTTTGGGCTTCCGTTGCCACCAAACCCAGTTTCAGGGTCCCAGATCTTAGAGCTAGGCACATCAAAAGAGTCGATTGTCCAGTCCCAGTAGCTAAAGGAGATGTCAGTTTGCCGAAAGCAGCAGGAATACGAAGACAATACATACGGCATAACGTTTTCGTAACCACATTTGCGAAGGGCCTTTTCGTAAACATGGACAAAAAGTCTGTGCCAGGGCAAGAAGGAAGCCACGAAATGGACTGTAATGATGGATCCTGGTTAGTGAGATGAATTTATAATTAAAGTGTAGAGTGTAACGCACTTTGCTTATCCAGGTGAGAGTGGACGTAGGTGAAGTCATCAGCGCGGGTGGCATTCTCAAGACCAAGTTCGGAGGCCGTGCTCTGGAGGCAAGTCACCGCCTTCAAGTACTGCTGTTGTCCTGAGGCACCAAGTTCACGCCACTCAACGCGCTTCGGGGGATTCTGGCACTGAGATGAGGTCGCAGCTGCAGCACCGAGTGCCGCTGAGGTAAGGAGCGAGGCAAATAGCATGGTGGGTGATTGATCGTTTGCTGATTGAGTGTTGCCTTTCTTCAAGTCAGCAGTATATCAATTCTTAAATACTTAGCAGATTCCGTAGTGGATATGATCGTCGGTCTTTTTAAGAACTAAAAATATGTACTGACTTATACGATGATCAAATTTCGGCATGGGGGACCGGCGTGGGTCGCTTAATTGTTTCATGGTTTATACGGATACGCGTATGTAAATTGTGCGCTTGCAAGGAAAAGTGATAACCTGGACTGGGAATATTCACTTTATGATCCAAAGTGTCGATTGCGAGAAGGATGCTAATTGACTAGACAAATTATTCTGTGCTTATTACTGGGTATTGATTTACATTGCAAAATAATAATTCATATTGCTTTGTACATAACAAGTCGGCAGTTTTAACCACACATCTATAAATTATGTACACAGGAACTTGTCAATTCTTGCCAAGATACCCTTTGCACTATGGTACCTTGCATGAACTATATAATACGAGAAACCCACACGTCCTCCACATCAGGACTGCCGGTTCCGTCTTTCCTATACCCATCTTAGCAATTCTACTTCCTGCTACTTCCGGCTTCGCGATCTTCTATACAGTGCTATTCCGAGTCCCTGCAAGCCATAATCATGTAAGCCTCATTATTTTCAAGGGAGCATACCAAGTCGGCGGTTTAGTAAGCTAGGATCCGATAAAAAGCTGCTTGCCCAGGGTATAAGTTAAATCGAGTTGATCGACTTTATTGGATGTGTCACTCACTAGCTTAGATCCAGAGATACGCCGCTGGCATCCGCTTGCCTCAAACTTCGATTCCCAGTGCAACAGTGTCACTCATACCGTGTTATAGTTTTTTTGTATTGTTTACACCGGACATATTTGTTGGCAGTGGAAAATCACTTGTAGAGAAGTAAATACTGCTGTACATAATCGCCCAGGGTAGACGTTTAACTACATCAGGATCGAAATAGCTGTTCAAACTTTGACTTCCCCTCCAATTGCTTGATTTCTTGCTTTAATGCATTAATGCAATAGTTTTTAAATGCTTGTTTAATGTATTGCATTACTTTAGGGTTCTTTGTAATAGTCCTTAATGCTAATACTGTACTACTAACAAAGCCCATTTCACCGCCTAGGAAGAATCCTCCTATGGAGAAAAAAAAGTAGGTTGCTGCATTACCCTACTTGGATAGTGCCAATTTGTCGGAAATATCTGGAATAGGTTCTGTATAGTACGAGGAGATAAGGTTAACATATAATAGGTAGAGAAGGGCGCAAGGGAATACATAGCTTGCGGGTATAACCATCTGCAAATTAGACTGTAATAGGCTTTTCTATAGCTCTGAATGCGTTAAAGTAGGCCAGTCTTATTAATCGCAGTCTATAAGCGCAATAGACACCGAAGCCTGTGCCCGCCAGGGAGCCTAATATCGCATAGGTAGAGACCTTAGACCCTGCGCGTTTCAGAATGTCCTGATCCTCTTGGGTTAAGCTAGAAGTTATTACGCATCAGCTTTTTTGATTGAAAGAAGTCAAAGGAGGAACAAATGTGAGAGGACATACTCATGCTGATAATGCTGTTCCGCAAGACCACGAAGATCGGCACCCCTCCCAGTTCGAAAAGCGGCCAGTGATTCTGCCATGGTTGGAATCTTGGTGAAAATGGTAGTCGTGTCTGACAGTTAATTTCAGGTTTTCGGACAGTGAAAGAAAGTAGAGCCTTTATTTCTAGGTCGTGGAGTTGTTATGACTAGATGGACGTGTAACTATGATATCATAGTTTCTTCACCATACCACTTACCTCGAATAAGCTAGCGGTAGAATGTAATCGTCACTCACATCCTCACGTGTTGACCTACTACAAAGGCGGGCGGTGCAAGAACTCCCACCTGAGATCGAACAAGAGACAAAACAACACCACAATTTATCTGATAAATCAAAATTAATTACTATACTATTTTGTATTGACCTCTATTGCTCCTTATCAGGTCCTTACATTATGCCCAGTCTTTCCGCAGATCCTGGATCGGTAAGGCTTTCACAGTAGGACTCAGAGGTAGCTAGATGTATTTCAGGCCACCATCGCAGGAAATATGATAGCAGGAATTCGTTCTTTATGTTCGGTGTTCCAGAGGGTCAAAACTCTTATCTCTTCCAAGTATGACTTTCTATTGGGTTATGACTCTCTTGACATGCTCCTCTATATCGTTCGGCAGCATAAGGTAGTATTCATCCTTAGCGTAGCTATAGCAGAAACGCACCAGACCGGGACATGCATGTTGAGAGTCAATATACGATCTGCCCTTGTACTCCAGACCCTCCAGCTCATAGAAGTAGGCCTCGTTGATCTCAAAGAATTGGTGCACTGCGGCTTCCGTAGGCTTCTGATTATTTTTGAAAAAGACCGCAGCAACACATATCTTGAGCACTGCCGCGCCACCCTTTGTCTGTACAACCTTGCTCGCTACAAGCTTTGGCTTTGTGTCTGGCTCAGTAACAGGAATCGCACTCTTTACTGGCTCAGTTGCAGGAGACGCTTCGCCCTTGGCGGCTGGAGCACCAATGAGTTGAAGGTCGTACAGCTCCAAAAGCTCAGCAAAGCGTTCCATTATAATAACGACAGGAAGACGTTGCTTGCGTATCGCCTCTGTCACATCTTCTCTGTGCAGCCTCATTCGTTCCAGTGCCTCCTTCTCCTCCAGCGAAGCAATAGCTTTCTCGTTGTAGAACTTTTGTTGCAGAAAGGCGATGAGCACAGCGACTGAGCGTGAGCGACCCGATTTACAATGAATCAGGATATTCCTTCCCTCGACAGTATTCCTCTTGATGAAAGCATTGGTCTCATCGAAGCAACTGATCAAGTCTGAGTTGGCGTTATCCTCGAGGGGAATGATCAGTGGGTACTTGACAACGCTGCTGCCCGTGAAGTACCGTTGCAGCCCAGACGTGGTATCGTTCTTGTCCCATGCCAGTGAGTCCTTAGGATGGATTGAAATGACCGCCTGGATATTGTTCTCTTCGAGAATCGTCTCATTGAGTGCATGGTTCATGCCTCCGATGAAGATACTCCCGGATCCCGTCAGATCTGGGTGAACAATACGAGTCATTTCTGTTGTATCATTCCGAGTCCATTGTCGAATCCCATGCCAGAATTCATGGTGTAGAAAAGCTAGCTTGTCATTGGATGTAAGGTTGTCGAGGGCTTTGTACGATGTCGGCTCGTAAGAGGGGTTATTGATAAATAGCTCGCTCCACTTTGTTGATGCGGCGTTACCGTGCATTGTGGTTGGCAACAAATGCCATAAGGGGGTGAAAGACAGAAATAGGGTATGTACAAAGAGAAAGAAGTACGCCAAGAGTTTGGAAGCTTGGTTGCGAGGGTTGCATTCTGGGTAAATCTGACTGTGACTCAGAGAATTATATAAACAAGAGCGGGTTAACATGCTGCATGCTGATTGGTTTACAAACTATATAGCCACGTGGAGTTTCTCTAGCACTTGAACAAGGCGTTTATTTTTAGTATTTCCTTTCTGTAGGTGTTAGTAGGCCCAAAAGCCGTCTTCTATGTAAACAGCTATAGCAGGATAAACGCAAGTTGAATTCATACTGGGGTTCTCCTACCCAGTGTCATTTCGTGAATATCATCCAAACATCTCCCTCCTCGCCCAAAGCAATCAACGCAAATATCAAAGTCTCCACCGTTACACTTTCCACAATGATAAGACGCCTCATCAGATATATTTGAATGACATATATCGCAGAACAACTTCCCATCTCCTTCGTCTTTCCGTTTCTCGCACGTCTGCTGATATTCCGTTCCTGTGATCAAAGCGGAGATCTCGGGATGCCCCCGCTGCATGGCCCACCACTCGATAGTCCGTCCCAGATCATCGCTGGAGTCCTTGTCGACGAGCTTCGTCGCAAGTAACAGTTTGACGATCTCAATATAACCTTGTCTTGCGGCTATAGATAAAGGTGTCGAGCCCCAGCGGTCACGAGCATCTATCATCGAATCGATCTTTGGGAGTCGGGATAGTATCAAGCTGACTACATCCAGATGCCCCCCTGCGCACGCGTAGTGCATGGGCATGCGTTGGCAATTATCAACACATGTCAAAATAGAATGATCCTTCCCGGAAAGAAGATCTACCGCAGAAGCTGGTCCAAATTCTGCAGCGTAAGAGAGTGCTATTCGACCCGTTGAAACCTTGGTCATCGCGTCTGCGCCGGCGTTAAGGAGAACGTTGATCACTGGCGATCTTTCTTTGGGTGTCTTGGTGACGGATCCATCAAATCGAGTTCTTTGAAAAAGCGTTTCAACGGCTTCGAGATGATTGTTGTCTAGGGCAATTTCGAGCGCTCTAAAGCTGTGCTTTCCCCCATCAGCATTATCTTGGAGGAAAGGCTCAACTTCATCACGCCGGCCATTGACCGCAGCTTCATAAAGCTGCAATTCGAGATCTTTTGAAATCGCAGCGATATCAGCGCCTTTACTCAGGAGGACTTCGGCGACAGCGTGGTTTCCTTCAGAGAACGCCACATGTAACGGTGTATGTCGAGTTCGCCCATAGCACAACCCATCAACAGCAGCTCCTCTTTCAAGAGCCAACTCCGCTAGCTCAGTATGTCCTGTATAAGCAGCAATGCCGAGTAACGACATAGCGTTGCCTGTGGCTTCTACATCCGCTCCTTGGTCGAGAAGCGCTCGAACGACGCCGATGTGGTTGTACCACGCAGCTACATCAACTGCCGTGTGTCCATCGATTAAATCGAGATAGTCGGCGCCTCTTTCCAAAAGGAGCTTCACCACATCACAATGACCCTCAGTAGAGGCCAATAAGAGCGGGGTCCATCCACCGCTTGCCTGAGCATAGAGGTCAGCTCCTCTATCAACAATCTGACGTACTAAATCGACGTTTCCTTGCTCTGAGACGATATGAAGCGGCGTGTTGCCGAATTCATCAGCCAAGTTTACATTCGCATCTCGATCAAGGAGAACTTGAGCAATATCGATATTCCCCCATGACAAAGCCAGAGAAAGAGGTGTTACCCCAGTCCCTTCTGCCGCGTCAAGTTCAGCGCCATTATCAATGAGCAGTTCGGCGAGTGATTTGCTCTGAGAGAAGCAGAGAAAGTGCAAGGCTGCTGCATTCGAGCCGGAGCGTATGTTGAGAATCTGCTTACTCTTAGATATTAGATCCGCCACGACATCTTCCAATCCAAGACTTATCGCAATGTGGAACGGGTTCAGGTTACGATCCTCCACTCTCTCAGGAAGGCCGAAAAGCTTCATACCATGACAGTCTCTCCATGCGTCGAAATTCACCATTCGGCCCTCGAAGAGATTATTTATGGCATCTCGTAGCTCTAGATCAGGGTTCCTTACGCGTTTGTAGTGTATTGGCCACGACTCAGCGGCGTATGAGAGTAGCCGTGTTGCTGGAGGATCCGCCTGCCAATTCTGCCAAGCGTCTGGAAAGCCAATGTAGCGTAAACAGAACTTTGCCAGAGCCAGATTCCCGAGACGTTCGTTGGAGGCGGAGAGGTTCTCTTTGGGCATAGGAGAGTGAATGGGGAACAAGCTGATTGAGAGAAGATACTCTTTCACAGAAAAGTGAGTCAGATGAACTTCCTGGAAACCCACGGAACCTCGATCGATACTAAATTGACTCTTGTCTCGCGGGTACTCATCGTCTGTTGGTCCATCGTTCATGGAAGAATGACGCGTCTCGATCAACGAGCCACAAAGGTTCAAAATCATGCTCTCAACGTAGTCGTCATCGACCTCGTCCGGCATCTCATCAACAGGTAGCTCCTCGCAGTCATCTGTGATGAGCACCGCCTCGCTGATTTCAAAAACGCTCAAGGGTCTTGTGGCAAAGACAATCCACCGCAGTAAACACAGAGCCCGCTCCCTGTCGGCAACTCCCATCGAACAAATCCTCTTCCACTCGCGATCGTACAGACTGCCAAGTCCGGACGGTGTGTTGTCAATTTCTCTCTCGAGTTGTTTCCTATTTCGTCCCTTGTTCAAAGATCTCTCTTGAAGCTTGATCCATTGGAACTGACCCACACAGCGATCTTTCATCTTCATAGCTACAAAACGCCTTGTAGATTCGTCTTTGTTCGATAGTCTTGTGTTGACAATCTGGGAGGCGTAGACCATGAGGTCGGTCGCTACGTCTTCTGTTGTAATATCGTACTCGCTGTAGCCAGGAAACAGAGAAAGGCCCTGCTGAATGATGCTGTTTCTCCGACTTGTGATAAGAAGGCTCGTGTTTGTCTTTGAAACAGCCTTCCTCAGCGCATCGAGGAACCGCGGAATAGATTCCAAGTCAGTACCTGTCACGGTTCCGCATTCATCTAGACCATCAAGAATAAGGCAGCAGTCCGGAATCGCCATTAGCAAGCTCTGAAACATGGAAAGAATGTGTGCTTGAGTCGCTTTCTGATCATGTTGCGAGACGCGACTTGCTCTCACGATGTCATGAGCAGCCTTGCTTCGCATCACCAGCGTCATAACCCACGATCGTATAATCAGAAGAGGATCGTCGCGGCCCTCAAACTTCGAAGACAGGAAGAAGGCTGCCACAGGACCTGTAGATGCGGTTTCAACTTCTTCGACTATTCTGCTACAGAGGATCGTTTTCCCGAACCCCGCCGGGCCTCTAATCCAGAGTAACTTGCTCGAACCCGACGTTGCGTGCCATTCTAGGAATTCCTGACGTTGCAGGATCCATTCACAGGTTTTGTCGAGACGTTTACCCCGCGAATCGTCGTAAATCTCGTTCGTTAAAGGGCAGTCGAGCCACGTACGTAAGTCACGTATCTCCTCAACTACGGGAGGTTTCAGTACGGCAATAGAACGAAGCGAGGGATGACTAACCTTTCAATTGTTCCTCAATTTTACTTAGTAGCTCGCGCATGTCACTGGCGTAGGACCCATCGACAGGTAGATTGTTCTGTTCATCGGATGAGACGTTCGTCGGAGTAATCACACTGTAGAGGTCTGTAACGAGACTTGCCAGCGTTTGCACTTGGTTGGTCTGCTTCAACTTTCCGCGCAATGCCCAAGCGGTCTTTTCCCATCTAGAGATCTTCTCCGTGCCCTGACCACGCATCACAAAGTCCGGACCACTGTTGGTAACATTGTTAGAGGTTTGAAGAAATTCGTTAATGCTACCAAGGAGACGACGAACCACCACAAAGGTGCGCGAATCGTCAAGGTCTGGATGATGGGTCTCGGACACTTTTCCCTGGCTAATACCAACTCCTTCGCCCCAGCGCTCTAATAAATGAATCGTCGCGCTGAGCTGGGCGTCGAGTTGCCGTGAGTCACGGCTGGCTGTCTTGTACGAGTCGAGTCTTTGGAGAGCGTCCATACATGTGCCAAATAGGCCTGCAAGGCCGACAACGCCTACGGCCAGTCCTACTGGTTCCATGACGGCTCACTGCTGTAGAGATGAAGTCTGATTTCACAGAGTGATGATATGTAAGGTTGTAAGAAATGAGGCTGAAGGGCTGAGAGGCGGGGTCGATATCAGTAAGGCATCAGCGCACCTCCAGTTTGGGGAAGCTACAGCCTGCGCCTGGATCAGCACCTGCCCTTCTGTTACAAAAAGCCCATATGAAATGCAAATTCTATTCAGGCGAAAGTCAGATGAGTAGCACTAAAGTAAATGTATGATAATATCCATTTTATGATATTGATTTTTCCTTTCGCGTTCCCCATTAAGGTGCTTCATAAACTCGAGGAGGGCCTCTAGGACCTTCTGGAAGAAAGACCACAGGCTCAGCAGGTAGCTCACTCTTCGGTCTCTCAGAGTAAGACTGGTCTTGGCTGTAATTTCCAGGAAGCTCTGCCGGCGTCGCACCATTCTTTCCTCTCGCCTGTCTCCTCCAAATCATCCATCCAATGGACCCAAGAATTAATATGCCTCCGATTGTGCCGCCGACTGCTACACCTGCGATCCCACCTCGTGATAGTCCAGAGGTCGAACTAGACTCTGGTATAGAACTCGCTTCCCCGCTTGGGGAGGCATACGTCGCGCTTGCAGTGGCCTTCTTGGTCACAGTTACCAGCACTATGGATGTGGTAGTGGCTTTCGTCTCCTCGGCTCTCGGCGCGCTGACATTTACGAATTTAGATTCTGCCAGTATATCATCGGATTTGCTGACATTTATCGAAAACCAATAAATGCAATCCTCCTTGTTCTCGGTCGCGTTGGAGATATCGTACTGAGCGTTCCAGCTATCATCATTCGATCGACGTCCTAGACGGATTGATTAGCAAGATAATCAACACAAGGGATAAGACCCTCCTACTTTCCATCAGTGCCTTCGTTTTCCTTCCACCGCCTAGGACTTGCCAAAGATAGAGATCGACAACTTCAATGTTCGTGTCCCATATGATCGGGATTTCATCTCCTTCGGTATAGCGTTTATTCTTCAACATGTCCTGGTCGGCTCCTTCATCCGGGTCCCGCTCCGGCGGCTGTATGAACTTGACGAAGCATGACGACCAGCTCGTGAACAGAGACAATATTAGGACGAGTTTCGCATTAAAGTACATCGCGTGAGGAAACAAATGTCCTGTTGGACCAAACAGATTGGCGATATCGGGTCGTCTACTCTCCGAAATTGGCTCCAGTTACCATCATAGATCCGGTTTACGAGATAGATACATCTGAGCGGGGAGTAGATGCCAATGATATATGTACTCGATCCTCCAGGTATCCGAGTCAACCTCTCCATAGATTGCCAAAGGATTCAGGACTGCATACCCCAGTTTTTATGCAGCAATAATCCATATGAAGTCTAGTTGCGGCCCAAGCTGCAAATGATCATGCTGGGGTTGTGAGGTCGTGATCCATGTTCGTTTCCCAGACGAGAGTCGACCAACATCCCTTTAAACTTTCTCCACGAGCAAAAGCGGCATCGAATGGGGCTCAGATTTTTTTTTTTTGAATAAGTGATTAACATTCCGAGTCCAATTTCACCTTTAAATCATCAATGAGAATCTTAGATCTGACCTCAACTGCTTGTCAAAGCGCTTCCTGATTTGTTTAGTTGCATACAAAAGTGGGACGACATACAACCAACAGCAGAACAACCAACAGAGCGTTGCATTCGTGGGATCAACAGACCAGCCTGCGCAGTTATGAGCCCGGGCGTATTGCCTGATGTGGGAGGTAGTTGATGAGCTGAAAAAGCAAAAGCAAGTCTTGGTAAGTCCCTGCTTTGATGAAGATACCCTTACGGGGAACACAATCGGCATATCTTGAAACTCCTTTTCATTCTGGAATTAGGGCGAGAATAAAAGTCCTCATGGTTCATTAATAAGGGGTTTCTCTATATGCTACGTGTACGTTGTAATGAAAAGTTCAACATCATTTGAAACCCGACGTGACATCATCATAAGCCCTCCTCAACACCTCAACCAACTCATCCATCTCTCCCTCCGAAATAGTCAAAGGCGGCGAAACAATAACATGATCTCCCGAAATTCCATCAGCAGTTCCAGTACCTGGATATACAGCCACACCAAGCTCAAAAGCCCTTTCCTGCACCTTGACACCAAACCGAATCTTGCTATCAAATGGCCTCTTCGTAGTCTTGTCTTGCACGAATTCAATGCCCCAGAACAGTCCCCGACCACGGATGTTTCCTACAAACTCCAGATCTTGGAATGTTGAGACCAAGAGTTTGTGCAGGCGCTGTCCGAGCGTGGCAGCGCGGGAAACGAGGTTGTCTCTGCGGATGATCTTTTGAATTGCGAGTGCGGCAGCGCAACTCACGGGGTGTGCTTGATAGGTATGCCCGTGGTTGAAACTTGCCGTTCCTTTCTTCAGCGTCGAGATGATATCCTTGTGTACCAGTGTTGCAGCGATAGGAACGTAACCACCGCCAAGACCCTTGCCCGTTGTGACGATATCAGGACGCACATCACCGTCCTGCTCAAAAGCGAAAAACGTGCCACAGCGTCCAACGCCGCACATAACTTCGTCCAGAATGAGAAGAATGCCATATTTCTTGCACACCGTGGAAACACCAGCAAAGTATCCCTTTGGGGGTGTAATACAGCCTGCCGTCGCGCCGCCAACAGTCTCTGCAATGAAAGCCATGATCTTCTCAGGGCCGACAGACTTGAACTCCGCTTCGACTTCATCAACCAGTCTTTGAGAGTACTCCTCCTCTGACTCTCCATCTTTCTTGGTCCTGTACTCATACGCCGGACTAACGTAACTAACGTTATCCAACAGAATAGCACCTTCGTAAGGGGCTCTTCTAGCGACGTGACTACCGACACTCATAGCGCCAATAGTATTCCCGTGATAAGCCTGTCTTCTCGACACAAATCTCGTGCGTTCAGGCTGTCCATTCTCAACATGGAACTGCCGTGCAAGTTTCATCGCAGAGTCCATAGCTTCACTTCCGGAACCAACGAAGTAAGCCCTCGACAAGCCAAAGGGTTCATTTTCGAGAAGATAGTTTGCGAGATCTTCTGCGCTCGAGGTTGTGTAGGTTAATGTGTGGACGTATGACACTTGGGAGGCTTGCGCGATCATGGCGTCGCGGACTTCGGTGTTTCCGTGGCCGATGATTGCTACTGCGGCGCCGGCGCAACCATCGAGAATTTTGCGGCCGGAGGAGAGGGTGATATAAGAGCCGGAGGCAGATGTGACTGTTTCTGGGGGGGTGATGAGGGAACGGTGCATGAGGTGAGGCTCTGGGGCCGACATGTTGAGGTCGCCCATTGTGAAGTAATATCCAATATGAGAATTGGTCCTTAAAGATGTTTGTACTTGAAACAGAGCGAATTGTTTGATATGAAGAAGTCGAGATGTTGAGAGTCGTGGTGAAGTTGAGAGTGGAGTAACTTATAGAAGCCACTCGGGTTAGAACATCCGGCTTCGGGTTTGCAACTTCGGGTTACATACACGACTGGCTAATGGAAAACCACCCTCATATCGTCAACTCCTAGTTGATCTACCAATCTAACTTAAACTCTGGTCACCGGTATTATCGATGCTAGTAGAAAGCAAATGCGGATCATCGCAAAAAGATAAAAGCCTCCACCAGTCCTCATCCACAAACTCACTCTCCCCCGTCCCCTCCTCCGTCACTACCTCCTGCACTTCCGCCCCATCCTCAACTTCTCCAGCAACTAATTGATGTAACTTCGAAACATCGTCTCTAGCACCCCTTACAGCCACAGGATCGAATGTTTGTCTCGGCATCCCCTGCAATGGCGCAAGATGAATACTATCTTCCAGTTCAGGATAATCATACCTCGAGCTCCGGACTCTCCTCTCTTCACCCCTCGTCATGATACTCTTGGCTGTATCAAGAACATCGATCCACTCCTTTGCAAGGCCCCAGACCTTACCAATTCCAACCAGAACGCTCATCATTCTGTCTGCTTGGATATCCGCCTCGTGCACTTGCTCCTCTGTGAATCCCATAAAGTTCGGAAACGCTGCAGCGTATATACTCCATAGTGTAGACGAAAAAGCGCATAACCCAGAAAAGGGTGTGCGGAGAGGACAGCCGACGTGTTCTAGGTCTGTGAGTAGAGAAGAAATCTGTGTTGCTGCGTCGTACAACTCCGAGACGTTTTGAAGCCAGAATTCGTCTGGCCCTCGGGCTTTTAGTAGTGGTGGTTCGATTGGACCGCGAGGTTTGACTTCGTCTACTGGACTAAACGGAATATACTCTCGACACAGAAAAAGAAGACTGTACAGTCAGTATCACCCATAAACCTATTTGACCATGCTCACCTGATGTAGTAAACCAGATTGATATATCCAAACCGTTCAGCTTGTCCACGCTGAGCATGTACTGATACCTTCGTCCCAGGATACTTCATAAGCACATCCTGCGAATCTCTCCACTTGAATAAATCCCTCTTCATACCATGCCAATACGAAGTCTCATTGAAAGGACATTGTTCTGGTTCGGTCATACCAGGACGTCTTCTTCCGCCCTCTGAAATCCATGTATGAATTCTGGACCAGATTCTTAAGCCCTGAATGAGAAGAACGAGGTGGTCATCAGGTCCATACATCCCCACATGAGGTTGAGAGGGTTGACCGAAGAGGAACTGCGTGTCGTTGACAGGCAAAGAAAAATGCATCTCCTCATCAGGAAACATCGCCTGTCTCCTCTTCCCACAAGACAGTAATCTATCCATCTTAAAACACGTCCACAAAGTCCGCTTCTCAAGTTCAGAAAGGGTCTCTCGTTTTCCACAACTTGCAAATCCAGTGCTCAACAACCCCTGCGCCATCCTCGTGGCCATACCATAATGCATCCAAGCATTGAAACCGTCTCCATCGCCCCAATTGCATAGCGACAGGATGAGGAACGTTTGTATGAGTGATAGGTTCGGGCCACTTGTTACTCTCCTCTGTGCTTCGCTTGCTATGAAGAGAATATTCCGAGAGTTTGTCTCTGAAGAATAAGTATCGTCGTAGCGATGTGATACTGTTAGAACCGCCAAGAGCCGGAGTTTCTGTACGATGCCTAGGTCGGACTCTCGATACTCCAGATCATCAGGGTGGAGAAACCCAAATTCAGGAAATTGTGCTCTGAATAGGTTAATAGCACTAATCACCTGCGCTCGCGGCGTCTGGTCAAAGACTGTATTGACATCTTGCCAACCACTCTCTGTACTGCTCACACTTAATCGCTGCCTCTTCGCAGGACGCGGTGTACTTTGTCCGAGAATTGGACCGCTTAGAGTACATGTTTCTGTATTGCCACTCTTGACGCAGCCTGCACATGGTGGTTGGTCATCATGTCTGCATTTGACCTTGGATTTTCTAAACAATCAGACAAGTCAAACAATACCCAGCGAATTATTTTATTTACCTGCATCTACAAACTCATTAGTGTTTTCTCTGCTAGTAAAGTGTATCTAATATATACCTTTCACAAGCAATTGTCGTCCTCATTTCGCATATGATGTTTTGAGGGGTTTCGGGTTTGGATGGTGATGAAAGCCGATTCGGGTCTAAAAGAAATGCCCGCCCGGACTTACACTAACTCGGCGAGCGGAAAACCGCCCGCAGCATATAAGGTCAATTGAGAAACAACATTACATAATCAGGGCTTATGGTCTAGGGGTATGATTTTCCCTTCGCATCTTTAATCTGACGAGTTCAGAGGATCGAGCTTGGGAAAGGTCCGGGGTTCAATTCCCCGTGAGTCCATGATTTTTGCATGTCGTGTCTTTTTAAGTGACGGATGAATAAAGTCTATCTATGCTTAGCGATGCGATTAATTAGACTGCTGCTTTGCGTTTTGGTACAAGGCGTCACAATGAACATGCTCCCAATCGCAACACCACTACCAAGCATCTGCAATCCAGCGCTTCGCCTCGGGGTATGGTGATGCGAAAGGTTGAGATGACGGTCGTATGAAATGTACAAGACCATTGTAATCCAATTGACATGATATTAAATTGACTAGGAAATTGCTCGACGAGATTGAACGACTTCAGAGCGTGTGCGAAAGTCTGCTATGTCAGTTGGTGCTGCGTTCACGGTCGGTACACCTCCAACACACGAGCATCAACACACGAGCATCACCAGGATCTAAGCTCAGATCACCTCGGCAAGATCTCAGGTCCACCGTCGATCACCAGATAAGCGCATGCTTCCCGGTCTATAGAAAGAACATGGCAAGTCAAGTTCTCGTACAGAACCTCCAAGCAGCGGCCCGTCCCATAGCCTTATGTGGCTGCCATCCCCAAACCAACTGGTGAATCATCACGTCCAAGCTAGACCAAAGAACCGGTATATGCAACATAATCAATTAGGTATCTGTGTTTCATGACTTCTATATCAATTACTTATAACCCCATACTCATTATCCGTGTATTTCTCTCTTCATTACCTCCCCCAACTCAACTTAACCACTCTCACTTGATCGCGACGACTTGACCAACTTTTTAAACTCCTTGCTCACGCTTGGAACTTCACCGTCTCTGTCCAAAGTTACACTCTGTCTTTCTTTCTCTTCTTTCTCCTCCTTCTTACGTTCCTTTTCTTCCTTTTCGCGCTGCTCCTTTTCTTCTTCTTCCTTCTTCTTCTCCATGTGCTTGATGGCATCTTGGGTAAGTTCTTGTCTGTCCAGCAACTCCCATACGTCCTTCTTTCGCGTCATGCGATCGCCGCGACTGATGAGTAGACCAGCGGTGATGTTGCATGTGATACTGACGCAGAGAATTACAGTCGTGATAGCAAAGGGACGGGTGTGGTAGTCGATACCCCAAGTGCATGCACCAAGAGAAATTTGCAGACAGGAGTGGCAGTCCAGAAGAATGACGATGGCGATGAGGTATTTCTGTGGAAAGGCAAAGTGGGTGAATGTTTCGTGCGGTTTGTAGAAACTGTGCGATTTGGCCATCTTCTTTTGATGGTGCTGCAGTTTCTTGAACTGTGCAAAGGTAAGAGCTGGCTGATCTTCTTCAGGACCGTTCGTCTTGGCGTGTTCGAGATCGATCTCCTCAGGACTTTCGGGCTGGGGTTCGGGAACTTGATGTTCCGTTTGGAGCGTACCGTCTCGTTCAGGATTGTAGTTCTGCGCATCGAGAAGAACACGAGCTTGATGACCCGTCAGATGCGAATCTTCGAGGCTTGTCGGGACCCCTTTAGGAACACGCTTCTTCTGTAATCGATTCCGAGGCTTCTTACCCTCCTCGGCTCTCTTGATCAAGCGCGAAAGACGCCAGATGAAGAACATGTGGTATGTATCGACAGCACGGAAAGGAGCGAGACCATCACCCATGATGGCGAACAGGGCGACTAGAACACTGTCGATGATGTGGACAAGGTAGGATTGCTTGTCGCCGACGTAAATCCAGCCGATAAGGAAGAGAACCCAGGCCAGACCGAAGAGCGTGATGAGAGTGGCGTAAAGGGTGACGAGGAAACCCAGCGGTCGACGAACATACTGTCCAAAGCCCTTCAGGCGTCGCTTCATTCGGGCGCGGCGAGAGTGCAGCATGTGTCGCACATGATCATCCAACTCAGCCTTCTCCTCAGGTGTCCATCCCTCAAGAGTCGTTCCATGGGGAAGAGCAGCGTAGTGCGACTCGGTAAGGCGAGAAGTAATAGTGCTGCTTCGTTGCATGGGTGGGGGGTCTTCGTTAATTGTGTCGGGGACGGCGGGTGTTTGGGCACGATCATCTTGGGCTGCTTCGCGACGACGTTCTTCGGCGGCAGCACCGCGGGCCCATTCGGCTTGAGGGTCGTGGCGAGAGAGAGCGTATGTTGGTCGACGGTTGACCCATTTTCCGAGATCGGGGACGAAGAGGGAGTTTTGGACGTTTGTGAGGGTCGAGAGGGTTTGGACTTCGGGATCTGGGGGATGTCAGTGATTGGCATGGAGGAGAATGTTGAGCGACTTACCGATGACATCGAGCCAGTCCACCAGGTTCTGGTCGTATTCATCGTCGGGGTTAGGGTTATCATCACGGTTGCGCATAGGCACAGCCATGGTATCATCGCCACCCTGTCGTCGATGATTTCCCGGCCAAAAGAAACGACTCGCTCGTCTCAATCTCCCTTTTTTCGGCCGCATCGCATCATCAGGAAGCGAAGCCGTCGGCGACATAGCCCGATCATCATCACTGATTCCCAACTCCGCCATACTAGGTCGACCACCTTCCTCCGTCAATCTCGGCATCGCGGCCTGTGGGACTCTCCGCGAATGCCGCGCTAATGCCGGTCCATCATGCGTCCTCGCCCTCTCGGGCTGCGACACACTCCGCGGTCTCCCATCATCGCTGAATCCATCAAAACTATAGTTGGAGTAGACAGACCCGTTGGAGCTGCGGCGGATGCGAATGCTAGGTTGACGCGCCTGGTCGACGGGAGGCCTGCGTCTCGCGGGTGGCGGGTTTTGTTGGTTGTAGGCCGTGTTTATACTCGTAGGATCTTGATAGGAAGGAAATGCGGAAAGCGATGCTTGCGATGGATTCTGCGATGGGTAGCGAGATAGAGAGGTTTGCGAGGGCGCTTGGCTGATGGGGTTGAAGTAATCGGATGCTGTTTCGTCGACGGGTCCGGGACTGACGGGTCGGGAGGGACTGTTGGAGCGGAGGTGGTTTTCACCTGCTACGTGCACATGGCGACCGCCAGGCTGAAATCTGTTGTTGGAAGCCATGCCCGAGAAAAATGCATGGCAGGAAGGGAAACGAGAGGGAGAAAGAACAAAAAAAAATAAAGTTGAGGTGATTTGTGTTTTGGTATATTTCCCTTACCCGTGAATGGCACCCTGCGTCAACAGCAAAAACCTGTAAGAAAGCCCAAAGTTCAATGCAACTGGAATTAGTCAGTCGTCACTTTGAGACACACTTTGGGCCTAGTCCCAGGTCCGATCGCCCTTTCCTTGGATCACGTCTAACCAAGATGTTACTAGAGGGCCGGCCATCTACGTAGTGAAGTCGATCAGAACCCGCTTTACCTACGTCACTTTTTATTGCCTGACCCACCATCAGCAATCAAAACACCACTGTAAACAATTTGAGGCCGGTATATCCGCTTATTATTTAGTGAATGTCCGCTTATAATTTCAGTGATTAGGACACTGATTGTTTACGGCATCACAGTTTTGGTGACAGTCAGCAATCTCTCATCCCCCCGTAAAATGACGGATATAATTACGGAGCACATCCTCCTTCCAACCAAAAGCCGAGAGGTGCTCCCCAGCCGCATCCACCGCCACATTTAATTACATCACAACCCGTTTCACCTTTTCTGCGCTGGCTAATTCATTCATCTTGGCAATATGTCGTTTTACACAATATCTTCTTGGCAAGACCCCTGAAGTACTAAATCAAGATTTTATCTTGAATTTAAGCTTAACTCTACAACGTCAGTGCAGACTGCACAGAGATGGAGATGAAGTTGTCTCAGAAGGTCACTGTGTGCACAGAGCCTCACGAGGATTGTTTGTTGTTTAGTGTTTGCTTTTTGGACAGCGCATCCTTATGCGATTGTAGTATTGGCCATCCTCGTGTAGATCGGCTCAGTGTTTGTTTATTTTCTCAATTGTGTTTACAACCACTCGAATAGTGATTGTCCAAATGATATCACGTCAATGTCTCATGTCCATAATTGGGATTGACAACATGCACCAATAGGCTATCTACTGCATCGTTTTGCTTGATCATGTGGACTCTTGAATCAAGATAAATTGCAACTTGATCTGCAAACTATTTCACGTACCCGCAAATATTCAGCATTGAATCTCGATCCAAACTTTTCAGCGCGTCGCAAAAAGAGAGCTATAGAACATACACGTTGTTTGAACACTCGTGTGTAACGAATTAAAACATCGGGCTTATGGTCTAGGGGTATGATTTTCCCTTCGCATCTATCAAACGACGCTTGGGAAAGGTCCGGGGTTCAATTCCCCGTGAGTCCATTTCTTTTGCTTCTTTTTTGCATGATTTGGCCAATTATATCTTTGCCAAATCAATTGAGGGAACGTTGACCAGGAATTCATCGCGTAGTATTTGTCTGTATGTATGTACTGGCGCCTTGAGACTAAAGCTTTGCGTACATTGGTAAAGTTACTTCTGCTGTTTGGTGTTCTGGTCTATGATATGTCGCCATGTGTACGCGCACCCAAGTCATCCAGTGACCATAACCTTGAAGTACCATAATGAAAACATCCAGTATGGAATGGATTCGCTCTTCACCGATAGACATCGGTTGGGCTAGACAATTGACGGTGCGCGACGTATACAAGGCACCAAATGATCCCAATGCTGTCAATTACCCTGAAGCCCTACCCAACTGCCATCAACCACACTTACCCATACCCAGTCCAGGCGTTTCCAAGTAAGACACCCTGATGCTAGTCGCAAGGAAAATTGTGTCTAAGCTGAACGATATGTCTTAAAGCTATGTATTCTCTCATCACAGACAATGGAGAAGCGTGAGTGTCGTGACTTTGACTCGTGGAGTTGATGTCTTTTACATGCTCTAACATTGTCTGGGCTATCGCGATTCACGCACCTTTATTGTCGGACAATCAATTCCATATACATTAAAGCCTGACTCTATAATAGGAGTTCCCTAGTTTTATCTGTTAGACTTCTGCTTGACTGGACAATTTGACCATGCGCAATATGGTAAACCGGAGCATGTGGGAAACCTACCGAGTCGAGATACACATACCCTAGAGCCATACTCATCCTCCACCCAAGACATTTACCAATATCCAATCGCGCATTCTCAGTCTCTCTGATATTAACAGCTGGCTTAAACTCTTTAAGCAGGTCAACATCCAGTAGATCTGAATAAGAAGTAGCCGCCCACAGCAACTGAACCCCAACAATCGTAGCACGTACAAACACTGTTGTGTAAAATCTCATCTTGTGAGAACCCTTTTTACTACGCGTCGTCTTGCTCCTAGGTCTCTTGTTACTACAAACTCCGAAGAGGAGAGGATCTAGTGTTTTTGACGCGTGCAATTGACTTTACGGGACCATCGAAGCAGTCAAGTCATTGAACGATCGCGCGCGACGAGTCAATCCGAGAGCGATAGCCATTGGCGTGTTGTATTTTGGCCTCAGTTAAGGTTTATCTCTTCATCATTCATCGTTCATCATGACATTCAGCTTTGCGCAACAATCGTCGTCAAAGTGTGGGTCGCAGCGGCCTGGAACTGCTCGAGTGAAGCCTGGGCTGGCGGTTACTCTAGAAGGCTTTGAGATTATCTGGTGACTTCCACAGGACCGTAGACGGTTCAAGTTTGTAGATGATGGGAACAATCTAACGACAACACTGTTGTCAAGGGCTCAAACAATTCACCTCATCAGTCTTGCAGCGCGTCACTCGCGAAAACGCTATCACTCTTGCACTCATTGACCATCGCGACTCGGTGTCCATTGCTGTGATGAACTACACGCGATAGCTCAGCGCCGGGCCGATATGTAAAAGACGCTAGATCAGATACCAGTCGATGGGATTGAGTCGATTCACTGCTATCGCGTGATTCGCGATCTGGAAAAGTCGACCCTAGCTGCCCCGCTGTCACCTGCCATGATACGATACATCCAATGCCGAAAAAGATTGACGAGCAAGAATGGCCTGTGCCTCGGACGAGTGTGGAGAGATTCATGCTCCATTGTTCTGCCGAGAGATGTTTCGTTTACGCAATTGCCGAGAACAAACGAGGGCTGATGTCTATTCATCGATGCATTGCCGCAAGACTTGATCACCAAGAGGGGCACACCATTCAAGCTAGGAGCTTATCATGATCAAGATGGTAGAGACGATTAAGTTGGGAAATGTCCCAAGGACTTGAGTAGTGTTCTTAATTATGGCCATCTCGTGGCTCCGTATAGCATTGGTATATAGTATAGCATATCATCTCAAACATGTATCATCCGACCATGAAATCCTCGATGCTTCATTCTTTTTTCTTTTTTTTACGTATCTTCTTTTTCTTACAACACATATCATATCATCGATCATTGGTTTCGAGTAAAGTCGGACAACTGGGTAGTGACGACAAGACCAGCGACACTGGCAGAGGTGAGGGTGGCCAGAACACCAGAGACAAGGGCAGAAACGGCAAGACGAGCAACGTCACCACCTCGAGAGGGGGCAAGCTGGCTGAGAATACCAATCTGGATACCCAGGGATCCAATGTTGCCGAAACCGCAGAGAGCGTAGGTGGCGATGAGTTGGGAGCGGGGAGAGAGGCCGTAGTATTGGGAGGTGGGGTCGGTGGTGGTGAGGTCAGTGAAGGCGTTGTACTCGTTCTGGGGGAGTTAGTATCTATATGGTAATTGAGAGGCGTGAACTTACGGTGATGATCTTCTGGGCGATGAGACGGGCGACGGGGAGGATATCTCCAGTGGAGTTGGATCCGTTGGTGCGCGAGACACCGAGGAGGAAAGAGATGGGGAAGAGAAGGTATCCGAGAATCAGCTGGAGAGTAAGGTCGTACTCGCCGCGGAGGTTGATGTAGCTGCCGATCCAGGTGAGGATACCGTTGATGAAAGCGACAAAGGCAATGATGCAGAGAAGAGAGGTGATGATGGTACCAGCGATCTTAATACCCAACCAGGCACCATTAGCGAAAGCGTGAAGAGCGTTCTCAGCCTTGTGCTCGTCGTCGTCGGGAATGACAACGCGGCCAGCTGTGAGAGTCTCCTCGGTCTCGGGGTATCGCATCTTGGAAATGGCCAGAGAGGCAGGGATGGACATGATACACGAGGACACGAGGGCTTCACGGTTCAGACCGAGACCAATGTATCCGACAAGTGTAGATCCGGAAATGGTGGCGAAACCACAGGTCATGATCTGGTGAAGCTCGGCCTTTGTCATGTGAGGAACAAAAGGTCGGACAAGCATAGCAGATTCTCCCTGGCCAATGAAGGGTGTAGCAGCAGCAACAACAGCCTCAGCACCGGAAACTCCAAGACCCCAGAAGACGAAAGTGGCGAACTTGATGATGAACCACTGGATGAATCCGATGAAGTAGAGAACCTGGACGAGAGAGATGAAGAAGATGATGGCGGGGATGACGCTGAAGAAGAAGTTGGTCGTGGCAGCGACATCGGGGTTGGTCAGGAACGCAACACCATCGCGGGCGAAACCCAACAGATCGGCAGCTCGCGCGGCGATGAAGCTGAAGATATCGTATCCAACACCTGTTCGCAGGACGAAAAGACCAATGACGTACTGTGTCAGCATACCGCCGATGACAGTGCGCCAGTTAATAGCCTTGCGATCGCGACTTGTTGCCCAGAGAATGAAGATGAAGACAGCCATACCCAGCAGACTAACAGCACGGTTCTCGCGGGTGTTATCCGCAGATTCCTCAGAAACGAAAGATCCGACGAGGATGGCAGCGACAGCGACGGTAGCGCCAGCAAGAGTTCGGAACTTGGAAGGAATCATGTCATACACCTTGACGGCAGAGTTCTTCCAGACGAACTTGATAGCGTTGGAAACATAGCGACTAGGGACATGCCAAAACACCAATCGGAGTGTGATGGCAAGCCAGACAAGGAAAGGAACAACCCAATTCTTATCATCCTTGTGCAGAACCAGACTCGCAATCCACCAAGCGGTAGAGATACAAAAGACAGTCAAGTGAACCAAGGGTCTTCGATGTCTGTACACAGGACCAAGCTTTGCGCGCCAGCCAATAGGTGCGCTGCGCTCAGAGTTTGTACCAGCAGAGGCATCAACGACGCCAGCTTCGTTCTTTTCATGATCGCTGTAGTCGGGGGGAGTGTGAGTGGCGCGCTTTTCGTCTAGAGAGGAGCGATGTTGTTGAGGGGGAACGATGGAGGATTCTGGGTTGCCGGTTGTGTATGTAACATCGTCGTGGGCGGCGCGGGGGGAGTGGTGGTTATGTTGGTGGACGTGTTGATGCGCCGGCTCGAGAGCTGGGTCTGTGGTATGTTGTTGGACAGACATTTTGACTGTGTTCTCTTCAACCAATTGGAATTGATCTGAGTTTCCTTTTGGTTTGGGGAAGAGAGGCAGGGGACCTTGACTTGGAGCTTCTAGCTTGGTAGCAGTGAAGCACAAGAGAAAGAAAGAAGACCCTGGCGGGGAGGGAAGCGGAAGAAGAAAAAGAACTTTTCCCAAAGATGGAGCTTAACCCTAAGAGAGGCTGGGTCTATCTTCTGCTCTATGGCAAGATCCGTATCGCGCGGCGAAAAAAACGAGACGATCTTTTTTTTTTTTTCGTGGGTCGAACAGGAAAAAGACGTGGGGATGGCTCTACTTTTTAACCCGAGAGGCCGAAGATACAGACAATCCAAATTTTTTGCCTTTTTGCCAAGGGAGGGGGTGGCCATACGCTATCTTTGTATGTATCTCTAGTATGTTATTAAAGTGTTACAAACCCCGGAACCAACAATGGCTTGACGATCATTTTGAGGAGGTGGCAGGTGAGCACGCGGGCAACTAAAAGCTTCAATGGTAAGGATTGGTTTGGTGTGTCTGCGAGTAGGGACTGAGCTTATCAGTTGGTTTGGTTTAATTGGGTCTTGATCCTTGGGATTTGGGGTCTGGGTTCGGAGTTGCCTTGTCTCCATATTGATAGCTCCCATATCCATCAACTACCATCTACCATTTACCATCTATCTCAACCGCAACATAGACAACTCTCTTGCATCAACTGGTTATTGATTGAAGATATTCAACTTCATCTTCAACTTTACTTCATGTTTTTTCTTCTCCTCCCCTTTCTCAACTCCTCTGTCCTCTCTGTCTCTATCTGTAGGTACTGTATCTAACTTGCCACCCCGGTCCCATCCTTCGGCTTCACCCCATTCCTTTTCTGGCAGGTTGACGGAACGTTTGCAAAGTGCCAATGCACGCTAGACTACCCGGGACTCGGCCAACTCCACTGACGTTGTCTCCACTAACGGACCAATCGACCACCTAGGAATAGCGTACAATATCTCTCTCCAGACTTGGCTTGTCTCTGCAGAATAGACTGATCCATTGGTCCATCACATTGGCCAATAATTCATGTCTATACACTTCAGCTTGATTGACAAGGAACTTGTGTAGCTCAGCTACAGACCAACAGTTACAGTGGCATGCTAGTGGTTCTCGGTCACTAATCTGGAGTATGCCCTATCAATCAATGTCCCATATCAGAAGCTATTTCATACCTTATCATACCAAACAATCTAGACTCGTCCGAATTAAACCAAATCCAACTCCCATCTCCGAAGCATAAACTAATTAACTGCCCCAGACTACACTACCTCCACTTAGAATAATTGTACATGACTTGCCTTACCTCCTCCAAAAAAGAAGCCACACCCGTTGAGGGACCTGCCACCGCCGCTGACCATGCCAATAACCGCCCTCTTACTGAATCAAGTAGGTGACCCCAAATCTTGTTTCCCCTACTCCATCTTCTGTTATGTAACAAATTTCTTCCCCAGGATCAAATGTGCGCTCTCTCCCTTGTCCGCATCCGATAAGCTTCCCTTCCCCGGGCTTTTTGTTCCCCCCCCTCCCCAGGTTTATCGCTACGCTACGGGTCCTCTACACCCTCATTCTCTCTCCCTTTCCCGGTAGCATCTTCTCGGCCCTGTCGGTATAGTGAGAAACAGAAGAGGCACATGTCAGATAAGTCATCTCTCCTTCTATAAAAGATATAGTTTCACTTTGCTCATCGGCCACCTCCGTTGTGATATCTCGGGACAGCCCGATGGTTTATTAGATTGAGTTGTCAATCTGTCAAGCCAACCGTTGTACCGGGTCTGCCACGGCTGGCTTGTTACGAGAATTACTTCCCGATTGTATCACGCACTTTATCTGTATACGCGTGTTGTGTTGTCTTTCAACCTTGAATTCCCCATGTCACCTTTCCCTTTTCCTTCAATCTCGTTAATCTTCCTCGGCTTCTCTATCTCGTCAATCTTCTTCTCATTTATCTTTCACCCTCGTTCGTTCACGAATCGGCCAGATTTCCTCCATCACATGCTCCAATGTTGCTACTCCGTGCACGCGACCGATACTCTCTGCTATCTCGTCTCGGACCCTCGGTCGATTATTCTTACATGTAAGCTCACGGCGACAAATCCAGCAATAAGGCGCGAGTTCTTATCTACAGTCGCCTCTTCTTATCTCGACTTTTAATTGCCACGCGAAAATCGCCATCACACGTTTCTCTAGGGAAAAATTGGCATAAGTCTGCCTAAAATCATTATCCTACGCGACACAAATGCTACTCGGGGTTTGACCATAACGAATCCATAAAATATTTGCAAACAAAACAACACGTATTTCTCCCAAGCCTTGGCGGTTTAATTAAGGTTGACCTTCCCGGGTCAGCGTTAATGGGGCTCATCGCAAGTAGTCGCCCGAACAACTGAATTCTGACTATCGCCAACACAATGACTTGCTCGTATGCCTTTCACAGTAGCACTCCATTTTCTCCAGCATAACCACACATCTGCGACAGGTACAAATTAACATACTTCGTGTTCTTATTAATAACGCCAAACACCATTCGTGCTGCTAATTACAACTGCATTGTATAATCTCTTACTCGGCGTATACCCTCACTCGCCATGCCTTTTACTCTCCACTCCTAAACCTTCTGTTGAACTCCTCAACCGCCACACCAATCATCTTATAAAGAAAACCCCTCTCACTACCCTCCCCAATAGGAATGAAGGGACCATTAGCACCTCCTCTCAGCGACAAACTAACACCAGTTCTCTCCTTAGCAATGGTCTGGACGTCCTTCAACGGAACGTCCCATTCGCTGGTAAGACGTCGGGACCTAATAAGTAAAATGCGAGCATAAGTGATCATGACCACCATGTCTTCCTTTGGAAGCTCCAAGTGTCCGATGTACTGTTCGTCAAAGTATCTTCCGTTGTCCACCTGCTTGAGCCAGTATTGCCCGAGAGCTTCCCGGGGGTTGTACGGGCGCACGATGCCATCTTGTGGGATGTATCGTGGGTAGCGTGTTCGGTCCAAACCATCTTGGTCAAACACGGTTGTTGTGTTGCGAATACCTTCACTGACGTTGCTGGCCATGTCAAGTACTCCCACAGCAGGCTTGGTAGCCAGTCCAATAAAGCCCTTACCGACACCCTTGAAGAATCCGAGAGCTCCCTCTGTTTCGGCACCTTCCAAAGGTTTGCGCGCAAGGCCACCTACACCAGATGCGACACTGGTGATGAAGCTGTTGGCACCAGCAGTCACACCGTACAAGGCGTGCTTCGGCTTGTTGCGAGCCCTTGTGATACGGCGACGATCCTGGAATTGTTTGTCCAGCGACGCTGCGGCAAGTCCCTTGGAAAGACTGCCTGTGAATTTGGAGAAACTGTCACTGAAGCCAAACACTGTCTTCTTCGCAAATGAAGCAGCACCCTTGGCGATGCCCAGGCCAAACTCCTCAGGCTTGTCCGACAAGATCAGACCCTGATACGGCTCGTAGAACACATCCGTCACACCAGAAGAAATGCTATTGAACAGACCCACAGGGTTGCCGAGGAAGTCGGCGGATCCAAGAATCTTGTGGATTTGGTACATGACCTCTTGACTGTAGTGGCTGGAGAAGTTCTGGATGAGCACAGCTGTGGTAACCCGAACGTTATCCAAGATGAGCGCGTTGAACTTGAGCGGTGCTTCGTTGACGTTTCCGACTGCCATGGTCATGACGTTGAGGAAGAACATAATTGGGTTGCGAGAGGATGTCTTGTCCTCAGCATTGACACGCTCTGTTCTCATAAAGCTGAGGTTGAGCTGCATGGGCTGAATGTTGAGCACCTCAAAGTAAATGTCTGTTCCAGCTGGTGTGCCTGATGGCTCCGGAATGTCAAGATCCTCGTCGCACAACTTGCCTCCTTCATCAACCTCCGTCCAGCTAGCGCCTGGCACATTTGTAAAGTCGAGAAGAGCAAAGACAAAGTCTTCGTCGAGTTCAACTGACATCTCCTGCAGAAGAATCGTGGCGTACTTGACGTACAGCACACCATACGAATCATCCTTGACGCGACTGACCATAGCGTGGAGCGATGGGTGAGCCTCCACCTCTTGTGCCTTCTTCGGCACGACAGTCGGGTAGAGAATCATGGGGAAGATACCACCGTACAGCTGGTTATCGATCTGGATCCATTTGATTGCCATGGAGATTGTCTGGATGAGTGGCGAATCACTGTATCGCAGTTGGACATCTCGGAAAGTCAGGTAGGCAAGCTCCTTCATTTGAGCATTGACCAGGGAAACACCAATACCAGCCAGCTTGAGCTGGGCTCGGAACGTCGCGCCGGTGTCTTGATCCTTGACTTCGAAAGCCTCGGGGCCAGTGTTGGTTCGCGACAACGCCTTGGGCTTGTACATACTCTTGCTGGCACGGAAGTTGCTGAGAATGAGTGTCTGCTTCGGTCCGTCGGCAGCGACATTGATGTCGACAATCTTCTGGTTTCCAGTAGACGTGGTAAACTTCATCGGAATTTGGTTACCGATCTCAGCCAGCTTGACATGTCGTTCCTTGCCGTTGGCAGAAATGATGATCTCGCGGAACTTGGCGGCAGGGAAGTCCCATGCATAAGGCATGACACTTCGCGGCGGCAGACGATATCTGACTTGTCTCCAACCACTGCGATCCTCGACTCCTTCTTCGTCAATGTTGGGATTGGCTTGCCAGAACATGAACTCAATATCGCTCTCGTTGCGCACAGAGTACGGCCAAGTCTTTGTCTCCATACTGAGGTTCAAGAAGACTGTAGAGTTCTCCATAAGAACCTCTACCTTGACAAGATTCTGTCGCTGTCCGGCCTTTGCGATCTTGACATAATGGGTACCTATATCCGCAATGTTGAAGGGGGCGGTCCAAGAGTTGTTCACGCCAGGGTAGCAAAGGCACAACTGCTTGACCTTGGACTTTTGCATAAAGTGCAAGGGTTGGAGAGCGCCGTCGCCCAGGGTTAGATAACCGGAAGAGCTGGACTCCCGGACGAGAATTTCGCTGTCCATCTTGTTGTGCAGAACGAATCGAGGCGCAAGCGTTACAACCTTGGTGAGCTTGTACTTGCCTTGGCCTGATTCAATAGTGACGCCCACATGGATCTCCTTGTCCTTGGTGGCCGAGTTCAAGACGACCTCAGTGGTGCTTCCAATCGCCTCGAAACTTTGGGGCTTGCTCCATTCCGAGTCGGCAATCTTGAGAAGAGCTCGGTTTCGATGATCGTCATTGCCATAGGAGAACATGAAGGGTAATGCCTTGGGTCGGTCTTGGTTCGACGTGTCCATCAAAGGGAATTGACCTGCAGCCGGTTTGGCTTGTTGGAGGAAACTCTTTGCGCGGACCCTAACATCCACGCCGGTCTTGTTCAAGACGACATAAGGGCTGTACACAGTGACCTTGAATGCACCGCCGCTGTTGGGGATCTTGAAGTAGTGCAGCGAGAGGTGCAAAGGCAATCCCTGGTCATCCTTGACGACAATTCTGCCCTCCTTCTTGAAGTCCTCGTTGTTTCCAGGGTTGATGATGGAAAAGTCGCTAGCCTTGAACACTGTATCTTGCATATCGATACTAAGGAGTAGCAAGTGCGAGAGTTCCACAACATGGACTGGACTGACACCTCCCTTACGCAAGAAGTTGGTCCAGTCCTTCTTGGTCGCTTTATCATATATGCGATACTTGAAGTCGTAGGGCAACAGATTCTCGAGGGTAACGGGTGCCGAAAGCTTGATCTTCATGTATGGGTATTGTCTGGATGTGTTAGTATCTGCGAAATTATGGGGTTTGATGAACTTACTTTGTCAATGGGTTGCCCTTGTCAAAACGGGAATGGACTTGGAAGTAGAAAGGATCTCCGTTCTCTCCCTTGCAGACCACCTGCTTGGTAGGTCTCTTGAGAAGGTCCCTCCAGTATAGCTGATCATTGCTCCACTGGTAGCCGAAGCCGCTGTCAGGTCGAACAAGCAGACGCTTCTCGAAAACCGCACCAACTGGAGCAGGTCGAGAATCACCAGGATTAATCTTCTCAATCTTGAGTAGATGACCATCTTGTGCATCGTAGATACCCAGTTCAACAGGGATCTCGGTGGCATTCTCCACATGCAGGGGAGACCTGAAGGTCACGTACTTGATGTTGTCGGTTCCCAGCTCAACATCGACGCAAAGACGGTGGAGAACATCGTCAGTCTTGGGTCGGAGACTGTACAAGTACTCGCCCTCACGGTTGAGTCTGACATTCTTGACGGGGTCAAATCCACTGCCCTCCAACTGAATCGAGACGTAGTTCTGGTTCGACTCGGTGAGCAAGTTCTCACGCATCTTCTCCCAATGCTCGAAACTCCAAGGCGCTTCCTGGCCATCCTCCAGGCGAAGATTGATAGGCTCTTCGCTTGTCGGGCTCTTAGAGTGGACAAGAACATCAAAGCCAGTGTAGTTTCTGATGCGGTATGGTGCTTCAACACCGCGAGGCTTGTCCAACACATCTTCGTCGGAAGTCAAGAATTGGAATGACTTGGAAGCCAAAGCAATCGAGGCTGTAGTGACGGTCACGTCAAAGACCTTCTTGGAAGCAACATCAATTGACATCAATCCAGTGACAGGATCCTTGGCGACACCGAAACCGACTTGCCATGGTTCGAGGAGCGGTTCCCAGCTGGATTTAGCAAAGTTGTAGACGTTGGAGTAGAGGTCGATCGCAGTCTCGGCCTTCAAGTTAGAAGACCAATTCTCGGCGCTCGCGGTAAAGTTCTTGATGCCAATATCCAAGATCGGAAGTTCGTGTACATCGCCAATGAGCACAACACGAATACCCTCGACTGTCGCAGACAGAGTCTCAAAGTTCTGTTTAGCAACTTGCTCCGGTGATTTGCCGCCCCGGGTATCAGCACCATGAGTGACAGCATGACTGGTCGCAGTCACCTTGCTTCTTCCTGCAATGGTAGATTGACCCCGGCCGCTGGCAGATCGTTGCTTCATTCCAGCATTGCGGAGCTCGCGCGCCTTCTGCTCGGCAGGGGTTTCCTTGACCTGCTGCTGCTTTGGCTCGTTGCCTGACAACTCGCTCGCTTTGCTGACAATTTGCAGGACGAGAAGAATATCGCGCAGCGACAGTCGCAAGACGAGAGGCTCGATGTCGACATGGATGTCGGTAGTATTAGGCTTGGAACCATCCATACTCAATTGAACCGAAAAGTCATCAATGATGCGTAGGCGAGAAGTCTCAAACTTGTCCATTCGGCACAAGAACATGCCAACCTCCGAAATCTGGAAGGTCAAAGCATGCTGTTGGGAGAGAAGCATTTGTCGGATTGACAGTACAACCGCCTCGGAACTGGATGTCAACGGGTTGGCAATGAGAATGACCTGCGCATCGACGAGGTTAACTCGGAACGCAATGCTCATGGATGACTCCTCCTTCTTCTCTCCCTGCTTGGACACATCCTCGCTTTGTCGGCGTGAGATTTCCGATCGTGGGCGAGAAGCACCACCGGTAACAGTCACTTGCATGGAATCGGTGTCGGACTCGTCGGGTGTGTTGTCGTTCATGATGCTCTCATCGTCCATAGGGCTGCTCTCGTCGACAGTGAGAGCCTCAACCGCAAACCTCTGAAGAGAGAAGAGGTAGTCAAGAGCAAAGATGACACGAGGACTGTCGATGGTGGCCATGGCAATCAAGCTCTTCTCCTTGCCACCTGATATTGTGACACTGGCCATGAGCTGCTGCACGTCCTTGTTCATCGATGACATGATGCGGCGGAACTTGTTGGTGTCGCGTGGTCGGCTATCGTAAATTGTAAATGATCGAATGAGCAGCTCTGCCTCCAGTGAGCTATCTGAAAGCATTCTTGTCTTGATCTTGGTGTCGTCAAGCGAGAATCGTGACAGACTGGACTTGGCGATATCTTCAACAGGCTCATTTTCCTGTGCATTGATAAGTTCAAGACCAATAGTGTTGACACTAAAAACGAGATCGAGTTTTGTCCACTCTTGGCCAAGAGAGCCAAGTTCAGGGCCGAGGTCAACCAATGTCTTTTCGTCGACAGATTTGTCGTCGGAGTTGAAGGTTTTAGCACGCTGTAAGGTGCCTTCGTCGACAGCCTTGGCAGCCTCCTCCTCGTTGTCGCCACCTTCACCAGCAAATGCAGCAGGTACCGACTTGGAGATCTCCAAGAGGAACTTGACTTGATATTGTGTAAGTCGCAGGTTGAAGTCGGACATTGTTCCTTCGATCTCAGTCTCAGGTCTCTTGACGCCATTCTTGTGCTCGGCGTATGTTATATTGAAGCCAAGGTCGACATGATCAATCATCTCCAGCTCCTCCGAACGACCTCCTGGGTAGTGGAAATCCGAAGTGAGCTTGATGTTGCGAATACCAGCTGAGAGTTTCATGGCAATATCGGAGTTCTCGCTGTCGTCAAGGGGAGTGAACTTGTTCTGAGCATAGATCTCACCAAGGTAGGCCGTGATGACATCTCGCTCAACTTGTCCTGGCTGCTGCACACGAGGGAAGACGACAATTGGAGTGTTGACAACAACATCGAACTTGAAGCGACTAGGGCTCTGCTGCAACTGGTTGGCTTGGTTCATGGCAGCCTGGCGCGCAGCATTATACAGAGCTTGCATCTTTCCAAACTTGACCAAGAAGTCAACGATCTTGCGGAATGGCTCCTCAACAAAGTTCACCTTGACGGAACCAGCACGGAGGAAGACTGAGCTATCATATCCTGGGTATGCCTTGGGATTGCTCGAGTCAAAGGTTTCATAACGGAAGTCGGCAAGATCGTCTCCTTGGATGGTGACAAGCTTTCGCAGGTGGGAATCCTCCGAGACACCAAGGTTGACGTCGTCAACAAGGGAAAGATCACCAAGTCTAGCTGAGATTCGCATCGTATTACCTCGCAGGAAGATACCAGCGTCAGCCTTGTTGAATGACAGTGTGGCAAGGCGAATGCCATCATTATTGAGAATTAGCCTGATACTCTTCAGGTCAACCTTGACTCGAATAGATCCGTTGCTAGAAGTTGACTGAGGCTCGTTGGCGACTGCGACAGCGGTATCAATGCTTTCCGAGTCATCATCTTCGCTCTCCGTGATCGCCTTGTTGTTATTTGACTGGTTATTGTTATTGTTGTTTGTGAATGTGATGAGGATAAAATCCAGCAGAGTAAGTAGTGTTTTTCGAGTGACAACCAGGTTAATTGTAGAAACGACGGCATTGATGTTGGTCTCTACGCCTTCATAAACAGGCATAAACTCGGGAGAGGCGGGGTTGACCTTGACATATTTGACGTGGACGAGACTGCGGCCTTCCTTGAGATCCTCACTGTCACCAGATGAGATGATAGATTTGAACTCGGCAGAAGGGTTGTCCACGAAATCATCCACAGTGACTGAGCCAAGCGAAACGTCTGCGACCATGTCAAATGGTCTGGTGTAGAACTCCAGGTCGAATCGCTCAGCAACCAGCTCGACCAATAACGAGTCGGGCTTTTGTCCATCAGGATCACTTCTGTAGAGCGAACCTTTCAAGGTATCAACCTTGAACTTGAACTCAAAAATGCGTTGCTGAACCTTGAGTTGCTCTGAGTCGCCTCCGTCTTCCGCGTCTTCGAAGTCATCATCATCTTCATCCATATCGTCGAGCACGACAGCAGTCTCCGACTGCATAAATGGGAAAGGTGTGGACTGTCTTCGCTCGCGCTGAGATTTCCTCCTAGATCTATTGGATGAGTTGCTCTTGAGACGAGGTCGAGATGCTTCCTTGTGTTGCTCAATCCTCTCCGCTGAGGTATTGCCAAACTTAGGAATGGCTACATCAATGACCTTCATCAGATTCTTATACTTGGTGTCGGACACTGTAGCGTGAAGCATTGGTAGATGACCCGAAACCTTGAATTTGGTCAAGTTGGGCGCCTTTGGCAGAATGGAGGTTTCGACGACAAAGTCGACATTGATTTGTTCAACAACGTGAAGATGAGCCTCGTCGCTCTTCTCGACCAACTGGGCCTTGGTCTCGTCAACAGAGGGTCCGATGAGGACTTGAGTTGACGTGAGCTTGACGATAAACTTATCGTACATGACAGACTCAAGTTTCTTGAGATCTTCATCGCTGTATTGCTGCTTTTGTTTGTTTTGGATCTCCTTCATTGTGCCTTGGTCGACAAGTTCACTGTTGACGTGGATATGACCTGCATCAACAATAAGGCATGTCGAGTTCTCAGTAGTAATGCTGACAGGCACAATGATGAGAGGTGCTTGAAGATCCAACTCGGCATTGATAGTCTTGTGCTCCTCCAGGGCAAACTCAAGACCTGCTCGAGTCTGCTCACGAATGCTTTCGACAGTAGCGCCAGCACTCTCCATGAGGGCAGTGATGGACTCCATGTGTCTCTCGGGGGGTCGGAAGAAGTCAGCGATACCAACGACAAAGTTGGGGTTCCAGATAACCTCAAGAGGCTTCATCTTTCCAACAACAGCGATGTCACCCTCCCGCTCGATTGGGTTCTGCTCAAATTCGAACTGGAAGAAGGGGTCTTCCTCAGGCTGCTCAAGTTCGGCCAGCGACAATCGCTTGCGCTGCTTGTCGGTAGGCGAATCCTTGACTCGGACAATCTCGGGGTAGACAGAGTCGGGGGTGGTGCCATCATTGACACGAAGGCCACCAAGACTGACATTGGCAAGCATCGAGTCCTTACGCTGCAACGCCTTGGCCTTGAACACGTCAAAGTGCAAGCTGAGAAGATCCGCGGCGTTATCGTGGGGGCTCTTCTTCAATGTAAAGCTACCAGTGCTGAGAGATGTTTCGATGCACATCTTTATTGCCTCACGAGGGACATCAACTTCATCGGCGATAGCGTTCTTTTCGTCCCAGTCGATGGCCTCGTACAGCTCTTGCCGTTGCTCTTCAGTCATCTGTGTGTTCTCTTCATTATGCTCAATCGTTTCTTGAGGCTTAGAACCCCACACCCACGATATCCAACCTTGCTGCTGTTGGGGTTCTTGTGGTTTATTCTTGAGAGCTTCGGCATTCTCCTTCTTGAGCTGGTTGCGAGCAAGAGATCGCCAGAATCGCAAGTCTTCGTATGTAAGTTTCCACTCGAGTTTATTAATTTCGTCGGTTTCGTCAGCCGTCATTTGGAGATCTTGCTTTCTCTTCTTGAACAACTCGATGTATCGTTTTCGGTCGTCGCGTCGCTCACGGAAGTAATCCCATGACCATTTGCGGTTGCGCTCGTGAATCTTAGAAAGCACAGCATTACCCGCAAACTCCAGCCAAGCACGGGGATCTTCCTTGGGTCGGACGCCCTTCGGTTGCAATTTCTTGTACTCCTGGTGTCGAATAAAGTAGTGGAAGAGGTCGACCATCATTAAAGCATCTCGGTATTGATCGTCGTCGAGAACAACACCGATCTCTTCAAACAACAGGTTAGCTTTGAACTTGGGTACCATGATGTCACCCGACTTGTCGAGTTCGACCTTGGCTTGGCCGTTGACGGGCTTTAGGATAAACTGATGGTTGGAATTCTTTTGCGCGTCCTTGCCAATCATTTCTCTGAACTTGGCAACCATTTCATCGTGTGACATGACCTGCTTGGAGGAGGCTGACGCTTCTCGACCAGTTCCTAAAAGATCTGAGTCGGTATTCCAGTACACAGCTAGTGCACCGAGGGTCGCCAGCTTGTGAGTGACGGTACTTGAGTCTTGGACAAAGGTGGGCTTCCACTGGCCATCGGTACTGACAGCGCTGAACTCCTCGAGGGTAACACCAAGAGCGAAGGGGTGCCCCGGTGCCGAGATAGAGTCCTCGTATCGGATGTGTATGTTCTTGACCGTGACCTGGAGGTTATCGACGATCTTGGTCGTCAAACTTTGTGTAAAGCTCTGACTCTTCTTTTGCTCCTCCTGGCTGAGACCTTCTTGGTTTCTCTCCTTGATCAACTCAGCGCTATCCAACTTCTCCATCTTGACGCGCTGTTTCCTGCGGTCCTCCTCATCTTGGTCGTATTCGGCTTCTTCCTTTGGACTGGCAAGCAGAAAGACATCTTGAATAAAGACCTTGACAGGAGCGCCGCGCAGGTTGGACCAGGGAATGACAAGAGTCAGCTCGCCCAGATGACCTTCCATAACGTTGATGGGAAGCTTGAGCTGGTCGAGGGCCTCGCGGCGCAGCTCGAGGTTGCGTAGCTTGACATCGCCCGACCAGATACCGACTTTGAGCTGGGCAGGGTCAAAGTTCTTAACGTACATGCCCAGGAAGCGGTTGAGCAGGCCAGCGACGAGGCCTTCGAGCATTCTGGCGGTATTGTGGCCGTAACCCGGGCCGGGGAATTAGAGGGTAGTTCTTGTTGGTGTGTTTATCGGGATGTCATTTGTCGGCGGGGGATTATTGTGCCATGCGAGGCTCGGCCGGTGAATCGTATGCTCACGATTTCAGAGCGGGGTTACAGACGAAGCTGTATCTGTATCTGTCGTGAATACAAAAGGTAGGGTATCCCTGATGACAGAGAAGAGAAGGTGGAAAAAAGTGGATGAGGGTATTATCGATTATGCCTCTTGAATAAAAGAAATGGGCGAGTTTGCGGTGATGGTGGAAAGGTGGATTCCATCAGGTCGTGTCGTCCTCTGAGTGAGTGACGCACCTCGCCGGAGCAATTCAAAAAGTGGGAAGCTGCCTGGGGAATGGTGTGGCGTGTATGACGACGGTGTTTGGGAGGTACTTGCTATTTGCGGATGGAGCCGGCTGAGGATCAGGTACCGAATTGAGTTGGGAAAGTGCCAGTGGCTTTCAGCTTTACGTTCCAACTGAAGCAGGAGCTTTATCAGTCAGGTACAATACAAGATTGGGCCTTAACGAAATAAATTACCTATTGAAACGCCAATACTAAAATCTGCTAAAGCACAGTGACTGTATTTTTCTCAAATTCAATACTGTGAAAGTCCTGTGTTGGTGTCCTCCTTGCAGTCTATGCCCAGCCGGAGCTGACAGACCTGGAGCACATCAAAGCACAGGGCAGTTTCCAAGTGGAGCATGTGAACGGCAGCCATTCCCGCAGCATTGGCATCGTCAGGTACTAAAGTAAATAATCCATATCATGAATATCCGTATTTTATTAGTATCAAGCTTTACATTCTTGAGGTTACTTAAATGCCGTTTTAGGAACGATATTCTCCAACGTTAATTAAAGTGTCTGTCATGTTGGTGGTGTTCAGCCAGGAACCAACACCAGAAAGAGAGGCAGTTTCATGACGTCACGACATGGCTTCAGAATTGGATCGCGATGATGTAGTCCAGACGTGACAGAGTAAACACACAATTTCCGGGCCAAACGGGGATAGTGCCAGTACCCAATAACGTTATTGTTTGACGTGCAACACAGTTTCATGGCTATCGGCGCTGTGTTCCTATCCAGGTACAAATTATTCAGCCATTACGTATCTCCCCATGATCTTGATCCAGATCTTGGAAGCTGTCGAAGAAGATTCCATGCTCCATAGAACTCAATGTTATAATATTTCACTTTCTTAGCTTCCATTCCTGAACTTATTTCCTCTTTAATCTCTACTCTTCGATAATCATTAACTAAAGCATCAGCCTGTTCCCTTTGTCTGCGTGTCTACCCATCATGTTCCGTACCACGTCCCGTCCCCTCTGGCAACTCGCAGCAAGAGCTTCCCCCAGAGCTCCCCTCCCCCGCGCATCAATTGCGCCTCTCCTGCGCCAACAACGCGCCGTCTACTCCAGCAAATCCGACTCTGAGAATCCTCCTCCTCCTAAGCAGCCAATTGACTATGAAGCTGAGCGCAAACGTGGAGAGCAACTTCTCCAATCTGATCCTAGCCATGTTTCGACTTCAAGTTCAACGGCCAACACCTCGACTGCAGCTCAGGGTTCTAAGAGCGCTGATGAGGACATGGGTAGCGAGCTCAAGCACGATATTGTAAGTATTTACCAATTGTAAAGATGGAGGGAATGGTGGCTAATTGTTGTAGGGCATCGTGAAAGAGACGTTCACATTCACAAACGTACCCCGCGAGTCGCACATCCTTGGTCTTGCCGGTACCCTTCCTTACCTCGGAACTTCGCTTTCCACAGTCTTTCTCGCTTGGGACTTGAACAAGGAAATTCCTACCGGCAATGCCTTTTACGACACCATCATGGTCGATCACGAGACGGCCAAGCACTTCCTCAACCTCCTTGAGCCTCTCCAGCTCGGATACGGTGCTGTGATCATCTCGTTCCTTGGAGCTATCCACTGGGTAAGTCGCAATGGCTCAAAGTTCTGGTTATCCGACTAACATGCGCCAGGGTCTCGAATACGCTGAGAAGCAACCCCTCCGTGAACGAACCCGCTTCCGTTACGGCATGGGTCTCGCCGCCTCAGTCGTCGCCTGGCCTACTGTCATGCTCCCCGTCGAGTACGCCCTCACCACCCAATTCATGGCCTTTGTCGCTCTCTACTTCGCCGACTCGCGCGCCGCGACCAAGGGCTGGGCACCCCGTTGGTACGGCTCCTACCGCTTCCTCCTCACAGCCATGGTCGGTTTGGCAATCTTCATCTCTTTGATCGGTCGCGCCAAGATCAAGCAGGGTGATGCTATTACTGCTCAGGGTCTGAGCAACAACTTCTCCCGAACTGGAATCGCAGACCATGAGACCAACTGGGAGAAGCTAGAGGAGGAGGAGAAGCAGCGTCGACGAAAGAAGGAGGCTGAGGAGGAGAAGAAGAGAAAGGAGGAGGAAAAGAAGAAGAAGGAAGAGGAGAAGAAGAAGGGTAAGAAGGGCGGTGATAAGAAGGGTGATGATAAGGCTAAGGCTTCTGAGGAGAAGAGCGACAAGAAGGATGAGAAGAGCGAGAACAAGGACGAGGGTAAGAAGTCCGAGTCTGAGTCAAAGGGAGACGAGAAGAAGTCCGAGTCCAAGGACAAGGAGTCTGAGTCCAAGGGCGATGACAAGAAGGCCGAATCCAAGGACGAGGGCAAGGATGAGAAGCCCAAGGACGGTGAGTCCGACAAGAAGGAAGAGAAGAAGGACACCAAGTCCGAAGACAAGTCCGAGAAGAAGGATGACTCCAAGTCTGAGGAGAAGAAGGACGAGAAGAAGGACGAGAAGAAGGACGAGAAGAAGGACGAGAAGAAGGACGAGAAGAAGGACGAGAAGAAGGAAGAGAAGTCCGAGGACAAGAAGGAGGACAAGTCTGAGAAGAAGGATGATTCCAAGGACAAGAAGGATGATAAGGAGTAACTTGTAGTCGCAAAGACTACGCAAGATCAGCATGAGCACTAGCGATCACGGAGTTGTGGGATTTTGTACTTTGCTTACGTTTAGTTAATGAATTGATGTCCATACAAGACAAGACCAATGCAAATGAGTAGAAGCCACCAGATACTTAATGACATGCAAGTGTCACGCGAACGACTAGACATCGTCACATACTCGATCCTTCAGTGAATAGAAATCATCAACTTCATGCATTAAACAACTAGGTATCTCTGACCCGCCGCGGGTATTGCTCCTACAATCCCAACAGCTGTAGCCCATTTATAATTCTATCAGACCCCTTGAAGCGAAAGATGGTGACACAAGTTCCAACGCCATCAAGATGCAACCGGACTGGGACACGTCTGTTTCTGTCCCAGGTAATACCCATCCAGCTTTTTTCCGCGATGAAACCCCAAAAATCATCATCATTAAAAGTACTGTACCAAACAATCATTGCTGAATGTGTTCCTGACAATTCTAAGGTCGAGCGAGTCCTTGTTTGGCCTGTGGATTTGTTAGTTATATGTGTGCAAGCGGAAGCAAGACATAACATACCTTCATCTGTTCAATTCGGGCCTTCAATTGACTCGTCACCTCAGCTGCTCTCCTCCAACTCTCGGCACCATTTCCTGTGGGTTGAGGCAGTGATGACATCGGGCGTTGAGAGGGAGCTGGTATATGGTCTTCGTCACCGTAGGGTCGGGAACTTCTAAAACCGCGAGCAGGGGATCCGCGACCAGATGAGCTTGCACTACCAGCGTATCGCATCTCGGGACTGAACTTGTTACGAGGAGGTGCCATTGCCTCTCCATTTTCCTTCTCTTCGGACATGCTGCTAGCAATGCTCATTCTATGGCGGCTGACTGATGGTGGTCCGTGATCTCTGTAGACTTCTTCGTTCGTGGGTGAAGCAAGGCGAGGGCTTGCCATGCCGCTTCCCGAGCCCTCAAATCTTTCGGCGGTGCTCAAAGCCTTCTTAAGTCTTTCCAGTTCGCGTCTCAAGCGGTCGTTTGTCTGCTCGGTAGCCTCTGCATCACTTCGTGCGCGAACCAGTTGAGTCTCTTTGGCCTTGATGCTCAAAACGTCGCGGGTATGGTCTTCGATCAAACCAGCGTTCTGGTTCTTGAGTTCCTGGATCTCCGACATGAACTTGCTACGTTCTTGTCGCATCTCGTCGACTTGGCGGGTGAGTCGGTCGTTGGCAGCTCGAAGCTCCTCAATCTCGGCTCGTTCCACAGCGGTGAGACCACTGGATGGTGGGGGCGAGGCTGGTTCGACAGGAGGTGAGGGTGCGGCGGGCTTGGCGAGAGAGCGTCCAGCAAGACCACGAGAGAGTCCCATCCGAGGCTGAGGTGGAGGAGCGGGCGCTGGTTCGTCGTCGTCGTCGGGCATAACAGGTGCTGCGGGAACGCGGCGAGGGGAGCCGGGAGGAGCACCAATTGTCTTCTTCCTCAATCCACCAAGACCAGGCTTCGCAAGCTTGCCAGGGGCCGCTCGGGGAGTGGGCTGAGGAGCGAGAGGGGTATCATCGGGCATCACAGGAGCAGCAGCGGCGGGTGCAGGCTTCTTCGCGACAGGCTTCTTTCCACCCATAACCTTCTTCGCGGGAGCGGCCTTGGGTGCAGGGGCAGGCTTGGGCTTGGGCTTCTCTTTGGCCTTAACTTCGGCGGCATCAAAATACTCCTTGATCTTGTTCTTGCGAATGTCGTCCAGTCCCTCCAGGTTGGCAGTCATGGCACGCTCACCAATGATCTTCATCAGGGTACCAAGAATCTCGGCACCACCATCACGAAGAGAGGCGCTTGACTCGGACAGAAGCTTCTTACCAGCTTCAACGATAGTAGCTTGTTCAGGCTTGCTGGGCACATCTCGTGTTGTTCGCAGGCAGCGAACAAAGAACTTCATGGTACCCTCCTTGACCTGAGGGTTCTTGTTGCTCAGGTAAGCAATGATATCCTCCATGCACTCAGACAAGTTGGTAGAGGCAAAAGTAGCGTCGAGAGCGGCACCAAGCGCATCTGCCACTGCGGCCTTCTTTTCCTTGAGGCGGTCCATGATGGGTTGCATAACGGTGGAGCGGTACTTAGCAAAGCCCTGGCGAAGACCCTTTGCCAGGAGCTCAATGCAAAGAGCGGCTTGGGTAACGACAGCAACGTTGGCGTCCTTCATGCACTTGGCCAAGCCACGAGTGACTTCGTTGAAATCGGTTTCCTTGATTCGAGGGACGTTGAGTGCTGCGTGGAGGGCGTCGACAGCTTCTTTTCGGTCCTTCCACTTCGAAGAAGCGAGCTGATCGCTAAAGTTGGGTGGAATCTTCTTGCTAACGTCTTGAGGCTCGGCCAGATCGAAGGCGTCCATCTCTTCAGCTTCACCTCCCTCTTCTCCGCCCTCCTCACCTTCCTCGCCGCCTTCGGGAGCAGCGGCCAAAGCTTCTTGTTGCGATCGGAGCAGACGTTCCTGCTTGGGGGCACCCTCGGCCTTGATCTTCTCGAACTGTGCTTCCAAATCAGTTTGCTGGGTAGGCTTCAGCTCGCCCCAGAACATGGGCTTCATAGCCTCCCTCAACCATCTGTAAAGCTCGACTGTCAGGTTTGTAGCCTCAGCACGGACGTTCTTGTCGGCAGCACCAAAGGCTTTGGGGAGTGCTTTGAGCACAGGTTTCGGGTCGACGACCTTGCAGCCATAGTTGTGAAAGATTTGTGTGAGCGCGTTGAGGGTCGCAGCAACGTTCTTGGGGACCTTGTTGTTCAACCCAGGAAGCATTTCTTCAATGACGGGTCCGGCAACATCGAGCTCGATATAGAGTAGTAGAGCTTCGATGGAATTTTGCTTGATGGCGGCTCGAGTGGAGGAAAGACACTTTTCGACCATGGGAGTAATGGTCTGGCCCCGCGTCCTTAAGCAGCAGTCTCGTCCACCATATTTGAGAAAGGCGCACAAGGCGGTAACGGCTTCTTGCTGAGCAGCAACATTTGAGTCGAGAACAGCCTTATTCCATAGGCTTGCGTCGCTCAGGAATGGTCGGAAACAAGGATCCGACTCGTCAGGGGACTTTTCGAATTGCTTGGTAGCTTCTTCGTATGCTGCTTTTCTGACCTTCCAGACCTTGTGTGTGAAGCGGTCGGGCAAGGGAATGGAGGAGAAATCTTCTTCGTCGGCCATGATTGCTATATCGTCGGAGAATTGGTATTGGGGAGAGCTCGAGACGGGGTATCTTTCGAGTGTATGATGTCGTTTCTTGGGTTTAAAAAACTGTACTAAGCGGGTAATTAGCTTATGAATCAGGCCGGATCGCTTTTTGGGATCCATCATAAGGCTATTTGGGCTCCAGATGCCATGGGCGCGCAGAATACTCTGGAAGAGTAACCGGCCTTGTGATGTTGGGGAGCTTCGCAAAACATACCAAGTAGAAACGAGGAGTAGAGTGACGGGTATCAAAGGGAAGAGGTTTGGTGGTTGTCGCGTTTGTTAAAGGAGGAAGCAAAGCAGATGCGTTGTTCTTTCTGCAAAAGACGGCGCAATGTCAGTTACAGCCAATTACTCTGATTCAAAGACGGAAGGAAGGATGCGCAACAATGGCGACGACTCGAAACAAGAAAGAATGCACCCGCAAAACAAGCAAGGCAAGTGACGTTCTTATTTGTTCCTGGATCCTGGTTGTTTGGGCTGAAGGGTTCTTGACTTGTTTGATGGATTTTTGGAGGGGAAAGTCAACAAGCGTCTGTCACCTGATTTAACAGGGGTTCGACAGTGGAAATGAACCTTGGGACAGGGCCAGAATACGGGGGACGGGAGGGAAATAAGATTTCCAGGGACCTACAAATTGGTTATGTTATGTATTCGTGAAATTCGTAAAAGTACAGAGTACAGATGTATATGTCGAACTGGGAAAGGGAGGATATCAGTATAAATATGGATTGTATAAAAACTGTGCCACAGACCAGAAGTAGGTACCTCTTTATGGCTGCCCTGTGTGTTGTCATTCAAGTGGTCCCGTCACAACCTATTCTTTATTGACGCCCAATCTACTGCCATTGCCCCAGAAACAGACACAGACACAGACAGCAGCCACACACCGACCGACGTCAAATCGCATAAAGATCAACATCAACAACCATGGATTCCTATTTAAAGAGATATTGTTCATCAAGTGTAATTACACTGGATACTGTACCGATAATTAGTGTTTTCTGTCATTTCCCCAGATATAAAACTCCCTTGCAGATTGTCAGGAACGGGAATCAAGCCACAGCTACTGGTTTCGGGTTCCTACATTCCTTCCAAGTGGAGCAGATCGAACAGCTACTGCATCACCAAATCTTCAGCTTTCAGCCTCTGGGTCAAAGCTCTAGTGGCATGAACCCATTGCAGAACATCCAAGTAGACGATGCAAGAAATATCTAAATGATTCGCCTCGCTTTCAATTGCTCAGCAACCATGGGGCTATTGACGTGTCGTGCTTAAGCTGGAGGGATCCATCTTGTTGGGCTTCGGCAACCTGTTTGACTGGTCAAGGGTAACCTTGGTGCGAACAAGACCCATCCATGAAGTTGATGAGGGGTAACAATCGTCACGGTCATGGCCTGGCAGAAGAAAAGACTTTGTTACCCAATAACAGAGAAATTGTCTTCTCAAGGTTAGGGCGTCAGAATAAAGTAGCCTAAATACTGCTTGAATGTGGCATAAAGTGATCGAGTTATTTAGTCTCTTTCGCTCCAGGTTAGTCTACATACCAGGCTATCATCGTCCAGCGAAGACATGTCTACATCATATCGTCGTGCAAAGATAGATCGGCGTAAAAATCAACATAAACTCATGATACAACTGGAACCATCGACCCAGTTTCGACTTCGAATCTTGGTGTACCAAGTGTCTGGAACTCCAGCGACGTAGTTGATACCTGAAAATCTCCAGTACTGGATTCATTGCTAGAAAGCTTTTTACAAGGTCAACAAATTTAACAGAAATCTGGGATCAGGTCTCAGACCTTGTACGTGGCCTGGCTTCTATGCCAATACCGTGGTTTGACGATCCATTATCAACAATGGGGCCATTTGAGATGGGCAGTCTTTGGTCATTTAGAATTTGATGACAAGCAAACCTCACGATCAAGAAACACAGCACAACCAACTTTGATCATGTGAACTTCCAATGATCTCCCTGGCTAGATCAGTGTTGGACAAGGCTCCATCGACCAGTTCTGCATATTGTGGCGGCTGACGTGCATCAGTGTTTTATTGAGATGCCTGCCGTCAGCCAGGCTGAGCTGTAGGACTTTGATTCAAGCTTCTACGACTCGCATCCTAGAAGTAACAGCAATCATACAAGCGCAATTGACCAGTCTGGAATCTTGGGCTTCCATGCTTTGTCAGTTGCCATCGGAACAATCTACCAGCAAGAATCCATGTCTCTAGGGAAATGTCGGACATTGATCAAGTCAACGAAGCGATCCAGGACGCGAGAAGAGCTCTAGATCAGAAGCCATGGGATCATCATGAAAGGGCCGCCTACTTAGACGAGCTTGGGGTTGCTCTCGGAGACAGATTTTCGATAACGAGAGATACAGACGATCTCGAAGAAGCCATCCAAGTCAGTAGAGAAGCTGTCAGCAACACACCAGTGGACTCCCCAAACAGAGCCGGACGTTTAAGCAACTACGGGATCCGACTCGCTGAGAGATATTCTTTGACAGAGGAAGTTGGTGACATCCAAGATGCTATTAGTGTTATGCGGCAAGTCTTGGAGCTCACACCAGATGATGATCCTGATAGAGCCATGTACTTGAACAATCTTGGAACTGCGCTCGCCGACCAACATAACCAGACTAGTAGCCTGGCGGATCTCGACGAATCTATCGAAATCACACAGCAAGCGATTAATTCAGCTGTAGGGGATGATTCAGACCTCCCGATGTACTTGAACAGTCTTGCGCTTCGTCTTGGGGATAGATATAAGAGAACAGGTGAAGGATCCGACCTTGACAATGCCCTTAATGCCATACGAGACGCTATCAATCTGTCGCCAGACGACTCCTCAGATCAGGGCCTATACCTGAATACCCTAGCCATTCAGCTGGGGCACCAATACTCAAGAACCGGAGAAATGGACTACCTCTACCAGTCCATCCGAGTTGCGCAGGACATAGTCAATACAACCCCATTCGACGATCCGGACCGACCAATGTATTTAAACAACCTAGGACTGTCGCTTGGGGAGTTATACTCTGTAGTGTACGAAGATTCATATATTGACAATGCGATCATGGCCTTAACAGAAGCCCTTAGCCTGGTCCCAGAAGACTCAAAAAAGCAGGCGATCTACATGCACGACCTCGGCAACCAGTTTGGACGCAAATACTCCAAAACAGGAGCAGCGACTGATTTCGAGAACTGTCTCCGATTCATCAGAAAAGCGATCGCTTTGGTGACGACGGACCATCCAGACCGAGCTGGCTGGCTAAACAATCTTGGCGTCCGTCTAGGTGAGGGCTATTTGAGGGGAGACACCACGGACATTGAAGAAGCTATTCAAATCACCCAAGAGGCAATCAAGACAACAAAAGTGGCAACTGACAAGGCAATGTACCTATGTAACTTGGGTAATCGGCTCGGTGAAAAATATTCGAGGACAGGAGATACCGCGGACATTGATAACGCCATCGAAGTCACGCAGCAAGCGATTAATCTGTCGCCAGTCAATTCTGTTGCGCGTGCTACGTGCCTACTTAGCCTTGGCAACAGATTTGGTGACAAGTATGATGCAGAGGGAGTCAAAGGCTATCTGGATGAGTCTGTTCGGACTCTACAGCAAGCTGCTAATATGATGCCGGAGAACCACCCGGACAAGGCTACGGTGTTGAATAGCCTCAGTGTCCGACTAGCAGCCAGATATGCTTCGATCAGCGCGATACAGGATCTTGATAGCGTTGTCGGGATACTCGAACGAGCAATTACGATGACGCCAAAGGTTAGCCCGACTAGGGCGTTGTATCTGCATAATCTTGGAGTAGCTCTTGACGATAGGTACACCAGGATGAGGTCCCCGGCCGATCTTGACGAGGCGATTAGACTCTCACGAGAAGCGGTAGAGATCACGCCGAATAATCACCCTAACAGGGCAATGTATTTGCACGGCCTTGCCACTAGATTAGGAGACAGGTATTCTAGGGAGTCTGCGGGCTCGATGTCTGATCTGGACAATGTTATCCAAGCGGCCGTTGAAGCTGTTAATGCAACACCGACTGTCCACACAAGAAGACCGGTGTATTTGAATAGCCTTGGTATTCGATTCATGGAAAGATACAGGAGACAGAATACGAGAACCGATCTCGACAAGGCTATCCAAGCTCTGCAAGAAGTAGTCAGCACGATGCCAGAGAGTCACCCTGAAAGGGCAAGGTATCTCGTCAACCTCGGCACTGGCCTTGACCTCAGGTATGCGATAACAGACGAGCATGCGGACCACGAAGGATCACTCTCTCAATTCCAAACAGCCCTCCGTGACCCGAACGCCCCAACCCTCGATCGCATAGCAGCAGGTATAGCAATTCTTCAAATCTGCAGCACCACTTTGGACTGGGAACAAGTACACGAAGCTCTAGAAATTGCTGTCAGTCTCGTGCCAAAGCTCACAGCACGATCTCTTGAGAATCCAGACAAGCAGCACCTGCTCGGTCAGGTTGTGGGACTAGCTTCTAATGCCGCAGCGGCTGCTTTGCATGCTGGAAGAGGTCCGGTTGTTGCGCTCAAGTTCCTGGAGCAGGGCCGCGGTGTGCTTGCGACAGCGCTGGAGGAGATGCGGACGGATGTCATAGAGCTACAGGCAAGGTATCCCGAACTCTCCAGGAGATTCGTCGCTCTCCGAGACGAGTTGGACACGCCAGTTGCGCATGATACCTTTGTCCCTGACGGTTTTGATCAGCAGGCTCGAGCATCTCGGCGCTATGATGCGGGTAACAAACTCGATGACTTGATTGCTGAGATTCAGCAACAGCCTGGATTCGAGGAGTTCTTGGATGCCCCTACAGAAACAGAATTAATGGCTGCTGCGGAGTATGGTCCCATCGTCGTCATCAATACCAGTGAGTACCGATGCGATGCTATACTCGTGGAGCAACACCAGGTGCGCTCCGTGACGTTGCCCAACGATCTAGAGCAGGAAGCGCGGAATCGCGACCCCAGGACGATGGAGACCCTCGAGTGGCTTTGGGATACAGTTGCTCATCGAATTCTGGACGCCTTGGGCTTCACTCACCGTCACAATTCGTCGCTCGAGAAATGGCCGCGAATTTGGTGGGTTGCTACAGGCATCATGACCAAATTCCCACTTCATGCTGCAGGACGTCACGACGATGCATCCGCCAGCGTGCTAGATAGGGTCATGTCAACTTACAGCTCCTCTATCAGAACAATAATACAGAGTCGACGACGTGGCCAAAGAGAAACCGCATCAGACCCGAGCCAGGCACTTCTAGTCGCTATGGAACACACACCACAGCAGGCCAGTCTTCCCTTTGCAGCCAGAGAAATAGAGGTGATTCGTCACTTGGTCAAAGAGATGTTTCTAGAACCTATTGAGCCAGGACAGCACAAAGACGACGTCATGACACACCTGGCGCGATGCAAGGTATTTCATTTCGCTGGACATGGCCACACAGACAGCCACGATCCAATGAGGAGTCGTCTGCTTCTACAAGACCGAAAAGAAAATCCTCTAACGGTCGCCAATCTGCTTGAGATTAACCTTCGTAAGCATCTGCCCTTTCTTGCTTACCTCTCTGCATGCGGAACCGGACAGATCAAAGACAAAAAGTATGTTGACGAGAGTATCCATTTAATCAGCGCCTGTCAGTTAGCGGGCTTTCGACATGTTATTGGTACTCTTTGGGAGGTTAATGATGAGCTTTGTGTGGATATGGCGAGGATCACGTATGAAGGTATGAGGGATGGATGTTTGACAGATGAATCGGTATGCCGGGGGCTACATAAGGCAACTCGACAACTCCGAGATCTTTGGCGTAACACGTTCATGAGCTCGGTAGAAAGTAGTGCAGCTGATGGCGATCGAAGGCTGAGAGATGCTATTGCGTGCGACGACGAGATGGGACCGTTGCATTGGGTCCCTTATGTTCATTTTGGCGTGTGATTTATTTCTTATGAAGATTGTGGCGTTGCTTCGAGATAGCTCTTATTCGTTCTTGATGCAAATCCAGTATTGATTCTATAATACCTGGCACTGAAGTCATGATCCTCTAAGCGCATCTTTATCAAGCACCAAACATCAACCTCATTGTTTATGTCTGGCTGGGTGCACGTGCGATAAGGAAAAGTTCCGATAATAGCAAGCACGTGAAGATAAGATCCCATTTGCTGCCTGTGGGTCAGTCTTGAACATCGTCATGTTTAGCTTCCGCCTATCGCGTCGAGATCTTGCTCCAATCTTTGCCCAAGTGCGCTCGCGCACCCAAAAAAAACATCATTGTCTACGATCCACGACAAATCACACAGCCACCATGAATGGCTCATCATTTGACCCTTCGCGTTTAACGAAAAAGGCCGCGGCCGAATATTCTTCATCGGAGGACGAATCTGAAGATGAGCATCTTGCGCCAGGCCTCGATGCCGACAACGACTTCGGTGACTTCAACCCTCGCAAGAGACGTCGCACGGGTCGTAATAACAAGGAGAAGGCAGCGCTAGGCATATTTGGCTCCGATAGTGAGGACGACGGTCCGGCTAAGAAATGGAAGAGGACGACGTTGAGAAATAAGGGCATGAACTTTGTTTCTACTGGCGCAGACGAAAAGGAAGACGATGAGGACTCCGACGATAATCGACCAATGCTTGGAACAGCGATGGACCAAGACGAGGATGAAGATGAAGAGGAGGAAGAAGGAAATACTCGTGGAATAGGTCTCGGCTTCGCAGGTGCACGCGGTTTTACGCAGAACAATACCCAAGATTCAAGTCGAAGCGCAAGCGCCGAAGCACCATCCCGACCAGCCTTGCGAACTCGATTCGATGGAAAGAACCCTCTCGGCATGGGCTTTGTTCCCTCATCAGCCAAAGACCCCGTTCTCAAGAACCCGCGCGATGAAGGCTCTCCGACGCCACGCAACAAACCACAGCCCAGTGCGTTCGGCGCAAAGGGCAAGACCAATCCCAAATCTTTTGGTGCTCGAATGATGGCCAAGATGGGTTACCAAGAAGGTCAAGGTCTTGGTAAAGAAGGGCAGGGTCGAAATGTCATTATCGAAGCGAACCTGCGACCACAGGGTATCGGTCTGGGTGCCGTGAAGGAAAAGTCTGAACAGGAGCGGAAGGAGGAGAAGCGACAGGCCGAGATGCGAGGAGAGAAAATAGTCGATTCGGACGAGGAGGAAAAGAAGAAGAAGCGCAAGAAGGCGAAGAAGTCTCTGGGTGGTGCTTTCGACAGCGCGACGAGTACACCACGACGACAGAAGCCGAAATATCTTACAGCAGAGGAGCTCAAGGCTACTGCGCCCGGTCTTCACATCCCAGATGCTTTTGCTCCTATTCTCGACATGACAGGGCCGGGTAGCAAGATGCTTACGTCCACGAGCGGCATTATGACACCTACGACAGGGACTGCTACACCAGAGTCCACAGAAGTTATTGAGGCGAGGAAGCTCGTCAAGAGAGCGCAAGCGGATTTGTTGGCCTTCTCCGACGAGTGGAAGAGTCTACAAGAGAGGAAAACTTGGATCGATTTGGAGCTTAAAGAAAAGGAACAAGAGATGGACGATTTGCGATCAGACTTTGAAAGGTTACAGGTCTTTTCCGAATTGGTCAGTGGCGAACTTGTAACCGGCGACTGGGACCAACTTATTACGTGTCTGCACAAAGCTCTTGAACTCAAGGCCACGACGTCAGAGATTGCCGACATTGCTGTCGCAGCTATCCACCCCTTCCTCCGAGAAGCAGATTGGGATATCCTTCAAGAACCTACACGATTTGCTTCGGGACTCAAGGAACTACTACCACTACTTATGCCAGCGACCTCGGATGGCAAAACGGTCGGCAAATGGGACTCTTTATCGGTTGAAGCAGACGACATCTACCGCCGTCATCACAAAGCGACAACACCATACGAAAGTATGATGTACAAAAACTGGCTACCCAAAGCCCTCGCCGCCGTCCGCTCATGGGAAGTTCTGGACCCAACACCAATGCTCACCATTATGGAATCCTGGCATGACCTTCTACCAACATTTGTACGCGCCCAATTCATCGATAATATTGTTCGAAAGTTAGAAACAGCCGTTTCAGACTGGAACCCCAAATCCAGACGCCAAAGTCACCGGTTGCCACACGTCTGGCTCTTCCCCTGGCTCCAATACCTACCGTCATATCACCTCGATCCCAAGGGCACAGGCCTCGTGGCAGATGTAAGACGAAAATTCAGACAACTCATCGACGTGTGGGAGTTCAAGAAGGGCGAATTACCAGGTCTGAAAGATTGGAAGGGTGTTTTGGGCGATCAATGGCGACCGCTCGTCATGTCCCACGTCCTCCCGTCAATGGGCAAATATCTCAGCCGAAACTTCACAGTCGAGCCCTCGGACCAAGAACCTACCTTGCCTGTACTTACGGGTATATTGGACTGGCGGTACATTCTTGGACGGAGAGTCGTCGCCGAGGTTCTCATGCAGCACATGTTTCCCATGTGGCACAGAATATTGGGAGAGTGGTTGTCGCGTGATGAGGTTGATTTGGCGGAGGTTGCGGAGTGGTATTCTTGGTGGCGAGGGGGTGTTTTGAAGGAGCTTGCCGAGGTTAACTCCGTTAAGGCGGAGTTTGATAAGGGGATGAGGGTTATGGCCAGGGCTGTTGCAGGGGCGTGATGCACGATTGTCTTGGGGTTTAGAAAAGCATAGATTTGAATAGGGGTCTAAGACCTGGCCACATAATGAATCATTTGGACGATGGATCGTCCTTATTTTGTCTCGACTCCTATTGTACTCTGCTTCGGTGCTTCCGTGATGATGTGTCGGAGATCTTGTGTCTTGTCTGCTGTATCTGAGGCGGGACAGCTGGCAACCTACTCGGCAACATGGTATTGTCCTTTAAGACATAGGGGTATTGTAAGATAGGTTGACTGCTAATCTTAACGGGCATGAGGTGTCCAAATGACTTAGTCCTGACGTTGTTAGCGGTCTGCTCTCCTGACAATCTGGTAGCAGGATATCTATGTGTGTTTCCCTGGTGAGGATTAGGGACTTGTGGTAAAAGGGGCTTACTTTCAAATCCCCTCTCGACCAGTCACGATCCCGTACAGAGCCTCTTTCAACCGTCCCCGAGGAGATAGAACAAACGTTCCTCCTGAATCGACATAAAGCCAAGAACCCTGTGCGAGTCCCTAAGCGTGTCTGTCTCAATTGCCACGTCCCTTCAATATCTCCTCGTCGAAGAAAGCTGGTACGACATCTAGAAAAGATTGGGGTTTCAGAATGCTAGACACGATCTTCCAAGAGAAACTAGCTGGAGATTAATGTGCAAGTTGAATACAAGACATTGAGTAGCAGAGTGGTGCACAAATTGACGAGTGATGGACATTGCGATTGAACAGTATGTGAGAAAGGTTACCAACGCCCCATGGAGAAGAACCGAACAAAAGGCCAATAACAAGACCAAGATGTATAAGAAGGCCAGAGCTTCTCCTCCACATCCTACCTCATCAGATTCTTCTTCTTCATCGTTCTTTACAAGATGCTCTCCGTTAAACTACTCCTCCTGGCTCTTCTCCCCTCGGCTGCCCTCGCCCAATTCACAATTGGCGAGGTCGTCGAGGATAATTACATCGTCACTTTGAAGCCCAAAGTAAAGGAGGAGGAAATCGAGCAGCATATCGAGTGGGTTGGTGATATCCATACCGCGAGCTTGGAGCGTCGTGGTGAGGATGGTGTTGATAAGGTTTGGAACTCTACCTTTAAGGGGTATTGTGGTGAGTTTGATAAGAGCACTATTAAGAAGATCAACCAGAGCGAGGATGTAAGTCTTACCTTGTTATTTTGGGCGTGCTAATGGGGATAGGTCCTTGCTGTTGAGCCGGTTAGAGAGGTTCTACTCGCTGCTGTTCAGCCCAATGCTGAATGGGGCCTTGCATCCATCTCGCACCGCACTACCGGTTCTAAGGAGTATGTTTACGATGCCTCTGCTGGCAATGGCATGTTTGCCTATCTCATCGATACTGGTATCAGATTGAGCCATAAAGACTTCCAGGGGCGAGCTTCCAACGGCTACAACGCCTATCCCGGCGTTCCATTCGTCGATGCCAACGGCCATGGAACACACTGCGCCGGTACCATCGCTGGAAAGGAATACGGCGTATCCAAGAGAGCTCAGCTCATCGCAATCAAGGTCTTCCATGACGCAGGCGTAAGTGGTACCATCTTGATATCGTGAACACTGCTGACCTGTTAGTCAACCACTGCCATTGTCCTTGACGGATACAACTGGGCAGTCAACAACATCACCAACACCCCCGGCCGTAACCAACAATCCGTAATCAGCATGTCCCTCGGCGGCGGCAAATCCGATGCCTTCAACCTCGCCATCGAAATGGCCTACCGCCAAAACATCCACACAGTAGTCGCAGCAGGAAACTCCAACGTCGACGCAAAAGACACATCGCCCGCCTCAGCTCCCAACGCAACAACCGTCGGCGCCATCGACAAAAACAACAACCGCGCCAGTTTCTCCAACTTTGGCCCCTTAGTCGACATTTTCGCACCTGGCGTTGGCATCAAGAGCACTTGGTACACGAGCGATACTGCGACGGAGACGTTGAGCGGTACGAGCATGGCTTGTCCGCATGTTGCGGGCTTGTCGCTGTATTTGAGGGCCAAAGAGGGGTTGAGGACTGTTAAGAGTGTGCAGGATCGGATTAAGAGTCTTGCTACTAAGAATGTGGTGGGTAATGCTGGGGCTGGGAGTCCGAATTTGTTGGCGTATAATGGAGGTGTTCCTAAGAAGAGTACGATTTGGTTCGCTGATCGTGATCGAGAGTAAGGGTATGTGAGTGAGATGGGGTGGAGAGAACTGGACATTCGTTTTGTTAGATACACTCGTTTAGAATTGTTGTTTTGCTCTGTCTATACTCTTGTTGAAGATGAGTGTGTATATTGATCAGTTTCATGTCTAAACTGTAGCTATTCGGTTAAAGGTGCAGGGTAATCAATATCGAATCATACAGTGACAGCCAGCCACAGCGAACGTTCACTGTTCAATTACAGAGAGTGAGCATCAGGGTGTCAGAAGAATTAACCGCCGAGAACACAAGAGACGAAATAATTTGGTCACCTTATGCCAGCATCCAGGCTACTTTATTTCTGCAGCCTGAGGCTTAGTGGACAATTATTCTGACACCCACCTAGCTCTCCCAGTTCACTTACAGTGAGTAAAACAGCGTCTCTTGGCTGTCTCATCCATATAATCTAGACTCTTATGACAACTCATAACAATTCCCGTCACTGTGGTCACTGGTGAAGCTATAGCGATAGTGCCCACTCGGTGTGATGAATTGATGGCTTGGTGTGAGCACAGACAACGTGGCAATCCAGGGTTGGGATGATGAAAGAGGAAAAGAGGCGGTCCGTGATGAGATTGCCGGTTCCGGGGGCGATCTAGACATTGACTCGATTGGTTTTACTTTGGGAGGGTAACCCTACAAGTATGTACTTGTGTGACCTTGGAGAACAACATTTGATGCGCTTGTCTGCAGCTGTAAATGAATAGATCCTCTTTGCCCCTATCTCCCGTTTCAAGAGTCTTCTCCACAGCATCTTGGCACATGCATGTGAGTGATATGCACATGGATACTACTGAACCTAGAACACTCGCTGCAAGAGACAAAAACAACAACAAAAATAGCAAGACTCCCATCAATTAAATGGAAATAACATCTTGTCTCAGATTAAAAAGTAACGGGAGTCAATGCTACCCACCATCTTAGAAGCGCTGCAGCCGCCAGCCATGGAAGTGCTGGACAGTAAGGTTCGGCGAGGGGGCGAATAGTAATTGACGCCCAACTAAACTAAACTAAACTCTGAATGTCGCGTGCGTGCCATTTTCAGTTTCAAGCTTTTTCTTGCATTGCTTTTTTTCTGAGGTGCTGGCTCTGTTTTCTCGTTGGCGCCCTCTGCCGCTGCCGCTCACTAGCGAGTCACCCTCTGCTCACTGTGACGCCCGTGCTTTTTACCTTTCCATGCTTCACTTGACTTTATCCTCCGATTATATTATTTACTGTGAGAAACATTTCTGACATCACTGTTTGAATTTGAATTTCCTTCTCTTAGGTTGGGGATTCCATTTTTTAGATCTATCTTTTGTTCTGTGCAAGACTCGGTGATTGCGACGCAACATTTGTACCCTGTTGACTCTCACTTTGGGTGACCCTCAAATCAAGGCAGCGACTGCAAGACATTCTGGGAATGTCACAGTCTGATTGATTAACATTTCATCATCGAATCATTATACCTCGGTATTTCATTATTCTACCTCACATTCATTCATCATCTTGGCTGTGCTGAGAATTGATTGAAAGAGGTGACTTGGGTCTGCTGAGGAAGGTACTCTGTACAGTACTGCACTGCGCCCGCCGACCCGCTGCGCTGACTGGACTCGACCGATTGAACTGATTGATTACATGATCCATCTCGACTCCTCCACTTCCATCAATCTCTCTTCCACCTTTTCGCTCCCCAAAAACGCTCCAGTCCTGCGATAGCCACAGCGACTGCGACTGCGCCAAAGGGCTTTTCAGTCAACATGTTTTGGAGATTTGGCGGTTACGCCAACATCTCCACCATCGACACAATCCTCGACAAACCCGATTTCACCCTCGAGGAACTCCTCGACGAGAGCGATCTGATCCAGGAGCTTAAGCAGCACAACTCGAAACTCATCGAATACCTCAGAAGCGACAAGGTTCTCGACAACCTACTCGATTATGTAGTCGCTCCCAAACTCGAGACCGTCGAGTCTCCCGACGAGTCCACCACCGAAGAAACAAAGGCCAAGAACCGCTTCTCCTTCTCGCGACCGCGCGCATCATCCCGCAGCACCGACCCGGGCAACGATGAGGAAGAGGAACAAGAAAAGAAGCGCAATCGCTACGCTTTTGTAGCTTGCGAAATTCTCAGCTCTGATACTTGGTCAATCTATGAGGCTCTCGCTGATAATCGACAATTGATTCGCGATTTTTGGAACTTCTTGTCCCGCCCTGCCCCGCTCGATCCCCTCCAGGCGAGCTACTTCACAAAGGTCAATGAATCTCTGTTCGAGAAGAAGACCGAGGAGATGATGGAACTTTTGACCACTCTTCCTGATGCTGTTCCCAATTTACTCAAGCATGTCGAGTGTCCCATGGTCATGGACCTTTTGCTCAAGATTATTGCCCTGGACCGTAACGAAGGTGGCCAGGGTGTGGTTGAGGTGCGCACCCCACTCACGCCGAATGCATCTATACTAACAATAATAGTGGCTATACTCCAAGGACATTATCCCGAGCCTCCTTTCCTGCCTTAGCCCCGAGAACAACTGGGTTGTTCAAACCGCCGCCGGTGACTTCATCAAAGCCATCATTACCATTTCGGCCAACGCCTCCCAAAACGAGCAGCAATGCATCGGCCCGAACGAGCTTACCCGACAACTTGTTTCCAAGCCATGCGTTGAACAACTGATCAGTTACATGCTTGGTGGCGGCAACCCGTTGACTGTTGGTGTCGGTATCATTATCGAGGTCATCCGAAAGAACAACTCCGACTATGATCCCGACATGGGCACTGAGTCCACCGCTGCGCCCTCAAGCCGCGATCCCATCTACCTGGGCACCCTTCTCCGACTCTTCGCCGAGAACGTACCCAAGTTCATGAGCTTGATCATGGACGTCCCCTCCAAGAAGGACAAGATGGACTCGACCTTTGGTGTCAAGCTCGAGCCCCTTGGCTTTGATCGCTTTAAGACGTGCGAACTTATGGCCGAGCTTCTGCACTGCAGTAATATGGGCTTGTTGAACGAACCAGGTTCCGAGGAGCTCACAGCTCAGCGTGACATTGAACGACAGCGTCTTCGCAACGAGGGCAAGTTGGGTCCTGTTAAGGAGGAGGATCACTCTGCCGACGACCTAACCATGCGAACTCCTGCACCTGAGGAGAAGCGACGTCTCGAGGTCACTAACGCTGACGACGACGGTTTCGAAGAGGTTGAGCCAAGCAAGGAGATGAGCGAGGATACTTCCCATGAGTTTGTCAAGGCTGAGGATGATATTCCTGTTGTTTCTACAACTCCCATCTCCGGCAAGGATGAGGATGACTTTGTCGATGAGCCACTCAGCCCACCTCAGCAGCTCGCCAAGGTAGAGGAGACACGATTTGACGAGCCAGACTTGATGGTCGCGCCTTTGTCGCCCACAAAAGTCAAGACGGAGGCTGCAGAGCCAGCCAAGCCCGACACCGACAAGCCTCTACCTGAGGTGCCAAGCGAGGAGAAGGCTGATGAGAAGCCCGAGGCTTCGAAGGAAGATGCTCCCAAGGAGGACACCCCTAAGGAGGACGCCAAGGATGACACCTCTGATTCGTCAGTCGTTTTGACTCCTGCTCCTTCTGAGCCTGAGACCAAGACTGAGTCTGATGCCCCCAAGGGTGATGAAGCTCAGCCTCGCGGTCTCTCCCCTAAGCCTGAGGATACACCCGCTCCTCTCTTCTCTGCTCCTCCTGCGCCTGAGTCTGGAGCTGATCGCCCACCCCAGGTTCCTGAGAAGGATGAACCCAAAACTGAGGAGGCTTCAACTGAGACCAAGACAGAGGAGGCCAAGCCAGAAGAGCAGACCCCTGCTCAGACCGAGGAACCTGTCGTCGGAGACTTCCTCAAGCACCAGTTCGTGGAGTACCGAGTTGTTCCCACAATTCTTGTAAGTCAATTGTTCCTTCGTGAGACGTCTCTAACTTGACAGAACTTTTTCTTCACTTATCCATGGAACAACTTCTTGCACAACGTAGTATACGATATCGTTCAGCAAGTATTCAACGGCCCAATGGACCGCAGCTACAACCCCACCCTCGCTGTCTCCCTGTTCGAAGCTGCCGACGTCACAAGCGCCATCATCAACGGCCAGAAGATCAGCGATGAGTCTCAGGCCAAGACCAAGACCCGCATGGGTTACATGGGTCACCTCACTCTTATCGCCGAGGAGGTTGTCAAGTTCACTGAACGTCATCCTCCGGAGCTCCTCTCGGAGACTGTCCTTGACCGGGTTATGAGCCAGGAATGGATCAGCTACGTTGAGGGATCCCTCGCTGAGACACGGGAGAGAGACAATGCCATTTTAGGTGGCGTGCGCCCGGAGGTGGCTATGGGTAACCGAGCTATGGGTGGCGGCAGTGGATTGGGAGGTGTCGGTCTATCCAGCCTGGGCGGAGGATCTGGAGGTGGAGGGTCTAACGCACTTGCCGAGGCTGGCTTGAACGGAGGAATAGAGCTCAACCAGGACAGCGGAAACGGCATCGGACCTTTCACCATCAGCGCCGGAACATTAATGTCTGGCTTCGGCAGCAGCAGTGACGAAGAGGACGAAGATGGAGACGGAGATGAGGAAGACGTCAATTCTGAGGTGAGTGGTGCTTCCGCTGAAGATGGGGAGGAACGAGGCATTCCCGGATTCCCTGGCATAACGGAAACTTTGGAGGATGTGATTATGCGGTCTCCAGAGCCTTTCCGGGCAGACTCGCCGGACTTTGAGGATGTTGATGTTACGAGGGGATCTCCTATGGATTTGGATGGGGTGAGGGGTGGCGATGAAGAGAGGCAAAGTGCGGAGCAGGTTGAGGATATCTCGACAGAGGGTCAGGGTGTCTCAACATCAGCAGGTCAGGGCATCTCAAAGCCAGAGGATCACCAGGACTCAAAACCAGAAGGTCATCCTTAGGCGGGAGCGGCTTACTGGGGAAGTCTTGATCGTCCCAGGACAAGACGCGAGACGCGAAACTGGCAGACTCCGCAACTTGAAGATCTTGAGACTCTCGAGGACATTGATGTTGAGGAGATCACGAGGTTGGTGCTGGCGAGGTACTGAAAAAGACATATATACCAGGCGTTGTGGGATAGATATGGGTGGATGGAAGGGTAAAAGGGAAATTTATCATGTATAGGGTCTATCTGTATAGAATTGTGTTTGTCTACGAAGGAACGGGGATATGTTTTCGATGCCACGGACGCCTCATCTCACATCACATTTCTTAGTGTCTGTTATCTTCACACACGGGCGTCGTACTGACGAGATCTCTTTCTAGTTCCGAGCTTACACGGACCCGTTGAACTCTGGTTCAATGGACCCCCCTTCGATTCCCCCACCACCTCCACCCCCACCACCGCTGAACATTCCCCCCTCCCGCGCACGACTCCAACTAGCAGCCCGTCTAGCGATGCATCAAAAGAAAGAACAAGAATCTACATCCGACGACGAGGAGAATCCCACAGATCCATTCGCTGATACGGAAGAGGACTTTGATGATGAGCCGCAGGATAGGGGGGCTTGGTGGAGGGATGTCAAGGGTGGTGAATCTGATGATGAGGAGGAGTTTGGGGATTTTGAGATGCCTGAAACCAGTAAAGATACAGGTGGTAAGGAGGATGAGAAGGGTGGTGAGGGAGATGGGGTGGTTAGACCTCAACCGAGGAGTTTGTGGCCTTTTGGATTGAGTAAAGCTGAGACGGACAAAGCTGAAGCTGTCGAGGTTAAGGAGGCCAAGAGGAGAACTAGTATTGAGGATCCTGATGATGATGAGGTTGTTGTTTGAGTTAGAAGCGATTTTTGATAGATGGGTAATGAGGTGTACGATATGGGGTATGTAAGACGAGTTTGTTCTTGTGTGTGTAAATGGCATGTAGGGTTGTGATGTAGCTACGTAGAGTCATGAGTGTATTAACGACGAGTAACATGTTGGCTTATGGGATGTGTCTTCAATGGACATGGTAAAGAGGTATCATGAGTTTGCTATACGTGTTTGCCATGTCTACTGAAGTTCTTAGAGGATTCTCTTCCTGACTCGTAAGTGAGCACTACTGCGCCGTAGTGAGAAAAAGCGCCTAGGTAATCTCGCTTATAGCCTTATTTCGCTTGTAGCCGAGGGGACGTCCCGTTGTGCCGGATGTGAATGTGACCATTGCTGAAGCTTGGTAATATTCGAGTATCTTATTGTCCTTTGCGTGTCTTATCCTTTGCTACCTAGTCTTTGTGATGGCCATGAGTCTAGATTTGTTAAGATGCAATGGTTTGTTCTAGTGAGTCTGAGTGTTGAGCTCTTAAGCAAGGAGTTTGACGCAGGGGTTTATTTTAGTAGAAGCTTAACTGAAGTGTAATCTCGGATAAGTGCTGTGCCTGAGCTGTGTTTTTCTCCGGTGCCAAGGACACAGCCGCTATGGGGCATTCTGCTATATGATGTGTGGTATAGGTTAATGTGAGGCGTACTGATGCTACTGAATGCGGTATGTCAAGTTGTGATGGATAAAGCGATGGTGTTGAGAGAGGACTCATTGTATTGATGGTGGTTTGGCTTAGTATCGGTGGCAATGTCTGGCTAATTCAATTGAGACCTGAGTTCACTAGATGTCTGACTTGTCTAGTAAAAAGAAAACACTGCATTGGAAGATGTCGCTGCGTTGGCATCGCTTAGAGACAGACTGGCGAACACTGAGTAAGACGCGCTTAACTCACAATGGACAGTTAAATGCAAGGGATTCCCACCGCCACGGGGCAGCGGAAACAATTGTACCGGTAAAGGGGTCAACCCTGCACTGTCGTTGTCTTTGACGCGCTGGGATTCATTCGTCAACTGGGGTATTCGGCTGTGGCTGTACGAACAAGCCTCGAAGCTATATTTATTTGTTTCAGGTTTACCTTGTCGGTTAAAAAGTCAAAAGTGATAAGCCACAGAGATTATCTGATGAATTGTTCTTTGGCAGTCTAGTCAGAATACCGAGATCATGATCCGAAGATAATAGTAGATCACGATTCAGAAGCCAAGATGAAACAAAACAGGAAAAACCACAAGACACGCACACTTTCTCCCCAGCGCGTCATTGTTGATTGATGGAGGCAGTCTATTCGCTGTGTTCAACAGTCACCGGTACCTCGAACCGTGGGACAACTAAGCGCTTTCTGGGGTACCTTGTACGAGTGACAACTGTCATTGGGTGTGGAGGGGTTGACGGGCTGTGTGCCAGGATTCAAGATTTAAAGATGGAGAGGATAAGAGAAGAAGGATTGATGCAGGGAGATGTCATTAATGATGGAGTTGTTAAAAAGGATTCATGGTCGTTGAAAGGGACTTTGGTTGAGTCTGATGCATTGATGAATTATTGTTCTTTATCTCAGTTAATTATACAGCATGCAATAGCACCATAACCGCTGTAATTTAGAGCATCAACCGCCAAAATGCCTGACCAAGACCACCTCATCCAAGCAATCGCATCAACCCTCTCCATATCCCTCCAAGATATTCTACTATTCGACTCCTTCTCCGACCTAGGCGGCGACGAAATATCAGCTGAACAAGTATGCATCGCTTGTAAAGAACAAGGTCTTGATGTTAGTGGAAAGGATATTCTGGATTGTCCAACACTAGCAGAACTACAAACGAAGGTTACACCGCGACTAAGTGTTTCTTCTCAAGATACACTTTCTTCGCCAGAAAGGAATAGCTTCTCTTCCCAAGAGAGCAATGGTCTTTCTTCAAGAGGATTTAGCTTTTCTTCTGGTACTTCTGACAATGAGCTGGTAGCTGGAGCTTACACGCAGGGAGACAGACAAAGCGGTAGGGCTGCAGGGGAAGCGGTGGAGTCTAATTTATCCAGCTTACAGTCATTTCCTCCCCTTGTTCTCGTCCCCATGGCCGGTCCATTCGACGGTCAAACTGTAGCTCTTATTAAGATCGGCCATTCGCCAGACACAAACATCTTATCTACCGAGACTACCCAAGCTGAGATTTCACTCCTGCGCATGGAATGTTCTGCTCAAATTATTATTCCTGTTCGTCACGATCTTAACGACAAGAGGGCCCTGCAAACATGGGTGCAGAAAATGGATTCGGAAACTTACAAGGAGGTCATGAAACTTCAGATACCCGCCAGACGAGAGAGGGTTGTGAGACGGAGGAGTCGATTGGATGTTAAGATGGATGAGTTGGAGGGTTTTGAACTCTCGCCTATGCAGAACCTCTTGTTCCAAGGACTCGGTGATGGGAAGGGTGCTTGGACGAAGAGTGTGGTTCTTAACGTTCACGGTGCGGAACCGCTGGATATCGATGCCGCGATTGAAGCAATTGTGTCAAGACACGACATGCTCCGCGTGCGTTTTCGCCAAAAGGACACTCACTGGGAACAATGCATATATCCCACTTCAGCAAATTCTTATCATCTTACACATCACGTTGATGTATCCGACGATGAAATCCCTTCACTCATACACGACTTACATTCCAGCATTACCATCGAAGGGCCGACTTTTGCAGCAATGCACATCCACAACAGACTCTATCTCGCAGCGCATCATTTAGCGCTAGATGACGTGAGTTGGAAACTTGTTATTGACGATCTGGATGAGTTGTTGCAGAAGGGAACCCTACTTTCAGAAGCGAGTGTGAGTTTCAAGTACTGGACCAGAAAGCAGAGTCGACATATGGATCAGAGGTTGTTTAAGCCGACGTTGCCTTTTGAAGTTTACTCTGCGGATTTGGAGTATTGGAATCTTACGCAGGAGTTTAATACTTTTGGGAATTCGAGGAGGGCGTCGGTTGAAATCTCTCCCGAGGAAGCGATGTCTTTGGAGTCTTCCGTCCAGCAGGTTTTGAGGACTGACACCTCCGATGTCCTTCTCGCAGCACTCTTACTATCATTCACGCAAATCTTTCCAGAAAGGACTCTACCAACGTTATGGAAGAAGGAGAATGGCCGAGACTTGGACGACGATTTCAACATTGCCGAAACAGCAGGCTGGTTCGCTTCACTCTGTCCGATTGGCGTCGAGATTGATTCAGAGATGGATTTGATTCACGTCATTACTTTGATCAAAGATACGCGACGAACAATTCCCAGGTCCGGAATTCCGTTTTTTACAGCTGAGTTTGCAACGTTGGAAAGCGCAACAGAGAATTTGCCGCTGGAGGTTATCTTTAAGACAACCGAAACGCTGCAACGACAGAACGGGTTGCTGCAACCTGTTACGCCTCTGGAGAGCAATGCAAGTTCTGATATTAAAAGGATTGCCTTGTTCGAAATTGAAGCTTCGATGGAGAGGATTGATGTGGTGTATCCCAGCACATGTCGCCATCAAGAAAAGATCCAATCTTGGATAACCTGTTTCGAGAGCTACATCCACGACGCCATCACACAGTTAAAAAGCTGCGAAGCACAACTCACACTCTCCGACATCCCCCTCATCCAAACATCCTACGCATCCCTAACGCGTCTCTCCCCAGACCAACGAACAGCCATCCAAACAATCCTGCCCACAACGCCCTCCCAGCAAGAAATCCTCATCGCACAGTCTATACACCCGGAGTCTTTCTACAACCATGTTGTATACGAAATGACAGCGCTACAATTACCGGTTGATACAACACGGTTATGTGAAGCGTGGAAAACTATCGTGGCGAATACACCTGCGTTGAGGAGTGTGTTTATCGATGCTGTTAGTAGAGAGGGGTTGTTTGATCAGGCTGTTCTTAAGAAAGTTTCGCCGAGTATTCTGTTTATTGAGACGGAAAGTCCGGATGAGGCTGTTAGGACATTACCTGCATTGATTGGAGATGTTAAGCATCGGTTGGCGGTGTGTTATAATCCGACGAGAATGGTGGTTAGACTCGATGCTAGTCAAGCACTCTGCGACGTAAGCCCCCCTACTCAGTTTCTATTCTTATGCTAATTGTTATAGTTACCGAGTCTTCATCTTTTGATAGCAGAACTAACACGCGTCTTCTCCTCCCAAAATCCCACAGACACATCAACACTGCAAAACACATATCTGCACCAAATACTCTCCATCGACACGGCTTACACTCTCGAAGTGTGGAAAACAGGCTTATCATCTGCAAAACCATGTCTCTTTCCCAAATTATCGCCTCAGTCTTGTTCTACGTCCTTCGACTTTTCCATCTCACACTCTCAGCTCTCAAACTTCTGTCAAGAGAACTCGGTTGCTCCCGAGGCAGTGTTTCAGTTAGCTTGGGCTCTCGTCCTACGCGCTTTCGTAGGTAAAGAGAGTGTAGGTTTCGGCTATCAATTCAACGGCCGCGACGAAAGTCTTCTTTGCGGCATTGAATCTCTTGTGGGAAGTTTCGCGACACTACTCCCCTGTTTCGCCGATCTTCCTCCCGCACAACCATTGAGAGAATGTCTATCTCTTATCAGCGAAGCATTCACCAACGCAAGCAAACACGATAACATTACCCTCTCCGAAGTCAGCCATGCGTTAGGTCTGCGAGAAAAGAAGCTTTTCAACACCTGTCTTTACTACCAACCTCCTTCTGAGTTGGATGTCGGGGATGAACTTACCCCTAGCTTGGTTACTTCTGGACGGAAGACGGATTGTGATGTTAGTCTTACTCTCTTGTTTGTGGATGAGATGCTCAGGGGAGATTTGACGGCTTATCTTGACAAGAGTCAAGCTGGTAGTGTGATGTCTTGCTTCCAAGCAGCACTATCCCACATCCTAAGCACACCCGACAAACTCATCTCAGAAACAGATCTTCTCACAGAAGAAGCTTACTCAACCCTCATCCAAAACTGGAGCACATCCCAACCCCAAATCTCAGCCTGTCTGCACGAAGTCATTCTCCAACACAGCTTTACCCGTCCAAACGCAGCGGCTGTATGTTCCTGGGACGGCGACATAACATACCTCCAACTCACAACCCTCGTCCAACGCCTCAAACAATATCTCGTTAACATAGGTGCTGGACCTGGCATGGTTGTTCCTGTCGTATTGGAAAAGAACCACTGGGCGCCTGTTATTATACTTGCTGTTCTTTCAGCCGGTGCCGCGTTTGTACCGTTGGATGCTCAGGATCCTGCGAGTGTTAAGAGTACGATTGATTATCTTACTCCACATGTTGTGCTTGCTACGGAGAGTGCTTATAGGGATTTGAGTACCCTTGCTATTAACCTTGTTATTATCAACGATACTTTCTTTACTATGCTTACGCCGTATGTTGCGAGAGTTGGACAGGATGCTACGCCGGATCATGCAGCGTGTATCTTTGTCACACCAAAAAAGTCAAGAAGTATCTTCTTTTCACATGCTTCTTTACTCTCTACTTTCATCGCCCAAAGCACACCCTTCAAACTGTCCTCCGAAAGCCGCGTGCTGCAACTCTCAGCCTTCAACGTCGACATCTCCCTCGTCGAAATCCTAGGAACTCTTACCCACGGCGGTTGTGTCTGCATTCCTCATCCCCACGACAGAGCCAACGACATCGGCGGTGCAATTGCAAGAATGGACGTAACATGGTCATACATGACCAGCGTTCTCGCCCGCAAGATAAACCCCGATACAGTACCCAGTCTCAAGACATTATGTTTTCGAACGAGGAGGTTGGATGAGGATACGTATGGTCCTTGGGTCGAAGATCATGATGTTCTCGTTGCGTATGGTGCACCTGATATTTGTCCCCTTGGTATTTCTGTGACAGAAGTTACCAAGCATGGAGATTTGAGTATCATTCCACAGCCGATAACGGGAAGATTCTGGATTTTAAATCCTGATAATCCTAGAAAACTCATGCCCAGCGGCACAATCGGCGAGCTCGCTATTGATGCACCACTTATCACACCCCATCGTTTCGCTCTCGACAAACCATTAGTCGCGCCCGATCCAACATCCCCCAGCAAACCACGATACTTAAAAACAGGCCATCGCGTCCGCTACTTATCGTCCGGAAACGTCCAGTTCCTCTCCAGTGTACGAGACGAAGTCAAAGTCTGCGGCTCAAACGTCGACGTCGCACAAGTCGAACAAGTACTCCGCCGATGTCTTGGCTTCGACTGCGTCGTCGATAGCGTCACGACACAAGATTCAGGACCTTTACTCGCTGCATTCTTGGAAATGGGCTGTGAATCTCTTCACAATTTAAGCGCTGAGACGAAAGAAAAGACGTACATCGCTAAGAAGATGTTTGAAACGGCCCTTGAGAATACGAATCCTAGAGATCGTCTTCCTCAATATGCTATACCCTCTCTTTTTATTCCTATCAAGTCCTTTCCCATGTCAACATCTCTCAAAGTTAACAGGAGAAAACTGCAACGTATGATCTCTGAGTTTTCTACGCATGACATTCTTCACATGTCGCATGCTTCAAATCCTAGGGTTATGCTCGCCCAGAAACCTCTTCCTCTTACTGGTCCTGAAGAAGCGATGAGGGAATACTGGGCTGGCGTCCTCAACATCTCCATCAGCGCAATCAAGGGGTCTAGCACATTCTTTTCCCTGGGAGGAAACAAACATCTCGCTGCCAAACTCGTTGTGTCTTGTCGAAAAGACGGTGTTTCTTTGTCATTGACAGACCTTCTCTCCGAAGCAAGTCTTACAGAGTTGTGCCGCTCCCACAAACCGACAAAGATCAAAACCCGTCCCGCCAAAAACCTCGACATGTCTTTCGTCAAGAACGTCATATCACCAGCTCTCCACTGTTCTTCCCCAGACGTCCTCGACTTCGCAGAAGCATCGCACCAACAGATTCACGCCCTCGAACTGAGCATGTACAAAACCCGCGCAGACATGCTCAACATAGCCCTCCGCTTCAACGGCCCCGTCGACCCAACCCGCTTAGAAACCGCATGCAAGAATTTGGCTAGAATGCACGCTATTCTTAATATTGCTTTCGTGGCGAGGGGGCATAGGGTGTATCAAGTTCACTGCGCTTCTACGTCGCCTCCATTTCTGAACGTATCTTGTCCTGCTGGTGCACTTGATGATGCTACGCAGAATGTTGTACGGGAGAATCAGAACTTGGCATTTGACATGGGTGTTTGTGTTACGAAATTCACGTTTTTGAACGGTGATACACAGGGATCGTTGGTTATTCGTCTCAGCAAGACTCAAATCGATGAAGCATCCGCTCATTTACTAATTCACGATCTTGCATCACTCTACGACGGCGATGTCCATGAGCCCGGGTCTTCTTACTTGGATTACACCCGTGCCTCGAAGAGTTCTTATCAAGAAGGTCTGGAGTATTGGAACGTCCAACTCGACAATGCAAAAATGACCAAAATCCTCTCTTCAACACGACCTACACCTCCAGCCTCAGTATCCGAAATACGAACACTCAAACAGACTGTGTCATTGGGTCATTTAGCAGCGTACGGAATGACACCAGATATTGCTTTAAAAGCAGCTTGGGCTATCGTTCTTTCTACAATCTCAAGTACACACGATGTTTTGTTTGGGGAAGTAATCCAACATACCTCACCAATCGGTCCCAGCACAAACACACTCCCTGTACGGGTTCAATTTCCTTCAAAGCATAGTACACCACTTGATTTAATGAACTGCATACACTTGCAACGTCAGAGTCACGATGCCTATTCCAATATAGGTATTCAAGACCTCGTTACCAAATGCACACCCTGGCGCTCCTGCACTACGTTTAGTACAACTGTTCAACACTACGAGCCCAATTCTCTCGACGGCACATCAACCATGAACGTCCAGGGCGCAACGTTTACATACCGACTAATCGAATCATGGACGAAGGACTTTCCAGATCTCTTCATCCGCTCAACACCAACCTCCACCGACAAAATAACCCTCGAGATCAAATTCTCAGAAGCAAGGGTTGAGCATTCTTTCGTACAAGATTGTCTAAGTCTTCTCGTCGCAGCTTGGGAAACAGTTACACACCCCGACACAATCCATCAACCCATGATTCAATCTTCCGACGAAATATCACGCTCAGATCGCATCATTCCGTTTCCTTCAAAGGACGTCTTTGCGAGCGCTGTTGAAATGGATGCTACACAGCGCAAGGAAGTACAGGAGTCTATTCTTGGTATTTGGAACAAGATTATAATGCCGAGTTCTTCAATTCCTGCGGAAAAGTTACCGAGTATGCCGTTTTACGCACTTACGCAGACTCTTCTTCCTGCACATGCTCTTACGGCTGAGATGAACAGTATCTTCTCTACAAATTTGAGTGTTGAAGATATTCTTTCTCATCCAAGCATGAATGCGCAATTGGACTTGATCTCAAACACCATCCCTCTCAAACCTATCCTTGAATTCCTACCGCCGCCAAAACAGTCTACTCTACGCGCCAGTTTGAGGAGTTTCAAGAACAGGAATAGCATGTTGAGTCTGAAGAATACATGGTCGCGAAGCAAACAGTCGGAAACAATCCCAGAGGATATGCCCTCTCCTATACCAACGCTTGTTATCCCAGAGATTGGATCTTCTGATACGCCTGAGAGTGTCAATCATCATTTGGTGGAATTAGATGCTGGACCTGTTGATAGACGGGGTAGTGGATCTGAACTTGACCGACAAAGCAGTGCACTTGATCGAAGAAGTAGTGGAGGTTCATCAAGAAGGACTCCCGACTCAATTGCTTTCAGTCCTACAGTGGACAAGAGACGAGTTTCTACATGGGGAAGTATGTTTGAACGAAGAGGTTCATCACCACTCAGCCGCAAATGATCACACACTCACTTTATTCTCCGATATATATTTGTTACCCTTATGGATTATGATATCATGTCTTATTTCTTAGCTATAGTATAATGAAGAAAAGATACCCATCAATCTCATTGTAATTCAACAAATGCAATATGCCAAGTAACAAGCAAAACCCCAAACTCACAACCGCTCTAAATCGCAACCGTTGACTTCAACAATATTTATACAATATTTCAGACATCTTCTATGTCAATGCAATCGGGGTATATATAAAAAGTCTTCCATTTCCAGATTCAAGTCCCAATACAAACGCACGCTCAAAACATTTTACCCAGCCAGTAACTGCGCCAGCCAAATCATCATATCATAAGCTCAAAGGTGAAAAGCAACACGGTGAGGACTAATGAAACTCGCCAACACGGGGACCGAAATAATCACTTCCCTCCAAAGGCTGAAGAGGACAAGCATCATCTTCACATCCCACATAACCAACCGTGTTACCCCACCACTTGAACTCTGTTCCCTCCAATTGAAGAGAGAAGAAGATGATGATTCCTGCTATGGCGATGCCACAGGACCAAGCTGCTGAGAGCACAAAGTTGTACTGTGATTGTTAGTATGCGAATCGAAGAGAGCAGACAGATGAATGCATGGATGGAGGGGATTGGTGGAAGAATGTGGGTGATAGAAAGGGGAATCGGGTGGTATGGGGAGAAGGGAGTGATTGAGGATTGGGGGGCATTGGGGGAGCTTACCTTAGACCACAAGCCAAGGTACCTCGACTTGAGATAAATCCAAGAAAAGTACGCAATAGGCACACTAGGCCAAACATACGACATATTATACGGCGCCCAAACAATACCACCATACATAATCGCAACAGGATGAACCTGTCTCGTCCAAGTCCAGTGAGGAAACTTCTTGTTAATACCCCAAATCGCAAGCACAACAACCACACCAAGCGGGAAACCAATCAGCACCTCAGTGTAGAGTCCGTTCTTGCCAAAGATCTTGCTGGGTCCAACAGTACCCCAGAGGACTGACGCAGTGAAGAAGGTGTTTACGCTGGGACAGGACATCTTCCAGCGTGCATCTTCGGTGCATACGCCGGGGATTTGAGTCATTTGGAAGTTGAGGACGCCGACGCAGACGAAGGTACTGATGAATGTGGCGATGATTTGAGCGAAGAAGGTATGTCGAGGGGGAATCTTGACGTAGTGAGCGAGTTTGAGATCGTTGGAGAACATCACTGCGTGAGCGCAAGTGACGTAGCCGAAAGACTTGAAGTAGTTCATAGCCAATGCATTACCTTCAACGAAGGATCCTCCGATGAATTCAGCAAGAACAGTGAGAGTTACTTCGATACCAGTCATGGCCTTGATGATTCCAACAGGAATGACAAACACGAGACAAAGAGCAAGACCGTAGAAGATGACGCCGGGGGAAGTGTGAGTATCCCAGCCAGCGATACCAGAAACGCCGAATGCAATAGCAAAGGCGAGACAGACCATGTACCACCATTCAGGAACTTCACGGTATGCCTTCATGAGACGGGTGTGCACGTCAAGATCGTGAACTTCCTCTGCTCGCTTGGACTTCTTTCGCATGCTGTTGAACAGACCCTTGAAGCCAGTGACAATCTCGCGACGATGGAAAAGAAGAGCGTAAGTGAGAGTCGAAGTGTAAATACCAAAGAAGAAGATGTAAATGACAACATTGCCAGCGCCAAGGAAGGGAGGAGAGTAGTCCTCATACTTGGCAGCATCGAAAAGACCACGCTCATCAACAGCTCGCGTAACATTGTAAAGTTCGCCCCAGCGGTCGTAAACACGGTTGCTGTTAATAGGCAGATATCCAGTGTTGTAAATGTTCGAGTACCAGAGTCCAAGAACAACCCACATGGAGATGAAAGCGCCGACGAATCGGTTAAATGTGCTGAAGAATGGAACCATGAGAGGATCGGCAGAGTCCCACAGAAGAACGTTCCAATCCCAGGTAGGAAAGGGATTGATGCCAAGACCGTTATTAAAACCAGTAATGGTGTTGAGATCACGGTTGTAAGGGTCAATCCAGGACATCCAGCTAAAGTTGGAAAGAGAAGTCCAGATGTAGTTGGGGAACCAGAACCAGACAAACATGGCGCCGAACATGATGTAGAAGAACTTGATGCGGGAGACGCGCCAGATCTTGGCAAAGGGTCCTTGGACAGGGGAGTTGTTGTCTGTGTGGAAAGCAGAGTTGAGCGCAATTGTGACGAGAGATGCAGGCCAGACGCAGTAGGAGGGATAAACGAGGAAGCGACGGCAGACACCGGCCATTCCGTATCCGATAAAGTTGGTGCTCAGCGCGATCAGAATCTGGTAGGCGAAGTGGGAGGCATATGGCTGGTTAAAGTACTGAGGGAGGTACTGAACCCAGATGATCAAGTTGGTGTACGGAGTGTTGTACGCAACGTTGGCCATGATGGTGATAAGCATATGCTCCTTCTTGGAGAAGGGACCTGGGTTGAGAGAATGGCGCACTCCGAACAGAGTAATGCCATAGTCGGGCAACCATCTTTCGCAACCTTTGCCAATTGGATATGAAAGCAACTGGGCAACATTGGCCATAATTCTAATAGCAGGCTGACGGATATCGAAGAGCTGGTTTGTAAAAGCTAGCAGCATAGAAAATATCAATCCAATAGCCCAACTTCGAATAGTCGAGCTAGGAATCGACGTGTCATCCTTGTTCTCGACAACAGCACGAACTTCGGCATAGGGGCTGTTGTTTGTAATCAGGGCGGCCTCCAACTTCATCTCCTGGACCAGATTCTCGTGTTTCTCGGGGTTTGTAAATAATTCATCGTTCTCGAGGAAGGCTTTGATCTTTTGGATAACCGTGAGCGGGAAATTGGGATCCTTTTCGTGGATGCGATAAACGCGAGCCATTATGTGTCGCACATCTTCGAGGGTGTATTTGGAAGCAAGTTCGCGAGCTTCGAGTAGGTCATCTTCGGTGACGTGAAGGTCTTGCTCGGTGGTGTGGTAATCGCGCATGTCATCCTGATCGTAGGAGAAGGACTACCTATGTGTCAGTAATTGATCCAGAGTATCCAAAGTAGCGCAACGCAGTGCAACTCACCTCGTCATACTCGGAAGCCGAATCGCCAGCGATGGGAAGTTGACTCGGGGGCAGCGGATCAAGAGGAATCTCTTGAGCCCCAGTTTCAGAAACCCTCTTCTCGTTGTCGGCCATGGCCAGGGGCCTCTTTAGGCGATAGAACGTGCTATTCCTCCAGTTTCAGTGTCCGTCAAATTCCTCGACTTGGAGTCGCTCTTTCTGTGATTGCGCGCTGGGATAATTAATGAGGCGCTAGCGATGATCAAGCTACAGATGTTGATGCAGTAATTTGGATCGTGTCAATCGGAATCGAAGTTGTCGTGGTGGTGGTTGACAGGAAACAAGAGCGCGAGGAGAAAAGCAAGGTAGTAGAGAAACAGACGAGACGGAGGAAGCCGGTCGATTGAGTCTGTGTCGAGTTACCACCGGGTGTGCGTGTGAGTGGTAAAAAAGAAAAGCAGGTATTGATTGAGTGGTCGGGACAAATCGAGTCGAGTCTAGACAGAAATCGGGTTGTACAGAGTACACTGTATTGAGAAACGCGTGGCGCAGTCGTCGGAGAAGTGAATTCCTCTTGTCTCGAGTATGTGTCGCGATAAATGCCCAGCGAAGTTGACGAAGATCTGGGGAGGAGAGGAGAAAAAGAGGATCGGAGTCCGGCAAGTTGGAGTCGAGGCAAGGCAAGGCAAGGCAAGGAAGGAAAGGAAAGGATGAGACGAGAGAAATGACGGGTAAGAATGGATGCGCTGCACTTTCAACTGAATCTGTACTGTAGGTAACTAACTCTCACAGTGAGTGGCGGGCCCTTTTGGTACAACACAGGATTTTCTGTGGATACCTGTGGCCGATCTAATTGGTCAGAGAAGACCTGGGGGGCTTTGGGGGGGAAAGGCTCGGGCTCGGAACTAGGGAGCCGTAGTCCAAAAGCAAGCAACCCAACGGCAAAGACGGCAGATTTGGTGCCGCGGGAGAAGTGTAGAGTCTATACGGGAAATAGTAAGAGCCCGTACTACGCGTCAATTAGGAACAGACATCTACAGTGAAAACTATAGAGGTCAAACACTGTAGATTAGCTGTCAACCACTGTGAATTAAGCTTGGATATCATCAGTCGTCAATATCTGCTCAATTCCTGGTTCTATAAACTTGGCAGCAGCTGCGAATGAGGCGAAAGGAATCAGTCACTGGTACAGTGCTACAACCCCTTGGCTCGTGGGAGTTAGGTGGTCCCCTTCTCCATGTCTTGGCGCCATGGAGTAGACTACTGGGTGATGGAATGGTAGACCTATGAGGAGTAGGTAGCTGAAATAAAGTAGTCTAGATGCATGGAACCATTGGTATGGAGTGTCTAATTCATTCTGTCTCTCATAGTCTCTTGAGTTACTTGTTCTTCTACCCTGATGATGAGAACTGTAACAACCACCACAGCGGATATCCCCCAGCTTCAGACTCCCCGAATCAATCTCCCATAAACTGCTCAAGTCAGACAACATATAATTTGCCTCACCTTATTTACCTTCATATCTATCAAATATAAATATCACGGATATCACCCTTGACCTCTGTCTGTTTCGACAGTAACTCCCCGTGGTTTATGCGGTACGTACCGTCCTCGGAAGTAACGGCACGGCTACCGGCCTATTCACGTCTCGGCGCTCTCAAAACCTACAGTGAGCTGCACCCTGACAGTGTACATACAAAATGTCCAAGGCCGATTACCCGAACTTCTTGCTTCCACTTTTGTAACATTGACGAAACATGTGCTGTGCCTCTTATTGGCTACCCCGGACTTTGTTGATCAACATGCAACGATACGGCTGTCGGCACAACTGAGAGTAAAAGAATTGAGTTCACATTGGGCTTCATTATTTCGTGTTTGTTGTCATGTTGTTGCTGCTCGTATCTAGGGTCGTATTGAACAGGAGATGCCCTGTCAGCTTGTGCTACTACGGCCTTGTCACGGCAGTCTGCCATGAAATGGCAGCTTGGCAATTATGAGCCGAGACCTTGCTGTAGATCTAGCTGGGCGTTAGTTTGTTCGGCACTGTTTTGTTACTCGTTGGTTCGCTGGGATCTTGACAGATTACGGCGCCGTTACGGCACCGAGCCCTGGTCTTGAGTGAGATGGTATAGGGTGGCTGGGTTAGTATATGTCAAGAAGTCCAATTCAACATCACAACAGGAGTTGGATGCTATAAGAATTGGGGTTTACGTTAGAGTTAAATAATTAACATACAAGCACGTGGTATTAAGGTCCTGTTTATGACGTTGAAAGCGTTTAATAATTAACCTTAACCATTGTATCATAGAAGCGTGGTGGCTGCTGCGATTCGCCATCCTTGAAGCGCTTGAACTGAATGAAGACCATCAATATTGTTACACCGAAGTCGAACAGAACAGCATCGCCAGGTACAAACGTCAAAATATTATTCTATAATTTATAATCCATAATCCAAACAAGTCCATTATGCAGTAAGAGATCCAGCCGCTAACGCCTCCCGCAAAAGACAGTTACCATCAGCACCACCACTTACAAAGCCTTCAAAATGGCATCAACATCAACAGGAAGCTCATCATAAGTCTCATCCCAAACCTTCCCAGCAAAAGCCTGACCCTCCTTGGTATGCAAAAACTTGGTAAAACTATCCGTCATGTTAGCATCAATCCCAACAAACAATGCCAATCAATACTCACTGAAAAACCCTCCAATCCATAACATAACACCCATGGCTCTCCTCCCCCAGAACCAAACCAGCCTGAATAAGCGTATCCGCACCTTGTTCCAAACTCCTCGCAACAAACCACTTCATCACAGCAGCAAAATACTGAAATGCAATATTCCCCTGCTGTTGAAGACCAGTGTTCCTGACTAAACCTGGATCAACGAGATTGACGATTACATCTTTGGGACTAAGACGCTCGTAGAGCTTGTAAATCCAGAAATGAGCCAGGGCTTTATGTTTGGCGTATGAAGGCATAGGATTCAACCCCTCTGAGAAATGTTCCTTCTTATCGTAAAATGCCAGAACTTCGTCATCGTTGGCGTTGGGGAATTCGGCCATGAGGGACGTTCCTGAATTAACAATGGTCAAACGACCAGCTTGACCCCTCGGCGCCTTTTCTTTAAGCGTAGGCAACAAAAGCGTAGCTAGCAGAATCGTAGACAGATAATTGATCTGAAAAGAACTCTCATGACCCTCAGGTCCAAGTTCAAATCTCGTAAACTGTGCTCCAGCGTTCAAGAGCGCAAGATCAATCCTATCCAGACTCTTACACTTCTCCGCGAAAGACTGTACGCTTTTGTAAGAAAGCATGTCGACTTCCCAGACGAGAATTTCAGATTTGGGATATTGAGACCGCAGGGAAGAAGCGGCGGATTCACCCTTTGAGAGTGATCGTACTGCAATGATGAGACGCTTGAGGTTGAGAGAAAGGAGTTTTTGGGCGGTTGTGTAGCCGATGCCTGTGTTTGCGCCGGTGATTATTATGGTGCTTGAGGAGAGGTCAAGTGATGGGAGAGCGATGGGCTTTGTGAATTGGGATGATAGGAAGTGGTAGTCGTCTGCGACGAGGTCAAGAGATTTGGGAGCCATGATGGTCTTGGAGATGTTGAAGTGTAATGTTAAGTAGGTATTGTATATTGGTTGTAAGAAGCGATGATTGCATTGGTGTGTTGTTCTAGATATCTTGACGACGAGGAGATGAACTCTTTATATCTTCCACAATAATATAAATCACCGGAATTAAGCTATCTACGACCCCAAATAGGAAAACAATTGAATGAGGCTATCAATCTCAACACCGTCATGGATCAAGTATAAGCGTATTTTCGGATAACCCTTCAAACCCGAGCCAACCAGGATACTTTAACCCAACCAAAGAACGCTTGCCCCCAAGTGGAAACCAATCTCAATGAAAGAATAAAGCACCAAACATATCATGCTGCACGGCAGACACAATTATTCTGTCAGCATGGAGGAGATCGGCATTAGTGCTTATCCCCATGATACCCTTGACTCTAACCCAAATAGGAAAACAATCATGTCTTGGCTGACTGTCACTGATAATGAGGGATTGTTTTCCGTAAAGGGTAAATAATCTCATCTTTCACTCTTCATCTCTCGTGAAGAATACGATATTTTGCGAAAAATAGATGGGAATACAAAGTCCGACGCTATGTTAGAGCCCTTCTTTGCGCAACCTGCGCTCGTTGACCCGAAGTCGAAGCCGCGAGCTCGCAGGGCACCTCGTCAAGGTCGTAAGTTTTAAATCACTGACTATGATGGAAGATTACTAACTGGATTAGCTAAAAAGTTCGAGTTTGTATCTTCAGGTCCAGTAGGAAAACCTGCGCCCGAGACTCGCAAGTTCATCCGTAGCCATGTAATGCGCGGCAAGAACACAAAGAAATCTCCACCCAGACCACCACCAAGTGAGAGTATCTCTCCCGATTCCAGTCAAGACGATGTGGAAGAAATCCATCGTCCAGTACCACTAGCCGTCACCAGCATAAAAGATGACTCCCTATGGACCGTCGGCCATACACACTCCAGAGATAGAGCATGGGTTCAATCACCCTCTCTTCTGATTCATCTCATGAAACCTCCTCCTGACTTGGATCTCTTCACATTCGCTACGCCACTGGATAAGAACTCACGGCATCTTATCTACAAATGTACTTCTCTCCCCTCCCTTCTAATAACATCTGCTAATATTTATAGTCCTAACAACCATAAAAGAAACACTCTACCCAGCAGAATGGTGTTTTGACTCCGACCGTCAAAAGACATGCTGGTTCCACTGGCTCCTCGAAGATCCCGCCTACTTGCACTGTATCTGTTTCATGGTCAGCGCATTTCAAGACTTGGTGAAAAGAGTGGATTGGAGTGTTGAGACGAGAAAGAGGCTTCGACACACGATTATGCTGCTACAAGATAAATTGCAAGATCCGAAGAAGCAGTTGGAGGATACTACCACAGCGACGATTATCTCGTTGGCTATGATGGCGGATGCTATGGAGGATGTGCAAGCTTTCGAAGCTCATTCGAATGGGTTGAGAAGAATCGTTAGGATGAGAGGTGGATTACAGGCATATACGCATAATCGTCAATTACAGATAAAGCTATGTCGGTAAGTCTCCCCTCCTCCAATTCCATGAACAGCAACTAACTTGACAGTGTCGATCTTGGCTGGTCTATAAGAAACGGGTGCAAACCAGAAATCTACTCCGGAAAACCAGCATGGGAACCCCTCCTTGAAGCATTCGGGACCGTAGCATGCTCCTTCGACATCCAACCTCCAACACTAAACTTTATGAACTTATACTACACGTGGGACTACCGTTTACAAAACACTTTCAAAGACCTCCGCGACTTCTCTTGCTTAGCAAACCGTCTTTCGCCAACTTCTCAGAAACTCAAGCCTGACGCTTTCCAAGAAATTATGCTTTCAATACAGTATAGGCTACTACAACTGTCCTTCTCTGATCCTTTACAAGAAGCTTTACGTGTTGGATTACTAGCTTACGAATCAACGATCTTTTTACAAATACAGGGGACGAAATTAAAGTCGGAGTCTTTCAGGGATCAGATGAAGGAGGCTATACAAGCCGTTCCGGTTCTGGGAGAGGCGACTGCGAATGTAAAGCTTTGGCTGCTCCTTGTTGGTTCGATGATGGTTTTTGAGGGGAACGAGGAGTGGCTTGTGCAAACGATTAGAAGTCTTGCAGGAAGACAGGGATGGGAGGACGTTAGGGCGCGGGTGAGGGATGTTATGTGGATTGATGTCATTCATGATCGTCCTGGGAAGGAGGCTTATGAAGCTGTGTAGTCTTAGGGGCATGGAAGATACAAACGCGCAGGCCTTGTGTGACCAGACAAACGAGAGGGAGAAAGTCGTCGTTACATATTAACAGGCACAAACGCCACCCAATTAATTTCCCATATTGAGAAGCCGCCCTGTCAGAAGTGACCATCAATCTAGAAGTGTCACGCTGTGATAGAAACGTGGGGCTTCAGCAAGGTGAACGAAAAGGTCGCAAGGATGATTGAAGTATCTTATTTATACTAATGCTATCTTGAGTCAAAGGGATGGGGCATGGAAGATAGAAACACTTTGACAGCATTCCATCAAGCTGGACGGGTGAAAGATGCGGTCACTCCGAAAGCCACGAGAGCTCTCAACTCACTGTTGGCAACAAGAATACAGAACTAGCGTCTAGACATATACTGTAATAAGCCGCTTTGTGAAACGTGAACATTCAATATGGAAGTGTCACTTGGCGATGGAAACATGTAGCTTCAATGAGACGGTTTAATAGGTCTCAAACACGATCTAGTCACATCACCCATGCAGTCATGATTCAAAGAGACGGTTCCTGGAAAGTACAAACATTCCGATATGTTCTAGTCATTCAAGCTAGACAGATGAGAGATACGGTCACTCTAAGCCATGAGCTCATGCCACAGCTCAACTCATCGCTCAGTCCACTGTTGCGTATGAACAGGCATCATGGATAGAGAACTCATTCAAACTACCCCAGACATATACTGCAGGAAGCCCTTTTGTCAAAAGTAACCATCTAATCTGGAAGTGTCAAGCTAGTGACAGATATAGAGCTTCAGCAAGGTGGTTGAATAGGTCTCAAAGACAATTTGATCACATCATCAATACTGGTGTCAAATGGATGGGTCATGGAAGATACAAACACTTCGACATTGCAATCATTCAAGCTGGGCGGGCAAAGATACAGTCACCATGAAAGCCACGGTCGCCGCGAGAGCCACTAGAGCATCTCATAGCTCAACTCATCGTTCAGACTACTGCAAACACAGAGCTCACCCAGTTGCAGCCCCAGACGACTACTGCAAGAAGCCGCTTTGGTAAACGTGACCATTCAACTTGGAAGTGCCAAACTAGCGACGGGCATGGAGCTTCAGTAGAGTTATTGCATAGGTCTCAAAGACTTGGAGCACCTCTTTCGAACGATACACCGCTTCATCAGCCGCCTTTCTGTTCCGTTCCAGCCTTGTGTAAGGCTCTGCTGGGTTTCCACCTCCAAATTCTTTGTTCTCTTGCGGATATGAGTCTTGCGCTACTATTCAGCTGGTCTAGACGTTGCGTTTGTATGTGACATATGACAAAAGTCAGGGCAAGCTACATCTAATGATATGTTGATTCCCCGTTTCCTTCTACCATTGCAACTCTGTGTCGTTTGAGGCGTCGTGAATATTCCCATAACAAAGAAACCATGGACTCTCAGCAATATTTACATACTCAACAAATGATATATCACTAAACATATCCCATAGCCATAGAGTCAATAGAATATAAATATCTGTCTCTCTGTCAGTCCAAACTCATATCTTCACACCAACCTCAACCACCAGGCTCATCACCTATAACAACAACTTGCAAAACAACAACTACAACGACAAGACAGTATGTCTAACCGCAACACCACCTCTCAGGGGCTTCACAACCCCAATATCACCATTCGCTTTGCTGAGCATGGCGCGGCTACCGCTAGCAACCCTACCGCCAGACACCAAAACAATACCCTCGATCGCGTCAACAAACTGTCTATCGATATGCTCGCTTGTCAACTGGATTACGAAGCCCTGAAGGAGGATCATGAGGAGCTTGTCGCTACAGTCCGGGCTGTCGAAAACAACCAGCGCGAGGGCCTTCTGGAATCTTTTTTCAGCGGTATTTGGCGGACTATTGTTTTCCTTTTTGTGGTCTTTGTTGTGGTTTCTGTGGGCTTTTTGTATGTGCTTTTGTTTCACTATTTGAGCATGGATGAGCATGAATTCCAGCAAGGTGTTCAAGAGGTTCGTCGCAATATTATGGGGTTGTGTGCGGAATCAGGCACCGCGGAGTAAAGAATGATGGGAGAAAGGAAAATACGATGAAAGAGATACGCTGATGGAGCGAGGGACCGGGATCTGGAGTTTTTGATTTATTTGTTTTGTCTAGGATATGGATCATGAACGGAAAACATTAGACTGACGAGAATGACATTTGATTTGAGGGCATTGACACTCTATTCTTCACTTTGCTTATGTGAGTTCACGTTATTCTTGGCTTGACGATTGTTCAGCCTAGGTCGATAAATGCACAGGGAAGTATAGTGTAAAGGCTGTCTATAGCCAAAGACTTCTCCGACCTCACTCCTAGGGTCGGGTCTTTGTTTGTCGTACATGGTGAGCCGACTAACTGTCTGTGACTTGTAAGTGGCTACTCGGAGGAGACTCGTTGACATTAGCATAATGAAGGACTCTGTTTCTCCAGCTATATAGACGTCAAGTGGTTATCTAGATGTCTATTCCTACATCATTTGTCTTTGCTTAAACAGAAGCGAAGTACCTCCCCAGCGAGAGGGAAAACCTAGATGTAGTGACGAGATGCCAGTGTCATACTTAGAGATCAGCTGCTTCCCCATGAATCGGGTGTTCTCTTCATGGGACTAGGTCAAGAAGTCTGTGATAGGAACCGTATCAGTTGTGTCTAGGTTAAAGCGAGGTGCTTAGTGACAGATGCAACATGCCAGACTGTCAGCAGCAGTGAACAGCCAGAGCTCTATGGTTGGGCAGTTGTGAGGAACATATACGATTGTGCCTGGGAATATATAGCGTCAAATAATCGGTCGTATCAACTTGTGTAGGCTCATTGTCGTCGTTGCCTCCAATTGTCACCGATATGCATGATCATCATGTTCACTCTCAAGCGTAGTATCGTTAACGCAGCTGTTAGAGTGGCACAATCATGTCCGTAGACTCCGAAGAGCAACTCAACAAGAAGAAAACGGCTATAAATTACAGCGATGGGATTAAGAAATGGTTTGAGCATGGTCGCCTCAACGTGGCCATCACATAAAAGATCTATGTCTTAGACCTGTAGACTTTGGACTTCCATCACGCGGTCTGTCAATCTTGAACCCAAGCCCCTCGAAGATTCATCCTCTACAGGCTTCTTTTTGACTGGCCAGAAGTCCTTTAGAACCAGTTACCGTCTCTACGATGGTAGTGCCGAAACCTCTCTGTCAATGTGGGACAGCTCGCCCCAACCTTCAAGAGCCAGAGCCTGATACTGGGGATTCTCCGACCGTAAAGGGCTGAGGAAATACAAACTACGTCTCCCTAACATTATCTGTCGCTTCACCGCTACAAAGAATGAGATTGTTGAGTTGAGCGACGAGTTGCAGTTATGCGTGATGAGTTACTTACCCTGTGTCCCATCCCAGCCCAGAGGACTGCCAACTTGCTCGGATTACGGTTACGGTAGGGCCTGCTATGAGATTTGCATTTCCAACAAGCTAATGCTGGTTTCTTTCATAGTCCCAGGGCTACGATGGGGCAAGCATGGCGAGCTGCATGCAGGTCGTCGGCCGCCACTGTTTGTCAACGTTGCTCTCAACCGTTCAAGGATCCGGTATGTGGGCGCGAATACTTGACGAGAAGGCATAGCCCAGGTATTGCCAACACGATTGCGCATGTAAGTGCAGCCAAGCCACGTCAACCGTGGCAAGAATAGAACAAATGAGACTACGGGAACGTTCTTCAGTTGAACATCCCGTAGGCTTCCAAGCACTCGTCGGGCGACTTTGCATGACTCTACGAACAGTTCCTCATGCATCGTCACTCGACTTACATGGCCTTCTACCCGGGACTACCTACAACACCGTAACATGACACAAAACTAGTCTACAAACAGTCCCCCTATTCCATCCCATAGCATTCGGAATATATTGTTCCATAATCAGGACATCTCGGACATGTCTCGTGCCTCCGAATCATGCATATCAAGATTCCCGACAGTCTGGTACTAAACGGGCCGTTTACAAAGAAAAATCGCTCCTCTTCTGGAAAAGATATCCCGTCTGGGGAGCCCATTTTGCCTAAACCTCCGAAGTTTGGTGAAACATATGCGGACTGTTGAAAAAGGAGGTACATGTACAGTAGACTACAACAGTATGGTGGATTACCGTCTCCATTCAGCAGATGCTTATGCACAGTCGGACTCCCAGCCCTACCGACTGAGTTGCATCTACCGTTTTTGAAAAAAGTCTTAACATCCGGGGGATATAAGGCATCAGCTCGGAGATATGATCTACGGTAGTATGTAATGCCGTATGACGTTTCCCAGAACAGGGCTGGTGTCCATTATGTCAAAAGACCGAACGCGAAGCGAAGCGACCATTTCGCATCGCATCGCAATCGAGGTTACAGTACTAGACAGACAGGGCCAAGGTGATGGACATCCGACATCCCTGAGGTTGATTTGAACTGGGCTGGCCTTACCGCTCGAAACCTGAACCATGTATCGAAACCCCCACAAGTCAAAACACGTCCAGTTCCATGCCCAGGCCCTTGAATTTGCAATTGAGCATCTGAAAGATCCCCCTCACCGCGCGGCCTCTACTGCCGCAACCAGTAGTGGGGTGCGTAAAAGTTCCCCCAGGCTTAGGTTCTGCTGGGGTTTGAGAGAGTTGACAAGAAGAAACACCGTCGGAGATTTAGTTGTGATGTACGGCAGATAGAGTACATCACAACTATCATCTATTATCTAGATGTTAAATTACAAAGAGGCACAGCATATCGCAATCTCAGAATCACTATCAAGCACAAGTCAATGTTCATACCCTCATATCTCGATCTTATTTACAAGTGGAGATAGCAAATACAACTCAGCTCCATTTCTTTTCACTGCCGTTCCGCTGACGGAAAAGGTGAGCGGCATTGACTCTCCCTCTCTCCTTGTCGTCCCCCCGCCCTACCAGGAACAGGGTGTAGTTATGGAGTAACTACCGTAGCTTCATACAAAAACCTAAAAAGATGAACCCCGAACAGAAGCTTGGACCGACGTCAGTGGTCGGAAGATACACATAATAGCCTCCGTCCGACCCCTTTCGGACTTTGACTCTTGTCTGATCTCCACGGAAGGCGAGTCTGCGAAGGGCAAACACCTCCGTTCTAGAAGGTTTCCTAGATAGACACCAATCAAACTCACCAAACTGCTGACTTGATGTTGACTGAAGACCATGATCTGATGGTTTTGTCGGTTGAAAAAGCTTGTGAAAACATGCTATGCTGGGTGATTGGTAGGGATTCTGCCATTTAGCATGTTTACCATGAGGCGTAGCAAGGAAAAAGGTACATACAGATCCTGCACTCGCCCTTGCTCCTCTCATCCCGTTGAATGCCCAAGACCTCCTAGTTTCACCTTCCAAGCTCTCGGAATTCACTAGATCAAGGCCCAGACCAGAGCCATACGCGGAAGATGCCATTCAATTCAGGTCAACGCAATCAAGTGGAGAGACTATAGTTCAGGTTTAGTTAAGTTAAGTATTCCGCGCGGAATTTGCACCGAAGATCAAGAGTGCTCGAGCCTCAATGATGAGCTGGAGTAGACTGGGTCCGTTCATCAACTTCCGCTGTTAGAATGCATGTGATTGTTTCGAATTAACCAGTGTGCAAGGCCCTATAAGGAACTGAACTGACAGGGTACTCGGTAGGGTACTTCAATATGTGTCAGTGATAAATGACAAGGGTAGGGCATTTAATCGCCAAAACAAGCCTGGTCCGCATAAGCACCGAGGTGCGCCCTGCAGTAGAGTTTGGGGTGTTATTACACCTAACCTGAACTGAACTGAACTAACAGAACAGGGCCAAGATTGAATGAATACGGTACTAGAGTTTAGTGAACCAGACTACCTAATCTGGAGAAAAGACCACAAACATGGATCCAATCCAGATTCAATAAAACGGAAGATGCCGTTGTTGTTGGCTGCAGCTGGTTCAATATGTATGCTACAGCACAGTTACAGCGCAGGATACCTCCAACCTTGGATAGGCTACACCCCTGGAGGATAACAACCTAAAGAGGAATAATTCCAGAATATTTCTGGAAGCATTCCAGGATGAGTACGAAGTTAGCCCCTCTTCCTGTCTTACACCCCCTCATCTCATTCGATGGGCCCGTTCAAATGTCGATCGCTGTCATGATTCTTACCATGTCAATATCACCTGCAAACGGAGTCTCTACTTCATGTCGCTTGAATCCTTCAGACAATAACTAAGGATTCATCTCAGAATGTCACCGCTCGCAATTAACTCAACGTGACATCCAAAATGGATCTAACAAGAAAAGGCCCCCAATCCCTTCCACTCAGGGCCTCATTCGTCCGACGTAACCTTAAATAACCCCGTTTCAGATAAAGGATCGACCTCGCTTAACAGCTTCACGTAAAAAAGCAGGACTGTGCTGTCATCATCGGCACTTGTCTCTGATTGCTGAACAAAAAAGACACACCCAGTCTGTTCTCTTTTGTCTCACGTAAATTGCAGCCCTACGGATAACGATAACCTTTTTTAACGAGGGTTACTGGAATCTTTCTCAACGGGCGACAGGCATTCTAATCCTTGAGGATACGATACATATGTACATTGAAAAAAAAAGGGCACTTTGGTATTGGTGTTGAGGATCACAAACGCAAGACTGGGGCACAGGAGCCCTATCAGGTATGTTGTTGCATACTCTACGAGTCAAGAGCAGCGGCGCAGAATGGCGAGACTGACAGTGCATTTTACATCATCTCGTTACGCCGAGAAGGATTCCAACAGGCGAAGCGAGAAATGGGACATTGTTCTTGTCATACCAAGAGTTTAAGTCTAGGCAAATAAATAAACCCGCGTACAATCTGAATCCTTTGATGATGTTGTCCATCTTGGCAAAGACGGCGATAATCCCAAATGAGAAAGTTCCAGGGCCAAGGTCAATGCTGCGAATAGTGACACAAAAGCACTCCATCCATCCCTTGCCCACATTGACTGACATGATGGACACCTTGCCTGACAAGACAAACTCGTGTCAGACAAGACATTGTCATTTGGGCTGATTCCTCAGTTGTTGGAAACGAGTAAGTCGATCGAATACCAGCGAATAGCAAACACTCGATCTCCAATCCAGATCTTTGAGCTCGGGAGAAAGGAAGGGAATAGCTGTTATTTGCTTTTTGTCAGTGCGATGAGATGAGCAGAAACCCCACACAAGATCTTCCCGGCCCGCTGCAGCCATCAGCTGCCGACATATCGAGACAGCCTACTTCTCGCTCATAGCCTCGTACAGCACCCTGGCTTTTACGAACGTGTTGCAGGCTGAGTTTCAGGCAATTATACAGCGTTGGAGGCCGTCAAAGGCAGAACGGACAAGATAGCCTCAAGTGCATAGCTCAGCCGAGGTTGAGTGGATTCACGAGCAATCCTTGGATAGGGCTGTGAAGTTCCGCCCAGTGACTCTAGGGGATTGGCTATTTGCCCCCGATATCCATAATAAGGGGGCTCCAAGGCCAAGAGGCTCGATGCGTTTCCTCTCTCCACTTGCCAAGCTGCGTGGCCAGAGGGCAGGGTACGGGGCTGAGATATGGAGAGGGAGATGTTCAAGTGGTTCTAAGCATCATCCAAGAGTCATCTAGAACTGTTGCGGTGAGGATGTCACTGTAACAAAACACCCTGTCCATGATGAGAAATCACAAAATACAAACACACAAGACCTTGGCCAAACATCCTCAGCCACAAGTTTGACGACTACGAAAAGGATAGTTCCGTGTCGCGTGATCCAGATTATAGGCGAGGCGTCCAGTCGCAACAACTTACAAAAGTGCTTTTCGAGTAACTAACGCCGGAGGTTGTTGGTTCGGCCCTACGAAACAATTGTGAACCGCGCGTCTATTAACCCAAGCCACCAAACCAAAATCCACTTTTCCTATATGACTCTGTTCTTTTCGACTCATATTGGACAAGGTGCGAGGTATATCATGTCCTAAAACTAAAGATCAGAAATATGTAGCCCCCTGATTGCATACGGAACTCGCACGGAATGTCATGCCGGAGGTTACGGACCGGAGGGGCGGAACTGCAGTAATCTCGTGCGGTTAAACCTCCGAACGAATCAGATTGAGCAGTCCAGCATCTCAAGTCATCTACTAACATCGTATTGCATGTACTGTACTGTATCAAGAATAGGATACGTTTTAAACCAACCGCATAAAATGACTGCTCAACGTTGTATTTCGCCACCCAAATTTCACCAAGGATGATATACGAAGATATGCAATGCAATGTCGCCCGCTGTAGAAATCGAGCCGCATTTTGCCAAGAGTGTCTTCATAGCCAATCCCACCTGGCTGGGCTGAAAGCCACTGCCTTGGAAATGTCCTTCATTGTGGCGCGCCTCTCCCGCTTCGCAGGGCTGTGCAGTTATTACAATTGTCTTGAACAGGAGATTGAACAACATTTATTTTGAGGGCATCTCGTTTTCGCTCCGAGGGCCCCGAAGAGTTTCGGTAGACGCCCAGTCGAACCTCTAAAACCAAGGGAATGACAGGGTCCTGAGGGCGAAAAGAAACCTCGGCTACACCCCCCACCAAACCCACGTTAGTTCGAATGATTGCCACGGTCTTACCTCAAAGGAGACAATATCCCGGGGGAGCAGTGTTTGGGGTGGACGGAAGTACGGATTTAAGACTGAATGTTAAGTCAGCATGTTTGATATTCCATACGGAATTATGACATGATGGAGTAGATTATCAAGAGGATAACGTTATCCAAAGACGATACTGGCTTGTGGGTCATACAATTGTTGGCAGGCGAGGTGCAACATTAACATGGTAATACCGCAGACTATCAGCGTAGCATTGAATTATTTGTCTGTCAATAATATGTCCATGCATGAAGGGTCTCCCGTCTGACTGCTGAGTGTCGCATCTGGGCTGGGCTGTCAAGCTCCCGGAACGGAACATGGCCCATCATCTCTCATCCTTGAACTGGACACTAAAGTAATTAGTTCACCTCACTATCGAGATCGACGCTCGCTATTTTACGGGAAGGAGGAATAAGGTGTATGCTGCGCCTCCTTTGGTTCGTCATCCCCCTACTATAATAGTCTCGTATGTTAGTTCAATACAGTAGAACTGAGCCAGTGGTTCAGCGGTTACTCTCGACCATCAATTTGTGGAATGGCTTCATTCCTGAAACTTGGACGTCGGTGCGACAGTGACCAGGTCAGTCAATCAAGGTGCTGACACCTCGCAGGGACTTGCCGCTCGGCAGTTGAAGGGGGGTCGCCCTTCAATCCCACCCTGGCCTCCTCCCCACGAGTCTGATTGGGTTGCCTCTTGTAAGGCGATCAGCCTGATATACAGTACATACGAAAAAAAAGTTCCTCTCTCTTCCAAGGAATAGGCCCGTCGTATTCTTGCTGGCACAATTATCCGAAACGATCCAACGGCACTGCATTCATTGCAACGTCGTTGGGGGCAGGCACAGGGCTATGAGGTGCAGGGAATGCCCTTGAGGAATGACCCAGAAGAAAGAGGGGACCAGGCAGTACAGGGCTGAAGAAGACGACGGGGACTTTGCATCTTTGGGTCTTTTGATGTGCTAGAGATGATAGTGTGAATTAGTTCCTACTAACGAGTGACCAGCAGTAGATCATTCACGGTACATTGAGACTCATCGTGAGATGTTTGTGTTTACTGATCCCAGCGACATACGCATCGCAAGCATGGAATAAATATGGAAATGGTAACATATAAACTTTCTTGGCTAAACGGGCATTGAGCATCTCCACTGACACTGACCGTTGAACCAACAAAGTGGAAACTAAACTACCCGGTTAGGAAATTTATGTCAAGGGGATAAGTCATTAACCATGCGATGCGAAGGAGGGAGACGGATAATGCCATGGCGGTTGACTTTTCATGTATGTACGTACGTCCGCGCGTTCGAGAAAATTATCTGCCGAAGATTTACGGTCCAGGTGTAGGTAGTGCACGAGCTGGCTGCCCTTTTGGTGATAGAGCCCGTGAGCCCGACGGTATGGAGAGCTAATGATCAGTAGTCTGCAGATTCAATGGTTTGCTTTACGATGGATGTGGGTGAGACATAATTGCGGAGAGTGGGAGGACTGTCGGGTCGACACTACAGTACTGTACACGAAGGAAGAATACGTCTACACTGGGCTGAGCAAAATGACGACGACAATGACGAGTAATGGTTGACAGTCAACTGAAGAGATGCTGTGTCATGGAGGATGGGGTGGTAGAAGAAGATGCCATGGAAGCACAAAAGAAGCAGGTACCGAACTGCCGAATAGCCATCCCGGGACCACCAACAAGAAAGTGTGGCACAAGGACAAGGACCGGTAACTTCGGTAGGCCAAGCGTTGCAGTTTTGGGCATAACTTGACCCTCCATCGGGGACATGGACTGGACCGAGCAAGCCAAAGCCAAAGCCAAAGCCCTATGACCCACGGCGGAATTATTACATACATTTCTCAAGGTCTCATTTCCTTTTTCTGATACGCAAGAGGGAGGGAGAGGGGCTTTGACCGTCTGATCATAGCTAGATTTGGAGATAGCTGCACCGAGCGCCTTGTCTTTTTCTCCACGTCTTCGGCAGATGCATGTAATTATCTCAAGACTGTTAATTGTAACGTTGCTCTGTTCGAAACATGAAGAAAATACATTGAGATATAAATGCTAACTTGTTTGTATCAGAATTTGCCGCTCTGTGACGTACATACGTTATGAGATACAGTGCTATCCAGTAATCTCACCACACCACCAGAAACGCCAGCCCTAAGACTGGGCAGGCAATTCAAATCAAAATGCCAAGACCAGGCTGCATCTATTTTATAGGGCTGAGAGGAGACTCTCCCTCCCTCGCAGGCTGAACCTCCTTCACACACCCCGGCCGAGGCCCGAAAGAAAAAGGTGTGGCGCATACGAGGTAAGTCAAGCCACTGTCTTGGTGTCTCCACTTGGCCCAGAACCTAAAATTTGCTCGTCGGCACGAGTCCACGACTCAGGATGCAAGAACGAGGTTGAGGCCTGTAGGGCTTAGTGTTTTCTTTTTGGTCGAAACGGAGTTTACCGCCAGAGATTGATCTGCCATGTGCCGGGTTGGTAATCATCTTGTAATCATCAGACTACCAGTACTGTACTGTATGCTGTGAAATTGTGAATTACACGAGGTAGGACCAGCAGTGGTGATCTCTTGTTTCGGTGACATGTTGATCGAAAGGTGTCCTCGGTGACGAAATGACTCCATATATCGGTGACATGACATGATGGCCCGACAGGCTGGTTTCACTCTCCCTCTCCCTGTAAGGGCATCACCGCTGGGCTCATGCTCATGCTCATAAAGTCGCTTCATCAAAGTGTGTCGTATCTAAACGCGCTATGCCGTCGGGTGCAAGGATCAGGACCAGGCCACGGTCCTCCTGGCGCAGACGCTAGGAATTGATACCGTCCGTGATAAAGCGGAATTCTCGAATCCTGGAGGAGCAACATGCTGAAACCAGCAGCACTAACAAGAGTTAGCTGCTCCGTTCTCCATCATTAGGCAACTGAATTAACCTGTTGACGCTTTCGGGCGGAACCCGCCGGTCTGGGGTTTTTACTAGCTAGTGAATAGTTCAGATGATTTATTGGGAGTCAAGAGTAAAGCCAAGTCAAGTCAAGATCTGGTATTTGCATTTCGTTGAATGGATGACAAGTCCCTGATACTATGACAAAAGTGGCTCGCTTAGGAGGTTGTACTGTAAAAAGAATCCTTCAGGATGCAGAGTCCAAGCTTGAAAGGACTAGCTAGGGCTGGAAGCATCTTGACAGGCAGCGCCACAAGCCTGGGAAACTCGTAAACCTACCAAACAGAGACAGATGATTCACATCCCGCTCTGACTGACGCATGTCGCGAGCATTGCCTATTCCTGACCAAACATACTCCCTAGTACTTCCATCAGGCGATCCCTATTGAGGGCGATGTGCTTCAAGAGAGGGTCTCTCTAGTCATTGACAATCCCATATCTCCGGGGGGACGGACTCTTAAAACTCACATATGTAATTGCCCGAGAAAACAGCTGCAACAATCGTTTGTTATTTCCGATGGCGGTATGGTACCGTGCTGGTGACATATCAAAAAGAAAAATAAAACCCGCAAACAGCAGCAACATAACATGGGGGATGACATTCAATCCAGTGAGACCTAGACAGCGACATTTCAGCTACTGCTGCGTTTGGCAGGTTGCACGAGATATGGGGCGACAGTAATAATTGCAAACGTTGATCATTGAATCAGAGTATTCGAGTCATAATACAATTGACTCTGCAATAGCCAAGGAGCTTACCAAGGAATGAGAAATGAAATGTTTACTCACCGCTGAGCCTCATTTCACGTTCTAGGTTAACCAAGCCAATACAACTCTTGGCATTGGAATGTCAATCAGGGTGTCAGAAATCTCACATCAATTCATAACAGTATGGAGACTACTTTATTTTGACTTTCCAAGCCTTGGAACACAAATCATTGGGTGGAAAGGTTTCCCTCTTAGAGTCCAAGTCAACCCACGACCGTTTGACTGATCACCTAACTCAAACAAGAAAATAGCACCAAATTGGGTTTTGGGCTCTAAGAATGACCCGTGTGGCGCGCGTGGGTAAGGGGAAAACACTTGCTACAAGAACAAAATGACGAGGCGGCATTGGGAATGAGCAGTAGTATTAACAAAAGACAAAGCCACAATGCAGCGCGTATGAGGTTACGTATAACATCATTGGCGATCACGGATGTTACGATTGCCGCTCTGGAACATACAGGATTGATAAGGCTTAGCAGTGTAGGCGGACATCCGCCCTGTTGTTGGAGAAAATGGTCAAGGTATGGAATTTGAGAAAGCGTTGGTTGGACTTGTTGGTGGGTTTCGGATAGGACTGGAATAGCAGCGGGAAGACGGACGGGAACAGAGACAACCAGTGAGAGCTGCAGTGGCAGCAAGCAAGAAGCAGGGAAGAGGCCTGTTACTCTCCAGCGTTGTATTTGTGAAAGTCGTCCCTGGAAATGGGACAGTAAAGTAACAATATCTGCGTAATACGTTACCGATCTATTGTTCAGTACCTAATGTAATCAGTCTGATGCTAGTGTGCGTGCTTGTCAAAAAGTGGTGAGGCAGATGTGGTCAAAGATCTCGTAACCCCTAGAATAAAACACCCTCGAGGGCATCAAAGAGCCCTACACCCCTCCCCTCCCCGCGTAGGAGCTAACGTTGGACCCCCATGCTTCGAGTCTCTGAGATTCTACTGTACACACCCACAGCCTTCCAGGGCTGCTACAGGCTTTCTTCCCAGCCCAGGCTGAGGTGGCCGGGCAAGGAAGGCCCCATCTCCATGGAGAAAAGCAAAGTCCGTAGGGCAGCTTCACCGGAGTATGGTGGATACAACAGCGGATTGGTACCGCACCCCCTCGATCTACTGCTCTTTTGCTCGCTCTTTTACTGTTGTAAGCAATGGAGAATGCGAGACAGACGTGAGATTGAGATCCGGAGATTCCACCTGATGAGCGTAATACGGCGTTTTATGTAAGAGCGTTTTTAAGTGGAGGAGTGCATCATGATCTTGATTAAGAGAATAGGTGAGTTGGTTATTGTAACACATGGTCAGTATCTTGAGCACTGATGTGATGCTACGGCTACAAGGAACAGACGGATATGCAAACTCCATCTGGTGACTGACTGACAGAACAGTCAACTTCCATCGATATCGTTGGTGAGTACAGAGTACACACCCCTCTATCGGCAGATATTCACTCCCCCTAGTCAGTCTCGATTGACACATTCTCATTCATCTTCAGCTTGTATCTTTCCTCCCTCCGACACATTTTATTACCCGTTTTAGGTGACCTATGTAAGAATCTCACTGCACTTCATCACCAAAACAAAAATAATAGTAAAATAATCACAAGACTCGCGTGCCAATAATTCAGCATTTCTCGTCATTTTTTTTTACCGCCACATTTCCCTGTCTCAGTCTTCGGAGCTGGGCCTGTCCAGTCGCTGTCCTGTCGTCTCCCGTTCTCAGCCCTTGAAGTTCCATTGCCCCATAAGGCCCGCTCTTCACTCACTCCCCCCCTCCCCTCCCTAGAACTCACCCCCCCTGTACATAACTGTAGGGCGTAGATATTCCCATCTACAAGGGGTCCCAGCAGCGCTTGCCCAAAGCCCAGCCCAGGAACAGAAGGGTGTGACAGCGGACAGCCCAGCGAGGATGGAGAGCCCAGCGTAAACGTCAACGCACTGCAGGCGGGATCATTAACCTGAGGGTCAGGTCAGTCAACTGAAAGGTTCAACTGAACTTTAACCGCCCTTGCACCCACTTACCTCACCTTCCCGTTCTCATTCTTCTATACCACATCCCCATACCATATTCCAATCCTTTTTCTTTCTTCCCATCTCACAGTTTTTATTTTGTTCTCTTTCTCGGTCCAATCTTCAATATAATTAACCAACCAAGAAACAACGCCTCAATACACACATATCTCACATACACCGGATACGCTCTGTCATTCGTCAACACTTCCTGCCCCAGCTGCACCAGCATCTTCGGTGCTGCCGAGAAAGCCATCATCGCCACACTTTCAGCACCACACATCACCCCGTATTGTCTTAGCACCAAACGAGTCGAATTGAATTGAGGACAAGAATCAGGAGGCAACCTCTAAAAATATACAACAGCACAAGTCCACAGGGAAACCGATTTCTCACTGCACGACCGTCGATTCTATGACGGAATAGGTTTCGGTCCTATGACATCCTAGCTCCAACCTCCCCCGAACGTTCAGCTGCCATTGCTTTGCCTCTTTGCTCCATCTTCAGCTCGAGTTGTGCACAAAACTGCCAAGCGAAAAAACTCAACAACATGGCCTTTCCTCCCAGTTATAGAGAGCCCGGTCCGGCTCTCCCGAGCATCATAGTCCCCGCCACAGGCGATCGATATAGAACGCACGCGAGTCATCACGAATTGCAATACGGTAGAAGTCCTGCCATGTCAATACCTGGCATGCAAACAAGAGACGACGTTCCTCCTCCACTACCTCCTCCCAAATACCTTCACGATCAACCTAGCGCTTTGGCTGAGAACATGAGAGAAAAGCGGGAATATGCCCAAGGTTCTTTTGCAAGTGGTTACGAAAGCATGAATTCATCATATCTCGAAGACCGCCCAAGTTATCAACGAAGAAGCAATACAAGCGATAGAGACGAGGGTTATGCCAGTTACTCCTCAACTGACAGGTACGACGAGCATTGGCTCGATTTAGGCCTCCAATGGCTTGACTAACACGTTGGATGAATGAAACTAACATGATCCACAGGTCCCGCGAGTCCGTTCCCACAGGCTTTGGCCTCCACCATAACCACTACCAATTCCAGTCACCAGCCCAACAAGACGTCGATGTCCTCAAGAAGAAGCTTGACTCAACTCGACCTTCAGAAAAGTCACCACCACGATCCCTTCTTAGCTCTGGAGCCAACGAGCTCCTATTCCGAAGATCCTCTGGTGAAGGTCGATTCCCTCCCGCACTTAGTGTTCCCACGCAATTACCCATTCACCCCCGTGGTGGTCTACTAGCCTCTCCCGCAAGGTTGACTGATACGCCAATCCACTCTGCCATCTCACCCCGAAGCACACCCTTCTTCCATGGAGACCGATCGCCTAATGACAGCTCCGATATCGATCGCTCACCACGAACACGATCAAAGAGGAATAACAGTGATGATGCTACCTCAACAAACAGTTATGAGTTTACTGGAGCAGAGGATATGGATATGGAAGATGGACAATCGTTGAAGAGACTGCATATTGACGATGCTTATGTGCCTGGTGGACAAAAGAGAAGGGCTGCCAGTCCCAATGACGAGCACCTGCTTGGTATCACCCGACGTGGATCTCCTCAAGGTCGCTTCACCAGTCTTCCTCGAGGTGCTACCATGCCATCAGTGCCTACCTCGCGATCAAACTCATACATCTCGACCATGTCCATGTCAATGCACCCTGCTAGCATCACAACTGCCAACTCTTTCGGTCGACGTTCACCAGTGGGCCCCTCACCGGGAGGCATCTCACCTACATCTTGCAACTCGCCTTACACAGCTCCCGTCTCTCTCAACCCAAGCCCTCGAACCTCCATTTCTGGCCGGGGTTCAATCCACTCTAGGACTGTCTCGGGTGCCAGCACACGTAAGATTACCGAAGTGCAAAAGCCAGGCGGATCCAAGGTCCAAGGCTTTTTCATGTGCGAGTGCTGCCCCAAGAAGCCCAAGAGGTTCGAGACGCTTGAGGAACTCAAGTAAGTTAGATCTTATCTCAATCTCCGCAGACCCCGCTGCGTGAGACGTTTACTTGTACGAACCCGAAGCTGACATCAATTTAGTGCTCACGAGGCTGAAAAGCAATACGAATGTTCATTCTGCGGCAACCGCTTCAAGAACAAGAACGAGGCTGAGCGCCACCAGAACTCCCTACATGTGCGCCGCCATTCGTGGTCATGCTCAGCTCTGTCTGGATACGATAGGGCTTTTCACGATTCTACTAACAGACCTGGTGAAGCTGACACCTGCGGCTACTGCGGTGATGAGTTTACACGATCTGGACGTGGACCAGGTACTGGTGCCTTGAACGGTGGTAATGCGCCTCGACACGCCACGGAACAGGACTGGGATGAACGCATTAGGCATCTGCAAGAGGTGCACAAGTTCAGAGAGTGCAACTCGTCCAAAAAGTTCTTCAGAGCGGATCACTTCAGACAGCATCTTAAGCACAGCCACGCGGGCACCAGTGGAAAGTGGACCAACATGCTGGAGAATGCCTGCATGCTCGAAGAGGACCCAACACCTCGGTAAACGCACTATCCAACCCCGGAGCGACACTACACAATAAACATACGAAATGCAATGTCTCTCTGGTTAATCCCAGCGAAGGAAGACATGCCAGTCGGCCGCTAAAGATGACGAGTCACGGCTAAGTGTTTTGTGGGTGTTTGGCTTCTGAAGATGGGTGGAGGATCAGGCGGATGAGGGCGGGGTACCAAAGGGAAACCGCCGGCGCCGAAAGGATCAGTGGGGTCCAGGTTCTATTGGAAGATCAGCGATTCTGACCTTGGGTTATCAAGACCAAGTGAAGTGATCTGCGTGCTGCAATCAGCATGCCGTTGAAAAGGTCTCGAAACAACAAAGCCAGCGGCAACTGTGCGACGCCAACCGCCCGCAAGTCAGGTGGGTGGAATATCCATCCAAACAGCGAGGCGAGGCACATACGACAGACGCGGAGAAAAACTCTGTATCGCGTGGGCGGATTGCCGCATGATGCAGGATGCGGCAAGTCCAAAACGAATCAAGGTGCCGCTCAACTGCGTCCGTTGATCGCTCGGATCAATTGGTGCTTTCCGCGTTGCGTGCAGCACCCTTTTACGCATGTAGGGATGCGGTTATCCGCGCCCAGGGATTGCCTTTCAGGGCTGAAGCACCACTGTGGCAGTGCTGTCGGACAGATGCTACCTTGGCTTGCTGCGTTGCATCTCTGCACTCTTTTTAACGTTTGATCCGACATGAAACCAATATCTTCCAGCTTGGCGTTTTTTTCAACAGCCACTTTGACTTCCGGACCGACATGAGTTTGATGAGGAAATATACACAAGGCAAGACGTGAGGCCTGGGGCCATGCGTCTGTGGACGGCGCTACTTTCTGACTGGGCTTGGAATCCCTGTCAAAAGGATGAAGCTACACGACTGCCGGAATTTGATAAAGGAAGGAGTACATACTTGGACATTTTAAAAAAGTAAGCCCAGCTAATGGGGCTTCATTCAGAAGGGAGGACAAGGGCTTCACTTCTGTTGCCTGGGAAGGGTGGACATGGGCTTCACTTCGTATACATATTAGCTGACACAGCTTGACGCTGGTGTCGCATGCATCTCTATCTTATCTTATGGGTAACGGCACAAAAAGGATCAATCACACAGGGTAACGGCGCGAACATTGGCATTGCTTTTTTATGAAAGGGAATACACCAGGCTTATAACATAGATATATAGCAGTCTGAGAAGATAAAAATTGCACTTGACTTCAAAACACCTCGTCTCTCTATCTACTGTGTTGACTTCAAACACTTCATTTCTTTAATCTGCCGATGTGACTTGAAATACCTCATGTCTACTCTAAACTTTGCCGATGTGACGTACCTAGCGTTCCCAAAACTGAGGATGCAGCCGTTGCAGGGACTCATCCTCCACTTCACCGTAAGGCTTAGTTGGGATGATTTACGAGATGTTATTCAACATTTGCGAACCACTGCCTCGGGCGTCGGCAAACTTAAAAGCTCCTTTTCAAAGCGGAATTCAAGCGCAACTCCCGTTTGGGTAACTCGTGCAAGCAAGACCATGACATTATTTTTCAGCTGGCTGTTCAGCTGGTGGTCTGGTCTGGTCTGGTCTGGTCTCGGAAATAAAAGTCTACATGGAGACGGGAGTGGGCTGTCACGTGGGTAGCTTTTTGAATTGCCTTTTTGAGAGTAGTGCTTTTGAGAAGGGCGTTACTTTACTGGGGATGGTGTCGAAGCTTCACTTGTTTGCGATTGAGGAGCTGTGATGGAAATAGATGAGACAATGGCTGTTGCGAAAAGAAAGTGAAAGCTTGTTGTGGCTGATAGATTGATGGTGATGTGGCGGTGCATGTTGGCGGGGTAGTTTAATTGTGGCGGTTGAAGGAGGGGCAAATGGGAAAGGTCATGATTCACACCGAAGATTGAAGCTTAATTTTTATTCCTTTTTCTGGACGATTTTCCTTTTTTTTTTCTTTTTCTTCGCTTGATCTGATTGTTTCTATAAATACGAGCTTCTGGAAGTGGAAAGTGGGATTTATGAATCTGACATCTTTTTGGGGGCCGAAAATTTGAACTTGCGACAAACATTCATCCTGGCAGACAACGATTTTGCCGCGACGGAACGACAAGAACATCACGAGGACGACTCGAAACCACAACAGTGGGAGGAATTTGGTCACCGATTTGACCCTCAAGAGCTTGAGCTTCTCAAGCAAAGTATCGTGCAAATGGCGCTCAGCAGGATCGACGGCCAGGATGAGCTATTCGTTGGAGGGTGAGACGCCACTCGACCGATTTACGCATATGCAATTGCTAATTTGTGTGTGTTTCTACAGTCTTTGGGCTTTGCGCCGCTCCGACTCGCTGACCGATCGTCGCATCACTCACGTTCTCTCTCTCGTGCCCTTTGACATATCAAGTCTCAAGAACTTCAAGGACGAACCGTGGATCGATTACGGAAAGGACTTTCGTCACCAGCTTATCGACATTGACGACGTGGATGATGCTGATCTGCTGATCGAGCTTCCTAAAGCTGTCAGATTCATCGAGGAGGGTCTTGGTGCGAACTATCTGGAGCATGATGATGCGGAGGGGGGTGTACCGTTAGAAAAGGGCGTCGAGGACCTTGATATCTCGGACAAGAAGAGGAAGAAGAAGGGAGGTGTTTTCGTGCATTGCGCTGCTGGAAAGTCAAGGTCTGTTTCGGCTGTTATTGCTTACTTGCTTCGTCGATATCCCGGCCGCTTCGACCCCAACATCACCCCTACTGCCATCTCGGATCCGACCCACTCTACGTCAGCAGAAGGAAATCGTTCGAGAAAAGATACCGCGCAAGAAGCCGTCCATGCTGCCCTTACTTGGATACGTCGAACACGCCCCATGGCGGAACCCAACGAGGGCTTCATGGAGCAGCTGGCTCTCTGGTGGGAGATGGGTTGTCCCGATGAGGTTGAGTCGCATCCTGTTTATCAGCGCTGGGCTTACAAGCGCGAGATTGATGAGAACCTTGCTGTAGGTCAGGCACCGACGAGGCTCCGCTTCGAGGATGAAGAAACGCAGCCTCGCGATGACTCAGGTCTTAGTCTACGCTGCAAGAAATGCCGTCGAACACTCGTTACAGCGCCGTTTATCCAGGACCACAAGGCTTCTGACAAAAAGTCCTCTGCGTCTACGTGCCAACATTACTTTGTCGAGCCGTTAAGTTGGATGCGAGGAGTTCTAGAGCAGGGAGAGCTCAACGGTCGAATCCTGTGTCCGAATGAGAAGTGCGGTGCTGGCGTGGGTAGGTATGACTGGAAGGGCTTCCGATGTTCATGCGGAGGATGGGTGACGCCGGCATTCTCGCTGCAGAAAGCGAGGGTAGACACTGAGATCAAGCGGCCGACGGGTCAGAGTATGGGAATCCGAATGCCGCCCGGGTCAGCGCCACGGAGTGGGAACCTGTAAGGATGAAGCATATCCGAGGGGCAACGGAATTTACTGCTGTTACAGTACCCAAGTTGCAAAACGCCGATGAAAGAACACTACCGATCCGTGATTACACCGCGGGCCTCCGAGTGACATGTCCGGGGGCCCCACAGGACTCCGTGTCTTGTTCCAACAAACGGAGGAAGCTTTACCCTGTTGAGAAGAACCTTTCCGTTGCATTTTACACCTCTTCTGTTACATTATGCCTCTGCAGCAGCAAATTTTCGACGTCGATACATTAGCGAGCGAGCCATTGAGAGAACAGAAGGATCAAAAGCCGGCGGGGTAGGCACAGGTCTAGGGCTTACGGGGGTGTGTAAGACGTGCTTTTGCTCGTGGAAGGGAAGAAAAGGTTGAAAAGAGGCCGGGAGCGTCGGGCTCCATGTTGAGAGAGACGGGATGATGGATGACAGTTCCTGGGGTGGGTCAAGTCCGACGGGGGAGCTTCAAGCTCATAGGGTATGGAACAAGAATGCGAGACTACAAAGTCCGAGTCGAAAACATCAGCACTAGAAGGATCGTATCACTTCAGATCCCAACGCAACGCCGCAGCAAATAACATGACACCTTGAGTCAAGAGCCTTACAGCCTTGAGCGCATTCCTTCTTCCGAACGCCTTCGGACTAATTGTGATAAGCCCTATGGATCTACGTTCCCCGACTGTTTCTTGACCCGCTATGGTGTTTTTGACACAGCCACTGGTAGGGCTGACCCGTTCATGGACCAATAGCAAAACCGCAACATGATAACATCAATAGAACGGGTTGAAACGAGAGATTATACGCAACTCGCATACGCCCAGTTGCAGTTTTGAATGATTATAAGTTTAGTTTTTCTGTTTCTCCGCTTCCATTGGGCTTGTTCTTGTTGGCAGTAAGCCAGTCAGCACGCTATACATGGAACACCCTGCCTCGGAGAGTTCTCAAAGCAGATCGACCTCAGAGTGTCAGAAGAGATGACCGCTAGAAGCATAAGAGACGAAATAACTTAGGCACCTTATGTCAGCTTAGAGTAGTTTTTAGGTTAATTTATTTTGACAACCTCAGTCTTAGAGGACAATTCTTCTGTCACCCACCTGGTGAGCACTGAACTTGTATCACAACCAACATATCATAGCGTCTGATGCATCAAACTTGACTTGTGAAACAGCGGAATAGATGATTTGATCTCAGTCGCTTGTTTCTTGGCAGATTTCTGCTTACGGCCTTTTTCGGCGATTGCCTTTTGGGGTATACATTCGTCTTACCAGCACCTTTCAGCCTTCTGACCATGTATTTTTGTATGGAGCATGTTCTGCATAATAGCCTTGCAAACATCCATGGCAAAGACAAGACTTTCTCAAGTGGTCATAGCTTCTCTTTCTTCTTCGGCAGATGCTTTTTATGACGCTGGGAAGTCTCTTTGCATCTTGATACCCCCTTTGGAGGTGACAGCGGGTCATAAGATTGACAGCTAACACTGCTTGTGAAGACCGTTTTGTTCTAGCCTCCGTAACTAGACTGCCTATCTTCCCGCAGTGTGCTTCATCGGCAACTGCATGAGCCGTGATGTCCTTATTGGTTTGGGAGTAGGGAGTTGTCAACGCATTGGTTACCATTTGAGGAACAAAGATGCAATGACACTCAACCGTTTGCGCGCCGTTTAACCTGATAGTAGTCCGATCTACCCTTTTCTTTGTCAGCCCTACTACAAAGTTAGTTTGTTCCAAGGGGCGTGAACGATCCGAGCTTGGGCTTCACACACACCCCTAGAGAAATGGTACTTGTCAGTCTGACACTGGACCATTGCACGAGAGGCTTGACATGTATGGGCTAAACGACCACAAAGGGAAAGGTCACCGCGCGGATGAATCCACGGCGTTGCAACCCCAACCCACGAGCAAGTGTTGGACCCTTGCTTTTTGCGACGATAGCGTGGAAGTTTCTGTGGAAGAGATGTTGATGTTGATCACCGGCATTGCCGTCTTACTTGGACGATGAAACTCGGTTTCATCAGGAAATTCCTTGTTGATTAAGCATGCTTGTTGACAAAACAGAGTGTTGAAGATGCATATGTGGTGGTTGTTGTGTCATTGGCTCCGCATATATCACCCGATGGGCTGGTTGGTGTTTGTGGTACCATCAAAGCTACCATTATGACAGCCACTATCACCAATTTATCGATACACCGCTCAATCCAAGACGTTATTGATTCAATATCAGTCACATGTTGCTCATGTCAGCCCTATAATCATGTTGTGGAGTGCACTCTACCGAGTCCGAACTTCGCTTTCAGAAACACAACATGACGCTATTGAAGCGGCATTCACAAGCAGGATTCAGGTACTTAGCGGCACGGCTAGTGGTATTGATGCATGTCACTCCCTCTCACTGCAGTCATCACCTAGACGGAGGTGATGTCAAATACCGCTTCTCTTCTCACAACAGTGGATCAAGAAGCTTATAGCACTAGGATTTGATCCTAATGTTTGACTCGCGCTCCTACGGTCAAGAGTAGCGAGTTTCGGGTCCGAATGGCGAGTCATCACCGTCTTACATGAACACTAGGAAACAGAATACAAAACACCGTAGGAGAATTTTATGCCGTAATTCTTCGGAGATCTGACAAGGATGCATCTCGATTTCCTCGGCCATTGAAGAGCCGTCACGATACCCTCCCCATGTAACTGAGCAATGAGAGACCTTTCCACAACATAGCTGAAGTGGGAAGTGTTGTCGCGGCTCTTGGACATGGGGAGTAAGCACTAATCGCCCAAGGGGCCCCGCACACATTCTGTCCTGTTAGAAGATCAAGAATGCGAGATTGGAAGAATCCCATGTTTGTGAGCAGAGCGCATGAGAAACAAGACCAATCGCTCTACTTTATGCAGGTGTTTCAGGAATTAGGCATAATCTACGATATTGGGAAAAGTAAGTGGGATAACAGCTAAATACACGGACGCCCATATGGGATGTTATGTTGGATGCATATGCAGCACGTTTGTGTGTTGTATTGAGAGTGGGTGTCTTCAGTCGTTGCAACGGACTTAAGAGTATCTCTGATAATTCCGTCGCCAAGATAGGTAGCATCTTTGCGGTCAGTGAATGATAACTAATTCATGATCCTTTTCCCTGTTATATTGAGTATGTGGCTTGGTTGAGGTCCCCGATGCTATTGCCACGGCAATACCAAGACGGCAATACAAGACCGAGTCTTTCTTGGAATCAAGAAATTCAGGCTTGACTAAGGAGTTACAAAGAGTTGCCAATTGAACTTGGATGCTGTAAGGGAAGTAAGTTGCCACTGTTTTGTTACAACGTTACTAGTATTGCAAGTATTATGAGACATCATCAAGTTGTCTACAGGAACGTTCCTACCTAGGTTCGGCCGACGTCGTATATCTTATATACAGAGACGTTGTTTTCTTGTTATACAAGTGAAAGTAGACCTGTAAAACGTGTACGCCAATCATATGTGACGTAGCCTTGAGGCTGACTGGAGAGTAACGTTGACTGACAATGTCGGCCCAACGATTGCATAGAGCTTGCATAGAACCTCTCTGTCAGTAAGTGCTCAAACCCTTCAAGTCCGAAAGCAACATGTAGAGATGCAGAGTTATTCAGTCCGGTTCCGATTAGTGGGTTACTGGTATGCTTCCCAGTTTCGAGAGCTCAATTGTCGAGCAGTGAAAGCTGGGCTTGGGCAACACAAGCCGGAAGCACCTCTCAAGATCTGATAGTCTATCCACTCTTATCAAAACAATGGATTAAGGACGATTTATTTGGTTCTGTGTGTAGTTGCGCGAGGAAGTAGTTCATGGATAGTCGTACAGAGGCTGAACCTGTATAATGTTTTCCATCTTGAGCGAACATGAGTAGGATGAATGACGGTCATCACTCACTTATTTGCGAAGCTAACATTCGTCTCTACTTCCTACTGTAATGCATGTCACAATCCTGCACAGTAATTGCTCATTCCAACGTCATGCGTAAAGTTCGCGATAGGCTCTCCTGTCTGCCTCTACACGAAGCACTGTCCCCGGTGCATCAAGACAAGGCGAATGGGTCAGAATATGAAGAAAAGAGCAGCCAAAGTTGTTGAACTTGATTCGGGAGATAGAGTACAGCCTACTCACGCACAAAGTGTAATTCATAGATGAAAAACTTAGATGCTTGTTTACGGAGCTTGAGTTCAGTAACCTTGAATAGGAGAAAAAAGCTATCGCCGATGCAGGACTCGTCACATTGGCTAGATCAGCAATAGAGCAGTTTATGTTATAACTCTCAATAACCTGGTACGAATCGCATAACACAGCGCTTCAGACTTTGTTTAGCCGAATGGACATATAGTTTTGCATGAGTGAATCTTTTCTGAGCATGACCATCAAAGTTTTCAACGAACCTACTCCTTAGAGGCATCAGGATGCTTCCACGAAACCTTCATTTTTCTCTGCCTAGATTCAAGGTTTGGATCAAGGTATATAAATGCCCTTCCCTCCCTGATTCCTCCCAGTCTGTTTCTCTTCCTTCTACCAACATAAAACCCACACCCCTCGAACAACCACCAAGATGCATCTCACACAAGGCATCGAGGCTCTATGTCTCTCAGGCACCCTCTTGGACAAACATACCATTGATATGGCAGTCCTTTTAATGCTCGCCCTCTGGGTTGGTTCCAGCAGAGTGTGGTTTGGCACAAGACCGGTATACCTGGAAGTGCCGAGGACAGAGGCACAAACGATTCCAGATGCGCCGATAGGCTGGGTAGCTATAAGATACTGAAAGTTAACCAGGAAGATGGTAACTCTCAGTACTGGCTATGGCCATCGATCACATTCTCCCTGTTGGGCCACTGTAGCTTCGTTGAAAGAGGTTATCACCGACCTTCACTCGTCCGACCTTTTGTCCAACGCGAAGCGAGAGGTGCTCGAGGACTTTGAGATCAACGATATGATCTTCAAGGAGATTGCCGACGTCCTCGAAAGGCGCATCTATGCATTCTCTGCATCCGTAGCGCTCCTTGTCGCCGACGAAGGCCTTAATGATTTCTTGGAAGCCCGACTGCCATCAGCGCCGGTTCTGCGATCCGGCCGCATCGTCTCCCGAGTGCCACCTTGGCCACCACTCAGGCTGCAGATCTTGCCCTCTGCTCAGATAGGGGACAACCATGCGATATCAGAGAATTCTTCAACGGGGTGACATCCAGAGGCACCCAGAAAGGTCCTCTGAACCTTCGCCTGGTGCTTCCGATGGTGCCTGAGGGTGTTTCATTCCCTACAGTTTCCCCCGAGTTCACATTCCTTCGGCGCCACCCCATCTTCTGCGGTCTTCTTCACCGTTACCGACCCAACTCAGCGAACACACTCTCGAGCAAAGATGTGGAGGGGCAGTAGCCCTCCACATCTTACTCATACTCTCATTGTCTTGCGGTACCATAGCTGTTTAGAGTGTCAGTTTTGCTATTCTTCAGGTCGAGATATTGGTGCTGCCGCCGCCGTCGATTGTGTTGTGGTTGCTGTTGCTTTTGTTGTTGGTGGTCTCTTGAAGTGTTGGACTCATTTTCGCAGTTGCTCTGCGCTGTTGTGCGCACCAATCCTTATTCTCGACACACAGTATCCCGTTAATGTTCGAGGCATACGACACGTCGGCTGTGTACTGTATCGCATCATCGGAGTAGTGCGCTTCGATAAATAATAAACAAATACCTCTGTCTCAGCTCTGGTCCAGGTTTGCCACAGCTAAGAGTCCTACCGAAATCCGGCATCCATATCTGCCAACCAACCAAGGGACACTAAGGCCAGTCAGGCTCAGCCAAACCCAGCCAGACTGGCTCAGCAATCCTACAGAGCTCCCTTGACGGTCAGCCAGAGTTCATCCACAATGTTACCAGAACCTCCTTTCTTTAGAACGACGAACAACAAGCATCCAAGTTCACTCAAGCATGAGAAGGACGAGTGACCGAATTAGCGAATCTTAGGCCTCTCCTTTACATCCTACTTGAGCACCAGCTGGCATCACAACAGCGACAGCACCAATACATAAGTACTGAGCGCCAGGCCAAGAAGCATCCTCTCAGAGCATGATGGCCCTACCACCAAACAATACCGTGAACGAACTTAGGCTTCAAGCAGACCATTCGCTGGTGGCATTTACGCGTGTTTGTTGCATCTCTCGTGGTCTCCATCTCTCTGCTCCATGTCTGAAGGCATCGTAACAGATTCCACACTGCAGCTGGAGTTGGCTGTAGGAAACTTCCTTATTCTGGAGGTAGGTCTTGAGAGCTGCCCAGTTGGTACAGGTGATCTTCGCCTTCATGTCGTAAAGGAGGTAGCCGCAGAACGCATCTCAGAAGCGGATCTACCCATACACGAAGTCCCCGCCAACCTTCACCTGTTCTTTCAGACGCTTGTTGACACCTGTAGACGGAAGCCGAGAAGACTGCCAAACCCTTCTGGAAGCCATGTCAGTCCAACAAAACAGGTATACTGCAGGCGATGTGGACAATTAGTTCCCCATCATGTAGAAACAGAGATTTCCTCCCCAAGTATTGGAACAGACATCATAGTTCACATCGCATCAAGACATCACAGTGGCACAAAAGTTGAGACTCAAAACATGTATTCATACAATGACCTAATGATCTAATGCCCTTCCCTGGGCATGCCTCATCCTGAGGGCTTGCCTGCGTCGTCCAGCCGAAAACAGGCACCAAAAAAACAAATGTGGTATCATGCGTCCACCAACGCCCAGCGATGCAATGCTGTCATGAACTCGTAAGATATATAAAGGCGCTTTCCTGCGCCACCAAAAACAGAGACTTGTTCTTATGCGCCTTCTGGCGCGGTGATTCCTTCCTTCGATCAAAACAATAAAAGCCCTGGGCGTTTGACACCGGGACTGCCAACCAAGGTGGTTTGGATGGAGGGTGCCTAAGCCCCGTTGCGTGCACGAGATCGTGTCACACGCTGGGGTTTGGCGGGAGTGCCATTAGCTACCATTCCCAAACCCTCCGCCACCTTGGCGGCCCGTGTAGTCTTGGTTGTCGACTTGGGAGTCGACTGGGCCTTGGAGACCCCGGTGTTGCCCTGAGTGGCCTTGGCCTTGGGTGCGGCCCGTCCCTTCTTGGGGGTTGACCCCTGGAACTTCTCCAAGGGGTCCTTCCACCCCACGCGTCGCCCGCTGGCGGATCCTTCGCTTACGTCTGAGTCTTCCTCGACCTGACCCTTAAGTCTAGTCAGGGTCTCGGCGGGAGTCTCAGCGTCACCCATGTTCTTCTTCGTGTTGGATCGCGTCTTGCGATCCCACTCTTGCTCCTCGGTGCGTGGCTTCTTGGCCATACCACGACCGGCACCCGCTCGGTTGAGCTTGATGGGAGTGGGGAGCGAGGACTTGGGTGTGGCGGTGGTGTTGTCCTGCCCTCGGAGACGCGAGGAACGGCGAGTGGTGGGAGGGGATGCGGGGGTGGGATCGGCGGGGGGAGATAACTCTGTGTCCTGAGTTGGGGCGTCGACCATGTCGATAGTAAGTTCAGCCTTGTGTCGGGCTGTTCTGGTTCGCTTGCCCTTCTTGGGGGCAGCGGCAGCCTTAGGCTCATCAATCTTCACCTTCTTGGGAGGAGATTCATCCCCCAAGCTTCCATCCTCTTGCTTGCGCTTCATCAGAGGACTACCCCTGTTAGGGCTTCGGTCCCCGAGAGGCTGGCGTGCAGTAACGGGAGGAGGAATGGAAGGACCGGACTCTGACGATGTGGTCTTTTGGGACCGCTTGATGAAGTCGTGCATCCACTGTCGATCAGCATCGACAGAGTCGGTGGTCTGCTCATCCTGAACGGGAGCATTGGTGGTGGCGACGATGGCAGTAGGTGAACTGGCTGGCTCTTCCTGGGCGGGAGCAGTGACGGTTGGTTCGGCTGGGGGAGAAGAAAGACGCTCATCTTGGGCGGGAGCGGTAGGATCGGTGTCAACGATTGGGGGAGATGTGGTAGGCTGATCCTGATCGGGAGCATTGCTGACAGCGGTGTTGACATTGGCAGGAGTAGTAGTCATGACGGGACTGGCGGGGGGAGATGTGGTAGGCTGATCCTGAGCGGCAGCAATAGTGACGTTGTCAGTAGAAGTAGTGGCGGTGACGAGCTCATCCTGATCGGGAGCATTGCTGATAGCGGTGTTGACATTGGCAGGAGTAGTAGTCATGACGGGACTGGCGGGGGGAGAAGTGATAGGCTGATCCTGTGCGGCAGCAATAGTAATGGTGTCAACGGGAGAAGTGATGGTGGCGGGCTCGTCCTCGGCGGGAGCATCGTTGACAGCGGGAGTAGGAGTAGAGGTGACAACAGGATTGACAGAAGCGGAAGTAAGAGGCTCATCTTGAACAGGAGCGGCTTCATGCATGTTGGATGGAGATTTGGCGGGGGTATCAACGTCAGACCAAGACAAGGGAAGAGTCTCCTCAGGGTCGAAAGCCAGTGGCGTAAAGAACTTGGGAGTGCTATGGTTGGGTTCAACAGCCTTGGCAGGAGTAGTCAGCTTCGAAGCAGTCATGGCGTTTGTGGTAGCTCGCTTAAGAGGAGTCATAGCGGACTGGCGACGAGTTGTACGCTTGGTGGAAGTAGGCTGAGGGGTAGCAGCAGCTTCGCCGAAGACAAGGGTGTTGTCATTGTACTCAGGCAGTTCAGGAGTCTGAAACGCGGTAGGGGTAGCATCGTTGGTGGTACCAAAGCTAGTGATGTTGGGAGTCTGAAGAAGATCTCCGATAGAGCGTTCAGCGGGAGTGGCCATGTCGGTGGGTGTGCTTGAATTGACAGGCGACGAGAATGAGAAGACTCGAGAAGGTGTAGCAACGATTGGCGAGAAAGGGTTGTGCTGGGCGGAGAGATCAGTCGAGGCAACTTGGTTGGTGTTGACGCTTGTTCGAGGAGTAGATGCCATAGCAGATGGGGAGAATGCCAGATCATTGTTCTCAAAACCTTGACTCGCGGGGAACATGTGAGCATATTGAGCCGACAACTTAAATCGGACGAAGAGTCTTCCATTTTCCTCGGTGACCACGATCTTAGCGTGACCATCGCAGGCATCATTGGCCATGCGTGAAAGGTTTTGAACAGGAGCGGGAGGAGACGACGGGTGAGCACCAAAGATGTCAGGGTTCTCGCGCATGTCAATCTCAACTATAGATTGCTCATTGGCAGCGGATTGATCATCATCTGACATTTCGGTGTCAACAGTAGACTTTTCGGCAGGAGTATTCTCGACTGCGGGAGTGATGGTAATCTCCATGGGGGTAGGAACGGCGTCGGTGTGAACGGTAGACTCGGCGATAGAGGTGTCAATGGTAGCATCGTAAACGGTAGCATCGGCAGTAGGTGCAGCATCATTCATGTTGATCTCCTTGGCAGTGTTGGTAGGTGTAGCATCGGTGACTTGTACCTCCTGAACGGTTGTAATGGGTGTAGGGTTCTCCATCTCGGCATCCTGAGCGGGGGTAGAATCACTGCTAGTGACCTCATCAATGACTTCGACGGGAGCGATCTCAGAAACAGCACTGTCTTCGGTAGGAGTAGAGTCTTCCATGCGAATCTCAGTAGAGTCGGTGACAGGAGCAGGGACGTCGGGCTCGTCGGTAGTGGTGTCAACAGCAGGAGTGGGATCGGCCATAGTGGCATCGTCAACAGTGGTAGTGACAGGCTCAGCAACGCTGGTCTCCTTGGCGGTCTCGTAAGAAGCGGTCTCATTGGTATCATCCTCAGCAGTCTCGAGAATAGTGGTCTCATCGGCAGAAGGGAGGTCGAAAAGAGAGGCAATAGAGATGACATCCTGGAAGGTATCGTCGGACTTGAAGCGAAGCTTTTGAGGGGAAGCGGATCGGCGACGAGCTTGAGTTTCGAGAAGCTTTCGGAGAACAGGTTCGGATCGGCGTCGGCGAGCGTGGTTCACGGTTTGAGATCGGTGGGCCTCGCTAGCTTGAGCGGAGGTGTTCATCCAAGAGACGTTGCTCTGGAAGGGAGATGCACCACCAAAGTCGATAGAGTCAATGCCGGTAGGAGTCTCGTAAGTGCAGACAGGCGCCTTGGGTGTGTCGGGACCAAGAAGAGCATGAAGACCGATAGGAGAGTCAGACTGGATAGGAGTAGCGGGAGCTGCACTCTGGGGCATGGGAGTGAAGGGAGTGGCAGGCTCAGCACGGATCCATCGAGAGGGAGTGGGCGCGATAGGGCGCGAGAAGTTGACGGGAGACGACTTGTTGGGAGTTGAAGGCGGGCCTCGAATACTCTCGTCACCATTAATTGACGAGGAGTCAAACTCGGACGGGACGCGGAAGGTGCGACCTGGGCTTCGAGTTGGGGAGGAGGTGATGTCGCCAGTAGGTTCGGGTGATCCATCCTTGGGGGAACCGGGAAGATTTTCCTCCGACGCGGTGGGTGAGTAGTTCAGCGAGTTCACAGCGAAGTCATAGACTGGGCTGGCGGTCTGAGGAACAGGAGAGTCTCGGCTCTTGCGAGGAGTGGTGAAGACGCCACGGCGAGAGGCAGGGAAAAGCTTGACAAAGCCTTCCGTCAAGCGGTTTGCGCGAGGCGTCTTGGAGAAGGGGGTTGTAAGACGCGCAATGCGCTTCGCCGGAGACCGAGACTCTGCCTTGAGAACAGGCTGTCGAACGACGGTTGGACTTTCGGGCTCTGAATCGTCCATAATGTCGCTAAGCTCGGGAACACCATAGGCCGCCACATGTTGGCGAGGGTTTCGACGGCTGCTTCGAAGGAAAGAAGAGAAGCCGACCATCGAAGCGGTAGCAACGTCTACCTCCTTCTTGCCCTTGGAGTACGCCTTCTTGATGATGGGCAGGACCTTATAGTAAAACCCAAGCTTATTACCCCCGGTCGGAGTAATCATCACAGGGACGTCCGGCTGACCGCCAAGTGCAACATCGGCGCGGCGCTTGAGGGGGGTGATCTGGCAGATACCCCGGCGAGCGGCGCGCCGATCCTCGTAAGAGGTACATGAAGAAGTGTTCATGTAGTTGTTGGCGACATTGGCTAGTTTGACAGGTTAGTGAAAAGTCAGCTTTAAATCACCATGGAGGAAACTTACCGGTCGCCTGGACAAGTCCCTGGAGCATAAAGGCGTGGCTGAGGGAGCTGCCTGAGAACGCCACTTCTCTAGAGATTGGCTGGTAATTCGCTCCTCGCCTAACCTTGCGCGACACGAGTTGATCGGACGCAACGGCCTCACGTGTGTTCGGCATGGTAAAATTGACCTCGGGACGGATCATGAAAGGCTGAGCCTTCCGGTCGTAGAGAGCGACCCTCTTCATGATTTGCCGACCCTTACCGGCCGCATTATGGGAAAGTGTTAAAACACGATCCCAGGCAGCGGGCCGGGTCAGGGCCATGGTGGAGGCAGCACCGAGAGAGAATTTGAGGTCACTATCGCATCGTTAGTTTCGGTTCTTTGGCGTGCAACGGTTTTGCAAAGGCGTACATTTTATCAGCGTCGACACGTGTGCCGTTGGTCGTCGAGAAGAAGGGGATAAAGTCGTGGGGGACGGGCTTGCTGTGAAGGAAATATATTAGCATGCTGTAGAGAAGAGTGAAGACACAAAAAGCAAAACTCACATCCCCATGGGCTGTTGCCCAAACGCCCAAGACGCCGTCATCGCGAAGATGCAGCGCAGACGAGCAGAAAGTAAACAAACGGTCGAAGCAACAGGGCGACGACAAGCGAGGCGTGGTGATGATTAAAAAAAAAAAGTTGAGGGAGCTGGTGGGATGCAAAAGGGAGCTTTTGCGAAATCGCGGAACGGAATCGAGTGTTGTGAGGTCAGAGATCGAGCGTTGCGCAAAGACGGGAAAGTTGAGAGTTTGTTTTGTTTTGCGAAACGGGAACGATGTGAATGTGGCCCCACCTGGCACTGGCACTGACAGTGGCAGCCGGCTGCAGACGATGGCGTCGCGCGCTAGCGCTAAACGCGTTATGGGTAAAAACCACGTGACTACCGATTCTTCTTTACACATGGGATTCATTAATCGACAATACGCGATGGTTTTAGGATCATTTAGATCATTACGTGAATAGCACGGTTCGCGTGAAAGGTCCTTTTCGCGTAGTCACGCGTATTGCAATACTTGAGGCATTCTGAGCCAATAATCGGAGGGACGCCAAGTACATGGGGGTGAATAAGGGCCCATAAGTAAAATGAAGCTGATTTTATTGTAATTGTTATTGACACTGGCGTGTTTATTCATTGCGCCTCCTGTATTATCCAGCACAATTTCAAGAACAATAGAACATGACCAAGCTTGATTGGATCAAATGGTGGTAATCTAGCCGACGTTTGCAGAGAGTCTGAGACTTGAACAATGATAGAGTCTCAGACCAATCGGTTGCGCTTAATGACACTGAACACCTTGACGTAGCATTGTTCTAGTGCCCTGCCCTTCTCGGACAACACACTTAAGCAGTAATCTATTTATGTCTCATGGTGGGAGGAACACTCCTCTACTCGAAACAGCCACATGTTCTTCCCGAATGCTTAAAAATGAGTTTCGCCAGCCGTGATCAATGCCCTGAACTACGAACGGGAACGAGCGGGCAGCGGTTATGCTAGACCAGGTCAGGGTCTCGTCTCTCAATCGTGGAACCCAATCTTTGTTTACTTTGGACCCAAAAAGGAAAAGCGCCGAGCAACAGCAAGCCCGAGAAGCCGTAGAGACTGCAAGTTGGAAGTCAAGTCAGATGAATCTTCCTTCAGTGCAATAATCAATTGCGACTTCTCAGTGAAGTCAGATCTTTAAGAGTGGAAGTCTGGTATAGGTATGAGTCCCTGTGTTGATTTGAACTGTACGCCTTAAAAACTGGACCTTCCAAACGCTTGAATGGAGTCGCATCAGCCACTGAACTCTACGTGATGACAATGAACGCCTCCAGGGCTGTTTAAATTACAGCAGCTGGCAGCTGCGAAGTAAAAGTTAATTTGTTTTCCTCTTTAAAGTGCAAGGTCAAGACAGAATTCCATTCAGTGTTATGGTCAATTGCAACCTCTTTCACGTGGAAGTCAAATCTTAACAAGTCTGGGACGAGTCGCATGAGCCACTGAACTTCGTAGGCACTGCCACGCGAGCCGCCAGAACGTAGCTATGGAGCTTGATAGTAATGACAATGAGCACGATTTAACTCGCAGCAGCTGCCAAATACTTACGCCATAAAGTAAACATGTTTTTCTTCTAAAATTTATTTACCGTTCAAAGAAGAAAATGCTACCTTGCATACAGCTGTGCCATGAGTTGAATGCGCGTTTATGGTGTTCAAATGTCCAGTGGCTCAGCAGCTTACGATTAACTTGCTGAAAGAGATTGCAGTTCAACAACATCAAGAGATTCACTTTGGGCTTTCGGTTAAAAGAAGAAGAGGAAACTCTGTATTTTCCTACAATTCTTTTATTCCACGACCGTTCAAACTGCCCGATAAACTTAATTCTCGCATCAAAACAAACTGAAAGCTCACTGCTACAGGGTAACCACTTTAGTCTTGCTCAGTCAGTCTCAGTTCCCCAGGTGGGGAGCCACACTAGCCCCGCCACCTTATCCCGAGCCGCGTGCCAGCGAACGTCATCCCTCAGGCTACCACATTCAACCTCAACCTTTAACAACCACCGCCTCCAACACCCCTCTCCTCAGCGCATCTCTCTCCCACAACACACACAAACCTCCAGCGCAGCCAAAATGAATCGCCTCTTCGGCTCCAAGCCCACGGGCCCCAAACCAACCCTCAACGGCGCCATAACAAACCTCGACACCCGCATCTCCTCCCTCGACACCAAACTGAAAGCCCTAAACGCCGAACTAGGCGCCTACCAAGAAAAGCTCTCCCGCATGCGCGACGGCCCCGGCAAACAAGCCATGAAGCAAAAAGCCCTCAAGGTCCTCCAGCGCCGCAAAGCCTACGAAGCCGAAAAGGACAAACTAGAGTCTCAGGTGTGGAACATGGAGCAAGCGAGCAACATGCAGGACAACCTCAAGAATGTAATGACGCAGGTCGATGCTATGAAGACTACCAACAAGGAACTCAAGAAACAATACGGAAAAATTGATATTGATAAGATTGAACGGCTGCAGGATGAGATGGCGGATTTGATGGATGTGGGGAATGAGATTCAGGAGAGTCTTGCGAGGAGCTATGATATTCCTGATGATGTGGAGGAGGATGAGTTGGATGCTGAGCTTGAGGCGCTGGGGATGGAGGTGGAGATGGAGCATGAGATGGGTGGTGCTGTGCCGGGTTTCTTGCAGGATGAGGTCATGCCGGAATTTGTTGACGAGCCGCCTCAGACTGAGGACAAGGTGAAGCAGGTTGCTGGTTAATGGGAGTAGCTGACTCCATGTTGTGAACTGTCACGAATTTTCTGGGTTATGGCGTTGGTTGGAAGGGTAGTAGGGTCTCAAGCATATTTCACCACTTTTAAATACCACTATTATCGCTTGAAATGAGTCTGTCATTTAGAATACCTTCCTGCGAATATGTACCCTCTTCATTAAGAATTGTACTGAGATGGCCCTTCTCGAACTACTTGATACATACAATCCCAATCTCGATTATATCCATGCAACCCGCCAACTCCCTCGCTCAAAATAATGCTTTCGTTGAAACGTGCTTTGCAATCTAGTCCACTGTTGCGAAGAATCTGACAGCTTCTTCCAATGCTGGGTCTTTATTACAGAAATCCCATCCGACAATTGTTGGAGTTTGGCTGCAGCAAATAATCTTGTGCGCATCGAATTGAAGCTTGAAGACTCGTGCAGATGTGTTCTCTGCCGCTGCGATATGGGGATGTTGACCAGGGTGATGAGCAACCGCCGCTGGTTGGCCTGGCTGTCCAGGTGGTGCACCTTGCGCATTGTTTGCGGCCGGTGTTTGCGCAGCTGGAACTCCACCTGCCACATGAGCCGGCGCAGGGATAGCACCAGGATGAGGCACGCCGATGCTGGATCTCGGGTTGGTTCGGTTACTGTCGCTGGAACCGACGGAGCTCGACTGGTGTCGCAAAGGTGTCTGTCGAATTTGAAGAGCAGCCAGAGCGTCCGTAACCACCCCTCTAAGCTGTGCTCGAATCAAAGGTGAAGTCTCCTTCTCGATGGCAGACTGCAAGTACGAGTGGTGAGCCAGCGCGATCGGGTATTGCGCAAGTGCCTGCTGAAGTGCATTGGGTCCGAGCGGTACGGTTTGGTCGATGAGCGCTTGGTATGAAGTCGATGTTCGTTGCGAGTCGCCATGATGATCGCGTAGCATCATGGGTCCAAGTGGTGTGCCGGTCGTAGGTGGAGAGCGTGGAACGATGGTAGATGAATGCGAAGACCTGCTAGCCAATGATCCAGCCATTGCGACGTTCGATGTTGCGCTCGACAATGCCGCAGCAGCTTCACGTTGAGCAGCAGCAGCAGCCTCCTCCTGTCGAAGATGAATTGCAGGCTTCCAAACGCCTTCCTTGTCGCGTCTCCAGATGATGATGCTCTGATCATAGGAGCCAGATACTATACGGCCGTACTTTCTGCCGCCACCACCACCAGGAGGCACCTTGGCACCGAATGCCTGTACATCCTCAGGTCGTGAGCTACCAGCATTGGCGCGACGGTCTCTGCGACGTCTTCGATCCATGCTATGGTCGATCTCGCCAGCCTCCAGAGCCCGGAAATACTCAGCATCCACGGCCTTGGCCTCGAGCTCATCCTCTGCTGTGCTGTATGGTAGATCGCCGAAACCAGCCTGAACAGTACGGACCAGATGGTTGTGTCCGCGCAACTGGGCAACCTTAAGGCCAGTAGGTGCATCAAAAATGCATACTTCCCAGTCACTGCTACCACTCACAATCCTGCGGCCATCAAACTCAACGCACGCGATTCCCTTGTCGTGTGCGGGTATCGTTTGAGTGCAGACCTGCTCTGGCCACTTCCAAACCTTGATGTGCCTATCACCAGAGACAGAGACAATAGTGCGGTCGCGAACTTGGATTGCATTCACAGCAGCGCTGTGTCCATCCAGACGGCCGATCATGGTGAATGGTGGCTTGACGGCAAGTTCCTGACTCAAGTCTGGTTCGTAGCCGTATCTTCGCAGATTAGTTGGGACCGGGCCAACGACATCGCCTCCAGGATATCCGAGATCGCCATGTCTCAAAGGACGTCGGTTGAAGATCTTGATCGTTTTGTCCTTGGAAGATGTAACTAAAATTCGTTTGTCAAATCGCACGTTGAGTACTGATTCATGGTGAGCTCTTGTCAGCCTCTGCACCAGCTCTCCCGTGGAGAACTTCCAGATGAAAACGTTAGAGTCACTACTTCCAGAGACAAGCAAATCTTCTTCTGGGTCAGCGTCAAATTGTAGACACAGAACGGAGCCCATGTGTCCAGTGAGCGGAGCTCGAACTAGTCGGCGGGTGTGCACGTTCCAAATGCGCATGGTCTGGTCTCTGCTGCCGCTCACCAAATAGTCCTTCTCGAATTGCAATGCGTAGACACATTCCTGATGTCCTTCCTCGAGATGGTTGGGATGAGGAAATTGAAAGGTGCTGTATTTTCCAAGCTCCCAATTCGCTTCCAACTTGCGTCGCATAGCATATAGATATCGCCAGTTGATACGGTATCGTGATCGGCCGACATCCCAAATGTAAAGTGGTGACGGGGGCATGGTGTTGGCTGCATCGGCGAGCGACATTGGAGGTACGGATGACTCGGGATCGCCGCTCGGTTCTTTGCGCTTTCCTCTGCCCTCAGAAGATGAAGACATGGTTCGGCCGAGACTCGCTGTTCTAGAGCCATCAAGATCCATCTCGCCCATAGGTACGATGACGGGTCGGCTTGACGAGAAAGAGGACGAAGGGCTGCCAAACATGCTTCCACCGGTCAAACCCTCACTGGGACCGGGTGTACGGTCGCGATCGGTCATTTCGAGGTCTTCGTCGGTATTAACAGCGCGGATCTTGTTAGGATGGGCATCTTGCGTCGATTGCAATCGGTTAAGAAGGCGGACGGAATGATCGAGGCCATTGTTGACCTTGGTTTCGCAGGCTTCGATCTCGCTCGTGATAGTCTTCCATCCCTCCATGTAGTATAGATGCTCCCATAGCTTCCTATCCAAGGCCAATTCGTACCAAGCGCGACATGTCTGCGTGACGCTGACAAGGGAGACGGGATCGAGGAAGCCTAGAATCTTGAGACAGATTTCCGCAGGGAGGTATTGGATAAAGTCAATGTAGAGCCGCGGGTTCAAACGGTGAACGATCTCGGCGATGACGGACGTAGGCAGATTATCGAGCAGGGCCATGGTCAACTCTTTAAGGGTGTCAGCAAGTCAAGGCTACAGTTTCAATCAGCATCACATACCTGTCCTGACCTGGAGGGGTAGAAGAGACGAGTTCGCGACAAGCCATGTGCTTAAATCGGATGGAGAACGAAGAGTAGCGAGGGCGGTCGAGAGTTCTTGATTGACGGTGGGCGTTAAAGGGTCCTCGGAATAACCCTCGTCGGGTTGATGTGCAGGAGAGAAGGGATCCATGGAGGGCAAGGCTTCATTCTTATTCGACATTGGGACTGCGAGGCCTTGGGCCCCTGTTGATGTAGCAGTTCCTCGTTCAAGCGAGGAGAAGATCAGGATCAGAAGCGGGCGGTATGGCGATCAAGGGCGTTGCAGCGGTCAACAAAGACGAAATGCGGATGGCGTAAGTTTGGCGGATTAAAATGTTGAGCGGGAGGACAGCCGAGTGTCACAACAGGACGCGCAACACGACACAAGACTAGGAGGAGCGGATATGGCGTGCGTCGCAATACAGCAGGGAAGAGTTGAGAGATTGATTCGATAGAAGTACAGGTTCTGGAGATTTGAAACAGATTTTGTACGGGAAAGTGGTTGGATGCAATGCGATGTAGTCCAAAACAACAAAGAATGGACTCGCTGGGAAAATGAATGATTGAAGATGATGGAGGCTAAATGTCCATGTCCATGCTTGGCTTGGTTTGGTTTGGTTTGATTTGGAATGGATAGAGATGAGATGAGATGCAGAAGGTGGAGGCGGCTCTCCGGGCCTTCCCATCCCAGGCCATCGCCCAGGCCATCACCCATCAAGGCAGGCACCAGGCCAAGTCTTGGTCCAGGTCCAGGTCCATGCCAAAACAGAAGTGACTCCACTCAATTGAGATTGGCTGATGCTGATGGAATGGGCTGGGCTTGTCTCATTCTCCTGGTTGCATCTCAGTCAATCGACAATTCCTAACTCCCCTAGCGCTGAATAAATGGTCAAGCGCTTATGCACCTACAGCAGCCCTACATAATGTCGTGGATTTATTGCCTATCAAACGGTGTGGTTTTTATTTTGATGTGCGACAAGTTTACCGTACTCAATTGACCTTCCATCACTTTAGCCGGAGGTTTGCTTGGCTATTTCCCGCACTTTAAATCCGATAAGCTCACCAACTGCATGCCTCAGCTACAGGTCCCTCAGGGAGACGTCGATAGAGTTGGCAGGTAGGGCTTTCTGAACATCGAGACCATCGCCTCAATACACTTTCCTGATAGCGAAATAATCTTATATATATGAAGGCGACAATATGAATTGAAAAAAGCGTAGACGATGCCATCTAGTCATCTCTTCCCTACTATCCATGTAAAACATCATCCTCCCGCTTCTCTTTTCCTTGATACCCACTGGATCGTGAATGACCTGCAGGCTTGAGAACTAACCAGCCATGAAGGAAAAGTCCAAACCCACATCCTCCTTCTGCCTCTCCAACACCCGCCTCTCCAACTCCTGCTTCTGTACCCTAAGCTCTTCAGCTCTTGCTATCCGCCCCCGCTCATCGTATATCTCTATCATGAGACACATGGCGTCAAGCGTTTTGTGGTGTTGCTCACCCCATACTCGCTGCACCACCCTCAACACCTGTTCTTGCAATTCTTGAGCCTCTTCCAGCCGTCCTTGACTCTTATATACTAGTGATAGATTATGTCGAACAGCGTATGTCAGCTGGTTTTCTTCCCCAAGCGAATGCATTGACATCTCCAATACTTGCCCCTGTAGCTTCTCAGCCTCATTCAACCGACCTTGTCTGTAATATACCGTTGCGAGTCTAAACATACAGGTGATAGTACAAAGATGTCTGTTTCTTGGTAGCGCCATGGAATTCTCCAGCAACTGGAGCCCGAGTCTTTCAGCCTCGTTCAGTCGACCTTGTTTGGTGTACGTATGGACCAATCCATTCATCGCACGAATCGTATCGATATCCGACTCCCCAAACGCCTCCTTGCTTATTTTCAGCGCTTGTACACAGAGTTCTTCACCTTCCTTGATATTCCCATTGTTGACATAGTCCCCCGATAATTCTATCATGCCACGCACTACAGACCGGTGTTCCTTTCCCAAGTTGACCTTTCCCCATTCAAACAGCCACTCTTGCAACCTTCGAGATTGATGGCAAGATCCTTGTTCATGTATAATATCGCGAAGAAGTTGCAATGCACGGAACTTGATGATGAGGGCGCTCTCATTATTCTCACAATCCTCCACGGCTTTCCGAGCTATTTCTTCTGCATGCTTGTATCTTCCCTTTATATGCAGTATCTCTCCCAACTTGACACTCAAATCTAGCGTCTGAGAATGATAGGCCCCAAGTGAACTCTCTGCTATAGGCAGTGCTCCCTTTATCATCTCCTCAGCTTGGGTGTAATGATGAGGCAGTATGTCAGGAGGAAAAATGTCTGAGAGTTGTGATTGGCGCACCGAAGGAGTGGTTGGAGCGGGCTGATAGGCATGGTCATGACTTTGTATATCAAAGTCACCGTTTTGTGAATATCCCAGACCTGGCATCAAGGTAACAGGAAAGGAGGTCATGGGACTTGCTGTTGTCGATCTCGTGCTTCTCGATGAGAAGTTCAAGCTTCTTGTTGAATATGCAGGGCTGGGAGTCACAGAGCCATGTTCAGAGATGGTACGGCAGAGAATCGCAGATGGGGTAGCTATAAGTGCAAAGTCAGTCTTCAAATTCGAACGCGTTTGTATACGATACAAGAAACTGCCTTACATGCTACAGGGCTAGGTGCATACAAAGAGGCTTGTGAGACCTCATGTCTAACCATCCACCTGTCGATCTTGTGCGTTTCGACATTTCTGCCTCTGACAGAGAAGATCTGCTCCCCTTTATCAACCTCGACGAGCTTCCGTTTCTGTCGCTTTCTGACAATTGCTGCCATCTCTGCTGGTTTGATGTTCTTGTCTTTCCCCCATTGGGTGATACGGGTTCGGTACTGTCTCAGTCTTGAAAAATGGTCAGTTCATTGTCAGTCTGGACTAATATCATGATAATCCCATACTCTGCAGTGAAACCAAATTCTTCTTCAATCATCTCCTTGACTTTTACGAGGGGTTGCTTCCGCGCATCATGAAGCTCAAGAATGCGGGCTTTGTATGGCTCCCAATCCTTGGCACGCAGTGTTGGTGCCTTCTTCTTCCGACGTTTTGGGGGCGGACCCATGGCAGTAGCCGTCAGCTCAGCATTGGTGACAGAAGGTATTCGTCTACCCTGCGGCACAGGGACGAGATGCTCCTGAGACAAGCTTAAAGGTTGAAGCGGTTGGAGATGGCTTGTTTGCTGGGCAGATGTACAATCGTGCAAAGCTGATTCATGGCCCCGATCGAATTCATGAAGTAGAGTGTATCCTAAAGGGGACGTCTGTAGTTGCTGATGTGTTGGCAACTGTTCCAATGGGTCCGGAAACGTGGTCCAGCTGTCCATGTTAAGAGGATCAGTTGGGAGGTCAAGTACACAAGCTTAGATTAAGGTAAAGGGAAATGTATTGGGAAGTTTTGGGGGGGAAAACGTCAGGTATTATGCACAAACGTTCTATTGCTGGTCATCACGGGCAAGACAGTAAGGCAGGCAACCTGGGGAGGGGATCTGCGAGCGTGACTGCGCTTCACTGACATCATTGTGACATTCCGCAAAAGTACTATTCGTTGTATTGGCCAAGAAAAGGAAAAGGGAGGAAACAAAACTACTATCTCTAGCGCGTGTGCTTGAACGCCACCCAGCCAACCTTTGACCAACAGCTAACCAGACGCCCAGTGGTGAGAGATTTCCCCTCAATTGCTATTGGACAACCAAAACTACAATTTTTAAACCTGGCTATTGGGACCTGCGAGCTTATTAGGGCCGCGTAAGCGGTATTCCAGGGAGAAATAGTAGCTTTGTAGTGCAGTCCATGGGAAGCCATCACCAGCCATTGTTGCAAAACTACTAAACGAGATGATATTAAAAAGATCATGGGCTCGGCCTTGGTGAGTCAAAAACTCATCGCCACAGACTTTCACTCCGATTCTGCAAAGCATCTCAGAATTAAAAAAAGTAATAAAAAAAAAAAAAAAAAACCTCCAAACAGCCTCTGCGGATTGCACGTTATGGCTGGAGCAAACACATCCGAAGTTGTTATCGCGATCGTCTTCGGCGTACTCCAACTAATCGTGGCGCTTATATCGCTGTGGCAGCAGCACTACCTTTTCTCGGCAAATAGTGAGCCTTCCATCGCTGTTCCTTAATTTATTGTTTGGGCACTAACAACGCAGAAGTCAAACCAAGAAGACAGGACGCTTTCTGAATATCTACGAAATACTCAGGAGGACTTGGGGCATTGGAGTCTGGCCACTCGGAAGATAATCCAGCTGAAGTTTGATAAATGATAGGGGAGTTGCTAGAAAGAACAAGAGATACTGTAGTCTATACCCCAAGGTGCCTGTTCGACTATCGGTCGACCTCATCATCTGCGTGAACTTCTATATATATGATTTAGACTGCTCGCCCGGAGTTAATGTTATAATCAACCACCTGAGACTACCCGATAGATGTCGATATTGTTGTAATTTTGTTTTGAGGTATCCGTGTATTGTAACCGCTTGTAGAAGAGTGATAATAGGTTTATCCAAAAGCTCTGCTCGAACAGCGATTGCTCCAACCAGATGTTATACCGCTGAAGAACCTGTATTCCATCCTTACCAGAATATCAAGAACCTCCTCAGGGCGAATTGCCGTAGTCAAAGCCTAGTAAATCGCAAAGATAAAGCTAACACTTTCAATAGACGTCATCGTAGAGTTTCTCGTCACTTGTCTCATCAGTCGGAAGAACGTTGGTACAAGGATCAACGATTACTGGCAAAGACCTTCCTTCCAGAGAAGAATTGCTCCCTTATTAGGATGGTGGTACTTTGCGAGACTTGGGGGATGCGTGACAGTTGACATCGTAGGAAGTTCGTCTCTTGGTGTTGTCAAGGATGGCAGGACATCGTGTTTCTGATATTTATTAGTTTAAATATTGGGCAAAGAGATTGTTCAATAACTCATGAAAGAAGAATCGACAAGCCTTTTCTGTATATGCGCCGCCTTTCGTTCTGGCCAGCTGGTGGAGACACAGATCCATTGCCGAGGGGAGGGCGATGTTATCCATGATCTGGATGACCGTATGTCTCCAGCGTCGAGACAGCCAATCAAAGATACCCACTCATTAAAACCCATGCTCGCCAAAGCCCTGTAAGGCTCATAAGGGTCCTTCCTAAAATCGGATAGTAATGCGCTAGGTACCATCCTTGTTGAGCCTCATGGCAGCTTCACTTCATCTTCAAACTATCAAAGCCCGTTGAAACAAGCCAATACATCTTTCTTTCGAACCCAATTCAACATTACACCAGAAGAGTCATCACCACACTGGCCAGAATTTGTCCTCCAAGACCAAAAGAAAGTCTGGTATTGAAGATGGGTACAAGCGGCTAAGAGCACGTGACTCAGAGGGGCCGGTGTCGGTCCGCCAAATTTTTCGTGACTCTACCCAGGACCCCGCCATCGCGATAGATAAAGCACCAATTGATCACACCAGACTCGTTTAAACAGAATCAATTCGATTACTACACAAGCACCATATCCATCATGGCCTCAAACAATGCTAGTGCTCCCGCCGAGGGTATGCTTTGGGGTGGTCGCTTCACAGGTATGTAAAAACAACCCCGCCAAAGAAGCTCCCAAACTGACGTCACGAACCACAGGCGGCATCGATCCCCTGATGCACCAGTACAACGCCAGTATTGGGTACGACAAGTATCTGTACAAGGAGGATATTCTTGGTAGTATTGCCTTTGCTCGCGCTAATGCCAAGTCGGGCATCATCTCTAATGATGAGTTCACTGAGATTGAGCGTGGTCTGAAGGAGGTCATGAAGGAGTGGGAGGCTGGTACTTTTGCTATCATGCCCAATGATGAGGATGTAAGTCACTCAATATCTCGTGGTTTACTTGCGATGTCTAATTGGTATAGATTCATACCGCGAATGAGCGACGATTGTCGGAGATCATTGGTAAGGAGATTGGTGGAAAACTCCACACTGGACGCAGCCGAAACGAGCAGGTTGTCACCGATATGCGAATGTGGCTCCGGGAGCGCATTCGTGAGATTGAGAGCCATCTCGTTGCTTTCCTTCAGGTCATTGCCGCTCGTTCTGAGGCTGAGATGTAAGTCCTGCATCACTCCTGAGATGAACTTTTCTAATCTTTATAGCGACCACATCATGCCTGGATACACCCATCTACAACTTGCCATGCCCGTCAAGTTCTCCCAATGGCTTCTGTCATATGGCTTTTCCTTTGCCTCCGACTTGGAACGTTTGAGGGAGGTTTTGAAGCGAGTCAACAAGAGGTAAGCACATCCACTCATCACATTGTGAGTTCTGCTAATATGGTAATAGCCCACTCGGTGCTGGTGCTCTTGCTGGTAATGCCTTTGGTATTGATCGTCAGATGATGGCCAAGGAGCTTGGCTTTGAAGGCATTATGTGGAACAGCATGAACGCTGTTGCTGACCGTGACTTTGTCACTGAATTCCTTTCTTGGGGCACCATGTTCATGAACCACGTCTCAAGGATGAGCGAGGATTTGATTATCTACTCCACCGCTGAGTTCGGCTATGTCCAAGTTTCAGACGCCTACTCAACAGGCTCATCATTGATGCCCCAGAAGAAAAACCCTGATGGTCTCGAACTTCTGCGAGGCAAGGCCGGCCGTTCCTTCGGTCACTTCGCCAGTGTCTGGAGTGCCACCAAGGGCATTCCCAGCACTTACAACAAGGACTTGCAAGAGTCTTGGGAGCCCATGCTCGACCACGTCAAGACCGTCTCCGACAGCGTCCAAATCCTCAACGGCATCCTCAGCACCCTCAAGCTCCGACCCGAGCGCATGATCGCCTCTCTCAACCCCTTCCTGCTTGCGACCGACATCGCAGACGTCCTCGTACGACTCGGCGTGCCATTCCGTGAGACCCACCATATTTCAGGACGTGTAGTGGCCAAGAGCGAGGAGCTGGGTATTCCTATGGATCAGTTGAGCTTGGAGCAACTTCAGGCTATTGATAGCCGATTCCCGGATACCATCAAGGATGTTTTCAACTACGAGGCTAGTGTTGAGTCGAGGAATGCTCAGGGTGGTACTAGCCGAGCTGGTGTTTTGGAGCAGATTGAGGTTCTTAAGAGTATGTTGAATTAGAAGCGTTTTATAGATCTGCGGTTGCAGTATGGAAATTGGGAATAAAAAAAAGTGATTGTGCCTGGAAGAAAAAGAAGTTCCTCTTGAAAAAACCCTTGTCAATGTGAACGTTTGCCTTTGTAGTTTTCATCCTTCTCATCTGACCGTCAAAGCTATCCCGAGCTCAACCCTACCTTTTCAAAATGTTTGATTTTGGAGTGTAAAGTGAGCGTCTGGGGACAACCACCTTGTATTCAATGCCGCAGACTTAGGTTCAATGAACAAATAATGTCAAGTCTATCTTCACATTGCATCTCATGGTATTGCTCCGGCTGGAGTCCGCTAAACTTGGGCCATGATTATTCATCGTCCACACCAATTCTGATAGAAAGATCACACAGGATCACTAGTCGTAAGAAAAAGACTAAATTATACTAAATTATAAAGTCCGTTGGCGGATGACGTCGTAGTGGTGGTCACAGTAAGCAATTATCTGAGTAAGACACCGGACTTTACAAACCATCGAATCAGATAAGCAGATTTGCGAAATACTTATCAGATTCAATTGAGCCTAATCCTGACCGCAAATCTCACCTAACCCACTTCACTTCACCTCGCCTCACCGTGTCCAGATCTGTGGACCCTCATGATCCGACGTCAAAACAGACTTTCAAAACCACTTAAACCCAACGTCGGATTTTTGTTTCTAAAGTCGATCTCGAATCTCCTGATAATCTTGTGAACCTCGGCATATCCATATTGTTGGGTTACTCTTCTCCAGATAAACTTTTTTGGTGAGAGCGCATCTGTGACCCGATCTAGCAATTACTCCGGAATCCTTGCAAAAAAACATCCGACGGACTTTTCGAACACGTCCCCAACAATCTCTCAATCTCCTATGCATTAGACTATTCCATCGGACAGCCCGGATGATTTTTGAATACTAGTCGATCCTTTTTATTTATAAAGACTGCTTACTGCCAGGGCTTCTACTTTTCTGACTTTATTTGTTTATTGTAACAATATTTGTGACGCAAAAAAAATCAAAATGTCGGGCAAAAAACTTCCTCAGCTACCGGGCTTCAAGGCCCTCAACGCCAACATCCTCGTCAGCGAGGACATTGTCGAAAAAACACCCGCCGACCACCCAGCAGCTATTCTCATCTACGGCTGGGGTGACGGCCAAGCTCGCCATGTCGGAAAATACGCAGAAGGCTACCGCGCACTCTTTCCCCACTCCAAGCAAATCATTATCCTGAGTCCCATCTCAGACGCCATGTTCACAGGTCTCGAGACACGAATGCGCGGTATGCAAGTCGTCATCGATAACCTAAACGGTCTTCTTGATGAAAAGACTGCGCCTATTCTTGTGCACAGCATGTCCAATACTGGTGCTATTAGCTATGCTACCACGCTCAAGGCTTTTGCGGATAAGGAGGGTCGAACTATGCCGCATCAGTTGCTCGTTTTGGATTCTACGCCCGGAAACCCCTTTTGGTCGTGGGAGAGACTTGGAAAGTGGTCTCATGCCATGGCCATCGGCACAGCAAAGTTCTTCCCCTGGCCTTTTGTCGTTACGAAGGGTATTTGGGGCTTTGTTTTGACGCTAGACGTCATTTTCAAAAAGTTGATCGGCAGCGAGCCTTCCGGTGCTTTTGCTCTTCGCACAGTTGACGACACAACCTACGAAACTCTGGATTCTAAGCGTCTTTATCTGTACAGCAAGGAGGATGAGATTATTTCTCATTTGGATATCGAGGGATACATTGCTGAGTCGCAGCAGAGGGGTTATGAGACCAGACAGGAGCTTTTCGATGGTACGAACCATGTTGGACATATGCGTGAGCATCCTGAGAAGTATTGGAAGGCTATTCAGGAGGCGTGGGAGTGGAGTAACGATAACTAAGGATAAGATTGGTTTTGTACGATTTGCTGTTATGACTAGCGTTTTTATACCACTGGGATAGAGCTTGGTACTGGATATGAATTTCGTCTCAGAGAAAAATAGAAAGAAGAGAATTTGTTATCATATTAAGCATTTGCGATCTAACTGACATCGACATGTTGACTTGTTGTTTGCAAACTTCCGGACCTGCGACATCTTTTTCGACTTCTAGACTTGGATGTATTGAAACTTGAGCACCATTACCATGCTCTCAGCCAGAGCCTCGAGCAAGCACCACATTTACGACGATACTGTCTGACAAGGTTGCGTGTTCAGACGTACCTAGATATTCAGGTATGATCACGTGCCCCCGCATCACTCTACACTGCAATCTTAACCCATGCCCAGCCTTCATGTAAAAGTGAACTGTAAAGTGTCATGTGCTTGATACTGGAGATAACCAATATCAGCAGTATTAGTTCCATATGAGCTGACAGATAAGCCGCCCGCATAAGGTGAGCGTGACAGTGACTGATCCGATTCCGACCTATTACTGCGTTTTTAACCCACTCTAAGGGCATAAAAGCAATCAGGCTCCGAGTCTGACGGCTTTTTCACTGCAATTTTAACCCCCTCCAAGGATCGGCCATGATTGCTGCTGCTGTCGATTGGCGGGAGGCTTTGTAAAAGCACATCCTTCGTGCCAGTTTTGGACATAAGCAATGTTTTTGCAGTTTCCAATCTTCTCTACAGTATATCTGCGGGGCGAGCGCTCTGGCCTAAACCTCTGTAGTGTTTTATTGCACCAGACTGCAGTAAGCCTCTAGGCTGTATGCGCTGCAGAGGCAAGCTGTAATGTCCATACTAGGAAAACATTAGCTGAAAGACATTTTTAAATATTTTTAATCAATGATATTATGACTAGATGGAGTGAAAACCATCCAAGGAAAAGAATTACAATGATTTCCCCATTGGGAATTTAATTGTGCAAAGTGGTGTGTAACTGTCACCTTCACTGCATTTTTAACTCACTCCCAGGGTAATCCCTCTTTAAGAAAAGCAAACAGGCCAACCAGCATTACTGAAGCAGGCTCTACTCCGGCAACCTCAAGTAATGTCAGTGGGAGGTTAAAATTGCAGTGAAATTGAAATGGAAAAAGACGGATATTCATGGGTCGAGATATCGATGGAAGCCTTTCGATACCACAACCTACAGTCAACCCATTCGACTCCAAGAAAAAAGTAAAGCAATCTACGCAAAGACGGTAATCCAGCCGCTGCGACCTTCAGCGATACTAGCAGTGGGTGGAAAGACGAGTCGATGTGCAAGTCATGGTCGATAGCAGCTGGTGGATGGTCGCGGGGTGGGTTAAAATTGCAGTGAAATGGAGGCCCGGCAGCGAACCATCGAAGGCAACCAAAGATGTGATCTTCCATTGCTGGCAGTCAATTGTGGCAGTCAATTGTAGCATGTCACTATGCCCCAAATCAGTCGACACAAATACATCTTGCGAGTGTTTCTCTTGTACCAGTTCAGTCTGACATCCGAGTACAATTAGCCTCACGGAAAAACAGCCCAGGTAGGTCGGCGGTGACCTTGACCTGTAGCCGGTCGCTCACTCTCAGCCAAAATGAAGAACAGTCGGTCTTCAACCAACAGTCCACCAAGAAAAAAAGCACGTCGAACAGAAACCAGTTCTCAATGCGCGACATGTATACGCTTATTCTCTCAATCAAGTCTTCCGAAACTGAACTCTAGAGGCCTCGCGCATCACACACGTGTCCAATGCACAGCCTCGAGCAATAAAGGCTGTGAACTGTGCACCATCATTTCTGGTCTCGCCGTCAAGGAATTTGGGAGCAGATGGACAAGTCATAAGCGAATTATCTTCAAGAACATCAGTCCTGTCAAAAATGTTATTCATGTCCTTCGCGGTACTCTGAAGGATGAAGAAGGTTATATAAATCTTTACCCTTTTGTGAAACCAGGTATGACCTGATGCTTCTCTCCAAACTTGGGCGTTGGTTAATTCTTACAGATGATCCTCTCAGCACACTCATATCCCGAAGGCCACTACCCAAGGACGTAAAAAGCCCAGAAGTCATAAACGCAGCCAAAAGACTCCTCCACAACTGTCTAAGAGCAGACGACACCAGCAAAGGTCACGAAGAATGTCGCTACTCCCGCGACTCAGTCCTCCCAACACGCGTCCTCCGCGTCAGCCCCAACGGTCCCATCAAACTACACATCAACGAAAAAGATCTCTGCGGCTCATACATAGCGCTGAGCTACTGCTGGGGTCCCGACCCAAAACATGGAGGCCTAACAGAACTGAAGCAAACGAACCAGAGTCAATTAATGGAGGAGATTAAGATGGAACATCTGGAACAGACGATACAGGATGCTGTGGTTGTTACGCGACAGCTTGGTTTTGAGTATCTTTGGGTTGATAGGTTTTGTATTTGTCAGGATGATAGAGAGGATAAGCATCGCGAGTTTGCGAAGATGGCGACGACGTATAAGAATGCTGTTCTTACGCTTGCGGCTGGTACTGCTGAGACTGCGTCTCAAGGCTTTTTGAATGACGGAACAGTGGGACAAATACCGTTTTTACCGGAACACAGGTTTGAGATTCCTACTGAGGATGGTCGCACGGGCTCTGTTTATTTGTCGGATAGACCATACCAACCCAAACATCCACTGGATACTCGAGGTTGGACATTGCAGGAGTTTATGCTCTCTTCCAGAATGCTCATATTCTCGGATTATCAACTCCTCTGGCAATGTAAACAAGTCGATCTTCAAAGCGTCACCGGTGATGAAGCGGGATTGGAGTATCAGCAGCATTTGGAGTCTCTGCCTTGGGCTGCGTTTGAAGATGAAGGTGGCCCATCATTTGGCGCTCATGATTCTGACAAGCTATACCTCTGGAAGACCATCTTGCGACAGTACACTGAGCGGAGCCTGTCAAATAACAGTGACCGACTTCCGGCCATTACGGGTATCATAGCTGAGCTACGAAGCGTGTGGAAAGATACAGCCATATACGGCCATTGGAAAGATTGGTTCATCCAACTACTAGTCTGGTACAAGGAAGAAGACGACAGGGTGGAAAAGCGTTATTTGCACCGAGCGCCCAGCTGGTCCTGGGCATCAGTCGACGGAGCCATTCGCTTCGAAGATCCAATTGAGAAGCAAGACGCAAAGATGGATATCGTTACAGCCGCCCAAGTCACAATGTCTTGTCGAGTTTTGCCTCAAGATAAATTGGATGATTCGACACGGTTTCAGTATTTCGACCAGAGTCGGAAATCTTTGGCGTCAGAAGTCAAGGGAAAGACGCTTCAGTATCTCTTTCTGGGAACGACACAGGAATCAGATGAATTTGAGAATGCCTTGGCACTAATTGCGGTCGAAATTAGCACAGGGCTGTTTCGACGAGTTGGTTTGGCTGTATTTGAAGACTCGTTGGCATGGGAGGGAACCAAGCATCGTCGCATTGAGTTGGAGCCAAAACATAAGTAAAAAATAGATTGGTTGATATATAAATAAGAAATGATATAAATGATATGTTTTCTCCTCCAAAAGAACTCAATAACCCTTCCTAGCATGAATCTTCTCATGTCTCCGACAATCATTGACTCTAGCAAACGCCTTCCCACAAGTCGAACACGCAAAAGGTCGATCCCCAAAATGACTCCTCTCATGACTCTTCAAATTAATATTCCTTGTAAAGCTCTTGTTGCAGATATTGCAGGTAAATTTGCCAGGAATTTGTCGCCGACTTAGAACCTCAAAATGCGGCCCCCCTTCGGCGAGGTTCGGGTGGTAAATGTTAATGTGGCGGTCGCGGTCCTTATTGCTCACGAAACCTAGAGGAGCCGAATTGCAAGAGATTGGACATTGGAATGGTCTTTCATGGCGTTTCTCATGGGTATCGCGGGGACCTTTCTTTTCGTAGCCGACGTAGAAAAAGCGACACATAGTGCGACGGCATTTGTAGAGATTGGCGCCGTAGTAGTCTTGAACAAGATCTTCATCGCCTGCTTTCTGGTTTGGTAGGAGTCTTTCCAGTTCTGTGCGATTGTCCAGTAAAGCTGTTTCAATTTGAGGAATGCCAATGGTATTGCGTGTCGCGTAGTCGCCTCGCTGATGAGTGTAAATGTGATTCCACAGTAGCAAAAGGTCGTCGTAAAACTCGAGGTGTTCGAACCTCAGGACGTTGGCCTTTTCCAGCTCAACATGTGTCGGGTCAGTAATCTCTGATCGGTGGGTATTGACAAAATCTTGAAGAGCGGAAGTAAAGTCCGTTGTCACTTTGCAAGGGTTTTGGAAGAGTTCATAGCATTCTTTTATGACTGTGTCGATGTGGTAAAGCCATTGAGAGCAGGCGTAGTCTTGGAAGGCGAACCAGCCAGTTTTGGCGTGCTGGCTCCGATCAGTTGACACGTAGTCATTTCCAAAACAGGGCAGTGACAGGTATCTTAGACACGTCGTGGTGAGCTGGCACTGAACCAACTTCTCATGGATGTACTGGTTCTCGATGATATAGCTGTCGCGAATTAGTTGTGGTCCGGGCAATGAAACCTTGGGGTACCTACCGTCTCGCACTTGAGTGAATGAATCTTATATGCTCGCCATCGAGAATATGGACAATGGATCCCAAATAGCGCTCAATATCCTGTCGCAGCATGTTATCCTCAAACTGGACTTTGAGTAGATCTTGATCGAATGACAGGATTCCCTGCATCTCATGCCACCTGAGTGGTCGCTTTGCACAAACGAGCCATCCGAATAGAGACTTTGATCTCTCCCACTTAGCCGTGCCACCCGGTAGTGCCTGAAGTGTGGTTTTGACGGCCTCAAGGAGCTTCTCGTACCTGGGACAATTAGTAGGTCACACATAGCGAGTGATGGTGGAACTGACAACTCTTCGAGTTTGTTAGGCAGGATGCCTTGTCTTAGTGCGGTCCGCAAACCACCCTTGGTATCTTGCTGCAAAAGAAACTGAATAGCGAGGTGCGCATAGAGGAAAGAGTCTAAAATGTGTGTTAGTTCGGGTGTGTATAACTTCCAGTCCTCCCAGCCGGCTAGGTACCTTGACTCTGATTGCAGATGAGGTTCTCAACATCTTCTTTGTCAGCGTCAGAAAGGCTGAAGCCCCGTCCATGCTCGGAAGCTGAAAACAATGGTAGCTGCTTTTGCACAAAGTCCCTGATATCATCGTGGTTATCTTCCGGCTTCAGTGGGACACTCAAGCACTCGTCGTCAGGTATATACTTCCTCGCATCGGAAGTTTCTCTGCCGAGGAACATGACTCTCAAATGTCCCAGCTGCACTTGCGTATCGTAAACAGAAACCAATTCCTTGAAGAACCGTGCTGTCTGATATATCTCCGCGCTCTCGCATTCATCCAATCCATCGATGACTATGTACTGTCGGGGATTGTATTCAATGAATGTCTTGATGAGTTTTTGCGCAACAGCCGCCTCGACGAGATTTGTGCCGCCGGTATTCGTCTTTTCTTGATGACAGAGGGGAAGAATGTAGTCATCTGATTCCACCATCTGGAGTAAGATGCCTTTCAAGATATCAACGTAGGTGCGGTGTTCGTTATGATCCTCTTGGCAATAGAAATAGCAAGTCTTGCTGCCATGCGGGACTACTTTTGGATCTTGCAGCTCTTGGACCAACAAAGATGCGAGGACCGATTTGCCTGACAGTACGTTAGTGACTCTGATGGGCTCTCAATAGAGATACATACCATAACCAACAACACCATGTAACCATATCGCAGAATTTGGAGGCTCATCTTCCTGAATCCAGTCTTTGACAGCACTGTACCTTCTAAGAAGCCAACGTCCGCTTTTGGGGCAAATTGCCATCTCTCTGAATGCACGCTGCAGCCGGCCCATCTTCCCTGAGGCTGATATCCATGTAATAACTTCATATCTTTTCTTGTGAATTCGCTCGCTTTCCTCATTTTCAAAGTTTCGCCATTCTTCCTTCCAGTTGTATGCGTACTGTTCCAAAGCACGGTCGATTTCCTCATGATCTGTCTTGTGTGAGTGAGTTTACCATCCAGGTAGGGCCTGAAACGCACCTTGGGAAGTCGCTTGCGCCTTGATGATGTTTCCAGTTGTTCTGAGGGATTCAGATATTCTTCTGAACATGAGAGATGAATCATCCCAGATAGGCTTTTGGAGACGTTGCCATACTATAACAAAGCTGGTTAGCTTGTGCTTCGTCTTTGTAGAGTTTTCATACACTTTGTGCTCATTGAAAAAAGTTTGTAGGCCATGGAGTGGAAGCGTTGTATATCTTGGTAGATATTCACCAGACATCCCGTTGCTTTTGGATATCTCTTGAAGAGCTCTCTGTATCGTGTCAGTTTCACCAACTGGGCACCCAACAGCCCATAAACATCGAGCACTCCATCGAAGGCTTTGTCTGTAGTGTTGGTCGTCTAGAATTTAGATATTAGCTGACCGTTTGGAAATAGTTTGATAGCTACACTTACCTTGAGCAGGAATCTGACGGTGCCCCACACATTCGACATAACGCTGCTCGCGCCAGGGAAGTCAAGGAATAGTAGGACTTTCTCAAGTTCGTCCATGCCTTCCAGAAACATTTTTAGCCGATTCATGTTGATCATGTTATGTGTCACAACTCGCGCGGTTTGGATGTCGCGGATTTCTCTACTCATGTCTTCTTTGGTGGTGTCTTGGAATGCTTCTTCATGATGTTCTTTGAGCGATTGCCTGAAATCCTCGGCCAAGGAATTTAACCGTTCCAGGGTGACATGTGGTAAAACGGCAGGCGCAAACAGATCCATGGTGGCTGAAGTAGAAGGTTCCATTGCAAAAGGCGTAAAGTCAAAACAAAGTTAGCGAATATTGTTGCGACGGTTTGAGATGGAGACAATCAACTGTCCTCGAAAAGAATCAACACTCGCACAACAGACTCAAAAAAACAAAAGTTGTCGGATTAGAAAATGGACACGGAATTACGGGGGGCGCAGCAGAGGCAGCCCAACTAAAGTCGCAGTGAAATCAGCCAGGAAAGAGCCTCAATCAGCCTAACCTGCCTTTTTCAACCCAGTAACCAATTGCCAATTAACACGAGCAACTGGGCGAACCATTATGCGCGTATTATGCCCTGCCAGGCCTGCCTTGTGGACTCGACAGGTTTCAGCTGGGGAAGGTGCGACCTATGATTTGATCTTTCACTGACCGAGGTAGGGGTGCCATGCAGGAAGGTGACACTGCCACAGCCTGATTTTGGTGGGCTTTGCGCTTTCTGGGGTCACCCGACCGTCAGCATCCCATTCTGTCTTGAAGATGAACAATTTTCAATCGACGCGAATTCACCTTGAACTTCATCTTTATCTTTATTTTCAACAAAAGCGTTTCGATCGCGGCAATTGAGCAGTATTTGCGCTTGCAACATGTCGAAATCATTAGAACATCTACTCAATCCCGTCGACGATAAAGAGCGACAAGATGGGCCTTCAGCTCCCCTAACTCAGCCCGTGTTGGTAGACCAGCAATCGAATTTTGCCGGCAGCTTGCCTACCAACATGTACTTCAATTCGAACGAGCCATTGAACATGGACTTTCAAATGAACTTTTGGAACGACTATACTGGAGAGGCTCCTCGGACTAGCGACTTCCTTGGGCCAAGCTCGTCGAATTTACTCTCGTAAGACCTCTCAATTTGTTATAGAACATTGACTAACATATAAAGTAACGTACCAGTGGTATCGCAGCAGAATTACTTCCCGGCCGATTTAATCCCAGACGAGTTCATGAACGTGGACCCACAGCTCGCCATGCTCGATCTAAACGGAGGGTTCAACCTCGACCCTAATCTCAACTTCAGCAACATGCTACCTGTGTCGTCGGAGCAACAAATGAACCTGCTACAAGGGAACCCGTCCCTAGAGCCATCACAATATCTTGCATTACCGGTAGAAAGCACCCAGGGGTCATCGGTGACCCCAGAAGCTGGAGGTTCAAGCCAATCGAGGACCTCAACACCAGTGACCAGTCCAGAAGAAGTCGAAATGGCGGAGGAGGAAGAGGGATTATTTGTAACCGACGAAGAGGATGTCACAGTCCATTACGGCATGGTAAGTGTCTTGCCTTGAGAAATACCAAACTCTTGTCCGGATTCGCGCTGATACCTCGCAGCTTCACAACGTCGAAGTCAAGTTAGTCCCAGATGATATGTCAACGTTCGACGATCGACTCAAGACAGGAGAGGCACCATATCAGTACTTCACACCAGTAGAGTATCAAAAGCAGGTTATGCTTTGCTTTCCAGACGAAGATAAGCATTTTGGTCATCTTTCATCAGCTGCTGGCCAAACTCTGATGCCGTTGATCACTCGCCCGCGAGTCAGTGTCGAGCCTCTGGCCTACAAGGTCGACTTGCGTGAGATCATACATCGCGCGAACAAGTCAGCCGACGCGCGAGTCAAGGTAGACATCAATATTTATGGGCCACGTTCCATGTCATCCTCCGTCGGCGAAGCTCTTTCGAACGGAAAGTTGTGGCTCCAAAGTTCCTCCCATGGGAGAGAGGGCCTTGAATACGACAACCCGCATTTTCTGAACATTGCTGTCGCAGATGGTGATGGCGGGATTATTCAAAACGAAGTCGTCGCAAACAACAACTCCAATAAAAAAAAGACTAGAGAAGAGCAACTTCGAAAGATGGTGGAAGAAGTATACAAGAAAGTGGAGAATAGCCGAGATTTTCAGCAGGTAGAAGGTGGTGATCGAGTGACACGTCAACTTCTCAGGTGAGTTCCCCAATTTCTTTGGTCGAAAAGTCTCTAACTGACACTACGAAAGACATCAAAAGGAAGCATTGGGTTTCATGCTGGAAAGAGAGTCCGGCCACATCGATGACAAATACCGACTCTGGAAAGAGGTTGTCCATGATGGCCGAATACAGTATCGACACAAAATCACGAAAAGAAGAAGAGACACCAGACCAGAGGAGAAAGGTGGTGGGATCTTGGCCGATGACATGGGAATGGGAAAATCGTTGTCAATCCTTGCCCTGGTCATGAAAACCTTGGATAATGGAAAGGAGTGGGCGAAGGAGAAGAACGGCGAGCACAAAGGAAGGAAGACGACCAGGTTCTCTAGGTCAACTCTCGTTATCGTCTCAGCGGCCTGTATGTTTTGTGTTTCTCAGGTATCGGATATCACTAACTGCGTGTAGTGTTGGTTGATGAGTGGATGAATGAGGTCAAGAAGTAAGTGAAGTATCTTCGGCCGTCATGGGTCTCGCTAACAGTACAGACATCTTCAAACAGGACTCAATCTTGTCAAATACCACGGCGACAAACGACCCAAGGACCTTTCACAGCTTGACGAGATTGAAGATTCAGATATAGTAGTGACGACTTACCATACCCTTACTACCGAATATTTGATGGGCAAAGGCAAGACGTCACCGCTGTACAAGCTGGGCTGGTATCGAGTGGTCCTTGACGAGGGTAAGTTGGTCCCTAATACGGTAGAATCAGCGTCTAACTTGGTTTAGCACACATCATCCGCCGTCCTTCAACAAAATTCTTCCAAGCTTGCGATTATCTCCACTCCAACTCCCGCTGGTGTCTATCCGGAACACCTATCCAAAACAAGCTCGCCGATATAGGATCGCTCTTCCGCTTTATCCGTGCTGAGCCGTTTGATAAGGCCTCGGAATTTCGAAAGTGGATAGAGACACCCTTTGACAACTCCTGCGACGATACGAGCCTGATACGGGATCGTCTGGTCATGCTTCTCGAAGCCCTATGTCTGCGTCGCACACGAGAAGTCTTGGACTTGCCAAAAACGAGACAAATCACACGTCGTTTGGAATTCACTAAAGCAGAACGAGATCAGTACGAAAAGACTAGAAGTATTATCGTGCGAAACATGGAGCATCGTATGGGAGAAGTGGAGAAGAGCTCCCAATTTGGTACGTTTCAATTGTGGCTTCAGTTGCGTATCGTTTGCAACCATGGAACGTATCAAAAGCTTTTTTCCTGGCACCGGAGAAACCTTTTGGACGAACGAGAGGCTACTATCGGATATTTGTGTCAGTATGGTGAAATCACATGTGTTGGATGCGAGTCACCCATGCCAGTCCTGGGACATGATTGGTCGAAGAAAATGTTTAGGGATGAATGTTCTCACGTTCTTTGCAAGCAGTGCATAGACGATTCCAATTTTTCGGAGTCATCGGCATCACAGGAACGTTGTCCGGTTTGTGTACGGTGGTACCAGGCGCCTTCCACTTCGGAGGATGACGAGGATACGTCTCGAAAGAAACGGAAGAGGACTTCGGCCACAAACGATGATCATGAGCATTACTTCAACAACGAGGGCCACTCGACTAAGATTCGGGCACTTGTCGAGGATGTTCAGAAGGATCTTTGGACGACTAAGAGGTATGGTTTTCTAGACTCCACATGGCCGAACTTTACTGACATGAGCAGCATCATCTTTTCCTGCTGGACTAGAACACTTCATCTTATTGCCCGACATTTGGATAAAGTCAAAATTCCGTATCTTCAACTCGACGGGAACAGTCCACTCCCACAACGACAGAAAACACTAAACGCGTTTGAGAATGGGGAAGAGACACCAGTGCTTATCATGACAACCGGCACAGGAGCGTTTGGGTAAGATGGTCCAGATCATCGATTCCAAATCCAGTTGCTGACAGAATTCTAGACTGAACTTGACATGTGCAAACCGAATTTTCATCGCAGAGCTACAATGGAATCCTAGTGTTGAAAGTCAAGCTATTTCCCGAGCGATTCGGCTTGGTCAGGAGAATGAAGTCCGTGTTACGAGATATATCACTAAAGACACTGTTGAAGAGGTAAGCTGTCTGGATTTCCTGGGCTATCTGTCATGGTTACTGACTTTGTGTAGAATATCAAACAACAACAAGAGTATAAAAAGCAGATCGCGGCTCTTGGATTTGAGGAGGAGATTGAATAACGGAATGAAGCATGTGTTGGAAGCGTCCACTGACTTGTTGGCATAATGGAAGCAGTCCCATTGACAGCATTCTATGTTTTGATAAAGCTATGTTCTCATATCTTGCAATCTTGATTGATATCTTGGAGATATTGAATCAGGTCATTATTATTATCAATCCATCTCTTAGATTAGTAGCATAAGATTATTCTCGTTGATTCAGAGTAGTTACTCGTCCTCTGGCCTTACGGCTCCTGCAGTTGGGCCCTTTGGTGACTGCTTGACATCATAAGACACCCGCTCTCCTTCTTTCAAGCTTTTAAATCCTTGTTTTTGAATTTCTCAAAAGTGAACAAACAGGTCGTTCCCTCCATCTTCTGGAGTAATAAATCCAAATCCCTTCTCATCATTAAACCACTTAACGGTACCCATTTGACGCTCATCAGTGTCAGACATAGTGACTGCTCTATCATATCATACTTAGTACGATAGGCTGAGGGATAGGCTGTGTGACTATACATACTGATTTTATTAAATCTTTCTTTAACTTAGTGATTAGGTTCAACCAGCCAAGATGTACTGTAACGTAGTTGCCGAATAGCAGGCTTGGTAGTTTGCACCGGTGATAATTTCGCGGTAAAGGTGTAAGATGATAGCTATGGAATGATTACGCGGTTGATACCTTCGCAATGCCATTTTATAGATAGAGATGTGTTAGAAATGACGTAAAGCTACATAGGGCCTTTTGGGTAAGCTCGAAGTAGGATGACGTGTTGACTCGTGTATTAACTTTACGGATCAGCTATTGGAACTCTAAGGCATACCGTAGGAACTCATGAGATTCATAACGACCGGTGGATACTTTTCTCTTGATACTGCAGCTTTAATTGGCGTAGAGGAGGTTAAAGATCTGAATGCGCTAATCTATGCATCTAAGCAAATGGGAATAGCAGGTTTGAGCCCACCGGGCGTTACGAATTGTGTGTTCCTACAGTATGTTAAGAGTTTAGCTTGAGGCTACAGCCTATCAGCATATAGATATTGAAGGTTCGATGGTAATGACGTAGTTATAAGTAAGGCAGCACAACAAATGGTCGATTAGTAGTTCAATAAATCTTAGCTTTGGAGTAAGATAGACAGTTGAGTCCAGCGGTTATCTAGCCACTCATCTCTTTGCAAGTCCAGTTGAACCCGAATGGTAGTGACAGGGATGTTAACTCGGTAGTCTATGCAATTCCATTTTCGCACAGAACTGTAGTAAAAGATAAGTACCACTGGTAGTCAATCGGAGTTTACACCGGTTGCGTCAGCTTCTGTTGGGGCATAGCAGTGAACATATATACTTCATCTAGCTGAGTCAATTTGTTTTCGATAATTCTTCTTCTTTGATATGATACATGACGGAGACCGTAGGGAGCTCTGATAATTCCACAAATCCCATTTAGAACAAGTTTTTACGAACAACCAACCTAACTCCCGAGGTGAACGGTATTGCTAGAGCAAGCTTGTTAGTAATAGTGGATGCTCGGATGGTTGATAATGCAAACCTCTTGCAGCTTTGAATGGCTAGATACACTGAAAGGCCTGCTCAGATTGACGAGAGATACTCTTCTGTCCGTCTTCGACCTAAGGGAAATAATATTACGACGTTGGTATGGTAACTTGGGACCACCGAGACTAGCTTATGTACTCAGTTACTAGTTGCGGAAGACAGCGAGACAAGAGAGCTAACACTCAATGCTCTATCCCTTGACACCTTTGATTCAAGGTGTCACATTGATCTGTCTCCCCCTGTACGCCACGCTGTCATATATGCCGAAAGCATGGAGGCACAGCCGAGAGAGAACAACACTATAAAACCACAAACATTAAATTATTATCTAGTGTCCCACTTTGCGGCTACAAATTCTGGAAACAATTTTAGAATTTATTCTTCCGCGGCGCTAGCTTTAAGCTTGAGACAGTCTCCGTAGGACCGTTGGACCTCGATTGAGCCGTTGTTAGGAACGGGTTTGTGTCCTGAATCAGCCACTCCTCAAACTGATCGCTTCATTTCAAGGCACCGCCTTGTGCAGCCAGAAGTCACCAATCATCTTGCAACCGAAAAGCCACAGCGCTTGACAGACCCGGTATTTTCAACGGCCATTGCAATATGAGTCCAACGGCCAGCTGCTGTGACATATCTCTGCAGGTGCTGCTATCATGGGGTTCGTGCCCAATTCTTCTCTGCAGTTCATGTCTGAATGCAGGCGACGGCACATCACATGGAGCTGCGGAATCCCAGCGAATGCGCGTTGAAGACTCGGAGCTTCCGAAAGTGTGCGGCCATTCTCACTTGACCATAAAATGAATTCACGTCAATTTCCTCACGCAACTCAAGACAGAGCCCTGAGTCTTCTGACGTTGGCGGCGATACCGGGCAAGAGCATCGTTCATGTGGCTGTGCTGTAACCCAAATTTGAGAAGTTGTAACAAGGTGTAATTCCTCCATGTACGTTATGCACAGCATGGAATGTTTTATGCTTCATTTTAACGTTATACCACGAATGGAGCCAATCAGAGCTGTCTTACACAAATTTGTGGCTAACGGTTTTGATCGTCAAGTTAAAAGCGTTGGTTTCGTGGTCTAACGGTTATGACTGCGGATTCTGATTCCGCCAGCGAGGGTTCGACTCCCTCCGAGACCTTTCTTTTTGCGTTTTTCCCAAGGTTCCTACGATCTTTGTGAACTCTCTTTTTACCATCTTCTTTATCCTGGTGGTCTAAATTATTGATAACAACCTTCATTGTGTGTTTGTAAGGTAATGTCTATAATTCGCTTGTATGCATGGTATGTCTTCATCCATCTGTGTAATATACAAGCCACGCAAAATAACAGCTCTCTAATACAACACATGCCCAGTTCCTAATAGTAGTTTTGCATTGTTTTTCCACTGCCCATCCTGATTCATACCTGCTGAGGCGATGTTCAACAGCGACTGCGGTTACTCCACCTTGTGTAACACACTCTAGCCAATACAAATACTGCGAACAAAGCTTCTCTTGTCTTTGTATTTTCTACCCGTCTAAGCCATATCTCTCTCTAAGAACAGCGAGGCGTCTCTGAGCTCTCCTTGTGAATCTGGGAAAGTCAAATGTAAAATTGGTCAGCGGATTCTGACCACATCAACTGGGAGTTTCATGAATGAAGACTGGCTCTGTATCTCATGTTCTTATTCGCTGCATGGTTGCCAACCACTCGCGCGCAGCGGATGCACTGCTTCATTGCGCATACGCAGTGTATTCGTTTTTGCACAGCTTCATTAAATTCCCGAAAAAGTCCATAAGATGCCGCCCTATTTCCAGTTTGCTTACATCTTGTCATTCAGGCAACCGTGACAGCTCATTTTACCTTCCTTCTTCGTTCTCACAGCCGACCACATACACTGTTCTCGGGCTACCGCGATCATGCCCGGGGACTTTGCTATGGATTCGGAGTTGCCTTCAAGCGTGAGTCTGATATCCGGTATTATGTGGATTCAGTGGATGATTGACCAGATGTGTAGTTTTCCTATTATTTGGACCTTGATGATTCTTTCATTGACGCCCAGTATGAAAACATCATGGCTAGTTCGCCCTTCGCCCATCTCTCTTCCAGCATCAGCGGTCGTGACCCTCCACAGCGAGGTCCAGGCAATGGACAAACCAACACTGGATCTACCATCTATGCACAGGCCTCTCAACCACCTCCTTCACCAAACCAACCTACTGAGCAGAGTCGCCAACTTGCGCCTGCCCCATGCGTTGGCTGCACTAGGAGAATGGCAAAGGTTGAAACCAACAATAGAGAAGCGATGAAGAAGGCAGACGCTTGTCATTTCCAATCGAGTAAGAGCACCACCTCGTGGTCTAGACACGACGTACTAACGGGGAATTAGACCTGAAAAGCAACAAGTGCAAGGCTTGCAGAGACCGTCATCGACGATGCGAATGGGTAATGTCTGACATACTCTGGGATTGGCAATAACTAACATAGAACAGATCGAAGAGACTGAGATCCAAGCGCTTGCTAGTCAAGTCCAGTCGGCTTTTCAGCGTGTGAAGGAGAAAGGCCATGGCAGCTACAGCAGGGAGGAGAAGGAACTTTCCAGACACGCTTTGTTCAAACTCCAGGGAAAGTATCCTGCTGCTGGAGGATCGAAGCACCGTTGATTGCAGCATATCAATTTATTGTTTGTACGATGCTTGTGACAATGTCACCCTGGAGGTCGACCAAGCTCACTTTGTTAATAAATACTTCATACATATCGTATTAAACAACTAAGAGCAATAATCTCATCTATATGTGCAGTTTGTACAGTGATTGGTTCCTTGATTCCACCCACCCGTTCATTTGCTGCATAAGTAGCTGTTGTAAAATTGATTCACAGTTGACTGGACCTCTCATGGGTAAAAACACAAACAAGGAAAATTCACAATTTCCCAATATAAACATTCAAAGGTGCACATGGTTCTGTTCTTGTAATACGTTGAAACTCTCTGATAGTCATAAAATAAGTAAAGGTACCTTTATAGGTAGGTAGTTGGATCTGGTGGTCTGGCTTACCCTGCTGCTCTTGTCTTATCGCCTATCGATAGACTGATTTGTACAGGACTCACGTACTGTGTAAAGGCTCAGAAGAGCGTTAAAATTGCAGTGAAATTTTCGCAATGGATGCGCGTGGGATGCGCCCGTCATGTTGTGTCTAACAAGAAACCTTGATTGAAGTGAAGAAAAACCTTGATATTGGATTGGGACTATTGATTGCAGTGAATTCATTGAACGCGCCACTCGTGGCTGTATCTTTTTGGTGGCTTCGAGCGATGTGACGCTGGCTGCAAATTTATGCTGTGCGATTCTTTCATTATTCTTTTTGGCTCTTTGATGGAGTCGATTGGAGAGTCTGACGCAGAGTGGCCGTGGAGTTAGCACGAATATCATTAGTCAGCATACACTATCTAAGCTCTACTGTAAATTAGCACGATTTTGTTAGTGGCAAGTCGCAAGAGATCGGTGAGGTACCTATATCTCCTGCAAGAAGCGATAGCAGTTTGACCAATAAGATCTCAATCTCGAATTATGGAGCTTCATGAAGTCCAACAACGACCCGCACCTTGTTTTCGTCTCCCAGTTCAGCCATTTTCTGCGTATCCCAAAGTTCCTGCGGCTCTTTTTCCGAATCAAGTTCTGAACTTCCTATTTGCAAAACCTGTGTGTTTCCAAGCTCTGCTTTTGAAAAAGGTGGGTCGTCTGTGCTGGACTCTGATGTTTGACTTCCTCCTCGACTGCTTCCACGACCACGACGAAATCGTCTCCATAGGAGAATTCCTATTATGCCGGAGATCAAAAGTCCAGCGAACGTTACGCCAACTGAAATTCCAACTAGCGCAGCCGTCGATAATCCATCTTTCCCGGGCTCATTTGCTTGAATCTGAGTTGTTTCTGTGTGGTGTGAATTCGTTGATGACTTTGTTTCTGATGAAGTTGCTGATGGTCCTGATATGGATGTTGCAGATGGTTCCAAATCATCCACGGTAGTCTTGGAAACATTGAAATTTCCAGAGTTGGCAAGTTGTATGTCCAGGTCAGACGCGTACAACGCAAAGTGAAACACAGGTATGTCGGTGTCGTTATTTAACCATGGCTTGGTTGTTACGTCCCACGCACTAGCATTCCACACATAACTCGTATCCGTTGTGTTGTCTGTAGTACAAGTCAGTCAATGAACCACTGAAGAACGAGAGATATTAGTACCAAGTATCTTTTGATAGTGCTCAACAGACGGCCGTGGCCAGGTCTGCCATAAGAAAAGATTGCATCCACCTTTTCGGTCTGTCTTCCATTGTATCTTGACGTTCTCGTCCAGTGAATAGACTGGGTTGTTGTCAAAATTCTTATCGGTGAGATCTTGTGCTGGAGTGATGAATGTCGATTCGCCTTTTGCCAATGCTGCGAATGCAAGAGCAACAATATATAACGAATGCATTTTTGAAAATTCTCTCGACCTCGGCCGTGAAGATGAAGAAAGAATTGGCATGAGAGGGGAAGAAGAACAAAAACTCAAAGACGTTACATCTTCTAACAAGTCTCGACAGAGGTCTGTCAGCTTTCTCACGAACCCATGTCACGCTAGACCAGCCTTCACACGTTGCACTGCCCCGATGATTGATAAGAAATAATGACTCAGCTATTTCAGCCAATGAAAGACTTAAAACAGCAGTTAATGACGCACAAGACTCTTCAGCAACCAACCAAAAGCTCAATTGAAAAAATCAAAAGCTCAGGGTATCGTTCCTTCGTTTTTACCATCGAGATTTGCGATAATAAGCTTCTGTATAAGAGACGCTAGTAGGGATTAGATTAAAGGCGGTAAAACGGATTTCGGGTCCGTTTTAGCGATGTGGTCATTTTAACTCTCGGGTAAAAACTCTTTTATTTGGTGTCGTGATAATGGTTGATCGGCGCGATGGTGTTGTGGCAATATCTCGGACAACAGTGGGTCGCAGCTTAATGGAACGACAACCAATACATAACCATGGGCCATATCGCAATCCAATTCAACGAGCGCCTTACCTGCTCATAGCCATGACCGCAATGTTGGTAAATGCGCTCGCCGGGGCCCTTCTGGCTATTGGTTCCACGCCCCATGCATCCCGATACGAAATGAGGAAGAAAGCCAGAACGGTGGTATAGTTCAACAGGAACGGTATACCAAACAGAACAAAGCGGCTTCCCTTCGTACTGCCGATCCCCAGCGCGAGATATACACCACTGAGCAGCCCTGGTAAAGTAAGATCGCGATGAATCGCATCGTAAAAGAAGAATGGTACAGAGAGTAACAACGCCAGCGTAAATATGGCTAGTCCGTTCTTGAAGGTGGTACCCATTGAGTATGCGATAATCAAACCGAATAAGGTATAGAAGGGCGTACATTCCAGTGCCTGGACTTCCCAAGTAATAAATCCCTCTCTCAAAAACGTCAGAGGGCCTAAGGGACGGACCATGTGCTCCGACAGGATGAGCACGACGGCGACGGCGACTTTGGGAAATAGCCATTTATTGGTCCATAACCAGCGTCGTAGGGTAAAAGGGGGTTCAGAGAGAGGCTGAGATGATATGGAACCGCCGTGCAGCAGCTTGTCGACTTCTCTCTCTAGCTCATCTTCTTGCAGGCCGTCGATATCTATACCCACCTGCTCAAGCTGAATTCTTATTGTTTTCGTAAATTCTAGGAAACCTTTCCATTGTCGTATAGCAGGACCTCGGTTATTAAGCTCGAGTGTTCGATGCGTCTTGAGCCACAATATCATGAGACTCAATGACCAGACTTCCATAATTATGGTAACGACGTATAACTGCAGGAATGAAAATCCCCATCGATATCGCTGAACAGAGTCCTGCAGAATGTTAGTCTCGGATTGGAAGCTTCAAGCGCAAACTACTCACTTCTCCCTTTACCGCCTGACACATTCCGTATTTTTCAAGCTGGTCTGGGCTGTACACGTCGCTACCAGCCTGGTACATGATCTGAGATGGATCGCCGTAAGGGTTTTCAATCCAGCGTGGCTCAGCTGGAGATGGCCAGTCAAAGTAGAACCTGCTGGGAATATAGAAAGCCGAGATATTGAGCGGTGGCCAGTCTATTGTTTGGCCACGAAACTCTGTCGAGTTTTGACTGGTGCCATTTTCTCTGTCGCCAGATGCGTTAAAGCCGTATAGTTGGACGTCTAATCATAGAAAGGATGTCAGCTCAACATTGTATATTTAAAAACCAAGGGCAGTACGAAGACACTCACACCGTGCCACATCCTGTTGCAGTTCACATCCTTTTTCCGCGTACATGCCGCTTCCACCATAGCATACGTCAAATGGCCGGGATACAAGAACACCGTTTTCCGAATGCACATCTACGCAAGACCATCAGCTTTCATCCTGATAAGTTAATGTCCATCTTACCGGCTTTCCATGGCACAATGGAATCAGTGCCAAAGTCCTTTGCTCGGTTACCGTCGTGAATGACGAATGCCACTGGGCGTACAGTCGAGAATAGGACGAGTCGCCCGTCAGTCGTGTTCATGTATGCCTCATTGAATGAAGTATATCCGCTCATGGACCCAGCAATAGTGGGAAGGCTGAATATAAATATCAAAGATATAACCATGATAGACATTGCAGCCTTGGAGGCCAGGCCGCGCCGGAAGAACTGAGCCACGAGACGTATAGTGGAAAGTACGGATGAATCTTGCCGGAAACGGAGAAGCCATACGGTGATATAAGTAGCAGGCTTGCTCGCAATCGATATCTCCAGGTATTCGCTGAATACACGCCAGGATACACAAGCCATTATAGCTTGACCTCCCCGTCCAACGACCTAGTCCGGCTTCATCAGCAGGTGCATCATGATATCACAGTCCAGAGAGCATACTAAATCCCAGGCCACATCGATGAGCTTAGCAGTAGTGAAGTCGAAATTGCCCCAGCTGAGCGTGATTTGGAAAAAGCCTTTGGCGTTTCCCCAGTTGTTAGAGTGACGAAACTCGTTGCTCAAAGTGTCATTCGCATTGAGATAGAAGTCTCCATCAGGATGGCAAGGTGAATCCAATTCTGTACCCAGGACCAACATGCTGGATAACTTGCCGATCGATAATAATAGAGATACGTTCCAGGCCACTAAGAGGAGCTTAACGACGACACGACGGGATTGGGGTGATTTGAATCGCTGCATGGAGCTTATATCTTTCCACGCGTCTCCAAATGCATTCTTGATCGATCTCATAATGGTTTCGGGTTTATCCGGAGCCTTCCTAGTGCTCGAAGTCGGCGACTCTGGCAATGATTCTATTTCAATCACGGATGGGGGGATCGTGGGCCGTTTGGTCGAAGCGAACATATCGAGCATTTCTGGAACATTTCGGAGTAAAGATCGATTATCAGGAGTGAGCGAGAAAGACAAGAGTAATGACAATTCAAATTCGCGAGAGCATTAAGTAAATGTAAAGAACACGAGATCAGTCAGAAGGTCTGCGACATCCAAGGTTTGCTAAAGAATCCCTTGCGTAAACTTGCCCATCTCAGCTCGATCCAGGGGAAATCCATGCCAAGCAACTTGACAGTACCGTCAGCACTAATTTCTAATCGGAATATGCAGGTCTCAACCAGGCTGCGAATTTTGGTATCTTTGACGGCGCCTACAATGTTTCCGCGTCATCACTATCAATGCGCGGCAAGGCTTGTGGCTCAGCGCTGTACTTGTACAAGAAAAGGCATAGATCGGCAGCATTTTCAGCTTGTGCTGCCCTTGAAAATGAAATGAGGTTGGGATGTTCCAATGGAAGATTCCCAAGTGAAACATGTCGAGCCATGTCTGCCGAACATCGTCGGCTCATGGATAACGTATTATTTTTCAAGGCTGCTCAGGGGATACTGTAGTAAGCCCAAAAGGGATCTCACAGCGCTGCAACCGAATCACACGCCGACAAGTACGCCCCCATTCGAACGAATCATACAATAATGAAGCATTATTAACTCATCCTTTCAACAGGACGATGCCGTGAGATCTGCAAGATTGTCCCTTAACTACTCAGAGATTTCGAGGTACGCAAAATCAGCCATTGTCTTGATTTTAGGAAGCACCGACATCTTACATATTCGATTAGTTAATTGTGAAGAAGACTGTATTGTTGAAAACTCATGAATGTCAGACAATCCAACGTTCATGTTCTCACCTGCCCACGGGAGCGGCAGTAGACTATAGCTCTACGTGTCTATCAGGATATCGACGCAGTCGGTCTGAATTCGAATGAACACCGGATTGGTATCAGGCTATAAAACCTTTCTAAGCCATGCTTGACGAGCGTAAATGACTCCTATAGCTCGACTCTACCATCTAAGACCCCAGATTAAGATAGGAAAATATATACTAAGAGCCGGCAACGAAAACAGCACAAAACGACTTCCTTTTGTAGATCCAACTCCGAACGCTAGGAAAAGGCCAACAAGACATCCGAGCAACACAAATTCACTAAAGTACCAACTATACTTGACCAGAGGATAACTCAACCCGCCTGCAATAACGAACAAAGAAACTCTTTGGAAAAGGGTGGATCCCACTGCAAATGCAATGCACAGACATGTCGCCAAGAGCAGCGGGAGCAGCACCGGAAACCAAAGATCATAGATATACCGAGTTTCAACAATTGTCAATGCCACAGTGAATGACATGGCGCAGATATAAGCTCCAATCCACCACTTCACTCGGAGCAGCCAGCGCCATATGCTGAAGGGCGGCTCCGCAGTAAGCGGCTGCGATGAAATAGAGCCACCGTCCAGGATCGTCTGGATTTCATCCTCGAGTTGTTCGTCGGATAAATCATTGATTTCTATGTTGGCCTGTTCCAGTTGAAGTTGGATCTCATTTGTAAAATCCAGGAGGGCCTTCCATTCTTTAGAGGTAGCTTCGCGATGGTTAAGCTTTAGTTCCCCATGCGCTTGCTTCCATAGGCCCATCAGTGAAAGAGACCATAGGAAGAGCAGGACAATAACGAAATATAGCTGCAAAAAAGAGAATCCCCACCGATACAGTTGGATGTCATCCTGGCAAAGGTTAGTCTTGTATAAAATGTGGTGCTTGATGATTTACTTCTTGTCTGGGATGACAGACACCATGCTGCTTCAGCTCTTTGGCGGTGTACGCATCGCTGTCAATACGATACCTCATATTGTCCCATTTTCCCCAAGGAAATTCCCAGGGAGTTCCAGTCTCGCTCCAGTTCCAATAGAATGATGTTGGAAGATAATATGCGGATATCTGGAGCGGTGGCCAGGGTATCTCTTGGCCGTCCAATTCTGTCGTCTGATCATGCTTTCCTTCGTCTTTACTATCCTTTACGTTGAAGCCATATCGCTGGACATCTTTGATGAAAAGTCAAGTTAGACAAGGGTATAAGAAGGGCCAATGGCAGAACATACATTGCGATATCTTTCGCTGCAATTCGCATCCATCTTCCAACTTAGTGTGGTTGTAACAGTAAGCGTAGTCGTAATTGTACCTGCGCTCAAGAGAACTGCCTAAATAAAAAAATCAGAGTTTTGTCAGAGGGATAGCCTGTTGCTCTTATCCTACCGTTTCGCCAAGGCACGATATGATTTTCGTTGTACCCTTTCATTCTGTCCCCGTCGTGAATGACATAAGCTATTGGTTGCATATCGCCCAGAGGAAATAGCTTCCCGTCCTTTGTTTCCACGAAAGGCTCATTGAATGTAGCATATCCGCTCATTGACCCAGCGACAGTTGGGAATGCGAGGGTGAAAGACAGGGCTGCAATCATAACAAACATTGCAAATTTTGATGCAAGACCGCGTCGAAAGAATTGCCAAAAGAGACGTATCGTCGATAGCAAAGAAGTATCTTGGTGAAATCTTAAGAGCCACAGAGTTGCAAAAGTAACAGGCTGGCTGGCAATAGCTACCTCAAGGTACTCGGTAAATACGAACCAAGTGACAAGAGACATAATGCCTTGGCCTCCTCGTCCGATTAGCTACAAAAGGTCTGTCAGTATATTCATCGTCTCTGATGTACTCGCCAAGACTTCTCACCAAGTTCCACGCCACGTCGATGGTCTTTACGGAGGTAAAATCAAGCTCCCCCCAGCTTAGAGTTACTTCAAAGAACGCTTTAAAGGCCCACCAGTTAAAACGACTCACGCCGGTTAGCCATATCCCCCACTTTGTGTCGAGGTAGAATTCTCCGTCCGATCGACAATGAGATGCATCGGTATCCAGCATGCCGAGAGGAAGGTAGAATAGTAGATACAGCAAACCTGAAATCCAAATAATGACCAGGAGAAGGCACCCGGTGCGACGCGACTGGGGAGACTTAAAACGGTCGGGAGAGCTTATATCTTGCCAGGCGTCTCGGAACGCATGTTTTATCCTCGGACCGCAGGTCTTGGCCAAGGCCAGAAGGGATGTGGAAGTCTGTTCCGATATGTTCCGTGAAAAGAACCGCTTAAAAGGCTTCGTACGAGACAGTGGTTGTGACTCTAGACCTTCCTCTATCTGAGGTTCGATCAGCTGATTTGTCGATGCTGACATTTCGATACCCTGGTTCATGTTGTTGAGCTTCAGGTCCGAAAGATTATAAATAGAACGAACGTATAGTAGTGGAAACGATGTATAGCCGCTAAAGAGCCATAGGGAGCATGAACTCGAGAACAGTTTCAGCCTCAAGAGTGCTGTAGGTGCTCCTATTCAGCCATATAATCAAGTAGAGCAAAGAAAGACGGGTGCAAAGATTCAAGACAGAGATCTGGCTATTAGGGAGAGTTTATTTATGGTCCTTATGCTTATCCGCAGCACCATTGCTACCTTTTCAAGCGCTGTGGCGCCAAAGGATACGTACGATAGTCCTGCCATTTGAATGAATGGTCGCCAACCAACCTGCATCAGGCTGCGCTTGGATGCTGCTCTGACCAAGACAACATCATCTGACCGGGCGCTGCAACACAACAAAGCAATTTATGGTCAATTCGCGTGCATCTTATTCGTATTTGTGGTGAACAATGACGGTAAAATGGTAGCGAAGGTGTCCAAATGTGCAAATGCTACGGAACTTTTTCCACATTGCCAAGCCAATACTGGTGGGCTTAGTTGAATTGGCAAATGCGGCTGCCTCCCAACGGTGCCGAAGAGTCCTACCATGGAAGGAATGCCTGTGGCTAATGGCCTACTTTCAGGTCGATGGAACTTTCATGCCGGAAAAGGACTCAAGTTTCGAGAGGCTGTGCTTCGCAGGATGAGCCACCTCTCTGTCATAACAGAAGCAAAGCCTGGACTTGTTGGGGAGAGTCGGTTCAGCTTTTGGCCCCCTATGATGCTTCCTTACAGAGAGTATGGGTCCTCAGCCACAGAACATGTTGAGGCTCTGCAGACGGCGCCGTTTGCCACCCAAATCTGCCTTAAGCACTCTCCTCCTTTCACTCTACTCTCACAGATAATCAAGCATTCAGCTAAGATTGTGGGATATATTCCTACCCACAGAACCATAGATATTCTCCGCGATGGAACTAAGACAAGCTTCTGTCCACAAATCAGGCTCCAGGTCAGACATCGTGGAAGAGCTTGGCGGGTGCATTATCGCTTTGCTTACTCACTTTCAACGTATCTTGCACAAATGAAATTACAAGTGATAGGGAGAAACTCAGTACTGCACCGCGATCGTATCCAATTAATAGTACTATTTAATATCATATCATGCTCCAAAAAGAGCCAATATGCCATTATCTTACACCTTTCATTCCTCCTTGAGCATACCCAAGACATCCCCCAAGTCTTGGCAGACTATCATATGATATTATTACCTAAATGAACTGTTGCACTCATCTGCGCTCACTAATAAGCTCCTTATCACCAGCTTCAGGAGTAAGGTTGTTGCCCTCGATGTGCCTAGTGTCAGGCTTCTCCTGGGGATAATGTCCATCATTTGCCGCAAACTCGTACAGAGGAGGGAAAGGTGGGACATCCGAGCGAAGGATATACTTCCTCAAGTACCAAGGCAACTTCCTCGCGTAGTAAGAAGCATGCTCCCTGTTGCCAACACCAAACACGCTATCGAGTTCCTCAAGCGTCAAGTTCTTAGTCTCAGGAAGGAAGAAATAACAAAAGATCCAGCCAAAGATGTTCCATCCAGCGTACCAGCAGAAAGCACCAGTGTTACCATATGCCTCTCGAAGAGCAGGCCAGGTAAGGCTGATAATGAAGTTGAAGCCCCACGTAATGGCGGTACTAGATGCCATTCCGATATCTCGAATGTGCAGGGGAAAGGCTTCCGCGCTGTATGTGAACGGTACGGGACCCAGACCAGGAGAGTAGACAGCCATGAAAAGGTAGAGACCTGTGGTTACAGTGCCGATGAGAGCCTGTTGGTTGCTTTCAGGGATGTTGAATACACCGCCGGTGAAAAATAGACAGGCTGCCATGAGAGGGAACGTAACGAGTAGAAGGTTTCGGCGTCCGAAGGTATCAATGGTATAAATAGCTGGGATAGCGAAGAGGAAATTGATTAGGCCGCCCCCCATTGAGACTAGAAGAGCTTCGGAAAGGGAGTAGCCGGCGTCCTGAAAGATGGAAGTTGAGTAATATGCGATGACATTTACTCCACAGAATTGTTGCATGAACTGTTTAATTAGTTAGCTTTTAGTCCAAATCGAGCAACATAAATGATGTACTTACCATGCAGAACCAGGCACTCTGAGCAGCACGTCGGTTTCGGCGAACAGTGAAGAACTCCTTGAGCAGGTTTCGCCCCTCTCTTTCACCACGCTCAAGTTCGAGCAACTTGTATGCGTAATACATATCTCGTGTGGCCTGAACAGGGGAGAAGCGGAGTCTGCGGACAGATCGGAAGGCCTTACTATAGTTGCCGCGTTCCATATACCATCGGGGGCTCTCGGGGCAAAAGTAGACTTGGATCATGACAAGAAGCGGAGGAACGGAGGTGGATGCCATCATCCATCGCCAGGGGGAAGTCGGGCCGCCAATAATTGTGACCTTTTCGAAAGCGACACAGACTATGAAACCGAGGGCGATACCAAAAGCCGTCCACATCTGCCACATCATTGTAAGGGCACCTCGAATGTTCTTTGGTGTTGATTCGGCAGAGTAGACAGGAGTGGTGCTGGACTTGGCGCCAACGGCGAAACCAAGCATGAAGCGAGCAGCGAGGAGGTTTCCAACACTATTATTCTGTTAGAAACGAAGTTGATCCGGGGAAAGAGACATACGAGGTAGAGGCAGCCATCCAGAAGCCAGTGATGCCAGACATAGCACACGAGATGAAGATTGTTCCGCGACGACCGGTATACTTGTTGAGAATGGGACTGGTCCAGCAACCGATGAGAGCAGAGCAGAGATATGGTGCTCCGTTGAGGAAACCTTGCATCCATACGTTCTGGATATCGAACTCTTCAAAGTAAAATACCTAGGCCACTGTCAGGAGTATGAACCAATTTGACTTGGGAAGAAAAATACCTGAGCACCATTGACGGCGGTTTGATCCATGCCTTGCACGATAGCCGATCCAGCACAAAGAGTGCAAAGGAAGTACAAAGCAAAGGGTTGGTGCCATCGATGTGTCTCTTCCTTCCGGAGGATAGCCCTCTCATCTTCAGTGAGAATATCAATTTTCTCAAATGCGCCCGGCGTGTTATTCACCTGAGCAACGAGAGCTCCCTTGCGGAAGTCCTCGCGATGCTCCTGAAGACCCTTTTGGTCGACAAAAGCGTCAACATCAGCAAGGATCTCGGCTCGGGTCATACCCGCCAGAGGGTTGCGCAGAAGGGTCGCCTTGGAAACACGACGCTCGCCGCCAATGTTAGGATTATCATTGACGAAGGTGCCATTGCTGCTGGAGTTACGGTGGCTTTCATTGATGTAATCATCCTGGTGAGGAGCTTCATCATCGGCTCTTGGAGGCGGCATGATGCCGATTGAGCAGTGTATTCGAACTCAAGTGAGACAGAGCAGATAAAGGACGACCGGCTCAAGCAGGTCGGCAGTCACTGACAAGCTTTGAAAGTCTGGGGAAGATCTTGGGGCCCCGGATTCTGATGGGCCTTTCCTTGGTGTCGAATGTAACGAAGGAAACAAGCAGAGGAAGGATCAGTGGACAATTCATCACTTATTATATGGATTTCCTGAAAGGATTCCAAGCTTTTCTCCACACTGGGCAAGCCGTTTGATACTGGAGGAGTGGAGAGTTCGCCAAGTATGATCGCCGTATTGGATTCCGTTTTCTTTGGCTGGGCGCGGCTCAAGTCTCGGTGTATCCCTGTCTGGGCAACCCGGTTTATGACGTTGGCCGAGAAAATGTAAGAAGTGCTCATTGTCTCTTTGCTGATTTCATTTAATGTTGATGACGCGGCGGATGTAACGGAGGATGAAAGGGGAAGCGTTATGTGGTATGACGATAGATGCGGCTTTTTGATGTTTTCTCTGCGGTGAAGTGTGATTTCACTGATGGAGTTTTGAGCTTCACCTCCAAAGACCACCGCCGATGTGCCATCTCAAACGATCAAATCTCAAAGCACTATCGCGGAGTCGTTAGATTTGAGTTCTATTGAAAGTCAATTGATCGACTTACAATCACCGGCTTTCCGAAACCTTAAACCCGCCCACCCGCCAAGTGTGTAGATGTCTCTCCGGTACTGCGATCAGTAAAAGCCTCTCGAGGAACCAGACCCTTGCTGATGGAGCCACTGTAAGTTGACTTGAATAAGCTTAAATGGGTGACCCTCACGCGACAAGGGTAGCTTGGCGCTAGTCTGGGCGTGCGTCACAGTCTGCCGAGCGAACATAGCGCTTGACGTCAACTTTCTTTTTGCAAGTTTATGTGTGTCTTTCGTCTTTTCGTTTCCGGGAATGACATCGGGTATCTGCTTATGTTGCGATGGTCAGTGTCTTGGACAAACCCCGGATCTTGTTACGCACGTGGAACAAGCTTATCTTCATGGCCAACCATTGAGTCCCAGTCTGATCAACACGACACCAATGACAATCTGCATCATCCGTTCTCCGCTGATATTCTATGTGATTGATGATGTCCAAATAAACTCAACCGATCATCAAAACAGGCCGACACTTTAATCTCGAAACAGTGGAACTTGACCCAATTTACCCCGACAAGAAGTACCGCAGACGCGTCCCCAAGCTTCGGTCGGTCTTGGTATGGAGAAGGACCCAATCTTTAATTCTGTTGCCTGCTCTCTTGGCCGCGCTCGCCCTTTCGCCAAGGTCTGAGCCTCTGATCAGATGAATATTCGATCCTAGAAGTAAAATAAGCTGTTGGCTTGGCTATAGCGGGGGAATGTCGGATGCCGATTAGGGTAACCCACAGAGTTTGCTCGAAGGAGGGGATATTGAGCCAAGATGCCAGCCAAGATGCTGTAGGAACTTCGAATGCTTGGATCATGGAACTCCTTGTGTGCAGCGGTGATTTGGACATGAGACCGCGTGAAGATGAGGTTCCAATTCGGGACGTTGATCGCTCCTCGACTCTCCCGCTAGTTGGACTCTGATGGTGGCACATGTGAAGATGCTCACAATGCGCACTCAGCAGAACAGCCCTTTTGATCATACGGCTTCGACTGTCTCGCATTTCGGATGTTTGACTTCTGCGGTTCGAGAGAATGGGGTCTGCTTCTAGAACGTCGCCGATCTTTCGGAGATGTGTGTTCTTCGCGTCCGTAAATGATGCGATTTGTTCAATCGTCGGCTAAGTTTGGCAATGGCAGCTGCTGTGTTCCCTCCCAGGAGACAATCAGTCAGTATGACATATCAACCATTTTGCAAGAGCAAATACTTCTTCTTACCTTCGAGCGATACCTAAGTGCGATGCTGGAGATATGTTGCTTGCCTTGTCTCAAACTCGGTTTGTTGTTTGCCATGGCCATAAGCTACGTCACTCCGATTTTTCTTGACGGTGAAAGAGCAAGAGTCACCATTGGAGGCAGCTATGAATCTTCACTTGGGCGAGTTATTAACTCGGTACTGAAGGTCGCTGCTGGCCAAATTTGTAGGAGTCAACTGGCCTCTCTGTCGGTGCGTCCTTTCGTCTTACCTCCATAGATAGCTTGCAAGAGTAAACAAAGCCCAGCCACTTCTAAGATGACGGCGTAATAAGGAGTCTCTTGAGGATAATTGGAAAGAGGCGTGACTTTTGCGAGCCTATATTATTGATGTTTTTGGAAGGAAGAGAAATGAAATAGAAGGAGGCAAGTAAAAAAGCGGATTTGGTGGATGAACAACTGGCCTAATGTATTACCACACGTCTATACCTGCGACATAACTACTATTCGTTAGACCTCTTTGCATGAATGGCAAACATCTCTTGTCTTGATACGATACTCAGATTTAATTCCAGCAATTGTTTGCCGGCGGCGGTCATCTTCCTAAACACAACAAGGCCCATCAAAGCAGGGAGATTAGGCAGGCGTCAGTTCGATCAATTTGCACTCGGTCACCTAGGCACTTTCCCTTCTCTTGCATCTCCGTGGAGTGAATATCCTCCTGATTTCGCCATCAACCAGGCTCTCTAGGGCATCTTCATCTCTAACTCACACTCGTTTACTGGTCGAGCCCCTAACTTCTACTGGACATTTCCACTAGCACCTATTGTAAATGGAACTTGACCCTTCTGTTTAGAGCCCGTGACGGACCTCTCAACTTCCCCCTCGTTCTTGCTGCTTCGATTCACCCCACGGCTGCCTGATTCCTCGGGCCAGCACTTTCGTCTACCTTCCCTCTCATCTCCCACTCCACCTCCAGTCTTCCTTCCTTTCCCAACAACAACTGCCACATAGCTCCGAGGCAACCACTCCTTCTTTTCATCTCTTGCACCCCAAGCTTTTGGAGGTAAGTGGTCTTCTCTTTTACACTTCCTTCCCCCTTCATCGTCTCCTTTACTCACATCATCGCGTCGTCGCAGCACCCTCAAAACACCACACTCTTTGTTGACCTTTGAACTCGACAACAAAATGTGTGTTGAAACCATCACCATCGCGCAGTGCGCTCCTATGAGCGCTCCCGAGATGTCTTTTACTTGTGGCAAGCTCCACATGATCGCCCACGACCGCGTCGTCTGTGATCTCTCTCGCGGCACCTGCATCTGCTTCTTCGGCACTTGCGGTACCGTCACCCGCGTCGTCCCTACCGATGGAGTCGATCTCAGCTCTGTCACCAAGGTTCGATGTGCATCTTGCACCACTCGGGAGGACAACGTTAGAGATCGTCGTCAAGACCGAGAGATCCTTGAGTCCGCCCTCTTGCAGCGACCTGCTATTCCCGACACGGCTTGGGAGGAGCACTCTTCGCTCCTCAAGAAGCTCTGGCACTCGAAGAACACTTGCCCCTACCACCCCGATGCTTCTATCATCATGGCCAAGGAGCATGTTTGGGTTGAGGGTGTTACCAAGCCTACTGTCGATTCTGCCCCTGTCGACACCTCTTTCGTCGAAGTCGCTATCGACAAGGATTATTCCCCTGAGCAAGCTGCTACTGATGCCTCTATGCACACTGAGGCTGGTTCAGGCCCCCGTGTCGACTCCTGGACTGGCGAGGCTATCACTGCCGAGAATCCTGGCATTGACTCTACTCCTGGTATCGACTCTACTCCTGCCAAGGACTATCATCGCGAGGACGAGGCTACTATCGAGACTAGTTCTGACACTTGTAAGAATACACGTTCCTTGCTTTGACAATTCTCTCCATGCTGACTTTCTTCTTACAGCTATCAAGAACGGGCTCGAACGGGATGTTGGTATTGAGACCAGCCGCTGGAACCCCCAGGTACCCAAGACTTCCGAACAGAGCGAGGGTCAAACTCAGGAGGTCCAGCACATCGAGGAGGTTCAGCATGTTGAGGATTATCAGAAGGTCGGGGAAGGCCAGAGCCCCGGTGGCGCTCATGTCACCCGACGCCCTGTCAACTTCTCCTTCAGCGCTGAGACTGCTGAGAAGCTGCGCGAACATACCGAGAAGTTTCCCTGGAAGTCCTTCCTTGCCGGAAAGGCCTAATCAGATCAATTAACATCGAGAAAGTATCTGACTGATATGGAGAGATTGGAGGAATGAAGACGAGAACTAAAATCGGTGTGGCATTAAATGGAAGGATATAGGATGTAGACTTGTGGAAGACTATGAGAGATGGTCCGCGAACACATAGCAAGTCAATCTTAAGGAGTCCTAGATAATGCGGATCCCAACTGTGAACAATCGTGAGGCCATGTTTCAAGGTGAGCTAATGGAGTCCTCGTGTCTTCCAGCGGCACAACAGCGAGGATATGTCGTTGTCGTCAAAATGAACTCTGTCTCAATCAGTATGCGGAAATAAGCTGGCTTTACCAATGCACCTTTCGTCCTGGTGCTTCGACATTTACAACTATCAGCCTTCGTCCACCTTCAACAATAGTCAACATCAGTTGTATACCTCACCAAAATAAGACGTATTAATCTCAGGCAAGTTAATTAACATTTATCTAGTTGCGCCTCGTGATTTGCAGCAAAGGCCAAATGACCACTGCCGGGCAGTGTTGACGTGGAAGGCCTGACACCTTGGCGGTGATCTGAGCCAATCACTCCCGCCTTCACGTCTCAAGCTGAGCCCCTGCATCCCGCTCTCACTGCAACTTCCCGAACTCGTACGAGTCACACTGGGCAGGCAAATTATTTTCACTGGCAAAAAAAGAACTCTTATTCCCCGACCGGTTTTTTCTTGAAGTGTCATCGATCTTGCCTTTGCTTCTCCCCCACTGCAGATCTCGGCACTCCGATAGCTTCAGGGTCCAGGGTCCACTGACCTGCATGCAACGATGTCCACCGATAATGGGCACGAGCAGCGCACGGCTCGGGATCTGGTGAAGGAGATCGCGAAAGAACGCGGCTATCTTGGTGAAGAGCAACTTGCCAAAATCGGAGACATAAATCCTGAACTTCGCCGTGAGGTGGAAGAAGCGCTCCTTCGAAAAGATGAGATGATCGGCTCTGCCGTCTTGACGTACGTATTAGAAGCAGATCTCAGCTTGATGACAGGCATGCTCACATCCAGACCAGACTTGCAAGAAACCTCTACACAAGCAACGCCAGATTTGTCTTCGAATTACTTCAGAATGCGGATGACAATAATTACAGCACGGCCATCTCCCAAGGTCAGGACCCGTATGTCTCCTTCGAGGTATACCCCGACAAGGTCACTATTGAGTGCAACGAGAATGGCTTCACGCCCGAGAACCTGAAAGCGATCTGTGCAATCGGTAAGAGTTCCAAAGTTGGCGCCGCTGGCTACATTGGAGAGAAAGGCATCGGGTTCAAGTCTGTCTTCATGGCTGCCTGGAAAGTGCATATTCAGTCAAACGACTTTTCTTTCTCCTTCACACATCGGCAAGGAGACTCTGGTCTTGGAATGGTTACTCCTGTGTGGGAGGAGACAGAAGAGCCCATTGCTGAGTCGTTGACTCGCATTACGCTGCTGCTTCATACGAGTGAGGACCCAGACGAGGATGAAAGGCGGCGCGAGACAATTCGCCTCCAGTTCCAGGATCTTCAACACACGATTTTACTCTTCTTACGGAAGCTGCGCAAGGTACAAGTATCTTTCTTCGACGAAGACAACTTGGAACCGTCGACTACTACCTATTCTCTTCATGGGAGCAACCCCGCGACCATTTGGAGGGAGACGCCGGAAGGTATGGAGGAGAGACAGTACCATATCACCAAGCACATCGCTGAGAACATTCCCCGGAGCGAGAACAGAACATACTCGGAAGAAGGCGATCGCGCTGATTCTTCTGCCGAGGTTGTGTTGGCTTTCCCTTTGACGGATGAGGAGACTCCCATCGTCGAGAATCAGGATGTCTTTGCGTTTCTTCCGATGCGACCGATGGGGTTCAAGGTAATTGACGGCGCCTCTTGAGCAGATTTGATGGAGATGGGTGCTAACAGGTTGTGATTCAAAGTTTCTCATTCATACCGATTTCGTCACCGAAGCGAGTCGTCAAGGCATCGTAGTAAGCTCTCTTCGAAACCGGGCGCTTCTAAGAGGCATCGCCGACTGTTTCATCAAAGCCATCCAGGAGTTCTGCCAGCATCCGACACTCCAATACCAGTGGATGCGATGGTTACCCCAGCGAAACACATACCCTTGGGATGAGTTCTGGTTAAGTCTCCTCGAACGGATCGAAACAAGAATGTCCGGTGTCAAGGTTCTCCGCACACTCGTCTCTGGACAGCTGAAACATATTAATAATGTTTGTCGACTTCAGTCATGGCTACGCGATGAGAATGGCGATCCTCTCTTCTTGGATCTCGATGAAGAGATGTATCTGGCCAAGGAGTACACCGAAGATGACCTCAAACTCTTGGAGCCGTATGGCCTATGTGACGCCGACGCGCTAGCTGTGATCAAGCGTATCGAAAGGGACCTTGCGAAGAACTCCAAAACATCGAGGATGAAGAGCCCCGACATAGACGATCAATGGCATTCTCTTGCAGCACGAGCGCTTCTGAAACTAGATGGCTTGTTCGTCTTTCCGTCCGTCAGCATACGCCTCAACAATCTGAAGCTGATCCCGTTAGGAAACGGGAAATGGGTTTCTCCTAGCAGTGGTCACCTTTACTATTCCCATTCTGAGCAGCTTGCTATTCCCAAAGATCTGCCTCTGAAACTTGTCGACACAGATGCATCGAGTAACCCCGATCGGCGCGCTTTATTTGACAAACTTGGCGTTGTTGAGGCACTTGTCAAAGACGTTAGGACTTTGATAATGGAGAAACAGGCTGTTCCTTGGGCGGACACAGATGTTCTTTCTGCCTCCGTTGCCCATCTTCAGTTTTTGTACCTTTCTGAAAGTCTTCTGGAAGAGGGAGAGGTTCCAACCCGTCTCAAGGGCCTTCACGTATACAATCAATGGCAGAAACCGTGCCAGCCTCTCAAAAGCGCCGTTTATATGCCCACAGAAAACGAGCATGAAGCGCTCAAATTACTCACAAAAGCAGACGGCGCTCCTGGCTTGGAAATGCCGTTCCTTCACGACAATTACTTAGATGAGATACCAACGACACCACAGGGTTTTATGTGGAGTTGGGAGGAGTGGCTGGAGTTGCGACTGCATTTATGGCGCCACCTGCGACTTATAGCGAAAGATTCACAAAAGCGATTGTCGATTTCTCGTGAGTTCCGCTATATTGAACGGGAGCGCCCTGGCTATCTTCTAGGAGGTTTGCAGCGATCTTGGAAAAACGAGGGTGGTAAGGCTATGCCATCTGCCGAGCTTCTTGCACAGCTGCGCGAACTGGAAGTCCCGTGTAGAGGCAGAGACGAGTTCTCTTTAGCAGAGCCCCTATCAACAACTTACTTACCTTTGCCAGAGCTTGAAGGGAAGCTTTCTCGCTATATCGAGGATGAAGGCTTCATCTTCCTCGACTTGGGCGAACCTATCACATCGAGTACCTACACAACGAAATGGGGCTTCTTGGTTGACCATCTTGGTGTCGGCCATACTGACGACCTTCGATTTTACCTGAGCATCCTCAAGACTATCCGCTATAGTAATGCTGCAGCTGGAGTTCGTCGAAATGCTAGGGTCTTGGATCTCTACGCGGTCATTCACGCTCGATGTCGCGACGCCGACAGTTTCCTTGACGCGCAGGCCGAAGCAAGGTGAGCTGTTATCTTCAAATGACAGGCGACCACTACTGACAGACGCAGGGAAGTAATCGAGGATGGGAAGCTTGTATATATCCCCGCATGCAAGTCCCGGCACGCAACATGGGCATCTCCAGACCAATGCCTTTGGAACGCCCGAGAAGACATGCAGACAGCATACCCCCTTGCGCATCTCTACCGAACCACATTTAATCGATCAGAAGAGGAACTCGAAGTATTACGGCAATTCTTTAGGAAAGCCTTGGACGTCAGGGATTGCTCTTGGGAGAATTACCTGGACGAGCTCCGGAAGTTGAAGGCCCTGGCGAGTGATGACTTCGACTGGGTGAACAGCATATACGAGTCCCTGGATCAAGAGAGATGGGACTTGATGAGTGATGATGCTGTAAAGCTCAGGTATGGGTCCGTCATTTTTCTATGCTATCTAACTAACAATCATCCAGGAAGGCATTCTTGGAAGAGAAGCTGATTTACTTTAACGCCGGCAACGTCAGCCGCTGGTACACAGTCAGCGAGTGTCTGTGGTCTAGTGCCACGCAGATCCGGGGCAGAGTCGCGCTCAACGACCTCTATCCCAGCTTGGACGATTTCTTCGTCGGCTTTCTCGGTGTGCAAGAACTCACGCTCGACATGGCATATGATGAGCTCAAAGAGATGGGTGCCAGGGTTCCGTCTCCTCCGATTGCTGCTGTCAAAGAAACCATCTGGGCACTCAACTCTTTGTTATCTTCGACAGAGCATCGACCTGACGAAGAGCCAGTCTCTCGAGGGGCAGTCTTCCCGGTAAAGCATCCGAATGGGTCGGTGAAGCTGCAGTCAGGTTGTACTCAATTCGCGATTGCTGATCGCAAAACTTTGGGGGACATCTTCGGTCCACAGGCCAAGACTCTGGACTTCACCCTCGATGAGGTTCGTCGGCTACGACCATTTCTCTCGTGGCTCAATCTGGAGTCCAGATATCTCTCTAATTCTGTTCGCGAGATCTCTACTGTGTCAGGTGGAAGTATGGACAAACTGCAGTCTCCGGACCGGGAGATAGACCAGAGGGCCGAGTGCCTCTACAGGTACTTCACTCTACCTAGACGCCATCAATTGCCTAGCTAACCTACCTATGTTACAGAATCGCAGTCCATTTCAACAGTCCCCGAGCACAAGACGACAACCCATATTTGTATTGGCTCCTCGACGGCACCAAGGTCTACGAAACGGACGGCATCTCATCCGAACTCCATTTATCCCAGGATGGGCACGGTATAGTCCACGTTCAGGACCGGAGCGAGTTACACATACGCGAAGATGGCGATAGCCTCAAGATTTACGTCCCGCGAGATCCCAAGACGCAAGGATTTTGTTACTTCTCTGCTCTCCCACGGCGTTTGCTAGAGTGGATGATGACGGATCCAGTTACACTACAAGTCAAACGCGTTGGGTCGAAGGCAGTGCAGATTGTGACGGCAATCTTAAATGCGCCGCTCATTAATGTCGCGCAGATTCTGGAAGCAGAGGGAATTGTTGATGTCGCGATCCCAGCAGAGTCTGGCAAGAACCTTGACCCAGAGTACGACATTTCGCAAACAGACGATACTGAAGAGATTGAAGAGTCTGAGGTCCGGAATGAGGAGGACCAGGTTTTTGACGAGCTAGACTCTGACGACGAGGCGGATGAATCTGCTTCTCAGCTTCCGACACACCCAGAAATCCGTGAAGACGATATTTCCAGTCCCGAGGGCTCTATTATACAACAATTCGCTGACATCAGATCACCTCCGACGTTATTGGATCTCCCCGTTCGGCAAAGGAGTCCTGTCACATCGAATTCTTCTGTCGCTGGGCAAGTCTTCACGCCAACATCGTCAACGGCCGACCACTTCGACCAAGGTACCGGACCATCTGGACATCGCACACCAAGATCAAACAACTTTGTCAGACAATCCGGGGGGCTCTTTCCTGAGCAAACACCATCTGGAACACCCAGTCACCCCGCTTTTGTCTTTGGGTCTTCGCCTGGCGTGCATTCAAGCTCTTCATTCCAGTTCCAGGGCCCAGGCGGTGCCACGCTACCCTCTACGGTTGAAGACGAAGAGTACTACGTGGGTCTGATTGACAATGTAATCTCTCACGCAAGTAGAGGAACACTGCCTGGTATGGGTGCTTATGATATGTCCGGTCTTTTCAGTGCGCTACCAGAAATTGAGGATGAGGGCGTCAAACTATCGCAGCGCTTTAGTTCCCAAGAACGAGACATGCGCATTGGGGCCCTAGGTGAACTATACGTAATTCAATCTTGATCTCTGTATTTGGAGCACTTAACTAACATGTGTAACAGGTATTTGAGCTTCTGCTGGGAATGACTCCATCCCTACCACGATTCGGCCGAGAGAATTGGCAAAGTCAAATGAGACGATTCGTTAACGGTCATCCGAGATACTCCGACATGCAACCATGGACGAGCCAGGAAACTGCCGATATCTGCTACCACGATCGGAAGTGTGTCTTGACGAAGCATCTAGTAGAAAAGGGATACCTTTCGCAAACCTGGCTCTCCAAGAAGCCCCTGTATCTGATCGAAGTCAAGTCAACGACAGGACACAGCCGCACTCCGTTCTACGTGAGTAAGCGACAGTATAAAATGGTGAGTCTTGATTGCCCCATTTTCTGGACATCTTCTGATGGGTTTCTCTACACAGATGCAAGACAGATCTGCCGATAATCAAACGCACACGGTCTACTGTGTCATTTACATGATCGCAAGGGTGTCCAACGTCGACAAGTCTAATATAGACTTGAAGCTGTATATCGATCCAGAGAGTATGCGTAAAGAGGGGTCGTTGGTCTTTACGCCTGAGTCTTGGGCAGTCGTTCCCGGAACAGGGACGGCTTGAGGTGGATGTTCATGATCATTCCATGTTTCCCAAGGCACCTTCCTGTCATCTATACCAGATATTGAAATACAGTCAAAATGTTGGATCAACTTGTGAGATCTTCCATCCTGTTCGCTCGGGATAATTACAGTTAAGGTTTTCTTCAGCCAATTTACACATTTGAAACATCACGACGTGCTTACACAACGCGACCACCCCAACAAAAGGTTTTCATTGAGGCATAATACATTTTCTTGCTCGCTTCCTTCAGGTCAGTTTCTCTTCCTTTCACCGAAATCACAGCCACTCATACAGTCATCAGTGCGACGTGTTCAAGTTTCGAGTTCGCCCACGTAACCAGTCAAATCTTAATCGTTCAAAAGAACCCAAGAGCGTTCATCAGTTCACCGGAGAACAATGAGTAGTTCGCATGTTCAGTACAAAGAAACAAAGGCTGTCTGGTTCGAACGTTCACCCCATTCAAGTGAAACCATCCCAGTTATCGACTGGAACACGACAAACAAAGACTGGGCATCGCCTTGTTCCTGGCACTGGGCCGCTCATTCCCAAGAACACCAAAGATGAGCATTTCGGGCACTATGACGGTCAGTTCCTTCCCGCTGCTCTCCAAAATTATTTAGTCCCTACCACTGCCATGGTTCAACCATCTTCTTCTTCTCTATCTCATCAAGCTTTCTTTCTTTGGCACTGCCATACACCATTGTACTCCAGCAGCACTACTCACATCTCAATAGCATCTCTACGATACTCAATCTTTTTACACCCTACTCAACTATCTTACTCAACACTACCGACATCATGTCCGACAACCGATCTTTGAACCTTCGTGGCCAGGACCAGGATAACGGTCAGCCTAAGTACAACACCGCCAAGATGTCCGACGGTAAGGTTATCAACCTCCGGGGCCAGGACCAGGATGATGGCCAGCCCAAGTATCATATTCTTGCCCGTGGCAGTAACTCTGCCGACTCTACTCCTGAGAAGCCACGAGGTCCTTCTACTCGCAGCTCCCCCGAACGTCTGGAACTCCCTGGATTGTCTAGAGGATCGACTCCTGCTTCCCGACCCCCTACTCGTAACGGCAAGCCTCTTGACCCTACCGCCGCGCCTTTCCAGCATCAATACGATGATGTGGCTTCGCAGCAGCAAAAGGTGAACAGCGCTTCTCCCTCTCAGTCCTCCCAGCAGGGCGACAGCAGCTTCACCACCTACGCCCAGTATCTCGAGAATGAACGTGTGGCTAACTACCGCAAGATCAGCCACATCGAGGACGAGCGTGACCGCGAAGAAGCTTTCAGCGACTATATCTGGGACCAGCACGTTGACTGGTCTGCTGAGGATCTGCGCAAGGAGAAGGAACAGAAGGAGCTTGAGGAGCGACGCCAGCGATTCGGCAAGCACTCGCACTCTCGCCAGAACTCTGAGAAGTAAGGAAGGGATCGCGACCGACTAACTGACATCTCTAGAGGGGGTTTCTGCGACTGACTGACAACACTTTGATATCTCAAGAAGGGATTTGCTGCGACATACCACACTCTGACATCTCGACAGGGGATTTTGTCCGACAGACTATTGGATCGGAAACAGCATTGACTGCATTTCTTTTGTTTTGAACATCTGCAATTAGACCATCTAGGTCTAGCATTATAGCGAGATAGCGATAGTTTTGTATCCTTGAATACATTCTCTTGACTGACTTTTAATCCCATATCTACGTGAATAACCTTGAACTCGCCATACTAACCTACCATTTTCCCTTCCGTGCCTAATTGATCATATACGATTGAGCGGTCGTGTCTTCTCAGGCTCAGCTTCAACGAACACTTATGCTTTAAAGCGAATTCTGCCTCTGCTAATAGATCACGTCGATTGTTCTCCAGTCGCAACAACCCGATGCGATGGAAGAATAAGGGCCAGTGTTTAACAAAGGGATGGCTACAGGGTATCTCTTTTACCCCGGCTGTACTCATCCGCACCTCCAATTATCTGGCTCAACAGATGAAAGTAGCCACCTTCTTATAAACTAACGCTCTATTGATGTATGCCTACTTATTTAGTTACTTGTCTGACGCTAGACGCGGGTTACGCGCAAACGCGCTGTCGGAGCACAAAAGAAACGCGCCCCACCGGCCGGTACCGAAGCCGCCTGTCATCCGGCAAAGTGGACCCCACTGCTCCGAGTCAAACCCGGAAGTCATGGCAGCGTCATACTGACGATCAAAGAGAAACATAATCGCAACACTTAAAACAATCTATTTCGGCATCCGACATCGCATCGAAAAACAGAAATGCCATAACGTGGAAAGTGCGAATCCATGACGTAATCTTCTGTAGTGTCTCGTTGGGTATTTAAACAGCTACAGCTTCTCGAAGCACGTCACTCGATTTAGACAACGACGATCGCAAATCTTAACTTGACTACATCTACGCTATGGCTGACAATAAGGATATTCCCGTTACTAATGATAGCATGGGGGAGCCTCTTTCGGGGAAGAACAAGATTCTTACTGCTGGTGCTGCTGTGACGCAGGTACGTTGGAGCTTGGGATGGTCTTGAGCAGAGCTGACTTGTGGTAGGAGTTTCGACCTGTGAAGCAAATTTGCGCGCATCTTAATGCTTTTCATGCGTACGCGGATGATCCATCGCGCTTTGTGGAAGCAAACCACTACTGCGCTCATCTGAGTACGCTCCTACCATCTTCATCTACTTACATCTACTAACACTCTCCAGACGAAGACGTCCGCCAATGTCTCCTCTACGACTCCGACGAACCCAATGCACGACTTATAGGCATCGAATACATGATCACTCCCAAACTCTACGAAACTCTCGACAAAGAAGAGCGTCAACTCTGGCACTCGCACGTCTACGAAGTGAAATCCGGTATGCTCATCATGCCGAACCGCGCCGTCCCTGAAAGCGCATGGCAAGTCGCCGAGAACTACGAAATGGACCAAGTGGTGGAGTTGTACGGAAAGGTGTACCATCTATGGCAGACGGATCGTGGTGATAGACTGCCGCTTGGCCCACCGAAGTTGATGACGAGTTTTACGGCGGATGGACAGTTTGACTTTGAGAAGCATGTTGGTGAGAGGGATAAGAGGTTTGGAACGGATTGGAAGGTTAAGAAAGAGGCTAGGAAGGATATTCCGGAGCCTGTTATTCATGAGGGTGAGTGTTCTCCCATGTGTTGGTGAGAATGGTGCTAACGGTTTGTAGATGCGGATCAAGCTTGGAAGAAGGGCAATTGAAGAAGGCTAAAAGACCAAAAGGTGTGATCAGGAGACGAGAGGATATATCGCTGACTGGGCAGAGAAGACGAGGCGCGTTGATCGCACGACAAGTAGGCACAGTACGGTCGGAAAGGAACAGTAAAAGACAATTGAGATTGTCCTAACGGGTATCATCTATTACTCTAGTTCAATCCATGCATCATCATCGCAGCCACAGGCTTCCTTTTTCTTCTCGCAAGCCGAGCAGAATTGGCTCGTAAGTTGCTCCTACTTCCCAATCGTCACCTTCTGCGGCAACTGTTGCACTCCCTGCGCTTGCTGCATCACTCTCGTATCGTGAACCTTTCGATCAATCCCCCGGAAGTCAAACACGCCCTCAAGTTCTCTCCTGGTCGCTAGTAGCTTCTCCTGGGCTTTGACTAGCTCCTCGGGTTTGTTGTCCTGCACGACGTGCGCCTTGACGTGAAGGAACCATCGCTTTTGCTGGTCCACCGGTGTGAGTGAGTCAAAGGAAGGGAGGCTGCCTAGTGGGAACGATTGCTGCTGCTTTGTCTCCATGGGGACGTAGTTCTCTATGGGTTGGAGGAAGTAGTGTCGTACTAGACAGAACTCTACTTCATCTCGGTAGAAGTGGTACATCTCCTCGATAGTCTCCGTCTTGAATCTACGTTTTGTCAGCAAGTATCACAAAATCGCGACGGATGAACTCACGTGTGGTTATTGTCGCGCATCAACGAAGGCAATCTCTTCTGCTCCCAAAGCTCCACCATCTTCCTCTGCGTAAGCAAAGGCTGCTTTCTAGGCGGATCCGGAAAATCCGTCCACTTCAGAATCCCCTGCGTCGCATCAAGATCCATAGCGGGCGCACCAGGTCCCATATCACGCTCCTGAAGCACATCATACCTTGTCTGCAGAATGAACGACTGCCGCTTCAAGTTCTGATGCAGGTCATTCCACAAGAAGCCCGTGCCGGGCCGTACGGGCTTTGCTATGGAGGCCTGGTTGGAGATGCCCGTCGGGCGCGGAGGACCTTGGAAGTAGAGGACCCGTTGGATGGATTTCCAGGGATCCATGTTAGTGAGACCGCCCAGGACGGAGCATGCTGAGCTGAAGTCTTTGTCCTCTATGAGGGCTGTGAGGAAGATTTCGTGCATTGTGGATTTGGGGGAATGTTTTTTCTCTTTGATGCCGGGAGGAGGATACTAGTCCAATGACATGCTGAAAAGTTGAAGGCCTGAGAAATAATAAACGATAAGCTTGTAAGTTTGTCCTTGGTGTACTCCGTAGCGATAACTGAAGATGAGTGGTGAAAGCTAACCCCACCAAAGCTTGCTCGCGGATCAAGATGGATGGTTGGGAGCAAAAAGCTATTTGATTGGGTCAAGGAGAGCATTGAGATCCACAACACGGAACAACTTGTCTTCCGCTATACCTTCAACACGTGACCTCGCGATCGTTGGCGCGTTGGTACGCGATGCTAAGAATCTCGCGATATTTACATTGGGCTATTTGGGTGATAAGTAGTTTTGAGTACGGACAGGGCTAAAAGTTTCCGGGAAAGTTCCGGGGGAAATCCCGAACTGAGCAGATAAAATTTCATTTGTATGTATCTATCTTCAACGCATCCAATTTCATTGAAATCACACCCTTTTGCCAATTCTCATATTGAACAAAGAATGGTTTAGGTTAGGTGGACTGGCGCGGCCAAGCCAGCCTTGGCTCCTTAGTCAGGTCCGACCCTGCATGCACTTTACCGTGACAACACTGGAGATGCTTATCGCATCAGATAACCACGACTCAACCCGATGCAGCCCCTGTCGATAACTATTGGAACAAGATGCCTTCAGACGAGCAAACAAAGCGCAAGGCCTCTGATGCGCCTGTGTCTCCTCCGCCCCTCAAGCGCAAGGTGCAGAGCGGCACAACCAGTGAGTGCGCGATCCTGCACAACACCACCGTCTACGATCTATCATGGTTGCCGCGAGGTGGATACGATTGAGCTTTCGCTAACATGGTCACTTAGAGACTGCTGTAGCGAACTTCTTTACGCCCGCATCACAAAAGCCCAAGGACCCTACTGTTTGGTCTGAACGAAGCCCCTACAATAACGATGATATCCCCGGGACGCTACTCGTCGGCCGATTCGAACCAGAAGAGAAAGAAGACAGAACGATAAAGAGAAGGAAGATAGCTGCTTTTGATCTCGACTCGACTCTTATCTCTACATCCTCAGGCAAGAAACACGCGAGCAGCGGTACAGATTGGAAATGGTGGCACAACTCCGTCCCCACCAAACTACGAGAACTGTATCAAGATGGATACCGGGTCGTGATATTATCGAACCAGGCAGGATTGACTTTACACTTTGACGCAAAGTACAAGGGCCCCAAAGGCAATGCGCAGAAACGAGTTACCGAGTTCAAACAAAAGTGTAGCGCCGTCCTCAATAGCCTCAACCTTCCGACCTGCGTCTACGCGGCGACCGAGCACGATATCTTTCGAAAGCCGAGAACTGGTATGTGGAAAGAGGTCTGCGACGACTACGACATCTCGGAGACCGATGTCGATTTGGAGAATAGCATTTTCGTCGGTGATGCAGGGGGACGCACCGCAAGTTTGGGGAAAGGTGCAGCCGCCGCCAAAGACTTTAGCTGCTCGGATCGAAACTTTGCCCACAACGTGGGAATCAAGTATCTTACCCCCGAGGAGTTCTTTCTGGGCGAGAAAGCTCGGAGCTACGCTCGTGAATTCGACCTCGCCGAGCATCCCTTCAACGACGATGCTCAATCGGGGAGCTCCGTGGTGACATTCACCAAGACTAACGACAAGGACATCATCTTATTCTGTGGGCCACCGGGTGCTGGTAAGAGCACCTTCTACTGGAAATCCCTCAAGCCGTTGGGGTACGCGCGAATCAATCAGGACCAGCTCAAGACTCGCGACAAGTGCGTGCAGGCGGCAAAGGAGCATCTCCAAGAGGGAACGTCTGTCGCGATAGGTGCGTTTCCCCAAATTTGACATTACCCCATCCCACCACCCCTCACGGCGCTAAACAAGGATGCTTGCAGACAACACCAACGCCGATCCAGAGACCAGGACCGTTTGGGTAGAGCTTGCCAAGAAATTCGGCATTTCTATCCGTTGCGTGTGGTTCAAGACGCCTCTCCAAGTGTGCGAGCACAACAACGCTGTGCGGGCGCTGAATGAATCGCTGAACCCCGAAGCCAGACCTGTCTTACCCAAGATGGCATTTACAGGTTTCGCAAGCAGGTTTAAAGCACCACAAGTCAAAGAAGGATTCGAAGACATTACAGAAGTCCAGTTCCAATTCCGTGGGACAGAGGAAGAGTATCGAATCTGGGGACGATACTGGACGTAAACTTGGAAGACCCCATCTTGGCGGAGTATCATGCGATTGCTCCTCATCATGCAAATTTGTTCTTTGCTCCAAAATCTGTTTTACTTGATGGGGCATTTGAGGTTCAAGTCGCCTCCTCATGGCTGTATTGGGGAAGGCGAAGCGAAACAAAGTTGCATCGTACGGAAGCGAGTTTTTAGTTAGTCTGGACAGGCCATACGGGGTCCGTTCCCACGCTGTCTAGTTCACTCACTGTGAGAAGGCGTCTGGGGTAGATATCTCCTCGGCGGTTAAAAGAGATTCCGAGTAAAGTTCGGGACTTTTCGACCCGAGACTCATATTGTACAATATTTTAATCAACATTGTGAACAATACAAGCAGAAGTGTTGATGTTCTCTGACGTCGTGTTTATCTGAGAACAGAGTCTCATTTGATGCTATGCGAAGTATTCTGAACAATATACGAGTACCCATATACAACGTCGCATTCCCCATGGATCATGCTCATGTAATCGGAATTATTATTAAACCTCTTGGACAAGGGTCGTATCCAAGTGTCTCGACTAGGCACCAGCGAAAAGTCTCTGAAATGTCATCCGTCTCTTGTCACCCACGCCTTGTATCCACCTACGGATACTTACTCCCACGATCCTTCGTCCCCTTCTTAATATCTAGTGGAGAAATACCTCGGTCGCGAGAGAATAAACCGGTCCGATTCACACCCCCATGGCAAGTTTAAGCTTACAAGTTCAAGCTTAATTGTTTTTTGTGTTCTCACGGACTCTGCGCACCAAGATCAGCACGCGGGGAACTTTTCTGGGGACGGACGGTGTCTCACCAGAACAAAGTGGCATGATTGCGGAGATGAGATCTAGACCCGTTGTTTAAGCGTCGCTTAGAATTTATGGTTGTTTTCATGCTTCTTCCTGTGCCTTTATTTTGAAGATGTTGTGATTTTTTGTTTTTGGAGGTTTGTTCAAGTTTCTTGGCTTGGGGATTTAATGACGGGAATTAAATGGTCTCTCCAATTAATGGCGAATGCCCAGCCGGCTTTGATCGACCTTGGCTCTTGGCAGAACGTGTTTTTGCGCTGTAGTGGCTGGGCAGGGCGCCCTATGGGTGTACTTGGCGCGGCACCTTTACAAGTGCATGTTGACGACCGTCGAAGGCAAGTGGGAGGGTGCTATCCGTAGGTGGGCAGAACTGACCTCCAAGACCTAGGGCACTAAAATAAAGCAGCCTTGATACTGGTCTATGCTCGCATAAGGTGATCGAATTATTTCATCTCTTTTGCTTTTAGCGGTTATTTCTGCTAACGAGGACTAGCCTGATGCAGGGAAGAGGAGGCTTTCGGCGAACAAATTTGAGATCCAGGATTAATTTTAGTCAGAGCTAGGTTTTCCCCATCTTCTCCACGGGGCTACCACCGTTTTTAACGTGGAGGGTGGAGGAGGACACTTGAAATGGGGTCTCCGCTATTGGAGGAGGAGAGTAAAGATCATCGTTGTAACTTGTTTTTGCGTCTGGGGAACTAGAGTGATAGTCGGTGTAACGGGGGGAAACTCGTGGGGGAACCCATGGGGAAGAGACTGCACATACCATTCCCCATTTCTAGAGTAGCGTCCATCTCATGTCTAGAGTAGCACCCATCTTTGTATAAAGACCTCCGACCCTCACCACTCTTTTGTGTCTATCCATCCCCTCATCCTTATACCACAACCGCAACAATGGCAGGAGGCGTCAAGAAACCCGTCAACATCTTCAAGCTCAAGGACCTAGGCGAGCCAGCCGGTGTCTTCAACTGGAGACTCTGGTTCGCCGTTGTGTCTTTTGCTCTCCTCGGTGCTGCACGAGGTATTGATGAGGGTCTCATCTCTGGATCTTTCAACAGCAAGGATTTCCAGGAGAAGATCAACTATGAGAGTTATTCTGAGGTGGAGCAGGCCAACATTAAGGCTAATGTTTCTGCTATGGTGCAGATTGGTTCTGTTGGTGGTGCTTTGATGTAAGTCTTTTCTACCTTGTGAGAGATGTTTGGGAATTTGGGACTGACTTGTGCAGCGCTTTCTTGATCTGTGATCGCATCGGTCGTATTTGGGCTACTCGTGTTCTTTGCTCTCTTTGGGCTCTTGGTATTGTCATCTTCATGGTCGGCGGTGTCAACGGAAACCTTGGTGCCATCTACGCTGGTCGCTTCATCTGTGGTCTCGGTGTTGGACAGACTCCTGTCGTGGGACCTGTCTACATCGCCGAGATTGCACCCGCAGCCATTCGTGGTCTCTGCTCTTGCATGTTCACTGTAAGTTCCCATCTTCACTCACATTCTATTCATGTCTAACTTCTCAGGGTGCTGTTTACATCGGTATCGTCCTCGCTTACTTCACCAACTACGGCTGCCATCTCAACATGTCCGACCACACCCACAACCAATGGCTCGTCCCTACTTCCCTTCACATCATGATGTCCGGTCTCATCTTCCTCCTCATGTTCTTCCAATCCGAGTCCCCCCGATATCTCGTCAAAGAAGGCAAGCCCGATGAAGCAGCTCGTGTTCTCGGCCGTCTTCGTCAACAGTCTCCCGAGAGCGACTACATCATCCGCCAAGTTGCCGAGATCCAGGCCGCTCTCGACCACGAGCTCGAGGCTACTAAGGGTGTTGGCTTCCTCGGAAAGGTCAAGGAGCTCATCTTTGTTCCCTCCAACCTCTACCGTCTCTACATGTCCTCCATGGTCCAGTTCCTCTCTCAGTGGTCCGGCGCTGGTTCCATCACCCTCTATGCTCCCGATCTGTTCAAGATCATGGGTATCGTTGGTAAGCAGGAGGGTCTTCTCGTCACCGCTGTCTTCGGTATCGTCAAGCTCTGCGCCGCTGTTATTTGCGCTCTTTTCCTCGTCGATGTCATTGGCCGAAAGCGCGCTCTTCTTATCGGTATTTCTCTGCAGACCATTGCTATGATCTACGTCGCTGCTTTCCTCACCAAGATTCCCCAGCTCGGTGTTATCGAGGACTTCGAGCTTCCCGATGCCGACAAGGGTGCTTCTCGCGGTGCTATCGCCATGATCTACGTCTCTGGTTTCGGTTGGGCTCTCGGCTGGAACTCCATGCAGTACCTCCTCACTGCCGAGCTCTTCCCCCTCCGTATCCGAGCTCTCGCTACCTCTTGGGCCATGACTCTTCACTTCGCCAACCAGTACGGCAACTCCCGCGCTGTGCCCAACATGCTTCTCCCCGTTGCCAAGGGCGGTATCTCCCCCAAGGGAACCTTCTGGTGCTTCGCCGCTGTCACCTTCGTCGGTGGTATCTGGGTCTGGTTCTCCGTTCCCGAGACTAGCGGTCGCAGCCTTGAGAGCATGGATGAGCTCTTCGAGCTTCCTTGGTACAAGATTGGTCTTCACGGCAACAAGCACGTTGAGGAGCTTGACCAAGCTCGCGATGAGAAGCAGCGCTATGTCGAGGAGAGCCACGCTACTGGTGTTGAGATTGAGGGTCAGCGCAAGCAGGAGGCTTAGAGTCAAAAATTGGTAAATTGCCATAACGGTCCTGGTATATAGTCATGAATTCTATGAACGCATGAATAAGTAAAGTTTTATTCATTATGATACATTTAAGTTTCCCCCATCCTCAGTGACCTCTCCCTCGTTTGATAGTGATTTCTCTCTATGAACTTTTATATCCTGACGCTTTCGTATGTTTCAATACTGATTCTTGTAAGTTCGTGCAATGGGGGTTCTAGGAACATGTTAGTACAGTGATAGGTTATCCCATGCTCGAGGAGGACATACCTCTGGCGGAGATCTTGTGAACTGCCACTGATTCTGTCTCGATTGATTCCAGCCTTGATGCGAGACTGGAGATACTCGTCAACCCGCTGCAACATTCGTGCCTCGAGGTGGAGTGCTTTTATTATATGAACTTTGACACTCTTCAACTGCATTTCCTAGCCTCTCAGATATTGTAGGAGAATGCCATTTCAGCACTTGGTTTGCCAGTAGCCCTTCTGTCGACTGAAACGTAACGACAAAGATATCAATGTTTGATGATGCGTTGCCGGAAAGTGAAATCATCGCATGGAGCTCTTCAGTGTTAAGCGCGAGGATTCGCTAACCCTACAAATGCGGCACTCTGCGATGCTTTAAAGAACAGCTAGAGGCAAACATGTCCCTGCTATATATAAATAGCGACAAGGGCACCAATGCTTGATGCTTGCCCTTGAAAGCAAGATTGCCTGTTCTTGATCATGGACGCCAGTGATCTTGATCAGCAATGACTGCCTGTTTTGGGGCTATATTATAGTTGGGTTGGTTGACACAATTGCAAGTTGCAGGAGGCCGACCTTGTGTATATAATAGCTAAGCCCTCAACTGGGTAACCAAATGTAGAGAAAAGAATCAGATGGCTTCCACAATGGAAAGAGGGAGATCTAGAATGGCTTGAAACAAGCGCACAGGCAGTCCATCAAGATCGAAAGAAGTATAATGCCGCCGATATATATAAAACACAATGTGTTGTCTTGGAAAAGGGGCTGGTATATCACCAAGGTCAGGACGTTGGTCCTTCGATAGATGGTTCTACAAAACGGGACTCATCCATCGGACCGTGCTGTGGTGCGTGTACGAAGTTGATATTGACATGGGTGCCAAACGTTGGACCGAAACTTGGATCAACCTCGGCCTTCATCATTTCGACGACAGCAAAGAATCGGCGAAAATGGCTTGTCCATTCGTTTTCATCGTAAACAGGTGTGGAAAATTCCACGGCTTGCTCCCCTTTCTCCTCATCGGCCTCGCAGCCCGACTCTGTTCCTGTCTTTGCGGCGAACAAGGTCTCTGCGTAAATGGTATTGGCGCATGGATTTTCTTCTCATTTGAAAGGAGGGAGAGGAACGGAAGGCAAGCTTATCAACCTCCTCGTCATCTGTATTGGCTAGGTCGTCGGCACGAGAGCACGCAGGAAACAAGGTGTCTGTATATACTTTTGCAGTGGCCCGGTTGGCACTTGATGTCATATCCTCCCCATTGATGTGCTGTAAGTCTGTGATGTTCACCAAACATCTCACTTGCTCCTGAAAGGTGCATGTACAATCCCAGGAGTTTGGCTCAGAAGCTGACATGTTCTTGACCCAAGGTGTGGCCCAGATATATATATAAGGTGGTATTGCCCAGCAGGTCTAGCTTAGAAGCTTGCTGTTTCTATTTGTAACGTGGTCCCCATAGGGTCGTGGGCGAAAGGCTCCTCGACTGGGCGACTGCGCTTGTGGTGAACTCCGGAATAGTGTAAAATAGGGTGTTTCCCATCTTCCTATACGAAGAATCTTCATGTGCTAGACTTGTATGATGATGGTACAGCAGCAGTAGCAGCACCACCACTCTGAACAAGAGTGAGATTGAGAAGACTAGGTACCAACGCAGATGCATCCGACTGGCTGGGCTGCTACGACTCAGAGGAGGCAGGGGCCCGGGCAGTCGAACGCTCGATAAATGGCAGCCTCCCCATTACATGCTGGTAAACAGTATAGGGCCATACAAACACAATACTGGGTTCCAGATTGGTGTATGCCAAGGGGCTTCAATATACAGAGCCCTATATCAAGCCAAGAATACATCCGTTTATTGATACCAAGTAAGTTGACTTCCAGTTCAAATCCACCCTTTTGCGAGGCTTTGGGGTACCATTTCATGTTTACCGGGACAGTTTGTACGGCCACGTCTCGTTGTAAACCGCTTGAAGATAGGTCGCCGACCCTGCCTCAATCAAGGCCATAGCATCGGTCACACCGACAGCAGTGTCAGTTGGAGTGACGGCGGGAGTGCTCAAATTGTCGGTCATGTTGACCGAACGAACAGTTGAGCGGTCGAGAGCAGTGACGGCATTCTTCGACAGGAAGCATGTCGTATCCTGACTACTCACTGAGCAGCCACGGGAGCCAGCCAATGTAGAGTAGAAATACAGGAGGGATGCCAAGGTGGATTGAGAACCTGTTGGTCGGAGCTGTTATGATATATAGTCAATGCCGGCACAAACTAGATGGTACTGTCAGCGAGGGGTCCATGCCACTGCCTTTTTCACGAGTGTAATGAGGTAGTCAGTGATACTAGCACGATCAGGATATAGAATACAACTGGGGAAGACCAGTAGACTGTTTCTCGTCCGCGTCCTTACACCCATCTTGCTCCCACTGGCTCATAATAAGGGTTTATCGAATGTAAGCTTGTAGGAAACAGAAAGAGTGAAGTTCCATGTCGACGAATGTCTTGTCTTTTGCTTCTGACATGAGAAATGTGTGCCAAGTCAGGGTAAGCTTCGAAGCCAGGGGTTCCGTCATAGTGATCGCTAGTGCTCTGTGCTGTTTTGATCGACGATGTCGTAAGTGGGCGATTTTGTGAATCTATCTATAATCATTGATTTGAGTAGAAAGGTTTGTTAGATACAGCATTGTTGGTGATTCGTGATGTAGACGCAGCTGATCTCGAGGTCGATAACATTGAGGTGAGAAGTGGGTTCATGGGGATACTCTTGAAGCTTCGCTTGAAGATACTTGTTGAGATCTTCTGCCGAGAGAACACGGCATGCACTGTCGATCGAGGAATCAGTTCAGTCCACCGATGTATATAAAGTGAGCATATAACAGAGACACCGTTGTAGAGCTGTCTGTAGGGTTATCACAATATATATAGGGCCGGGAGATAACCAGACAATGTCGTTTCCGCTGGTTGACATGTTCTTAGCAGCAGAGTATATTATAAGATCGAATAGTCTTGTGGGAGATACAGATTTGTGGTAAAAGAAAATGTCAATGTTGAGCCTCAATGCTGATATAGAATAGTGGTTCAGTGTTTTGCCTCGTTGGGGTCGAGGATTCCAGTCCAACATGGAGGCCACTTTGTAGTGCAGTGAAGGCTTCGAGGCTGACAGGGACCAGAGGTGTGCTTGTACTCAGGTTTTGAGACAAAATCTTGCCAATGTACACCCCAATGGCGCCGGCAGTTTCATTTTACTAGACGAGGAGATAAGAAGTATATAGTTTGTTGTAAATCTGTTACAAAAGTGACGCAGAATATCTGCCTTCGTTTTATATATTGCCTCAGATAGGTTTCCTCATGAAAGGCTTGTTCCGCTTGGCGCCCATGGGCCACGAGCGCCCAAGACTATATGTCAATCAAGTCGAAAAGGTGACGTTGGACAGAGTCACTTGTACGTTGTACCAGAGGCTTGACTCTCCGATCACCATTCGACATCGAAATGATAAGCCACTCCTGATCATTCACTCTTGATTAGCCTGATGAGAGCGGAAGTCAGGAATCTTCTTCATCGAGGACTTGCTGTCCATTTCTCCTTTGATGTAGCGACCGGACAATTTGCCGCCTCTTGACGGGTTCCAGAAGACAAGAGACTAGGTAGACAATCTCGGGGTAGTCGGTATCGTATAATATATCTACGTCGTCTCGACGAAATGGATCATCTCCACTGTGTGTAGAGCGACAACAAGGTTTTGCCGAATATGGGCTGATCGGCCAGAATGACCGCTGAATGAACTCAAGAAACTGGCAAGCCTTCCTTGAAGTGTTGGTCTGTCGTACAGATCTCCTCAGTGTAGATATGGGAACATACACAGGCCTGAAACCAGTAAGGACGGTTAGCTCAGCCGCACCTCCATCCTTGCCCTTCTTATTCTTCTTGTTCTTCTTAACCCCGGAGGGATTGTGGAAGGAGGAGGAGGAGGAGGTACCCCATTTGATAGCGGTCACCGGAGAGAAGGGACCACCACCCCACGATGGTCACCATGTCGGGGCCATTGCGACAATTACGGGACAGATGGTTGTACTTCCCGAATGACACACTTGGGACCCTTGGACCTTATGGTCTAACGGTCAGAGGTCCAGGCCATGCTGTCATCATTCATAATTTATGTATAGGAAGTTGTTTCAAATCGTGCCTTGCGAACTCAAGTCAAGTGAGACTGCAGCCATGGGGCGAATAACTCGTCTTGTTCGTGGCGTTGAGAGAAAATCCAAAGCTGATGCGATGGCAAAAAAATGCCCTTGAAAAGACGAAGATGTCGATCGGCGCCTACGCTGATTTCCTTGATGTTTGCGACAAAGACTGCAAGGCTGGGACGGGAATAACTCCATCTGATAAGAACCTCTTGCTGACATGGTCGTGTCGTCGACCCCGATTCGGCGCTTTGGTGAGTACTGCCTGCCTCTTGTCTCCAAGTGTCTTTTCATTTCTTGCATACCCCAGTGCAGCATTGATAATCATCGAAGACAAGGTAGGGGAGTGTCCCACAGACCAGCTCTTGTGATTGTTGAAAAGCCGAGTGGAGCGAGAACACCAACAAAAACGAAGCTTAGAAGCCATGATGCGAAAAGGAATGTCAGTACCTGTACCTTGCCTTCATTTGTTGATGAATCTAGTATAATACTTTTGTTTGAGGGCCTCCAGAGTACGCTCTGGAAAGGCTTCCTGGAAGAAGGTTAGTACTGGATTCAGACTGAAAACATAGGAGATCGAAGGACTATACTTACTGCGATGGAAGCCCATTTAGCACTCTGCAAGGATAGCGACAATGAGACGGCTCTGTATCCGGCTTCCGCATCCTGATTTATATATATATATTGCTGGATTTCCGGCTGTCTCGCCAAATATTCAGTGTAAACTATTGGCAGACTTGGATAGACGTGATTCATGGGCGAAGAGTCTGCAGGTTCCCTGTCAAAGTTCAGATCCCGTAGCTGTTCTTCTTCCCGAGAATCTGGAATATTCCCCCCAGGGTCACAGGACCGAGGCATTCGTTTCTAAGCCATTTTACAGCATTGACTAAACTCGCCTTTCGGATGAGTCTCCATGGGATAGTATAGAATAAGTCAGATCGCTTTGTGATCGACTTCAATATGCTGTTGATGGGGTTCATTTCCGGGCAGAAGATTAATACAGCGATATAATAAACGACCAATTGCGCCGCCATTCCGTATTCGCATTAAGCGACGGAGTCCGTGATAATGCCAGTATATAATTGCATATATATATATATATATATATTTATATTGTGGAAGGCGTTTCGAGGGTCCGGTGTCATCGTTATTATCAATGAGCGCTTGACATGGTAGTCTGTTTGGACTAATGTCTCTCAATATGACCTTTTGGAAGACTATACTATGATAAAGCGAAACAGATCACCTGAATTCTTCAAAGACTTGACATGGTTCCGCTGCTTGTCTGTGATTTCGGTCTAACAGGGGCGGATAGCTATCTCGACTCGCGCATATCCTTTTGCAGCCGCCGAAACAACGGAGTCGTCCACGTTTGGCAATTTTGCCTTGTTCACCTTTTGCCGTTTGACGCAGACTCGCTTGCGCTGTTGAAGATCAACTCTATTATTTTCCTTGTCATCGATGCTTTGTTCCCGACAGCGAGCGTTCAGTGTTGCTGACAGGTCTAGATCGGGGAGCGCTGGGTGGTCGATTGAGCAAGGACTCCATACTGGGTGGCATGAAGACCACTTAGTTGCTCGAAGAGCGATGTTTCTTTTGCCAAGTCGACCGAGTTTCCCCGAAGCTTCATGAGATCTGCCATACCCATGTGAGTCAGGACGGTGGCCCGCGACGGACTCGGGGTTCTCTGCGTATGTGCTGTCTGGTGACAAACCATCGGGAGTTTTCGCTTCCCAAACCCCGACGTGTGCTGTCTGTTAGTGTTCGTGCATCGAGCGCCATTGCGTAGCGTTGCGCAGGAGGTATTGTACCCCGTGCGTCGACGACGAATCGCAGCGATCTCTGATGCGAATTGGAGAATGCTCGAGCTCGAATGAAAGCGTACTGACAAGTGCCCACCACTAGAGTACAGCTTTAGGTAGCAGAGCATATTTATATATAACCGACAAAGAACTCGTTTTGCATTTCCTGCACACCTTGTCGAAAGCGAAGGTCTGTTGAGACCGACCCAGAGGTTCGCCGGGGTAATATTGAGAGAAAAAGTGGGCGTTGATACAGACCGAGTGGAATGGCAGTTCCAAAATCCAAACCCGCTTGTAAACCTCTCAGAACTTGCTGTTCAAGTCAGAGGAGGCCATAGCAGTATAGTATAGAGAAATAATGTAGTTGTCTCCATGTAAGCCAAGCTGACACAAAAGATTGTGGACTCAGGATCTGAACTTGCAACAGGCTCGACCCAGGAGACCGAGCGAACCAGTTGAGACGCCGCAATATGCTCAAGACCTCCGATGTATATAGTAGAAGTGACATTCCAGGTCTTCTCTGTAGTTAGATTCAGCCAAGGTGGCCTCGTAGACCATCTGGGACAGTGCCGACGGACCGTTTGGACGCTTTCGTTTTCCCTCTAACTCACCACAGTATATTGGCAGTCTAAGAATGGATACTTGATATATCAGAAGAGACGACCAAACAAACGTTGCTTATTCAGACATAGCATGTTCCATGTGTCCCTGCAGATGAAAGACTCTGCATGAGATAGAGCGTCTTCGTTGACTTCTCCATCCAGGTGGGTATGGTGTGTATCAGACAGTTATTAGTTTCCTACTCTCTAGAGTGTTGAAAGCTTGGGTCCATTGCAGCAGTATATACTGCGAAAGCGTCAGAACTACTCATTGGCGTCCTACTCACCAACGCATTGCCCTGGAGAGCGGGTGTATTCTCAACTCCGGCCAGACCTCTTCGTTGCTATTATGATGGTAGGAAAGTCGCTGACGGAATGACGATGGGCATATATTGTATAAAATACTGACCGTCGCCCATTGTATTCTTGAACGCGGAAGTGGTGTCTCTCACGCTAGCCCGTACGTATGGAGAGGCTCACGCAGCCGCCATGCGTGGTAGGTATCGCTGCGATAGCTTGGTAGGATTTGTAAACGAAAGGTTGAGTGTGAGGTCGTGTTATGCTCCGCGCAGTTGACGCTTCAAGAAAGGATCCCTCGCGACAGAGTGTCAAAGATTGAGCGGTTGTAAGGAATAAAGGAGATTGCAGAGGAGAACGAAGGATGAAAGGCAGCAGCTATGCAAGCTTAGGCAAGAGATTCACATCTCGACCTGTGTTGTGCAGCTGGTTAAATAACAAATATCGTTAAACCGGTGATCTCCTCGTGATCGAAGAAGGGAGCTGTGAGCATGGCCGTATGGAAGTCCAGATAAGCAGTTATAAGCGAAAGTACAGCATCATATCGCCAATATACTAGGTTAGAGGCGATTGAGATTTATATAGAGGACGGTAGATGACCGTGGCCGCTATAGTTATATAGAGATTGAAGGCACCGTATGAACAGCCAATGGTGCTGTTCATAGGCTCTGAGGAGCAGTAGGGTACAGTCGCTGTGCGATGTGCGTCAAGAGCCGACGGTGATAGTCCTTGAGATACTCGTAACAGCCCACCGCATGGGAAGTAGAGCTTCTTTGTAGCCGAGCGATAGTGCCAGTAATCTGACTATAGCCAATAACTTTATATCTGTCAAAGGATTAGTATAGCTCTGTGGAATACGTAGAATACACTTACATGTTTTCCAGGTCACAGAGAGCCCAGTGAGATTTCATTGTCCGGAGGATTGAATACCGCTCTTTCAGCATTCTTACAATTCAATGAAACTGTCATTGTAGAACGTGTGTCCAGACTGGGTCATCTGAGGGACGACTATGTCGTCCTTGTGTTCGAGTCTGCAGTCGAAACCCGGGCTTTGGAGGCCATCGCCGCAAAGAGCCCCTGCAGCAACCAAGGTGGATAGTATCTTCGGCTGTAAAGGGATCATAACGTCAGGCAAACGCCGTCCGGCTGTGAAGAGCCTTCCAGCAACGAACGTATCTTTGTCGATTCGCAGGAATAGACGAGACTGCAATAGACACGGCAGATATAGTATAACCACAACGAGCTTGCATGGTCCTGGACATTTGATGCACATGTTGTTGTTATAGATATATGGAGGCTGGATGCCACAGCCACTCCTTACTTCTTACTCTTTACACGGCAGAATCAGCGAATGGTATCGAGGGCCCAGCACCCTCGAATCATTTGAGGGAACCACCAAAAGCAGCTAAAGTTGCTTTCGAATTGGAATTGTCGGAATCCCATGACACCCAGCTTGTTAATGATGGCTGGAGTGTGCTGACCCCGGCGCAGTTTGACCTATTCGAGCTCCGTAAAGATGGAAAATGTTTCTCCTTCTTCGTCGATGAAGACGGTGGCGACTGGCCTATGCCACAATTCCAGCGGTAGGATGCCATCTGAAGACTATTCTATCAACAGGCTATATATAAGTTGATGCCGGCACTCATGGCATTGCCATTCGCAACGAACACTTCAACGCCCTCATTGTGAGGATTGGAGTTGCTCACTGAACCGTGAAACTGTTTTCAGGATGTCCAGTATAGTATTGTATTGCTGTCGAGTGTCGACACTTGTTTGATTGATTTGCCGGCCATTCGCAACCTTGGTTGCCACGGCGAACCTCCCAGTGTGGTCCTCCAAACGCTGTACCCAGTCGTCCCACATTGCTATGATTGCCTTCAAGTCCGCTTTGCACTTCTGCGCCAGCTTGCTGAATGTCGACTTGGATCTGCACCCTCACAGAACGATCGATCGGCCGTGTTATGGAATCCAATCATGCGACGCTCCAGGATGTAGACGTAATGGTCCCAGGCTTGCCAATCCCAACTACTGATAACTGAAAGGCTCTTACGAGCACCCCGGATGCTTGAGGTGGCGTATCAACCCTTGGGTCGGGCTCTCACTGTATTCGACCCCAACCCGTGGAAGCGATTGTGTACCAATTTGAAGGCGATTTGTTCCGAAAGCCGATCGCGCATGTCTGTTGCCGACATGGGCCGTGTGGTGCCGCGTTCGTTGCCTTTCAGTGCCGTTTCCACAAAGGTGTTTCCAATCCGCCGTTCCAAACGCGGCGCTTGCTGAACAGTATAATATATAACATGCTGATGTTAGTCTGTCTCTTCGCAGATCGCTCTTTTGGGAAAACATCTTGGTAGACTGTTCCAAGGCGTTGGATGGGCGGCTGCAATCGTTTCGTCTCCTGTGAAGCTCTGCCATTGTATAGCCGTCACGACAAAGTGAAATTTCTGTGGCTTTTGGCGGCGCGTCGTATCATTGTCTCGTTGATGCAGTCGAGGTGCTAATAATCCTTTTTACTGAGCCTTCTCTTGTGGGAAAATAGCATCTGAGTATAAGAAAGATAGCGTATAGGTTGACTACACCCCCAATTGACCAAATCTGCTCCCTTGTCTAGAAGGAGATCATGTTATCCCCGAAAAAGGTGTAACTCGAAGGAGTGTGAGGAGGACCAGCTGAGCAGCGGCGAACAAGACACATAATGAACCGTTGGAGTCGCGTTCCTTCGTCACACCAGATGACGAGGACAACGAGACAAGCGCTTCGTCTGTTAGATCTTGAACGTGAAAAGGCATGCGACTGTTCACAGCCTTCCCATAAGCCAAGACCGATTTGCTCTTCCTTGACGAGAGACGGGATCGGCATCTAGGTCTGGTGCACCCATCTGAGAGTAAACCCGTAGATATAAATAGCATAGCGAGAAAAAAGGTAATGGCTTGAATGTTGATGCTGTGTAACGATCGTATGCCTCATTGTCGGACAATCGACCCGATTAGATCTTGCTGATCCAACTCTGTGTCTTTGGCATATCTTATATAAGTTACCTTGAAGGTCAATGTGAATGGCGGCGGCGGCGGAAAAGTGCGCTGTCGCTAGGTTGGTATAGTTGTTGCCCTTGTCATCCGTCTCCCCAGGAAGATGTCGGGTGATTCCATTCCCGCTTGTCTGCAGATGATGAACAGGTTCCATTCTCTTTCATCCAATCTAGCTGAGCCAAGCCTTGAGAAGTATATAGTATATATGAATGGAGGCGATCTTCCACGTCTAACGTGAACCGAAGCTTGGAGGCAGCCCTAAAGGATCTTGGTGCTGATGCGTTGGGAGACAGAAGTAAAATGCGATTGGACCCGGCAAGATTGACATTGCAACACCTTCGAACAAGTGACTTGATTTAGCACTAAGACCATCAGGTGAAATTTATGTCTGGCAATGGTTCGGGGTGGCCGGATGGCATGACCCAGCGCAACGATAACTCTTCTATATCTCGAAGCGAATGGTGCAGACCTTAGAGGGCAATGAGATCGTCCCCGTCAAGGATATGCCGCGGAATGGCGGCGACCAACTTAAAAATCATTGCTGATGAATTGGTTTCCCTAATATAAGGATGGTCAGATCGTATACCAGGTATCTGCAAGGCACGCGTGCAACACTTTGCTTGCTCATGTCTCAGCCCAGACTTGGCATGATGGGAACGGGACCGCACTTCGCCGTGAAGCGGGTAGAGACGCATGATGTTCGGGCATAACACACCCCAGAAACAAAGAATTCTAGCCATATCCACATGGACAGTGCCGTTGAAGGGACAGGCAGGAGGAGCTGCTGCTTTCCCCCTACAATCCCCGAAGGTCATCGTGAGAGTCTGACTGTATCTCTTTATATAAAAGCACGGATCAGCATCCGGTAGAGTGGTTCGATATGTCTTTCTTCGATATGTTCGGGAGGCTTATGAATGCAGCATTCTTGTCAGGTGACTCTTTAACCTGAGCTTGCCATATATAAGAAAACAAGAGCGGTGGGATTGAGGCAAGTTCTTCGACGTGGGCTGTTCCGTTTGGAGGCCGCTGTCGCGCTTCGGGTGTGAAACCTCTCTCGACGTGCCCAGTCTTAAGATGCACAATCTTCACAATCTTCGGCCGATGAGGCGGCAGATGGGGACACGTTGGTTTTCCCCGTCCCCATGTCATTTGTGAAGAACGAGCATGGGATCCCTGTATATATAGCAAAGTTGCATCTTCCAAGATGGCTTTGGATTACACTGAAAGTATGGCAGACTTTTGTGAAGAGTCTATATAAATAATTCGACAAGAGTAGCGTTGACCAGAGCCGAGACACCCACGGCGATCTCGGTCGCCCCATTATGGGATTGATCACACTGTCCTCAAGAGCGATATATTCGCTTCAGTAAATAGAGTCAACTACAAGGAGGATTATCATCGATAACATCCCCTGAACTCTTGAAGCCTTATATATGTAGGTGGCTTCTGGCTTGCGTCGCGTCGAAACCTGATGGAAAAAGTGATGTGATAGGTATCATCGGACAATGATTCGGGTATCGTGTACAACCTCGACAGAAAGCCGATGTTGTAAGCCATCCCACGAGCCAATGCCATCAGTATGTCCCATTCGGATTTATTTGTGCCACAGCCCGTTAAGCGATGAACTGCTCGGGTCCTTCGTCCGAAAGATTGCTGTGGCGCTGAACAACCCATACGAGTTGCTGTGATGGAATTCGCGCCATGGCAACAACTATATATAGTTTAAACGCGATTTATTGTCTCGGCGTGTGTCTCGGTGTAAAGGCTGTCGGCCAGCAACTGCTCCCCCCCTATTGTAGAAAGCTTGATGTAAGCCATAGTCAGTCGTAAATGGCGAGGAGAATGCAGAAAAGGGTTTGTTGTCTTCCCAATAATTCTATCCCGCTGTATAGCGATAGGGAAATGAAAACATCAATAAAAGTTGGTAGCTTCGGATCATCAAGGCCGAAGAGGCTGAACTTGTGTTCGTCTAGTATGCCGTAGGTCGTTGTTATATAGTGGAGTAGAATGTTTGGTCGTCATATCGAAGAAAGAGTCGATGTGAATGCTGAACTTGACCTCGACAATTGCATCGACACGTATTTGTGGATGCATAACGAATGACGCATTGAAAGTCAGCGTTATCGTTGATCCTGCTTGGGGGAACCAGCGGTGGAGGTATCCTGGATGTCCCCAGGCAACCAAATATTCACATGTAATAGCTTCTGGATGTCTGAGGTCGAGGGCCTCGGAGGCATGTCTAAGCTTGGTACCAGTGTTTGCCTTGTACAACCCTCTCAGCAAGTATTTACCTCGGAAGCTTGCCGAGTCGCCTTAATATCTCCTGCTATAGTTAGTCATCCGTGGGATGCCTTGCTTCATCGTCAACCACGACCTCCGGCGAACCTAGATCCCATTCCCGACTTCTCCATTGTTTCCACCGGCATGGAGACATTTTAAATCAGAGGCATCTCCTATCTTCATTGCAGCAACTGATGTACTTTCGTATATATTAATGTTGTTCTAAAAGCGAATGTATTCCTGCAACCGAGACCGCCTTCCAATCGACGGAATTGTGTATTTAGGTGATAGTATGGCCTCATGGCGTCGCTCGAAGTATGATGTACTGGGCGCCGACACTTTGACATCTCTCCTATGAAAAGGGGATCACACACAATCGAGTCAAGAGTCGGAGTATAATATAGTGAGGTTCAGCGAGATGATTAGATGGATTTGCTCAACGTACTGATGGTACTGTTCAGTTCAACGATTCTCATTTACCCCCAGCTAGGCCAAAATGTGCTTTCCTGGTATTCCCTCTCCGAGTGAAATTGTCGGCGTGTGCTTTGAGGAAATTCTCACCACAAAAGCCGGTGTCACAGTCAGCCATGAAGGCTTTCTGAATGGGATTTTCATTCCCTGTCGGCACCACAGCGGCGGTGAGATGTACGTCTCGATGGTGCGCGCAATGACCAAGACTTTTGTATCGCTGACCGAGGAGTGTGGGAGAGCCAGGCCCAATCCAGGATGCCATGCAGACGAGTGTGTAGTCGCAGACCTAGTCCAGCATCGTTCTCGTCCGCCGGACGCCAGAGCTGTAATATTTCTGCTGGTAGGGGCTACTGTACCTTCCCAGCACGTCCTTGGGTGAAGGGTATGAGTAATAGACTGAGTCGGTCCAGAGGGAGCTTTGTTGACTTTTGATGGCATCTCAACCTCGCTTTACTCACTTGTGTTGTATCATGCTGCCTTTCACCAAACTGCCTTTCCTCGCCCCCATTTGTTAAAGTAGCTCCAACATTTGTGGCATCTGCCACCAGGCAGTAACGGCCCCGCTAGTAGATCAAATTTATAATAGCTTGTGTTGGCTGCTACCTGGTAATGCTTGAGCTGCTTATCGAGTTCTCTGTTTGAGAGAAGGTCCATCTCGATCGTGTATGATGAAGAGCACTCTGTTGGTCAAGAGGATATAGAAGGATACCCCGTACTGAAACGCGCTCGAGTGTCGAGTCTTACAACAGTCGACTAGTCGGGCCTCTTGGGCATGTATATATAATATTCCTTGGCTGGATGTTGCTGGAGGAGTTTGAGCTTGACGTCTACACCTCACTTGAAAGATTCTTATGGCCTTGAATGATCCAACCAACAAAGCCTGAGAAGAACAGAAACATGGTCTCCCACTCGTACTCCTTTGAGGAGCCTCCTTGTAGATTTGTGGTAAAGTATTGACCGGGGGGGTAGTTAGGGTAGATCTGAAGATGACTGGTTCCTTACTCGATCCCTTTTTTTCCATTTTCTGGGTATGGAGGACGATTGAAAGAAGGTAGCTGCGGGTTTTGCCAGCGCCAAAATCGTTCGATGGGAAAGTGTGGTGTTCAGGTCTCGAGTAGAATCCAGCGTATATAGAAGTTGAACGTCTCGTCCTCGTTTCTAATATCCCTCGTAATTTGAGAATTGTTGATGATCAACATACTGCCTTCGGCATCCGAAGGAGCGGGATGACGCGGCTGATCTTCTCCGACGGAGCTACAGGGTAGTCTTTTGGACGTAATCGTTTCAAGACCCTGTGTGTCTGATATATTAAGGTAATAGCGTGCCCTCTACGGGGGATATGATCAGACGAACATGTGTCAAAAAGCACCATGTAGATTATTTCTGTGATGAGCACCACTGTTGTTGAGACCAGCGCGGTTCCTCGGACTTTTGACGTTGAATACCGGCGTGAGTCTGGCATGGGCCACCCCAACACCCAAGATCGTATGTTCTTGTACGTGACTGGGGGCAACGTCAGGTAATAACTTGCGGCGCATCCTTTGGCACCGCACCATTACCTGCTCCAGCTGATGGCCAGTTGATCAGCCGCATGTCTCCCTTCGAAGGAATGACGTTGACTGAGGCATGCCAGAGAGCGAGGCAAAAGGCCCTTTGTATATATTGGTAGCGGTTTGCGGAGTTCAATGTTCCCGTACTCGCAGTGAACGTATGATATATGGGGAGAACAGGGATTCTGTTGTAAATGGCTTCAAGCCTTACAGTGACAGAGCAGCCGAAAGACAACTAACCACCACACTTGCGTCTCATCGAAGTCATGGGCGATTCGAGTCAAAGCCTCCAATGTACTGAGCTGACTACAGTAATGCCAGTTTGCTCTCATATTGAAGTGCCAATCCATGAAACTACCTGTGTGGCAGCAATTGTGCATGTTAACGCCGACCGTCATTGTGGCTATATATAGAGTAGCCACTTTAAGGCATTTGTTGGTCCTTCCAACGCAACACTGGACGTAGAGATGAAACTGATTGGAGTCTGGACCTTGGCATCGCATCCAGGGGCGGCATCGAAGGGCATGTGACAGCCTTGGCTAGTTGGTCTTTCGATCGCGGGTCTTCCGCACGCCAGTGCTTTAGAACTGCTCCCGCGTGCAGAGGCGTTATTTGCAACGACCTGTGGTGGTTCTCAACATGGTGTCTGAGAAGTCCTGAGATTATATAGTATAGAGGCAAGTAATGTCCGTCATTCATCTTGGCTCTGTGTTCAACTGGTGGAAAAGGCCCGTACAGCTCACTGGCTCTAGCAGGGACAGCGCTTCGTGATGGTATCGATACAAGACAAGAGAGTGTATCGTCTATCAGGGCTTCTTTGGTGGCCCACGCAGGACGGCTTCATATATAAAATCATAATACTGTTAGTTACCTGAGCTGCCATATCAGGCTCAGACCATGGAGAACTAATCGCTATGGAGCTGGGGCACTTAGTTTGCTTGCAAACCCACGGGACATGCGTGACATCTCCGTACCGGATGTGGTAATAACAGGGTTCGCAAGTACAACTCTCGATGGTTTGTTGTGGAAATCTCGGCTGTTGGTAGTGAGCTCCTAGGATCCATTTCGATCACCAGTCTGACGGTCTTACTGCACCGGCTCCGGAAATTGGAGCTCTTATACAGACCTCGGGTGTACTCTGGCGTTAGGAATCTAGTAGAGAACTGACATCGCAGTTTTTCGCTATGTTCTTGCCCCTTGTGTCGACGAGTGACTGCGGCGTCTCCAGATCGGTCGACGGATGGATGTAGCACTCATTCGAGTGATGGTACTTTCGTCAGCCATTTCGGCTCTCCAAAAAGCCGGAAAGAGATGCGTCCTTAGTCATATCCCGAAGGGATAGTCATGGTAGAGAGAGTTGGATGAAGTAGTCGAAACATCGTCTCGTACTGGTAGTTACAGTACTTCATTTTCAATATCTTCTTAATAATGCTTCGGTTAACATGGCCCTTGGTGAGCCCAGCATGCTGTGGTGCTGAGAACATGGAGTACGTCTCCTCCTTGTCATCGCTTTTTAGGGGACGATTCGTCTATTCCCAACAGGGTGGTATTCTATCACCACGTTGACAACGGAACTTAAATGAAATGATAGTAACGAAGGTCTCCAAGACAGCGTCCTGTAAGAATTCGTCAGTCCTATCGGTGTAGTGTGGAGAATAGGTGGGTAGACTGCAAATCGAGTTTGTCGAGCTTGGGGAAATTGAGCGGGTAGTTCCCGCACCCGAGGCAGTCGAGGTGAGAAGGGATCATGGTGTTAACGCTGGCCCCGAACTCTTCCACGAACTTGTCTCTGCCGTTTGACACGATCGATAGCCAAGGGCTAAATGAGACTCCTCTGATCTCGTCATTTGACGGTATTGTATAAGTATGACATCCCAAAACGAATCCTCGACGTCAAGAGTGACGAGGAATCGCTTCAGATGGGTGTAGAAAGGGGCTGCGTATGACATATAAATGGTGCATTGTGTAATGTGCATAAGTAAACCGTTGTACTTAGGTCTCGCCCATACTGACGACCCTTGTAGTCCAAGATTTTGAATGGGCGATATTCTGTAAAGCCGGTGACAGCACATCGCCCACCCTGGGCCTTCCAATAGCGGTAGACGAGCTTGGCGTTCAAATCCTGAACGTTATACTCGGACTTCCCAACGAGGTCTCCATTTGGGAGTTCAACTTCTATGTGAACAGAAGATGTATCTTCCTGGGTCTCGTGGCGCACAATACGGCATGGGACTATAGTTAGAATCATATCTTTAGTATATACCTGACCAGATAATAGCAAAGAACTTACTTAATTGATCAATCTCTGCTGTCAGGATCAAAGATCATTGAGTGGCAACGACAACCCAAGCAGTCCGGATCAGCTTTCAGCATGATACTTGAGGAGGTATGTGGCCTGGGAAGCGTTCTAGTTCAACAAGAAAGCAGATGAAACCATTCCATCGTAAAAGAATGACTTGACTTCAGGCCGAAACCTGACTTAAGCTACTGGCTCCGGTTCCGTTCGCTGCCAGGTACCAGGCTCGGATGCCTTGGTGTTTAATATATATATAATATATACCCTTTCTGGTAGTAGTAGATGATTACAGCGTTGCTTCGAGTCCTGCTCTGCCTCCGGTCGGTCAAGTCGATTCTGAATCCACCAGTGTATTATGACTCAAGAGCCAGGGACGAAAGCGAATCAAACTGATTCTGGAAAGGAAGTAACCATGAAAGGAGACATAAGATCAGTCTAAGTGCTGATAATGTAGGTTATATGCCAAAATGTGGCCGATCGATGTCCCTCCATTGGGTGGTGCACTTGGATCATTCAGCAGGGCTCTGAGAACCACGAAACGCAGGACTGTCGAACATATTGAGCATCGTGTTTCCCTAGCATTCTCGTGCCATGAGACGTCCACCCACAGCGGAAGATTCAGATCTAGCTTTCTTGCAGAGTCAAGTCAGAGCCCGGGGTGATGGCGTCTCTGCAGGTCTCAAAAGGACACGGAAACCTTTCATCGCCGCGATTGCGCTGTCGAAGGCGGACCCTCGAATAAATGAGTAGATTCGGCTTCTGTAAGGTGTTAGGATGCGACACCTAGAACTTACTTCAGTCAGCACCACCATTTCTGGATATAAATCCAAGATCTGAAGAAAGCGTTGCCTTCGGGCTTGAGACAAGGCATTGGGGTGGATCTTAGTACTTGTATGCCTTTACCATCAATAGTGCTTCACGCGTTGCCGAGTAACATCAAGGGCTCAGTCTGTCCCATTATTGTATATAAGTTTTGTGTCCGGAATATCGACTTTAGAATTCGGACGCAACGAAGGACTCATGGGAGTCTAGGCAGTATATAGAAGGACAAAGAGAGCGTTGGTTTGGCTTTGCCGTGCTCAAGCACATTAGACTGGAGCTGGTTGTGCACGAGCCTCGGCGACCAGTCGAGGCATTCACTCTCGTGAGCGACCTCTGTATATATGTGCCAGTGAGAGTGTGACATACTGGAAGCAGCAAACGACCACGAACAGCCATATGTCCCGAGTGTAAGTAGTCTACATATAGTAGCCGGGGATGCTGGGCTGACTGAGGCCTTGCTGGAAAAAAGCGAGCGCCGCAATCCAAGTGCTGTCAAGGCTTTTCGAAGAAAGCCAAGGCTTCAGTTTGCGAATTGTATATAATGTTTTTGTGTGTTTCTCAAAAGCCAATTGGCGCACCACTGTGCGGCAATTGAAGAAAGTAGGAGCCACGCCAGGAACCGAGAGGGCAAGGGTAGGCTGACGAACGGGAGCCACAACAGTGGGCGACGGTGATCGCTATAAGACCACGGCGAGACAAGTGAGAGAGAAACCAGTAACAGGAGCTGGTGTAGTATGACCAGTAGCTCCATGGAGGACGAGTCGCTGCTCCGCAACAGGCGTGTCAAGAAAGTTGAAGTTCTGTCGGTTGTCTCACGGGAGGCGGTTCAATTGAGGGTCCAGTCATTCTATTAGCGACCGTATCTTCAGGTAAGCAGAATCGAAAGCGAGAAGACCTGCTTCCTCTCCGGCACCTTGGGGCTGGCATTCTTCTTCTCGTCGGTGTGATTGTCCCATCAAGGTATAGAATTGGGAATTTTACTTCCAGCTGGAATGCGGATCTCCATAGACGGGCGCGGCAGACAGCACCAGCACCCGAGAAGCTCGGGTCCAAGTCTGCGGGTAGGTGTGGCTCGGTTCATGCGATATCGTCTCCGCGTTGAGGTCCTATAAGCTATATATATTCTCAGCTGTATTGTGAGGCGCAGATGTACGGCCTGGTGGCTATTTGCGTGGTATGTATCACTGAAACCTCTTCAGCAGGTATTGGAAAGAGGTTGGACCGTCAAATTCACGAGCCGGGTTATGGAGGGTTTTCATGGCGACCTGAAAATTGTGGAGAGTCTGGGCGCCTTGGACGAGTTGATAGAGTTGAGAGATGATGAATGGTGAAAATTGAGATGACTCCAGCACGGTGGACCACAATGACTTTTTGTGCTGTCGCGCGAAGGTCATGCTCTGGCATGAATGCATTCGGGCCCCATAGCATCGTCAGGTATGTCTGTATGTGGTATATGGATTGGGGATAACCTGAAGCTTGGACGACCGAGCTCCAAGTCGCATCCACTGTTCGGCCGTACGCTTTGCATAACTGCTCGATCGTGTCGACGGGTACTATACTTTACAAGGTCATCGCTTGTACATCGTTTTCTTTTCGCGCATAGTCAGTTTGTGTGATGGCTTCAACTGCTCCCAAGACGCGACGAGCAAGGCTTCTCAATATATACGCTCCTTAGAGCATGTCTCATCTGTGGATATCGTGAGTCAAGATTCTCCAAACAGAAAGCAGCTTACCGTACATTGCGCCACCGGCGAAAGGGTGAACCTGTTTTCCCGAGCTGGTAGCTAAGCATGATGTGTGCCTCGCTAGGGTGATTTGCTCTTCGAGTGACATTTGCTGAAGATATTCTCCCCATTCACGAGGATACGAACCAACGCTGTATGGTGGCTTGCAGCAAACCTGAAACCAGACCGAACTTCAAAGGCTATAAGCCTTTCATGCAGCTTCAACTCGATGATGGAGTGCTTGGTTCCGGGGCTTGTACAGGTGAGTTTCTCTTCCCGTAGAAAAGCAATATAATATATAGATAGCACTATGACGTTGTCAGTTTTTCTTCTTCTCCAAATAATGTGAAGATGGTGGCCTCGACGTACCTGTAAAAGCAGCAGACAAATTCCTCGTCAATCCTTTTGTGTTGTGGTCTCTTTATATTGTCAGAGATAAGACTATATATATGGTGAAATTACGTTTCTTGCCCACAGCGCTCTAGGGCCTCTGTCTTCACCTGGTCGTTACGACCCAACAGATGTGCCAGGGCTGCATGGTGCTTGTTGGGGACGACGAACAGGACGAGGTCGATGCTGAGCTGGTTGTTCTCGGCATGGTAGGTTTGCTGGGTTGGGTGAAGTATAGGCCAAACAAGTTGCCCACACCTTCTGCAAGTGCGGCCAGCTGTAGGTTGTGACTTGAACGCTGTCATCAGACGAGACCACAATTGACAGAACTCTAATATATAAAGAGAATATATAAGGCCCACGCCATCGGATCGATAAAAGCTTTCAGTTTTGACAATTCGACGAATTTGAGCATGTGCGGGAAATAGACGACGAATGCTTGACGCCGCACATCCAAACGAGTGTCACTTGGTCAAGAATTCGTTGAATGGCCGCCAGTATATAATAGTACGAGTCGTTCTCATCTCCTTGATATGTCAGGTTCGGACCTGTTTGATGGGTTGGGTTGAATTGCCTCTACACTACCGAAAGCGCACGCGTGGGCGTGTGGCTCATCTTGAACAGCACCTCAGCGCATTTGAGACAATGGTCCCAAATCGCTACTGTGGTGACTTGCGTTGATGTACGGCGACAGCGAACGAGTTCACAATCTCTCCAGGTGCACAGGAGGAGGCCATGATGCTGATTGAGCACGGCAGATTAGATTGTTGAGAGGGAGCAAACAAACATTGCAGCACCCATTTTTTGGACAGATATGTCCTTTATTTCCACAAATGCGACAAGTTGGTTCAGTCATGGCAGTCTTATTGCGGATGCTTAGACTCCCCACGAAGGGCAGCAGGAATACGTGGTGGTGCCATCCGGCGGAAGCTACCATTAATAGGTTGCATTGAGCCATTGAGCACCGCTAAACTTTGTTTTCCCTTACCTTCCTCGCATACAGATCTCGGGGTATAGGGTAGGGCAGGGCTCGCTTGATCCTTCACTCACGTTTGAGTCTTCAGCAGTGGGGTCTCTGGTCTGGCTTTGGGAGAGACGGCCAAGCAAGAATAGCCTGGTGGTTTCTGCCAACGCTTTTCTGTATATAGAGAGGATGTATATATAAACCCGCACTGGTGACTCAGGGATCAGTGAGTTGGCTTTCGCGACAGATGGCGATCAGATCGTCACCATGGAAAAAGTTGTCTCTTCGTCAGCAATTCTTTACAGCGATCGCAAGGTCAATACCCGTGGGCTTCTTTACAACCGGTGCTTGTCCCCACGTTTCTCGGACTTTGTGGCGAGCCAAAAGGAGCATGAAGCAAATATAATGCGTAAACTCGCTTGATGATCACCTAATGCTGCTCGGGTTCTGATAGTTGCACGGGATCTGATTTGCGTGGTCGACGACTTGTGCGATATGCTCGTCCATGGTTTCGCACCGCCAAAGGTCCAATCGATATATATATGCTCCATGAGAGCTGGTTGTGTTTCAAGAATGTTAGTCGTTGAACCGTTTGTAGTCATGAGATTCAGGCTACCAACATATGATTGCGTCTGCCAGAATGGTATGTGGCAACGAAACGTTGAATTAATATAATATACACCCTAGTGAAAGGGCGTTGGGACTTCGCTGTCTTGACCATCTCTTCTGTAAGCGGCTGGTTTTCCGGCAGATCAAGGGCGTCGGACATGTGTTCTATGTGGTACTTGTCCTAGAAGTTATTATATATAAGGGTATCGTGTTGCTCCCCATCTCTTACATTCTTTGCGTTGGGGTATCCGGAAAAGATGTGAGGGACCTTTTCTTTTATCGATTCTGAGACTGTCTTGTTTCCTTGGATAATATTGGAGCAAGTTGGCCCCTGAGCATGCTCATAGAGCGATGAGGTTGTCTTTCTCGAAAGTGTGACCGGAAGTAGTCACTTCGACGAAGCCCTCTTCCTTCTCCTTGAGCATCGATGGAAGGTATCAGCGACACCTTCGAGTCCTCAAGGGTGGATATACTAACAGCGAAAGTCTTTATGTACGCGAACCGGCGAATTGATGAATAACCATCGGACTTTCGAAGTTGTCTGTGGGGTGTATATCAGACAGCGAATCTCTCGAGGGCGAACTTTCGGGTTGCAGAAAGATTGACGTAGGCTCGGGCGATGAACGTGGCGAATCTCGCGAAGATTGTGAACATCGTCTTCTTTTCGTATTCGTTGAACTTCATCGGACTCATTTTATATAGTTTAAAGGAACTTTCGGAAGTAGTTGTGGGTATACTCCTTTGGATGACGGTGGCAAAGCACGGAGAACGGACGGATGGGCATTCCGTGGGAGGTCTTGTGGCGACAGGTGTTTTCGGAACTCGCGAACGATTCGTCCCCGCCCAGGTTGAGTGTGCAGTGAAGGTCAGACCCTCCCTCAACTCCTTTTGACTTACGGCGAGCCACGAGGGGGGCGTCGCTGCTGGTCGCACGTTTTGGCCACCAGAAGATGCGGTGGATTCATCTTCCGTGTCCTCTGTAGGGACCTTGTCTGGTACAGTCGCGGAGAATTGAGGGCCTCCTCAAATTGGAACAGACCCAAGTCAGAATCACTCTCCAGGAGGGGAGCACGTATATAGGGCATGTGCGCACTGGCTCCAAGTCTCCAAGAACTTGGTCAAGGTGTATAGACGAATTGTACTATCGGACAAGCGAAGAAAGCGCTGTCAAGCAGAAATGGTCGGTAGAAGACTCGTCGGGACTGGTCCGCAGAATCCCACCACCCAATCGTGCCGTTCATTGAAGAGTTGAGCAAGACCGATGTGCTGCCTGACTAAATATACGTGTCAGTAAAGTCTCAGAAATGCATGGAATTTGGTAAAATATACCCTGTTGCGCGACTTAGATCGTCTCCTCGCCAAAATACGACTGCATGGCCGAGCGGGCTACCAGTCGCCAACAGGTCGTGGAGGCTTCAGGTTGTAACTCCTGAGCCCCACGAGACCCGTCAGGTATATATATAGAGACACTGTTTATACAACCAATTCTTCTTCTGAGCGTGGAGAGGCCCAGCGTAAGACGTTCGGCCTTTCCATCGTTTCGATATAAATAAGTATAGGTTAAATGAAACGGATCAGCTGGCACGCTCAGATCGAAGCCGTACCACTAACCACTTTGGTAGTTGTGGTACTCTGGTGTGGTAGGGGGAGCGACTTCAAAAGAAGTAGAGGACGTCGAGCTTCTGTACAAGTTGGGATCCGATCAAAAGTCTGGTCGACGACGATTACGTTCCAATGCCTGTCGAGATAGACCCCAACATGGCATGCCTCGTGCAAGTCCACGCCCGCGTTCATTGCTTGTGTATTTTCGACAAAGATCACTGTCTCGGTTTCGGGCCCTGAGTGGGATATATATAGAAAGCTTCCATCAATCTTAAGGATCGGAAAAAAGGAGATGTCGTGCAGCAACGAGAGGAATGGCTTCATTGCTTTCATTCTCTGTGCGGCGATTGCTGGCGGACGTTCAGATATATTTGCGACATGAAGCAAAAAGAATCCGCCTAAGAAGGTTAGTATGTAAAGATTGTTCAGAAGAGGTCGTAAGTTCAGGAGGTAGGAGGAGGAGGAGGATCGTAGGTTCGCTCGAAGGTTCGATTGGGCCCAATGTCCGGTCGTCGTCGTGTCTGATGCTTTCGCTTCTGTGAACTGTAACCTTATTTTTGTATTTTTCTCTTTTTTTTTAGGTCTTTGTATTTTAACTTTTATTTTTCCTCTTTAATATCTTTTTTTCTTAAATCTTAACTTTAACTTTATTTATTTATTTATTTATTTATTTATTTATTTTTTTTTAATCTTTTTTTTTTCTTATATCTCTTCTGTATTTCTTTCTGTGATCTTTTTTTTTTTTTTTTTTCTGGTAGTGGTGATGTTGAGGCTTGGATGTACTACGGTTTACAGGGGATCCTGGGTATCCGTGGTGTTTTGGGTCGGCGGCTGGTTTTGTGGGGAATCATGTCGGCCGTCTCGAGGACAGAAGTCGTGATCATCCAGTGTGGGGAATCAGGTCGGCCGTCTCGTGGACAGAAGTCGTGATTATGTAAGTGCTGTGGTTTTTTTTGTAATTTTGGACGCTCGAACGGGGTGCTGGTGGTTAAGGTTTGGTTGTGTCGTGGGTCGTACTGCCTCGCGATGTTGCCATGTCGTCTGTCGTCGTTCGACAATGACCTATATGGTATTCGGGTTTATATAACCTTGGTTGCTGACAGACAATCTTGAACTCTGATAGCTTATCTGCGCGTGACTGTGTCCTGAGTCGGTGGTTATGAAGACATCGCATGAAAAGTTAAAAAGTCGAGAGCGCATATGATAGGGGGGATGCCTGCCAGATCTTTCTAACTTCTTTCCCGTGTCTCGATACGTGCCCGTAGTAGAATAGCCATTTTGCTGACCAGGCAAGACCAGACCCTGCGCTGTATGTGATGCGAAATGGATGGCTGAATCCGAGGGAACATCTGGCCCCCTTTTTGTGGTACCGACGACGATAGCAGTCTCTGACCAACTCATCGGTCGCGCACGATCAACCACGCCGATGCCCTCCAAATCGTGATATGTAGCTTGAAACTACCCCAGCGAACATTCTCAGCATAATTTATTTCGCCGCAAGTCGTGTTTCTGCGTACTCTTTGGCATGTTCCAACACCGACTTCAGCCCACCCACAGGCACCGGAAGTAATGGCGTTCAGGATTTGTGTCGACCCGCTGGTCCCGGTAGGAGAAAATGGGAAAATATGTGCTGATGCGATAGAACCCATAAATAAGTTTCAATCCGAACGTGGGTTTCTCTTGTTCGAACCGGGAGATCGCCTTGCTCCCAGGTTATCACCCACCCTGGACCGTCGTTGGCGACATCGTCTCCAACAGCCTCATCATCCTTCCTGGCACTCTCGTTGGCTCCGTCAACGAATGTCGACAGCAAACACCACGACACACCAATACCGCTCTCATCTGTCTTGAGATAGACCAGTCAGTGCAAAGGTGGTGATGGGAGGTCTGGAGATGTTAGTACCGGTACGTCAAGGGATGGGTGGGTAGACACCTGGTCTACACCTTGCATGTCGACACGACTCGCAAGGGTGAACTTCGGGTCTGGTTATTTACCTGGAACTTGAGGCCAAAATCACTCTGGAAGTTTATTTCTTGTGGAGAATATGTTCCGATCACCACTGGCGTAAGTTCCAGGCTGACTCTGCCATCGTCAGACACCTTAAGGCCCAGGTGTTACGAAGTTTCTTCTGTTCGTCCTGATTCTTCTGGTGTCCTTAGATCCTATCGACCTTTATACATTAGTTTTGGCACACCAAAGAATAAAAACGTAGAGACTTACCCCTTGCTTATCCAGACGGAAGTCGATATCGCCATGTATATGGGTCGGAGCGGCGGAGGGCGGACTGTCGTGTATAGAGGAATCCCCGGCAAGAAGTAGTCGGTTGCCATCTTCTCGATCTTTGCATGACTCGGTTGTATATATCTATAACGAATGGAATAAATGACCACGCGGGAAATCGTAGATGGTGTTGTCTTCCTCCGAGTCTAGCATCAGCGCACCGACCAACCGGAGCCGCAGTCAATCTGTCTGGTGCTACTTCAGCGGCACAAGGGTTTGCAAAGTGGTGTTGTAGAGACAGCCTAGTATGGAATGTCCTTTACAACCGGTCTCAGTTCCGCCAACCATTCTCCTTGATATCAACTTCAACGTCAGATCGTCCTAGTTTTTGGAAGGCCTTCTTGGCAGGGTGCCATGTTGCTCCTGTAAGAAATGTAGGATCCGAAGAAAGCCAGTTCTCTTTGAGCCACTCGACACGGCTACATCATGCCCGCCGGGTGTCCATCGGCGAGGGGCCATCCTATTAGGAACATGTCCTCACGGCTTCAGAAGACTTGCAGCGGCCGGTGCGGGATGTCGGCAGCGGTGGTAGTAGCTGCGAGTGTGGTCATCAGAGGCGTAGCGTTGGAGAACAGGGTGGTTTTGAGGACTACCCAAGTTCCGTCTGATAGTTGGTCTGCACGGGAGTCTCTGCTTGCTGCTGTAGAGCCCTTCCTCATAATTACCGCTTCCCTGCCTCGAGCAGGAATGGATCCGGAAATATTCTTTGGGTCGGGCTGCTCAGTCTTTTTTGGTGCCGTTACAGCTGGGACTTTAGTTTGGTTAGCCTTGTTCAAGTTAACGAGCTTTTATAAGTTTTCATACCTTTCAATTTGTCCTTTTTCGCTGCAAGTGATTTAGGGTCGCAGGGTGTGTCTCACGCCGGACCCGCGTCGGCTGCATCTTCGGAGCGAGCGCCCACAATACAACCACAGGCCAACTGTACGGCTCTGTCTGTACTCAGCGTTGCAGAAGGGGCAAGACCTTGATGCTCAGAGCAATCTCATCCACCCTGTCCCAATAGAACTGGGCAGCGTTTTGTGCCGGGATACCGAAGGACAACGCAGACCTCGAACGGCCGCTGGTACTCTTGCGCTTATCGGTGGGTACCACCCCTAAGGTCTAGGGGACACGGCTGCATCGATCCCACCTGTACCAGAAGCATGTCGGTGGAGAGATAATTCTAGACGTCTTCGAAAAGGATAAAGAGCCTAGTACATATATATCCCTTGTGGACGAAGGTATAGCGCCGGTGAACGTCGCGAAACGTGATTCCTTGCTTGGTCCGGTAATGGCCGGGGGCAATGAACTCCCTTTCCTCTTCAGCAACATTCACAACGTAGCCTCTCCGCCTGGTGTGGAGGCGTTCTCACCTTGCCCCAGTACTTTCTATCAGGTTTTATAGTAGAATAACTGGGAAAGAAAAGAGGATGGAACGAATGCAATGGAAAGGAAAGGGACAGGACACAGAACTAGGCATCGTGGGTCCGTGTTTCCGCTTCTGCCATCCTGTTCAACAGGACAGCCATATTCCGTCCATGTCTTGGCTGCGCCCCAGTAGTCTCAGGAGTATCAGACTCCAGGGTACCACAGAGCAAGAAGGTGTTCCATATATAATAGGTGGAGTCCCCCCATTGTCGGGTATAGTCACCGCGAGCAAGACAGGTTCTTCTCGCTTGATACCGACGCTTCCCGATATATAATTGTCCAGTATACAAGGTTGGTTTCAAATAGTGGGCGAAAGGGGAGACATAATATGCCTATTCAACAGATGGTCAATCGAAATTGCCACTCGATCCAGAAACTGTCGTCGGTAGGTCCGAGTTCCTCTATACCTATAGGCTGAAAGCCAGGGAGGGGCAGTATGTATCCGAAGTGAGTAATATCGACATCAGCGATGTGAAGTTTGCCGAGCGGACTCCGTCGAGGGTTGACCGAGAGGCAAAGAAGTAAGTCTCACACGAATGTTGACAAAATTTGTATCTGTAGGCGGTGCCGTGTAGGCACTGATTTGCTTGGTTTAATCCATTCAGGTCGGGCATCTAGCATAGCTTAGAGTGCATTCCGGAGCTCTGGGTGGTTTCCGCCTAGGCACTGGCTCGAAACGCGCTAAAGGAGGTATTGATCCTGTAGTATATGCCGGATGGCGGTCCACCCGGTGACTCGGGGTCTGGCGACTCGGGGTCCGATGACTCCGGGTCTGATGATTCCGGGTCCCGCATCCAGGCCGATGCGAGTGCGAACTCCCTTCGTGAGACCCTACGCCCAAATTTTGCCTTTGAGTGTTTGTCAAGTAGGGCAGTATATCGGTAGATGTATTCTTGACAGGTAGGACGATGGAGGCTACCTATTGACCAGCCTTCTAGCAAGACAAAAGACCTGGGATCAGCAAGACGTATGGTATGCTCCTTAAAAAGTAAAGGTGTTTCAACTGTTGAGCTTTGAGGAGAAGAACGCTGTTTCTCTAAAAGTTCAATCCTGTCACGAGGATCCAATAAGCGGTCCACTTGTCTGTAGGCTTGGTGAGAGCGGCTTTATACTCATGATCAGTGACAGAATTGTTGTCGCCGCAATGGTCTGTTATTGCGTGCAAGTACAGTAGAAAATAAATATATCTCGATGGTAGCTCCAAGCTCGCTTCAGCCACAACGGCGGTGCAGGGTATGCCTTTACTCCCGAATTTGTTAAAACGAAGTTCGAAAGTGGTAAACAGGCTGCTCACAAGGCCGACAATCCGTTTGGCCGCCTTCTGCTCGACTGGATCCATGAAGAACACCGCAATCGTGAATCAAACAGTAGGGCTAAATGATGTGTTCACCAAATGGCATTCCAATAGCGGTAAGGAGTATCTCATACATGTCACTAGGAATTACGAACCGTACGGCGCTATTTGGTGCTTTCCGTCATGTGCATGCATGCCATGCAGTGATCCGACGTCGGGCAGGAGACCCGCCTCGAAGCGGCATGCGCGGCAGTACGGTAATGGAAGGAAACGCTTATGTGGTCAATCTTGCAGAAGGGCATGTGCACCACGCCGCCAGAAGGGTGCCTGATGTGCCTTGTCTCGCCATGGTTGGTTCTTCTCATCGACTGCCAGGATATCCGCTGATATATAATATAGATGATAGTAGGACGGTGAGGGAGCCCCGAAAGATCGGAATGATGTGTGCCATAGTCCTGGCAAATCCAGGACTATGGCGTCAATCAAAGTTTCAAACTTGCTGTGGCTGCACGCTCTTCGAGCCATTCTTCTGCTTCATGAGAGAGATGATTCTGTGTGCGTTTATTATATACTCGCCACGCTCGTACCCAATGGTCAGGAGCAGGAACGACAGGTACTTGGTCATGCCACCAGGAATCATTGCTGTAAGCTGCCAGTGACAAAGCCGACGATTCTTGTGTGAAGCCATAATGATGACTCTGCGACCCACACTCACAGTCAATACACTTTCCAGTTTTCAGATCTGTGGCTCGGCAGTAGAAGCTAGATTCTTCCGACGGCCACTGAGACGCTTGACACCAGACCTTCCTTGAGAACTACACGGATGTGTTTTACGTCTCGGGGAAGATACGACGCGTGATATCTGCGCTGATACTAGAGGGAAACCATAGTCCACAGCACCTGCTGCTGGAACAGTAGGCTAGCGACAAGACAGGTTTGTGGTTGCTATGTATAACAAAAGATCAGGTCTGGGCGCAAGAGTGATGTCAGGGTGTGTTCCATTGATCGGTAAAATATGCTCCCTCATAAGTGGGAAGGGACCATGAACTCTGCTTCCAGAATACAAGCAGTCCCGCGTGAATAGGAGACCATTGACTGTTGCAGATGAGTCCGGAAGTCAATAGCTCCTCGAAGTTCGATCTGGTTCATGGGAGTACACCATCTCATCCTCATTTTGTTTCGCCATGCAGACTACTTTTGACGCAAGTCAGAGGGTATAATAATGGAAGATGGGGTGTGGGTATTAGGTGAGATGACCTCGGACGAATTGTCGACCTCAGTACTGGGTGAAGGAGCCATGATGGAAGGTGGTGTAATGTCGGATGATGATATGTTATTACGGGCTGATAGCCTTTTGTAAGACGGTCCAAGTTTGGCATATGAAAGTGCAAGTGTCTTTCTCTCTACACAAATGCTTCTTTCTGGGAGGCAAACTGGAGATTTACCGGCAGCCATAAACCGGTTGATGCACATGGTGCATGACCAGGCGAGAGCCCCAGGCAGATCGAGGTCGGAGGCTTCGGAATCCCCTTCCACCTCGTATCCGGACAGTCCGTGGGTGCGCTCAGTTCGGTCTTCTACCTCTGTGCGCTGGATGGCATTGGCGGCATTGTGTAAATCCTGTGGCGTGGCATCGGCCACCCTGGTCCTTCTAGTACTGATAAAGTAAGCCAGGGACTAGGTCTTATACATTGAATTCCGATTTAGTCACTGTTCCACCCGAGGGGAGCTTGACATCCATCGTTACCGAATAGGCTTCTGCGTGAACCTTATGACTCAAGGCGGTACTTAGTACTACAGTTAGAATTATATGGTTAGTAAGTAATCCATCAAATAATAGCAAAGAACTTACTAAGCTGGACCACCTCTTTGCCTTTATCTGGCTTAAGGTTATACTTCTTCCAACACTCCGGTTCATCATCGTCATCGTCAGAGTCTTCGATCGTGGTGGAGGCAAATAGAGGTGTTGCACGATATATACTATAATGGTTGCATGGGCTCTTTGACCTTGGTTGAAACATTAGACCTGTGACGCTCGACCTTGTCTATGCGTCTCATGCGTCTGGGCCTGCCTTTGATGAGGGGGTCGCCAATCCAGAGCGGCGGGTATTCCAGTGACCCAGAAGCCACTGAGATCTGTGTATCGGCGACGGCGACGTGAGGAAGCTTGCAATGTTGGAAGCATACTGGCTATATGCAACCTGTCAATCGAGAGACTCCGGTAACATTAAATTCGTTCGGAGATCTCGGTTGGTTCGTTCTGCCAAGTTCCTCGTCCACTTTCTTCACTTCATGGTTTGCGTGTTAATAAGAAAAATAAAGACACGTGGTTTATGGTCGAATGAACGGAATGGAGAAGGGATCTTAACTCCCTGCCAAGGACTTGTTGAGATATGCTTGGTATATGGCGGACTATATGATCGCCGAGGTCTCCAGCGTCAGTCACCGACTGTGAACGACTAGTTGCTCAAGAACGGCTTCGATCCTGTCTTGGAATCGTTCCACGTCCGCGTTACTATCGGAAACGGGTCAGGGTGACGGCTGGGCTTCAAAGGTAACTGTCACCAGGAGTTGAATTGCATTACTGCTGGCATGAGCTCCCACCACAAGCACTAGTGTTTGCAGTTACCAGGTTCGTTGAGATATCCATCTCCATGTGGATACTTCGAGCGTTGTCGCATTGAGTAAGGCGATCGCAGACAACTCGGGTCGCTTCCCGATGTGACTTGGTCTGTACGACTGTAAATATAGACGACTGAGTATCGAAAGAGTGTAAGACGAGATGTTTGTGCTAGTTCGGATTTTGGTCGAGGCGACCCTGAAAGGACTTTCGCTGAATCCTCTCTGTCCTTTGCGCAACAGTCGCACTTCTATACCTCCTCATGTTCAAGTGCTCATCGATAGAGGTCATAAGATATTGGAAGATAGTGAGTAGTATTGCAGAAGGCCGGAGCGGGATCCGAACGATGTGCCCGGCTCTGGGCTGTAGTAATCCATATACGTTGATCAACACAGCGCGAGTGATATATAGTATTGTTTGTTAGATTCAAGGGTTAATTGACCGCCTAAGAGAGATGAAACCCATTTCCATTATGTATGAAGACGTACGTGCTGGATTGTCGAAGATATCATAGCAGGTCGAAGAGCTGATCACAGGGAGTTACATAAAATGTTGGTGTGCTGGAGGAAGCAAATGGTAGTTCCTCGGGCCGAGATCGCCGTTGGCCTGCTGACCATCCTATATAGTATACTCAGATGGCAAAGCAATGTCGATATCGAAGAAGCTTGGGTTAGGCTGGCTCTCAGGCAGCTGTCTCTGCGACTAACCTGCGACCGGATAATGGCTTCATTTCGGTTTCCGGATTACGAGTTTTCTGATATCTGTCTTATGGAAGTAATCGTCTAAACCTTTTGTCGATACAGTTTGATTTCGATAGCTTGGTGGTTGCTATTGATGCCAGGTGCACCACTTCGACGATAGTGCAAGTTCGTTCCGATCCGCATATTTCTTATCGCCGTCCCGACCACAGTGGAAGGTGTTGATGTCGCAATAGCTAGCTCTGCTTGCAAGTGGAGCATTCTCGTCAAATTCCCCATATGCAATAAGCAGAATTGGACTTCTAGAAGCCGCATTTACTTCGTTTTGCTTCTTGTTGGGCTAGGAAGAGAATAATAAATGATGAGCATCGGCTAGAAAGGGCGGGACCGAGATACAGGCATCATTGCAGAGCGCATCCTCACCGCCGGATAGATCGTACACAATGGAGCCAGAGTCGCTTCGGCGAATGAATAGTTCGTAACGCCCGCCAGCTTCATCTGAAATGAGTACTAGCTGGATTCGAATCCATGGGGAGAAACCAGTTAGAGTCTTCGTCATCCGCGTCAACGAACTGAACACAGGCACCCTCAAAACATCGGAACATGCATTCCCATTGCAAAGGGTTGGAATGACATGGTATTGATCGTCTTCGCGAGAGTAGATGAATACTCCGGTCCAAATCTCAACTACCTCCCTCAACGCGAGTGAAGTTTGGGTACTTCGTCTTATGCGTCCACACGAAGACAAGTTCAATCCCTTTAGCGGACGGCATGTAAACGTGCAGCTGCGTTCGAGTATCCACCTTTTTAGGGATATATATACCGTTAATGCGGGAGTGAGACACGATTGAAGTCTTCCACAACGTTCCGGACAGTAATAGAATCAGGAATACCGTGATAGTGGTAGAGTTGAACAGCTTCTGGCGGAGGATACTAGACGTCAATGAGTATGTCCGGCCTTATTGCGGACACGAGCGCGAAGTAGACGAGGTGGTCCTTGGGTAACTTGAATGGCGGTTATAATATAAGGGGTGAGAAAGGTCTTTGTGAAAACAAATCGCAGGCCCTACCATGGTTTGCTTCGGTCTTCAGCTTAGCAATATCGTTGGTATAGGTGCTCGGTACACCACTTCAATGAGAAGGCGTTCTCGTCAAATTATCAATAGTAGTCGACCAGTTGATGTTGAGATGGTTGAGGGCTGTGATAGAGTGAGAGCGAAGAGGCATGAAGAGTGTGTTGACCTGGGGTCTCCCATATATCACAACAAGGATTGGAGTTGCAAGTTTGGCGCAAGTTGCCGGCAATATGATTCATCCTCCGAACCATCGCTATTGTTGGCGTTCTGATCGTTGTGGGAAGTTTCTTCGTTGTATCTGTAGATTTCGTCTGCGAGAAGAGTTCAATGAACTTTTCTACGTAATCGAAAAGAGATACAGCTGCTAGTAAAGCGATCCATGGACGGGCAGGATATTGAAGTAGATCGTGGTTTTGTGTTGAAGAAGCGACGTTGTGCCGGGCCAAGCTGGTGTCGTCTATAACCCGTTCGCCGTCGAACCGTAGCTTCAGACGACTCAACCGGGCTACTGATGGCTGGCTGTGATTCTATCGAGATGCGCGACACCCGTCGTTGATCCATCCACCGTACATGCAAGATGGGATTGCTACTACCTGGACAAGGTTTCGCAACCTAGGCCCACCAGGAACAAAGCCTAGGGAAATGGAAACAAGAACAATCATTCTATGAGGCCCTTCAATAACACAATTCGGCAGCAGTCGAGTATGTATCGCCGAGGAAGAAAAGAGTTGCGTATTCGCAATGCCGATATGTTGTGATTTGTCGTGGGGATCTCTTTCCCAATTTAGGTGCAGAACTATCGCGGGCCGGTCTTGCCTCGACAAGGAGCAGCAGCGAGTTGAGTGGTAGCGGTTGTAGAAACTCTGTTCTAGCAGACTACCCTCCGGCAACCGTGTTGATCGTCTGCCATATGGATCATACGGTCTGTATATATATATATGAAGTACGTCACCCAACAGCAACACCGTAATGGGGCTGAAGTAAGAGGCTGGCAGGGTGCGTCACCGAGGTTGACAGTAAGAGGCATGACACTCCAACATTGTCAGGGTGCGACGTCAGACTGGATATCGATTTGTGCAGTTATATCCTCGGCCCTTATCCTTGCGAGGTACCGTCGGAAGAAGTCTATACGTATATAAAGCTTGTGTAGCTATGTGCCGGCGATCATGCGTTGAGGGTGTAAGAAGGTAAGATGGTTTCTGCATCTCAATCCTCTAACAAATGTAGAATTCAGCGCCATCCGTGGTCGTCAATATTCCAAAGCCTATTGTAAGCGTTCGGTGTAGGTTTCGGGTGTTTACGTGCCAAGCCTCAATGTAAGGTCGTTGATAGGACTATCTTCGAAACGATGTTTTCCATCCATCGTGATGAGATCGCGGCACTTCTTGTTGACTGTCGCGTCTTTCATAAGAGCATCGGAGAGACGGCCGAAGCGTCCACCTTCGCCTGCCGTGAGGTCTCCCCATTGCTTGGCGCTGTACAAGACGATGTCGGCTTCGGGGAATTCCATATGGGCCGATTCCTTTTCCAGCGTTGTCTCCAGCCGCCATCGTGTGATGGCCATGACTGCCGCGATGTTAGGGTTGCCACGAGGCTAAGCTAGGAGAACGGAAAGTATTTATAGTGGTTAACAACCCAGGATCGGACCGGAATCCATTGCTTGGGAGTGTCCATGAGAAACCCTTCCTTCCCCAACATGGACTTGGAGTGTACTAGAATCCGAGACGCTCAAGTGGTTCACCAGTTCTGAACGACTGAGTTGCAGCACAAACTCTCCCATAGCACCGGATATGGATTTGTGTTATCGTTTTGTGGTCCCAAACACGTATCTCTAAAGGAATGAGTATTCCGGGAGATAAGAACATATATACTAATCCCGCGGTCATTTTTGACCACATTGTTCCAGATACTAAACATTAGCCGGCATGCAGTAACGGACAGGGTCTGCAGGCAAAGGTATTATGGCCTTGAAACCAGGTATCGCGGCGATATATCTGTGATCGCCTTGCTCACGACCACAGCCAGGTACTTTGCTGCTGCCGTGGCCTCAGAGCCAGCTGTAACATAGCCCCCCATATTTCGATTATGAGGTGAACAGATACGCGTTATTGAAAACTGTGAGGCGGAGCTGGGATGTGTTGGTGGAAGGTTACACCGGTCCCGAAATATATAGTATAGCCTTGGCTAAGTGGTCCTTCGATCGCTGGTCCTCCCCTGTTCTTTTCTTCTTGTCGGACTTCCGCGCGCGAGCCCTTCAGTACCCCTTCTGCATGTAGAAGGCCTGGTATGGCAGCCAACCTTTGCGCCGTCACTTTGCTAGACCTGCATCGCGGGGGCCACTTGTTACAATACCATGCATGTAATTCACAAGTTTCGTCTTCCAACAGTCGTAGAGCCAGAGCGTTGTTTCCATTGGAAGTCTGCGAAGCAATACTTAGGTCATAGCGAACCGGCAATTGAGCTGGCAAAGAGGCCGCGCGACTGTAGGTGTCTGACTCATGGCGGTCAGAGTTATATATAGTTTCGGAACAGGTCGCACAATGGATAAGATCTTCCTTCTCAGAAGAAAGCAACGAATAGCGACGGGGCGCATGGCAGTTTCCTAAGGACCATTGATGAGCCGATCCAAGTGGTGCTGGTTCAGAAGGCTTGAGGAGTGAAGATCCATTATGGTCGGAGGTACGTGTTGCCCGAGGGGTAATATATATATAAATCGAACGAGGGCTGAAATGCCACCTAACAGCGATCTCTGCGTTCAGTGACGGAAGTTTTCCCGTTGCTGTATAATAGTAGACTAGATTGCGTCGTTGTTCGGCAACAACTGCCTCTTTGATGAACCCAATGTGCTTTTTCACTGAGGCGATCTGCTCTCTTCTTCGTTGTGTCTGTATGTCGTTAGTATCGTGAGTATTGTATGATGATCAAGGAAATGAACATACAGGGGACCAAACGGTTAAGGTAAGGATAAACCCCGATGATATAGCCTCAAGGTATATATCGTAGTTTGTGCCCATTTGGAGTCAGTGGACCACCGTTGAAGCTGACTGGATCCTCCATCTTCTTTTCGAATCCTCGGAGCCTCATATCTAACCGGCACTGGCCATGAGCCACCTGATCCCAATAGTCATCTTCTGGTTTCGGCCCGGGGTATGCTCGGCGTCAAATCCACGTATGGGCTGTCTGGCGTCTCGAAATAAACTGATGTCCTTCAGTCACCGTCTGTCCGAACAAAGAGCGCATCACGTATATATAATCTTGTTGCCACCAACGACAAGAGGGGAATGGTAGATACAGTCTCCCCTTTTCAATACGATTGGTTTGAGTCTGTCGAAGTCTTTTAGTTCGCTTTGCATGTATACGAAGTGAATCAAAGCAAAGCGTCGTTACAGACGGATCCTCGAAGAAACGGGAGATCATCGGCCATCTCGTCACGCGTCATTGGACCAAAACGGTTGCCTACCTCCATGCCATGCAATTCGAGCAGCATGGTATGATAAGTAAAGTGCTTGGCTTTGATAAATGGAGCGAAGGCATGCTCTAACTCCTTGGGCTTACTTTCCCGCATGTACTGGACGAATTTGTCGTGGAGTTTGGCGTCATTTGTCTTGTCTCCAATTGGCGTGATAACGTTCAGTACTTTGCGCAGTCTGAAGTCGTAGATGTACTCATGTGTCGACACTTCGCCAGTAACATCTGCAGAAAGCGTCGTGCCGCTGCTGTCTAGATACATATACTATATGGAGCCAAGTTTAGTCGTCTGGACTAGGCTGGCTTGCAAGGTGTTTATGACAGTGCTTTGGGCTGTCAATCAAACCATCCGCATCTGCCATCAAGCACTTGATAAACCAGGGAGATGGATACGGGGTATTGTACCTGAGGCTCAGCAGGAGGAAGGTGAGAGGCGTGTGGTGCCGCTGCCAGCAGAAGCCGTTCTTGGGCGTCAGCTTCACCAGCCATGTCGACGTCTATGTCCTCGTCAAGTCTTGTCAGTAACCCATACGGGCCTCGATTCGGGTCTTGTTTCTCCCCTTGCTTCGGTTCGCATTTCTGTTGACTAGAGGTTGCGGGGCCTGAGTAATGCGGGGAATCGGAGCAAAAAGACGTTTCCTTGCTGTAGTGTTCGCCACGGCGGTCAGCTCCATGTTCTGTGAGGGATGAACATATCGAGAGCAACATGTCCGCAAACAGAGTCGAAAAAGTGGTAAACTGGTCACTATATAATTGTTGACTTCGACGTCAGCTACACCCTTCAGCATCATCTCGATGAATGCCATCGAGGCACGCCATTATCGAACTCGAAGAGGGCGGCTTAATCACACTTCTGGGGTTTTTCGCCAGCAATCTTTTGCATTCTTCCGATTGAACGAAGCGGAAGAGACTAGGTTCCGTATATATAATTGTGTCGTATGCTCGAACGGGTCAATAACAAACGTTGCTCATTGCTCAGACTGCGAAAAGTAATTCCTCTTCCATCTGGCATGGACAGATTGCTCAAGTTCCATGTTTCTTGATAAAAGATGAGGGTCAAAGCCTCCAATTGCATCTCTGTCGCGCCGGGCTGTCGAAGTAGACAAAATGGGCCATCTCGACCATGGCATATGCTTTGACGAAGGTGTCCTGCTCAGCCTCGATATTGTCGATGAGTGGTGGTGAGAGCAGACTGAAATTTCGTGTAATGGGATCTGGTTCACGAATGACAACGTTGTCGTTCAATTTAGGGTAGGCGACCACACGTACAAGAAGCTTGACGTGTTGCACTTGACTCGCAAAGTCCTGATGGTGACGTGATTCTTTGAGAGCCGTGTAATCATCTTCTATGGGATGCAATATCTGGTGTGTGAGGAATGAGGAACGGAGGAGACCTTGGACAGCTCTTCCCTCGGAGAATCGCCAAGTGGTACAGCGGCGAAAGTGTGCTGATATCGACGCTGTCGGCAACTCCATGTTATGGACTCGATGGCCGCAAATTCCATCAAAGTATGGCCTAGAATCGTGAACTCGTTATCGAGAACGATCATGTGATGAGTTTGTTTCAGACGGTTTGTCTCCAGCCTTCTGGCCACGTGTAGATGATTATAGCGCGCAAGTGCATCATGCAGAATACCTCGTCGGGGGGTTGCTATCTTCGCCTAGATCTTCGAAGACGAACTTAGCAGGAAGAGGTGGATATGCTCGAGTGTTGATATTTCTACCTGGTAAACCGACTCTACAATTGCCTTCTTTATATATATATATATATATAATGCCCACCGAGACAACAAAGGGGCCCTTTCTGGGGCTAGTAATAAGGGCAAAGATGTGACGGGAGGCAACATGTACAGGCAGAAGCTCTTGGCTGGTGGCTTTCGGTCCGAGAGAGTGCGCTTCGCTTCTGGCTCCAATCGGGGGTTGACTTCCAGCAGTTGCGTCATGCCAGGATTCGCCCGCTCTTCCCTGAGCACCACGAAAGCCCAAATGATATATAATAAGTCGCATTGTCTGAGAAACAAATTCGTCCTCCGGCATTGGTCTTTCTATAGGAATGATGAGGTTGGCCCCAACTAGCTGCGGATGATGGAGCACACACATTATCGCCAAAGCGGTATATTGCGACTGCCATATTGTCTGTATATTTAGATTGAACGATTGTAAATAAATATAGTCAGAGAAGTAGGTAGGTTGCTGAGGGCATAGCAGCGCCTGGAATGTATCGCATGAAGTTCTCGAAAAAGCGGGAGAGTTGCGAACTCGAATTCTTCGAACATCATAATCCTGACTTCGTGCACAATGCCGTAGTTATATATCTCTTTGCTCAAGTCCGTATATATAGACGGTAAAGATCATAGTCTGGGGCATGATGGGAGTTGGTGCCGAAAGGATATGTATCCTACTCACACTAGGTTCGACTTTTACTGCGTGCTTGACAACAGGGTTTTTCCTAGTGAGACAGACTGGAGGCATTTCAATTCCGATGGATCAAGAGACACAGACGGAATATGGCCCTTGAGTACTCCTGGGAACTTGTTCCTATGGTCGCCGAAAATGTAACCGATCATGAGCACTGCTTACCCCCCGGAGCGAAGACTCGACCTAAGGGGCGCTGTTCCATCCGATAAGTCTGGATACATAGAAGCCGTTTATATAACAGGCGCCGGTGAATACCATTCGTAGACAGGGCCTCATTGCTCTTGCGAAGTATTTCGACAGATGAGTTCTGATGTTTTCTCCTGCTATCTCCTGAGAAGTTCAGATTCTCCCGTGGTGGCTCAGAGGTCGAGTGTGTTGACCAAGTGGTCTTGCTTTCAACAACCCTGTCGCTCTTGCGTTTGTGGTGTGCAAAGACAGCCTGGACGTGGTATTGCTTGGGGCCATTGGCAGAGTTCCTCCGTCGACTGAAGAATTGGCGCAATCCAATGGGACTAACACCAAATGATGTTGCAATTACGTCTTGTTGGACAGCGCAATATCGTACGCTCGGGATTTGCGAGACTTCCAAGACGTAACAGACGCTCGTTCGGCAGCTAGGCTGGGCTAGATGGCAGACCAGGACAGGGCGCAGGAAGAAGAGAACCGCCATCAGACTCTTCTTCAGTGCATACCCCGTCCCTCACTTCGCAAGCGCCAGAGAAGGGCAGAAGATCAGAGCTACCGACAGGCGCCACTGAAATGATCGGGGACTTCTGCGCGTCAGAGCGCTTCATATCCTCGCGAATACAGGGAAGATTGCTGACTGTATAATCGAGTTCATGATGAGAGGCGTACTAGGCATGATTGCCAATGTCGTGGCGCTCAAGACACAGAAGATCAGACAAAGCTCTGTCTTCTTCTTCCAGAAATTGGTACCCATACCGACCGTCGAAATTTAAGGCGGTACTCGAGACAATAACTAGATTCATAGCATCCTGAGACTTACACCAGAGAATGATGTTCCCATCTTCGGACTTCTTGAAAGAGAATTCGATTCAAGTTCTTTGGCTCCAGGGACCCATTAAGATAGTATATGAGCTGTTGGAAACTTGGGACTCGACATGTGTTGGTCGTTGGAAAGAAGGGCCGCACGGCAAACCACAGTGTCGAGACAATGCGCTACGTCTCCATAGGGAGTGATGGATCTCCAGCAGTCTCTTAAATGGGCTTCCAAAATAAGCAACAGAATGGAATTCGGCCGTCGATCTTGATACGCATTTTGAGGTAATTGCTTTGCTGCGCGAGGTCCTGATAACCGTGTTCGATCGCATCATTGGCTGCGGATGCACTTAGGCCTTCCATGGTCTGATGTTCGTCCGGGGACCCATCGGGCAATAGCGCATGAAGAGAATAAGTAGATATAACATATGACATGAGTAAGTGTATTTCTGCAAAGACACCCATCGCGGAACTCCTGCCAAGATGGAGGAAGCTTTGCGAAACGAGAAACAATGCCAGATTTTGATCAACAATGTGCTCTCGGTGGCCGAAACTCGACTGAAATCACGGGAGGATCAGTGATACCATTCGACTTTCGACAGGAATGCAAACCACTTGGTGTCGTTGAAGCAGTTTAGTGATCATCCTGAGTCGATGAGTGTGTATATATAGAAAATGATATAAAGGGCGCAACAGGTCGCCGAGTTCGTTGTGGGCGGTGCATTGACAAACGCCATTGAGTCGTGTAAGTAGCCCTTCCAGTTTCTCGCTTGCGGGTGTGACTGCGGGACTGAACTTCCGTTGGATTGCCATTCCCGGTAGTTGTCCCAATCTCCTCAACCGAGACCGCTGCGTCTCTTCGCTGATGCAGGAGGTGTCGTTCGAAGAAGATGAAAGAAACAGTGGGATAAAAATTTGTGTCTACTTCGCCAAGGACAAGATCAGGAAGATGCAAAGACCGTTTCGTATATATCTTGCTGTCCAGGGGACCTGGTCCGATTCTGCTGTTGCTCGATGGACTGTATATAGGGTACAATACATATGGGCTTCCGCTAGGCAAATGAGGCGGTCGATTCCGGTGAAGTAGTTGGAGCTCCTTGCGCGAAACAAGCTGCTCGACCGACGTTGAGTCCAAGTCGTCATGGTCTTGCTGGAGCCTCTTTTGCTTCTTTGGGCCGAAGTTGAATAACGACAATATATATAAACTAGCGATTGTTAGTTTGAATACACTCAGATCATGTGGAATGAACCTACCTTTTCGGGAGCTAGTTGTTTCCGCTTTGTAATCGGCGATACTAGCACGAAGAACTCGAGCGGCGATCATGAGAGTCTCATCCGTAATTTGTTGAAGTTGCTTGCTGAGATGTGTGAGACATGGGACGCTCGGTGCACTGGTTTCTCTGCCCATCAGGTCGAAGTAGATGAATAGGATGATGAGATGATGGGCGCCACAGCATGAGCGGACTCATTTCGCGGAGGTCAACTTGCTGTACTGGAAGCAGGAGCAACCCAATGTGGCATTCTGTGCAGCGTGTCTTTTCAGTTCGATGCACATATATATATAGGGATTTAAGCAGAGGTAGCCCGAGTTGCGCCAATCACTGTCCTTTCGTCAAGACATTGAGGATTGGTGATGATATCGTGGGCCATTCCGAAATCATAATCTCGTCGATGGTCTCTGGCAGGAACATCGACGTTTCCTATGTCTTGAGGCAGAGCAAGTTCATACCGTCATCTGTCACTTTGAGGTTCAGGGTATATACCACAAAGTTATCTGCTGCTAGGTTGGGTGATATAGTCAGTCCAAAATAAACTGTGCTTGAAACTGTTGTCAGAATCGTGAGATAAATTCGTATATATGATGAAGCGGCGCAGGTGGGCCGAAAAGCTGTCTTGCACTGGTACTACAACCGCGCCGTCATTTCCATTTTCCACACGTTGCTCACAGAGCGGAACAGCAAGGCTTTCAAGAGACAGTGTCTTCCTCTATGGAATTGCTCGTGTTCTCATGATGGAATCGACACGTTGATGGTATGGTACTGAGCTTGGAAAGATACTGGTATACCCAAGTAGACGTCCAGCGTTCTGAGTCAACTCAATGTCCCTGGCAACGTGGACTAGTAACAATGCTTGGCTACTTCAGCCGGTTTATTCCTCCTTCCACGGCAACGCCCAGGTCTCATTGCACACGTCGTCCTCGACTTCAGTGCCTGCCAGTGGGTGTGAAGATTACCGCAGACGTCAGCGCCGAGATGGCCAGTACAACATCGCGCAAGCAGGATGGAGAATCGACGTAGCATGTTCAGGCATACACTGCAAGTGCAAATGCAATCAGAATTGCACCAATGAACACTTGTCAAAATCAGTGTCGGGGTGGTCCGTGAAGCAAGGATTTGCGATGTTGTCAAGGCTTCGAGATGGATTGAATGACTCAAACAACGAAAGCTACTTGAAGATTGGTGTTTTCAACATCTCTGAGCCCTTCAAACAACTGCAACATAGAACTGGACGTCCACGCTTGTCGCCGTGGCTGGGTCGAAAGTTCTGCGCCGCTCATTGTTCTGGATTGAGGGAGGAAGAAAACACGTTCAGGTCTTCTGCCAGCTCTGGACTATCATTTCCCTAAACCAACAAGACCTCGTAGCTGACAAAGATCATCTCTGCAGAGGAAACGCGGTGTAGGCGTTTTTCAACTGTTGGAGGAGACGGGTTACGGAGTCGTTGGGGCCATTGTCAGGGGCTGTTCTGTCGGGCGGTTCTTTTGTGGAGGTCCGAGGAACAAGGGCGGCGTACATGTTTGAAAGGCGCGATACCAAAGGTCCAGCAGGTATGTGTTGACAAGAGAAACTCAAGAGAGTGCGTATCATACCGCATGATACTTCAAGATAGTCCCTTGTGCTTGTGCCCTCTCGCCAGTCCGTTCTCGTATGGTAGGACGGTCGTGATATAGCTTTGTCGCGGTTAAGTAAGAACAGTGCCAGGTACTGGCGCACGCTCATTAGCTACTTCCGGCTTTCAGTAGTCGGAGGGTAAGGAGTTCCTTCCATCAGACGGCAGGGCTCAGTTGTTCAGTGAACGTCGTCACTGCCCGTTGCTGTCACCAACCAGAGCGCTGTTCAAGGAGGTATGACAAGCTAGAACGCTGGGACACTGCGCTCTTGCTCATACCTAAGATCAACATATTAGTACAAGCAGGAAAGTAGGAGAGGCAATGCTTACCAGCGCAACAACAGCTCCTAGTAAATCAGTTGGTGATATTTCAGGAGGACAAACGTAAAAAAGAAAGCATCAAGCTGGTCTACAAGCTTTAGTTAGCGACGTGGAACGATGAAATGCCGACAGAGGGAAGTAGTACGTACCTTGGGACGACAGGGACGACCAAACATGCGGAGCTGGATCATGTCAAGGATGGGCTTCAAGACTTCGGTGGCGAAGGTACCGTTCCACTCCATCTTGACTCCTGTCTGCCTGTACAGCTCGGGGTTGAGAAGCCAGAGCCGAACGGGTCGCGCTGGATCCGCGTCGTACACCTCCTTGATGCTCTAAAGAGCTAGGTAGTGTTAAAGCATGTCGGGGGCAAATAGACCTCTGGTCTTCCTGCCATCCTCCAGGTCGTTCCATGTATACAATATAATAGTTCAATTCGCGTCGTATCATCCGAATCGGAGTCTTGTCCCAGAAACCGCAACGACAGTTATACTGGATCTCAGGAATGCTGGTAGATTCCCAAACCTGGACTCAAAGTGCTGGCTGTCCGTAGCGCAAGGAAACAATCCAAGACAATGTCTTTTTTTGAGATGTTTCATGAGTTCAACGGCAGGGCTCATAGGGCCAGCTTCGGAGTAATCTATCATATGTTAGATCCTCCAGTGATACAACAAACATACGAAGCACATACCACGACAGGGATATGGCCAGTGTTGAGATGGTAATACAGCCAGCAAAGCGGACGGAATGTTGATTGTCAGCTGTTCGCTGTCGGCATCATTGCTCCAAGTGGGATGTTATATATAATGTCGTAGAGCTTCAAATAATGACAGTACTGGATCGCACAAGCCATTTCTCGTGACTGGCTTTGTTCGAGTGGCCGCGTGATAGGCATCTCTGTATCTTGTGCCAAGGAAGGCGACTACGTCGCCTGTCTCCCATTCCGCTTCGGCACAAGGACAGCGACTGTTTGAAACCGGTGCTCGTTGACCAGTCTCATATTTTGCCGTAAAAAGGCAATTTATAATGACATATATATATATATCGCAACTCTTAGAGTGCAGGATCAATGTCGAGTCGCACAGGCCACAGTTGTGATCCCTGAGACCAGACCTTCATGTATAGGCCGGAGAGACAGACGAATGGTTCATTTCTCTGGGGTATCGACATCGACCGAATATAATATGTGAAGATGTCAGTGATAAGAAGTCACAAGTGCTTGGCTCAACTTACAGCAGGTCATATCCCGCCACAGGCTTAGTGGGATTGAGTTTCCCATAGTAGAGGAGACGCTGTTCGCCGGTATCAAACATTGAGGTCCTCTCCGGAGCAGCTGTGAGCTCAGTAATCACGTCGCCGGTGTAGATCATGGTGCCCCAAGACTTGAGAACGGCGAGGTCTGGAAAGGGGGGGTGTTCATGTGGTGAAGGGTTTGTTATCGCAACTATCACCCACAGGATATATATAACCGGTAGAAGTGGCGGTGAACGGGGAAAGCCCTTGATCTAGAAGGCGATCAGGTCATCGACTGTAAAAGGGCGACCCTCACCAAGCAATCTTCTTCAAGATTTTCACGAGCTCGGTACTTGACACCAGGTGAGTTGTCTGGGAGAGTAGAGAATGCTGGGGTGTTGTTGGATACACTGGTGAGAAGCCAGACAGGTTTTGCGCTTCACTGTTCACCAGTGGGTATAGTATATACAAAGATATTAGTGATATGAAGTGAGAACGGCGCAGGACTTGACTTACAATAGGGTAGCCGACTCAGTCAAAGACGAGAGGCGCGAACGAAACGAGTACAGCCGTACCGCAGATGGCGGGAAGGCAGGCTATCCAGGCGACATTTCTCATTGATACTGTCTACATTGTCAGTCGTTGAACAGAGATGTCGTGTAGTAAGAGTGACAACGGTGCAAGACTTGACTTACAATGACAGGGCCACCAGTGAGTACTCGCTTGTTGGTGTGTGAAAGTGGCAATAGCAAGAAGGCGAGCAATCCTTGCACTTCGCTATTTGGTTGTATATAGTATATGTGACGCTGTTAGTGATGAATGACAATAGTGCAGGACTGGACTTACAACAGGCCGATCTCCTACATGAATGACGAGAGGTGCGAACGAATTCATCTCCGCAGGTGGTGGGGAAGCAAGCCACTTGTTCCCGGCGCTTTTCATTGAAGCTGTCTAAATTATCAGTAGTTGAACAAAGATGTAATGCAGCAAGAGTGACAACAGTGCAGGACTTTACTTACAACGGGCCACCGCAAGTGTCACGATGGACAGAGAGGGCGCTCGAGAAAAGTCGAATAGGTCTCTCATTTCTTCATTTGGCCGTCCAGCGAAGATGCTATATAGTAAGACTTGGACATGGTGAGGGTACCAAGAGGGAGCAAGAGTGTTCGGTCTCGATATCAGACATTCCGATCATTGGTCTCGATGGGTAGGGGGATGCAATACCCAACGGTAGGACTGGGAGTGCTGCGAGAATAGATAGTATATAAGAAAGAACAGGTGAAATGAGATCAAAGTATGGTATATGAAAGGAGATGAGACGAGGAGAGAAGAGAAGAGAGTGATCTCGGGGAGAGACAAGGGGGTATTTATACTCGAAACGGCTGATCCCCGCTTCAACGGATAGCTACATCTCATGGGTCACTATGGTAGCAATCTTTCCAATATTCCTTCATCTGGAAGAGGTTTGGTGTATTTCTGGGAATCTTCCTCTGTATGCTTCGATGTCAATCGCGGATGACGCCGTCAAGACACACATCGCCAGAAGCAGCCCGATTTCCTTACAAGTATCTTCCTTTTGTCAAAAATTGAAGTAGAGGCTGTAATGAGATTGTTAGAGAAAGATTTGTTGTATGTCGGCAATCGGAGTGTTGCATTGCCCGGCTCCGATCCTATTGGACTGAGCTGCACAGACTTGTCGGCTCGCTGCTTGCAGCACGACACAAACACCGGCATACAGAAGCAGAGAGAAATGAAAAGAATGTTGGAGGGGTTGGAGAGCGATGATTGTGGGGTGAGGACTCTGCTTGACAAGCTGCAGCGCCGTGTGTTGTCGAGTGTCGGACGTCCCCAGGCAAAGAGACACCCTAGAGTACAGGACACCCTGAGTTGCACCCCTCGGTGCAATCAATGACCGTGCTTTGTTACTGCGAAAATCGCAACACGTACTGCGAATCCATCTCTCTAGGCAGATGCACAAGGGATACTCCCGAGGTCCTTGCCGAGAGTGCACACGCTACGATGAGAGGTCCAAGTGACTTCTCTGCGCCGACTTCCATGCCAGCGACAGAGTCACAATAGAAGAGACAGATGCTCAATAGAAGATATGCTTGAATCATGAAGAAGTAGACTCCGTACTGCCATTCCCGTGTATCAATATGCCCAGTAGCCGTATACCTGTAGTCTATAGATGAAACTCCCAAATGCAAATGCTATGACCTTGTTGCCTTTTACTGCAATGCTTTTACCAAAACAAAATCGCTCGTGTATGCTCCCATCATGGAACTCCAGCATCTTCCACCGTTCTAATAGGAATATTCCCGTCTATACCAGGCATAAATGCCCGATACGATGCCGCGAGTGACCAGTTCCGTAGATCTTTCACCGCAGCCTACATTCGTCAGTACTGGTTAATGATATTGAGATGGGAGAGCTTACCTCGGCTTCTGGTGTGAACCGTTTTCGCCCTGTTGCTCCATCGACGTAGATGGCCTCTTCGATAGTCCCGTCCCAATGCATTTGCACACCAGATGTACACGCTGCAAGCCATTGTAATTCGCCATGTTGCATCTCTGGATGTTGGATGATATAATCTCGGAAATATGGCCATGATATACAGTCCAACATATCGATATGAGGAACAAAGACTTGAAGTTCCGTCGGACGTATCCAATCAGGCATATCCTATGACATAGTTAGTAAAGATTCCACACATCTCAAATGATTTCTCTCGAAATAGCTTCAGAGAAAATCAAGAACTCACAGCATAAGTCTCTGGAGTCGGGTTAATCTGCCATCTCATAACAACCCAAACAACCCACACAGCCGCCATACTCGTAAAAGCATAATCCTGCCTTCTCGCACTATAAATAAACTGCACAGCCCATTTACTTATCATAGAAGCATTCTCATACTCATCCTTATCAAACAGCGCTGCAACACTCGGAAACGTGCCCGTCAGATCATCCGGATTCGCACCCTCAGTGACCAACTGTCTCGCCTTTTTCAACGTATCAGCCCAAGCCTTGGTCACAGAGTCCACGCCATGACCATCGTTGGCTGTCATCATGGACCAATTGTGCTTGGCGTAGTAATTTTGTAACTGGCCTTGTTGAGCTAAGGCTGGGTAGTGGTTTGCTTTTATACCGCTTGAGAAGGGGAGGTTGCCGAAGTGGTAGGAGAAGTAACTTTGGGTGCGTGAGCCAAGATCGATGGAGGCGGCTTCGGCTTCGAAGATTGTGCCGTCGAGCCATTCTGATCTGTCGAAGAGTGTTTCTATGAATTTGCTATTGGCTTGGTGGTTTACTCCGACGAGTCTAGGATGGTTAGTAAATCAGATACGATGCAGTATTTCAAACTTGGACGATTTTAGTGAGATGAATGGTTCGCTAAAAGAATAGTCTCGTTCAAAGATAAGTGAGATGAGACCATTTCCACTTGAAAATGTATGAAATTCACAGCACTTCACTCGCAAAGAACTCACCTTTTCGTTACAACAACAGCATTACCCTTGGACTCTATGTAGGAAACGATAGCCTCAACCGGCTCCCCTATCCTAACCCAAGACATAATCTCAGCAGCCTCAGCGTCCGTCCCCTCACGCATAGCTGCAAGCATAGTCTCAAGCTGCACGAGTCTCCCCTCCTTCTCCATCAACTTGGCCTTCTGCTCATTATACGCATGAGTAAGCCGATTCAGCCTCTCACCCGATAAAACCTTAGTATCGTACTCGCAGACATTACTGCTAAACTGACACCGAGCACAAGGCTGCTTGCCGTCGCATTTGGTTTTCGTTTTGCGACACGGCACGCAGGCGTGATTCGTCGAGGCCTTGCGCGATGAGCCCGCGCGGGACGGTCTGGAACGGCGAGGTTGAGGTTGAGGTTCTGGGGGTGAGAGAGTTGGGGTGGAGTGTTTGGGTGGTGCAGGGGCCAGACTGGGGAAGCGACTGGTGCTCTGCATCCTAATGGGAGGACTCTGTAACGATGACGTCGCTGAGGGTTAACATAGCATTGCATGCAACGCTTTGTCTGCGGCTGTGAGTTTGGGCTGAGACGAGGCGAGGCGAGGCAGATCACGTCACGTTTGTTTGATGAGATGATTGGTGCGAGCATTTGTAATATTGAGTTTGCGGGGGTCAAGGATAAATGTCACCTGACTATGCGTTTCGTGTTTGACCTGCGAGACATTCCAGTGTCGTTTTGCTAGAATGTGATGAAAATGAAGTAATTAAAAAAACATACTCTGTATTCAAGTCGTAATTTCACCGGAAATAAGACGAAGAAAGTAAATACCAGCGCTTGGAGTATGTAGGCCCATCAGCTACTTCGTACGCCTTACCAAACAAGCCCTGGCCTGGTCATGTCATAATCGGCAAGTAAATTATTTCTGCAAACTAAAAACTGAATAGATCAACGACACCCACATCTAACTCTCACCGTCGTTGATCTTATCTGCAGGGCCCAAGCTGAGGCAGATCAGCATTTTCAATGAGGAGCTGATTCGGAGCTATTCAACTCCGACCTGAACATCGCCGCTTTCCGTGGCAATCAGTAAGCAAGACTTCCTCTCCTGAGACATCGTCTGGTCGTCAATTACGTCGTTGTGTAAGATTGCCAAGCAGCAAGCCTCAATGCGATGCAAAGTAATTGATACTGTAGCATCAAAGCATCAAATAACTGCTAGACAAATCTAGAATTACACGCCCCAAGAAGCAAGCCCAAGATCCCGGAACCGATTGTGAGATTCAATTCAGGGCAAATGACATCATCAAACTGACAACCGTTAATCCCGGACGGGACAGTCTGGCCGCTGCCCTCGAAACCAGCAACGTCACAAACCGGTTATTCAACTTCCGTAACTTTGTTACATTTTTCTCTGTCTTTCTTTTTTGTGTAGAAACATAATTGTGGAGCTGTAAAAATTAACAAAACATGTTTTAGTCGTCGTGACGTCGTTGTGAGGCAAACTCGCCCAGACTCAGATCCTACGATACAGCCAATCATAGATAGTAAAATCTCAGTGACAAGACATGCGCAGCAAATAACTGGACGCCTTGCAGCCTTGCAACCACTGCTCGCAGATCATCACAGCTAACAGTAGTTGACAGGCACAGGAACAATCCGTCGGACAACTCGGCTTACTTGTCGCGCAACGGCTGCAAGTGCAAGCTTGCTCCCCCCCGCTTCAACGGAACGGAACCGAAAACGAGGCCCCATTTCTGTTTCTTAAAAATTCTGTTGACCTTTCCCCAGAATTCTAATCCACTGTGCGATTAATTCTGGATCTATAACCATCAAATTTTGATCAAAGATTTTTACAGAGGTCCGGTCCGGATGTCCACAAAGCCGGGCCGAAGCCGGAGCGGGGGATACAAGAGTCGGAGCTTGGCATTGCGGGGGGTTTAGATAAGAGTCATTGATTATCTATTTCATCAGTAATGATCAGTTATAAGATATCTCGTTTGGGACTCAAGATATCTCAATTCTTGATTCAAGATAACTTCGCCCGTCCAGCGGTGAGAGAGTCAATCAATACGCGTGGCTTACGAGAGCCCGACAAGGCTACCAACCACTACCGCCAAGAAAAATGGGTGTGAAGCCGACTCATGGGGTAACTCTCACGACACACTGTGACCCATGACTGACTCAAATCGTTGCTCAGTGGCGGCCAACTCTAAAGAGAGAGAAAAAAATTGAGTCAAGCTAGAAAAAGTTTGACGTTCGGCAACTCCCATGGTCAATAGTGCTAGTCGGGTCAGATTCAATGTCTCGGAATAAATAGACTTTTCAATAGTCAACGGTCGAGGCTTGAAATATTGGTTGAGCTGAGAACATGGATACGAAGAATTAAGGCCTTCCAGCATACGCTATCAGACACCGAAATAGACATAACTTAGCCGTGGACCTTTGAGCGGTTCCGAACATGTACAGGGTTCCCGCGGAAGGGAAGCTGCCCTGTAACCCCTGTAAGCTGACCCCAGATTTCCAGGTTCAGAACCTCTACAACCTCGGCTTCAATCTGGATCCGAGAAAACACAACAATATTGAATCATGACGAAACTCTGTTACCATCTCTCTAATAGACTACCGAGTCGTTGTCATTGTCGATAATATAAAGCATCACCGCTTTTTCATTTTCACAGTGGCGCGAAACTCTAGTCATTGATCAGTATCATATCATCCGCCGTCTCGTTTCAGCATGTGACGAACCATTCCCAAACCATGAATCCCCCCCCAACCCCCATTGCTGTATTTGTCCCTCCCCCCGCCTTTTGGTGATTGTAACTGTAACTCTACTGTAGAGAGACCACATGCGCGCTTGTCAAATCATGGGGTTTGATCAAGAACTAGTCCCACTGTCTCAGATTATCTTGTCAAGAGATGCAGGTGATTTACTGAGCCTCCATCCATCTCTGCCTTATCAATACCTCCATGTTCTACAGATGTGTATCCTGATCGTCTATCCATCCATCTTATTGCAAATCAGGGTCTTGAGAAAGGCAATATTTACTCAGCCGCTCAGGCTGCCGTCAGCTGCAACATATCGCAGCCTTTTACTCCCGTAGGCAGTCATCGTCAGCGACAGTCAGCAGATATAATACACTGTACTTGCCATGTGGCCTTTTGTGCGTATCTATCACCCGCGCGGGGAAAGGATGGATGGATGGTATGGTTCGCATAACGATAGCTTCGCTCAATTTGGTAGCCTGCTGCAAAATGGAGCTTATTCTCACTCCCTCCCCCCTGTCAGCAGTCGCGGAGCCTCCTCCCCCGCAATCAGTACGTGGTGAAGTCTGGCTTGGCCACGGAACAACCAGGGCAGTGAGGCCTGCATCTGCATGCTCATTTGTTCAATAGTCTCACTGCAGGCTGGCTGAATATTTCCATTTTACAATCGCTCTTCTGCATACACAGTGTTTGCATATCGCTCTGCTCTCATCAGCCTGCGATGCTACACGAACGGAGAGAATATAAGATAGTGTAAGCCCAGAACGTTCCCACGAGGTAATCGTACCATCAGTTCATGAAAGGCCCGAGCTTCGCGAAGCCTCACTTTTCTGTTTTATTTTCGGCCAGGGGAATGATCTGACTTATCCTCCATTCTAGGGCTAATAATTATACATTCTATTGTCAAGACAGTGTCATCAAAACAACATCACCAGTTTCCTTATTGAGTAACCACCGCCAAGGCTGATCGCCCAACAATGCGGCCCTTTTTTGTCTTACATGTCAACTCGTATTGGCAAAGTCGCGACACTGTATTTTCTCCGCCAGACAAGACACAAGACACGAATAAGACATGATTGATTACAATTAGACTAGAAAAATGCAAAATTTTATTTAATGGACAATGATCCTCCCTTGACAAGTCCCTTATTAAAAAGTAAAGAAAAAAAGAAAAAAAGACTCACATTAGTTGATGATCCATCCACTCATAACCAAAACCGTCCATCCATCTTGACTCCAACCCAGCGGATTCAACCCCCCCAACACACTTTTTCAAGGTGTGTGCGCGCGATAAAAAACGATTGTCTTTGTTGATTGTTATTTGTTGTTGAGAAAAGACAATATCCCTCAGTTTTATTCTCGGCGGCTTTCGGAGAACAAAGAATTCGGCACTTCCGAATAGCTTCTTTTTTATTCTGCTTTCTATTGTGAATGATGGAATGATGGCTCTAGGGCATTCGTTATCCAGGCCCTCGCTCATCCCCGCAAAATACGCTGTCGGAATGGATATGGGACCTGGTCATGGTCCAGGCTTGTCCCAGGCCTCAAATAAAGGAGAGCAGCCTGGCCTGGGCTGAGTCTGACTCTTGGCTAAACCCACCCCCAAAGCGGAATACCTTGTTCGGCACCGAATGGGTTTATTGCCACTGTGGATTAGTGATTGATGACCCCTAGATAGCCCTCTGTGATTTCTTCAGTGACGGCACAGTGCACTGTAAGGATACGCCTGTGCTTCTTGCCACCCCCCCTCTGCCACTGCTGCTCCCCCCCCCCCCCTTACACCTTGGCACACTCCACCTTGATTCACCTGAGGCTCCATTTAACTAGAAGTGTCGGTATCTATATCCATCAGCCTTCCCCCCGAAATCCCCTTCCCCGGCTTTTTTTCCTTCTCTCTTCATTACACAAACAAACAAAAACAAGCGTTTGCATTTCTTTGTTCACGAGCTGGACTCTTTCTGCAAACCAATCATATCCACATTTATCTCCCTTTGTGAAGTGCCCACTTGCCTATCCATTCCAATCGGGACCACAACAACAAACAAACAAACAACAACCACACAATAAATACATAACCAAACCACCAACTTTTCTGTGACCAAACCATACAAACCACAATCATCATGGCTCACTCAACCGAAACTTACTACTACTACGTCCCCAATCTTCAGGCTCTCGACCCCACAGCCCGCGAAGTCGACCCTTCAGCCTACACCTGGGTTCAACCCACCATCATCGAAGATGAAGATCTCACTTTCGGCGGAAAGGCACTGAGCGCCTGGTACGAGGAGGATCGTCGTCGTCACAGCTCTGGCAGCGATGAGGAGGAGCGTCGTGGACGAGAACGCGTGCGAAGAAACTACTCGCGTTCCGGCAAGTCTCACAAGAAGTAAACGCGGAAAGCGGTCAACGACATTATTACCATGATACCCTTAGAACAACAACCTACCTCACCGCAACTACACCTACTCTTGACTACGACTTGCATTTACCCGCCATCACCCATCAACTCGACACGTCCACATGAAACGACTATAGAAGACTCCCATCGCATCAACACCTGTACAACCTCTTTCGCTCTCCCACCCCGACAGCATCAGCATATAGCATTTCCACAGGAAAGCGCATTTAGACCTATTCTTTTATCATCGTATGGATCATCGGGGCGTTTGTTTTTATTATGATTATCGTTACCTTGCATTTGGGATACCCCATGTTGGATTCGTTTGCAGGCGCATGGTTCGCCTGGAGAACCTAGAGTGAGCATCTTGTGGATGGAGGACAGCGAGATGGATGGGATGGATGGCGGGCATATAGCACCCACACTGAATGGCAGAAATACCATAAGTTTAACATTACTACATCATCTTGTTCTTGTGTCTCTCTGTGAATGTCTGTCTACCTGTCAAATGCATCAACGTCGCACTCATGCTATCTGGCATATGATCCACCCATGTCCCATGAGGTCACGTTCAACTCCAACCTAACCCCATGCCACGTGCAACAACCCCGATTCACTTTTGTGCATAATCCAGTTAACCGTCGATCAAGAAATGGAGTCAGGTTTTATTAAATCCCATGCATATAATGACGTCGTCTCGACTGTCACTTTCACCTCTCATTGCACTGCTCTGTCGATCGTGCAACTGCAGTAAACTCAGGAGGTAACTCCGAGGTTCACGTGTAAACACAATAACATGCAGATGGTAAAGTCAGAATACCATTCGCACAGAATGCATTTTGATAGGATCGCCACTGATAGAGGCAATTTATTGTGTCGCTCTCCCGCGACGGACTGTCTCCGTTTGGTTTGTCTTCAGTCGCCGTGGCGTGCGGGGTTGATCAACAACGTTGATGTTCAAGTGATGGCATTGTCTTTCTTTCCATATGCGAATGCGAGGTGAAAAGCTTAATTGTTTTATGACGATTGTTTACTGTTTTGATGAAGAATTTTACATCTATCGAGATCTAATCTTGACATCAGCTATGCTGCCGGCCGTGTCTACCTACTGTGGTAAGGAGATCGGCTCCGAAGTGTATGGCGATGATACCGTACCGTCGGTGTGCATGTCGGGATACAATCATGACGCCATTCAGTTGAAGCTATTGATATCCGCCTGTACACCAAATCCATTGTATTCTTGGTGTTGATGAAATGAGATACACATGATGATCGGCGTTGTACATGCCGTTCCACTACCGACTCCTCGGGTCTTGCAGGTCTAGACTTGCTGCTCGTGGGTATCGGCGACGATCACAAATGCGGAGATTGGAGACAGGATTTTGATGAGTATAGAATATGAACAATCATGAACAAAAGCTTGCTTCATCGTGTCAAGGCGAGCGTTCGTGGCTACGATGATGGCTGAGATGAAGGGAAAAGGGGGCGATGTTGATGGATTAAACACCTCGTGCTTCGTTCTCTCATCCCGTCGCTCCTCTCCTAAATGTCGTTTCACCAAGAAGGCGGGCGCATCCTTGAGGCAGTCCAGACACAAGGTTGATACCTCCTGCCGCTGCAAAGCTTCATCGGCATATCATAAACATGGGGCTTCCAATCTGTTTCTGTCCCTTCATCAACTCCTCTCAAGACATCCTTCTGAGAATATCGTCAGACACCTTTACCGACTCGAAATTATCTACTCGTTATCTACTCTGGGTATATCTATAATATTAGATTACGACAAACCCTTTGTGATTCACTGCAGCGCTCGCACACATGCTTTCTACCACGAAACACATCCGCATGAAACCCCAAACTTGCATCTCGACGAACAAGACTGCGAGGACACAAGCTTCGCGATCATCCAAACAAAAGCCGAATACCACGACAGTCAAAAAAGCCCCAGCTACACAATCTTAGAAGGACACCGACGTAAGTCATCTACTCCAGCTCTGCGACGCTCAACTAACACAGCTACAGAAGCTCGAAGGAAAGCAAAACCCAATCGGCACGTCACGGGCGAAGACCAAGACAGTCAAACAAAGACCAGCTCAACCATCATCTGAAGACGTCGTCGTAAGTCATCTACCCATCTACAACAATCTCAACTAACACAACTGCAGATGGTTGACGTGCAGCAAGTCAATCCACCACCGGAAATCGACATCCCCAACTTACGATTCTTACGACGAGTTCGTAGAGAAGCGCATTTTGGTACCAAGAAGGAGAAGCGCCAGGTTGTAAAGGTTTCTGAGAATTGGCTTGGTACAGACATGGAGCTTCTGGGAATCGTCTGGTATGTTCGCATACCCTAGAGGTCCATGGTATTTATGCTAATGTGGTTAGGGACTATGAAGGTGACTCTGACAGGCTTGTCGACGTTCCGCTTGATCGCATGATTACCTTCAGTAATTCATGGCCGGATTGGATGAAAGGTTGCTGGTCGACATGATGGGAATTTTTTGGGAGAAACATGCATAAGGCGCCTACATACGTGGGAAAATGAGCGATTGAAGCGTCTTATTACAAGCGGCATTCTGGTGGTGATATTTCCTCTTCAACTCCAGGGTACGCACCGAAGGCAGCACCACAGCATAATAAATCACAAACACCAAAACACAAAACGCCATTACTGCATGTATACCATTCTACAGCGGCAAATAGAAGCTTGCTTTTACTCCAGATTGATGCCTGCGCGATACGCCTTACCCACATGTAGGCGCTTACACTCCAGCCGGGCGCATGCATGCAACCTCACGATAACCGATTGGTTGCGACGTACTTGAGGCTCAGCTGTCGAGTTTATCACCAACAATGTTTCACAACTTTCGCACTGCCTCGAATATTCTGCCTGGAATATGATCTGATCCTTTTTGATGGTGTGTATTTGAAAAACGACGCTACACCCACTTCTTGAGTACGCCCGATTCTCGAGTCTCTACCGAGTATACCCAATTGTCGAGTACGCGCAGTCTTGAGTACGGTCAATTAATTCTTCCACTTTATCAAGTTTGTCAAAATGCCAGCACATCAAAACTGCAGCGACTTTTGCGTCTTGGCATGGAATAAAGGTCCGTTCTCCACAAACATTCATCTTCAACGCTAACAGGAGTAGACAATGATGAATGGGATGGACCGACGAATCCTCGTTCAGCCGAGTTGACTCTGCGCCCAGACTCTCATGTCACAGTCATGTAACTCGCCCATTCACCAGTTCAGCTGGCCGTGTACTAATAAGAGCAGTTTCGCAGACGCAGATAAAGTCCGCGAATGTCCATCATGTCGCCAGTACTTTACAGATGAGTTCCTTATGCCGGAGCTCTACTGGTCGGGTTATAGTCGAAGATCGAATGGCTATTTTGGAAGTGAGACGTTTCGCGATGAGAACGGTGAAATCGAGTCCCTGAGTATGTGACCCTCCATTCTACTTTGCGGAATGTCTTGTTGATGGTGATAGATACATGGTCGCGCTTCCTCGCAAAACAACTACACCTCAACTCCCACGAATGGCATAAATTCAACATCTTCACCCGCTGGATAGCCTCTTCTCAAAAAACGACGCTTGTCATCTTCGAAGTTCCCGGAAAAGTCCGCCTCAAAGATGTGTTCCCCTGCGCTATACAGAAGGATACTCTCAGCGATCCATTCTGGTTCTACCTCCGTCTTCTCGAGCAGTTATCTACACTACAAGACAACAGCGTCTGGGCAGTCCGCGATCGTGTCCGCGGTATCGAAACAGAAGAAAGTGGTAAAAAGCCGAATCCCAAGTATCGCTTCATGCACGATACGGCTAGACATGCTATTCATGTTTCTGAGACGTTGGAGGTGGCGGAGAAGACTGTTGCTTCTATTATTGCACAGCACAAGTCTTTTCAAGAGGAGATGGGGAAGGGCGCGGGATATCGACGTGTCGGAGAGCGATTACTGTGGTACGACCACATCCTCTCCAGTCTCCGCCACCGCGCCAGCGCAAACAAAGAGCGTCTGCTCAATGAAGTACAACTCGCCTTCCACAGCGTCGCGCAGTACGATTCTCGCATCGCCGTTAAGATCGGCAAAGCGACACAAACCGACAGTGCAGCGATGAAGACGATTGCTTTCGTAACACTAACGTTCCTACCTGCGACGTTTATTTCTGCGCTGTTCAGTATGTCGTTTTTTAATGTGAGTGATGATACTGGTGAGTGGACTGTTTCAAAAGAGATATGGATGTATTTTGTTATTGCGATTCCTGTTACCCTTATCACGGGGGGTGGATGGTGGTTGTGGCAGAAGAGTTTCCAGCCTGTTTGGATCGGGGAGGAGGAGGAAGCGAATACACTCCGGGATTTGAGGAGGAAGATTAAACGTGGGGATAGTCAACGAGTGGATAGCTATGAGATGGCATAGAGGGGAATGGGTTTGGGTACTGGGACTTGGATAAATTGTATGGCATACAGATAGAGCAAGCGTTCTCGTATATTGGATTATGATAATGAGAAGAAAGACATCAAAACATTGCTAAGCTATCGTGTCCCAAGAAGTCCGATTCTGTTCATATTTACGAACATCCAAGCCCATAAACTCCAAACATCATACCGTCATTAAACAAAAAGAATGCCCATTAAGTCCTATTAGATATAATCCTTGCAGTTGTTGGCCGTAGCAAAGCTATTGTCAATCACCACAGCATCAACAGACACGAACGCGTCCGCCTTTCCCGCAGCACTATACTCCTGGACTACCACTGGCTCTGGTCTACATGTTGTCTGCAACAAGGGTGACTGCGTCTCCCCGACAGTAACTTGAACTACAATATCATCTTGCGGTGGTTGCGCCACTGCAACGTTCTGTTCTGTGGCCAAGCTAGTACCAGCGAGGATGTCATTACCACCATAGCCACTGTTCAGCACAAGAGTTGTAGTATCGGGTGTACCGGGGACTTCGACTAGATGCGCGTCGCTGGTGATAATCTCAGGCTGGTTATTCGGGATATATATTGGCTGGATAGGCTGTGTTTGTGTCTGAGGTACGACGGTCGGGTTCGACTCGAGAGCGTAGGTCGGTACTTGGTACGAGACGGTGACCTGTTGCTGTTGCATCTGAACATGGGCCGGCTCGTAGACGAATTGCTGCGTAGGATATGTCTGTTGTACCGAGGCTTGGTACACTGGTTGAGGCGTCGGCTGTACGTAAGTCTCCTGTGGCATAGGCGCCGGCATACAATCCTGTTGTTGGATAGGTGGAACAGGCTCGAATGGTTCAGCCTGTTGAGAGGTTATGGTGATAGACTCTTGGGTCATCGTCGGCTCGAACATGGGTTGTTGCTGATCCTGGAGACCAGGTTGCTGCTCGTACATTGGTTGCGCATATTGATCCTGCTGCGTTTCGAAGGACTGTTGTTCAAAAGAAGGCTGCTCGGTTGTAGTGTAAGAGACCTCTGTCGTAACACTAAATTGTCCAGGCTGCTGATCAAACGAAGACTGCTCATAGCCTGACTGCACAGAATACTCAAGCGTCGTTTGTTGCTCATACGCAGGTTGCTGGAACGTCGCTTGTTGGTTGTCTCCAAAGTCGAAGGACTGCTGAGGCTCTGAGAAAGAGGATTGTTGATAGTCGAAACCCTGCTGGAACTGCCCTTGTTGTTGATCTTGGTAGCCGCCCGAGTCATCGCCGAACCCGAAACCACTGTCGTCATTGTAATCATTGTATTCGCAGTCACTTCCAGAACTGTTGCCGTTTATTCCGTTGACTTGGTTGAGCATCCTTCCCAGCTTTCTCCAGTTCTTCTTCTTGCCTAGCTTTCCGACTTGTCTGCTGGCTGACTCGACACCTTGACCAGTAAGTCTGGCTGCGTTGATCGTAGCATTAAGAATATTGTCGCCGACATTCTGTGGAGTGTTTGGCTGTCCTGGTGCAGGTCTCCGTCTGACTACCACTTTATTGCCCTGCTTCGTTTGTCGTGGTTGCTGTCCGGGTCGGTCCCACGTTGACAATCCAAGTTGTTCGTTGACATAGAATGGTACAGCGTCTGGGGTTCTCAACTCCTTCCAGCCGTCTGGAAGAGAATTGGCTGGCTTTGTCCAAGCGCTTGTCCCCATTCTCTTGTTGAAGTAGAATGTTCGACCATCAGGTGTTCTTCGCTCATCCCAGCCCGGTGGCAATCCCGAGAAACTAGACAAGGCCGCTGCCGTAGGTCTGAGGTGCGTCTTGAGCCCGGTGGCGTTATGTGTATACCAAAGTCTTCCAGAGACATTCTTTCGGATCGTCCACATGTGTGTTGTGGCATCTTGCACTGACGGCTGGACACGGGGGTCGGATTCGGTCGCGTAGTAAGACTTGTCGTGGCTGTGAGAAGTGTTGACTGCGTTGGAGGTGAAGCACCAAACACAGAAGCTTGTCGTGGTGTGTGCGGTGCTGCAGATGAGGCAGGTGTATACTGATACGTTGAGAGGGATTGCTGTAATGGTAAGCCAATATACTCAGACTGTAGCCAAGCTCACTCACCTTTTCGGCAATGATTGCACAGCTTGGGTTGTCCGGTAGACGTGCGTCTGATGTCGACTGCCGGAACCTGTTGGATGGGAGGAGCAGCACTGGGATCCCATGCTGGAGTGCTTATCACACTAGGCGAAGCAACGCTTGCGACAGTTGTGGCAGGTGTGGCGATACTGGGACTGCTACCGATAACACTGGCAGGTCTTCCGTGATCAGCGATGGATGAGTTGATGTTTGCTTGGCCAGGGTCGGCATGCTGGAGTTGAGGTGTTGAGCTTGTCGGCAGTGCTTGTGTTTGTTGGACGTTTGGGGGTGTGGGCTGAGCTGCCTGTTGCGCGATGTTTGGAGCTGAGCCTGTCGGACTAAAAGGTTGTTGTTGGGGGTGTTGATTCTGTGTCGGAATTTGCTGTTGTTGTATTGGGGAGTGTTGTTGGTATGGCTGCTCCTGTCCTTGGGCATACTCTTGCAGCAGTGATTGCTGCAGTTGCTGCAGGGGTGACTGGTGTTGGGGTTGCGACTGGACATTTTGGATCGGAACATGTGATTGTTGTTGTGCTAGCTGTTGAGATACTTGATGCGATTGTTGCTGGGTCGCCTGAGGTTGAGGTTGATGAGGATGTTGGGTTTGTACTTGCTGCTGTTGCTGCCCTTGGGCGTGCTGTTGTGGCAGCGATTGCAGCTGTTGCGGGGGTGGTAGGTGTTGAGACTGTTGGACATGCTGGATTGGTGTCTGTGGTTGTTGCTGGTTCAGCTGCTGAGGTATTTGTTGATTAGGCTGTTGTTGTTGAATCGTTTGAGCCTGAGGTTGATGATGCTGGGTTTGCACTGACCGCTGGTGCGGAAGGTGCTGAGCCGGTTGCACCTGCTGTTGTTGCACACTCTGAGTGGACTGGATGACAGGCTGAGCATTTTGTATTTGACTTGAACTTTGATGGTATCCGGGATGAATCTGCTGCCCAGGATGATAGGACTGAGGTCGCTGTTGTTGGATCTGACTCTGCTGCTGTTGGACATGAGGAGGATACCCGCCCTGCGAGTGCTGCTGCTGAGGCGCAGGCCGATGAGGAAGCGAAACAACCTGCGGCGAACCTGTAGACGGTTTTCCAACAGGTTTTCTAGCAACAGATCTCTGATGCGATAAACCCTGAGGCATAGTATTCGTATGTTGCAAAACCCGTTGAGGCTCCATCTTGACTTACACGAAAGAGCAGAAGCGGGGGAAACCAAGACGGCAGACCCCTCTTGGCACTTATTATAGTCTCTTTTCTCTCTTGAAGTGCTGCTCCCCTGTCAATCTCTCCAATGCAACATGGTTCCTGTGACTTGATATACTGAAAGATTAAGTGCTGATGTTTTGATCTATGTCTTTTCTTTCAGCCTGTACCAGGGTCCTCAGCCGCAAATGCGCAACCACTTATAAGCCTGCATCTTGGACTTCGTGGCGCGCTATTGAAGCAGGATGCTCTTTAGGGAAAATAGGACGGTAAGGCGTTTTTCGATGCCGCTTTTTTGTTAAGGAACGTTATCTCCGTGATGGCCTGACTGTGCGTATTCTGCACCTCCAGTTGCATAGCCTATGAGACAGAAGAGATTCCTTCTTCTTTTCCAAGATTGTGCTGATATATATACAATATACTTCTTGTTGGAGATACAGAGCTGGTGTATCAAAGAGACCCAGCACCCTGTTCCTCAATTACCTAGCACTCCGTGCTGCAAGCTCCCGGCGGACGATACCCATGGTTACAAGCAAAAGAACACAACCCGCGATATCCCTCACTTGAACCAGGAAGAGGACAGCCTTGAACTCCTGTCTCTGGAGGTAAGGGCCTTCCATCGCCACGACTTGTGCATGTACAGGGTCCTGGTGGACAGTATCCGTATGCGCACGAGAATTTGCAGGGACCAAGGTAGTTTTTTGTTTCGCTGGTGGCGACAGTTCCTTCGCTACATGGAACGCTAGATGTCGATGTAGCTGTGGACGTGGTAGGACTCGGAGTCGTGGTTTCTTCTATCGCGGTTGAACTGGAGTATATGTCAGCGTAGGTCGAGTCTTGGGACGGATGGCAATGACATACGTGCTGGGATCTGTCGTACTTGAGTCTGTGGTCTTCTCACCAGAGGACGAACTATATGATGGGTTAGTTAGGAATCCTTCCTTGGTTCGTAGGACCACATACGTGCTTCTTGGATCTAGAGATGTTGTCGCGCTGTCAATTTCTGTAGTCGACGAACCAGAATGATTCCGACTCCCCAGTATACCTCCCACAGTGCTGGCAATAATGACCGCAATGACTAGAAGGACAACAGCTAGAGCAATGTAAACGACTTTCCGTCTTATCCCTACTCAAACCACCATGATTAGCTGACGTGCTCTCCGCGATCTAGATTGTTCTTCTGTACCGCAAATGAGAGATGGCTTGGACTCTCCTGTAGGGTTCTCAATAACCTGGGAAGCTGTCTCGACTTTCGCAACAGTTTGAGCTGCGACATTAGTTCCCTCGTTAGTCGTTTGTTCGAGGACATGCTCCGGTAGATGTTCATCGTAGACTTCGGGGGCATTATTCTCTCGTGGGACACCCCCGCTAAATCCTGAATATTGTTAGATACAAAAAGTAAAACATATCTGAGTCGTACCTGGAGTAGCCATTACTGTCCAGTTTTGCTACAAAGTCTGAGATACAAAAACCATATCGAATTACTCCAAGGCGTGCACAGGAGATTAAGTGGAATCCGGGAAACATGTTCTCGCTAGTATAAGTGGCCTGATATGGAAGCGTCCGTTGAAGTTCTGAGACATTGTTCGGATTAAGCTGAAGAAGGGTCTACTTCCATGATGGCTGAGCGCTAATGATGGATGGAGCCGCGGTCAAGCCTGGTGGAACTACTCCCGCGAATCAACCTCATGTATAATTCGCCAGACAAAGATCGATACCCGGTAGAACAGGGTCTTCTCTTTGGCTATTATCCGAAGACATAAGGCTGGCTAATGAAACTAGTTCAAGACGTTCCTGATATTCCAGGAGTTGGTTTCCTATATCGTCTGCGTGTCGAGTGGGTGGGAAACGAGCAAGGCAACTCACATATCTAGTCCTTTGACAGTGCTTTTACTAGGAATCCTTCAAGCAAGTTCGCTAAAGTCTACGATCAATAGTCTCTGCCTCTTCGTTTGCCTTGTGACCTTACCATATGAGTTATCAGCATAGCCAATACCGAGGAGTCTACCTCAATCCAGGCGCTTATCTATATCACACTAAGGTCGTCATGGTCTCCTTGTGCTGAGACCCAATCTGTACATATATAGTTGCTTTCCCCATGCTCTTCTGTCGAGTCCAGCTCATCCCCTCCCCAACGACAGCTACACCTCCTCAGCTACCTAAGTACTTTCTTTCCAAATACCAAGATGTCCCTACTCTACATCCCAGGTAGAAAGAAATGTCTCACGGGAGACTGTAAAGCCTTCACTATAAATGGACACTGCACTCAGCGTACCCATCCCCAGATTCACACTCTACATAACTACTGACTTAAACACCACAGACCGCTGCGTCATAGATAAATGCAACGAAGGAAGATTCACAGATTCTACATTCTGCAAATTTCGTAGATAGTCGACCTCAGGATCCTTCGTAGCTAACTCATGACTAGATATCTGCCATGAACCAGATTGTACTGAAGAGAAGAAATGGGGCAACTGGCGTGTTTATCGTAGGCACATGAGGTATGACTGGCGATAAAGTAGACTGACTGATTGCCATCAGATGTCTGCCAAACACCGGCTTGCGAGAATAGACGGGAGCGGCATATGGATTACTGCTCACGGCGTGAGTACTTGTATCGTGATATGGCGCTTGGATTACTGATTTGCTGTTTTTAGATCGAGACTAAGTTCTACCGCAACTCGGATTACGTCCTGAGATAACGGTGCGGTGGCATTTCCTTCGGTGTGTGGAGCGAACGGCGATGGGTGCGGGCGTCTAAGCGTGATGCTGATGATACCATTGTCATGGATGTATATAGCAACGAAAGAAATTTATAATTTTGGTTTTATAAGCAGTCCAATTATGGATAACACATTGGGCAAAGGGAAAGAAGTATGAGACGGAATACCACGTGTATCTACTTTCCAGTGTTCCAGGTACTCTGCATGAACCAGTATCTTAGATTGTCGAGGAGGAGAAAGAGGTACTTGAAGCCGTTCGGAGTACAGAGTTTCTAGGCCCATGATTATCCTTTTTCTCGAAGTCAATTACCAGTAGGATTAGAAAACTGCCCTCAAGAAACGCTCCAAGTCCAGAGAAAGAGTCTCTCGGTCCTAGAGCGCCCCCGTTCACGCTTAAATGTGCCTCGATTGACTACAAGCTTGTACAGTATCCGTCACCCGATAGCATCGAACGTCTCTTCACAAGACAATTTAGGTCCGCAAACTCGAATTCTGCAGGGAAGTGGAGGCGTAACTGTGAGTTATCCAACTCTCTTGGCTCTTGGATTGACAGTCGTGGGTATCGAAAGAAGATGTCGTGGTGGTTCCCATAATGGGTGCTTTGATATCCAAGTGCAACATACGTGATGGCTCAGCACTCCAATCCACCGTTGAGATCGCTGACCTTGGGGAACGAATTCATAACAGATATCGCCAGACTGATATGTCGCTCTCATCTTGGTCCTGTCGACCCTGGACTCTCAGGGAGGGAGACGGGTCCCTCGGCATATCAATCCCCATGCCTGATTCATGAGGCCGCAGATATACTCGTTGTGTTCTTTGCTTTCGTTTATCGACCAAGTCGATTAAATTAGATCCCGTGTGAATACAGGCGAATCATCACGTACAGCAGCCCACACAAACATAGGTGTAAAATCGTCACTTCTCTGGTAGCCACCATCACTACCCGCCCATCTATCCCATAGGGTTTTTCACGATCTCTCCCCTTTGCCAAAGACTTTCTCGTCGGGCGCGACCGAGGCGATAATTCTGGCCTTATGCGGTATCTTCTTATACAAAACCTGACCAGTTCCTATTCTTCTGCGAACCAGGCCACTCTGTAACGACGGCTGACTTTAAGGACCTGAATCCTCGCGACTTCACCACTTGGTGAGAGGCGAAGCAAATCATTAGTCTCTTCCTGATAAGCTTTCAGGTTCTAATTCCCAGAAATTTACATTTCCATGCGCCAGCGGTCGTGTCGTCTTCTGATGATCGTGTATACTTATTCAACCTTGTATCTTGCAGCATACGAACGACCACCACGTCCCTATGGCACTCGTTCTCGGCAAAGTGTCTTCTTGTCGCAAAGACTCTTTCTCTGACCTGGAGGTGACTATATTGTCAGGCTCGTGGTTATAAATTACATACCCTGGGCCATCTTCACTGCAATTTTAACCAAGGCGGAGCATCCATGAGCTTATAGCAAGATATGATATGGCTATTTCGTCTCTCACCTGAAGGCAACTCGTTCTTAGCCCCGCGAATTGCAAAGCACTGGGGATGTGTAGCCCAATCTATGGGTTGAACTCATCGCTGGGTCAAGATATGGCCAACACCTCACCAAAGCGGGAGTTCCTCTTCACCGTACGTTCCCATTGGCACTCTTATATATCTACTTACCCAACGATGACAGCTGCGTTCAAGACCGATCGGTATGCCTACGCGAAAGGTTGCTTCGTACAATCCCCTGGCTCGAAGCAGTTTCAACGAGCAGTTCAGGAGATGAGGGCGGCACTCCATGCCATCCCAAGAGCCCCAGCCTTGGCCCGCCATGACAGGTGCAGAATCTCAAGAACGCTCCGAAGGCCGGTCTATCGATCTTACTGAGGAGGCTCGGAGGAATGACTCCGCTAGACATCACGGCACTTTGAGTGGTAATGTTGGGGGCAGCGCCGCAGTGACAAGAGCAACGAAAATGCATTTGCATAACAGGCGAGTGCTTGCTCATTTGCAATGTTGCTGGACGTTTCTCTGTTCGCGATGCATGGTATCCCTTTCTGAATTATCCCGATCCGAGGATTACGGAACTTGGGCGTTTGGAGGAAGGAGATGTGTTGCTTTTTACCATCAGTGAGATGTCCCAACGTCCATCTCAGCATGTCTCTGGCCTGTAGGCAGCTTTTCTGGGCCATTCATCTACTATTGTCTACTGGATGAAGGCCACGATCACTGGCTCAGTGTGCGGTGACTTCTTTGCATACCTACTCCAAGCAAACTGACATGCGAAGTGAGATTCTTGGTGTTAGAGGTCGCCGTTAAGGTGTCAGTTCGATCCGGGCACCCTTCACATCCCGAAAAGCGATGAGTCAAAACTAAGATCACAGAGTATACCCGTCTCAGCTCACCGTTCAATATGAGCTATCATCCTAGCATGGATTGGTATCCAGCCACCTTACAAGCCATCTTTATTATCAGATCTCCTTCAGCGACAACAGATGTATCAGTTACTATTCCCAACCTGCCATGTTCAATGCGATGTAAAGCCATACTTTACCCTCATCCTGTGGCGCTGGGTCGCTACCAAGACATGATAAAAGCCTCCGTGGCAGCAGTAAAATCCCATACTCCTCCCTCCCAAACTTCCATGGCGGGTGGCTGAACCAACCACCTGCCAACCCAAGCCACACCACCCCAATATCGACAATAATTCACCCATCAAGCAAGATGCCGAAACAGAGATCCATCAGTCCAGTCCAATATTCACAATAGTCTCACTTACTCCACACTCTCTACTCATCTTTCTCAACTCATAATGTCTTGCTCACTTACACTCAAACAGAGACATAAAGTCCAGGATGTCAAATGCAAAGCTGCACTCACAAGGATTCCCCGTCCCACCCCCACACGTCAGACGTCACTCCAACCTCCCACTTCCCTTCCCTTCCCTCCCTCTAACACAACCTCACCTTCACAAGCTCGCATCTAAATAAAGCATTCAGTTTCCGATCAATGCATCTACCCGTCTCGCCCGCACATCTCACATTTCCACCAACCAACACCACCCAACCAACACACAAAGGTAGGAGGAAGAAAAGTGTAAATAAAACCCTCATAAACGGCAACCCGCATCACAAGTGAAACATCAGATGCTGCTGTCAAAACCACGGCTCATCTTTCCCCCTCTTGTTTTGAAACGAAACATAAGCCATGGCGCCGCCCTCCTTTCACTGTATCCAAACCAAACTCAAAACACCAACCACCAAAACACCTACAAGCAAGACACCATACACACATACATTTAAACCCGTATAAAAACACCACCAATATCCGTACAGACAAGCACCAACCCCCACAAATACAAACACTCACACTTCTCGTGTCCAAAATGAGGGGGCCATAGCAACCAAAAAGAGGGGGTGCCCAACTTATAATGGAGGGTCGCGTTGTGTCCGCGTGAGGGTGTCACCAAAAGGGAAACGAAACTGATTGATAGGTTATCGTGCTTCGCTTCGCTTGGGTGAACTGTGTTTGGGATCACGACTTTTTTTACTTCAAGGGGCCTTTCACTGCATGCTGTCAACATATCTCGTAGTTACCATCCATCAGTCAACCTCTCAAGTAGTGTTCATCATTCAGTAGGTCAACTTCCCAAGTAGTTATCGTCAATCATTCAAGGTAAAGTACAGTCACAATCATGAGAAAGAGTAGTTATTTTAGATATTTTTTTATTGTTTTAAATCATCTTCTTGATTCTCCTCGTCACCTTGAACACTGCAAGGCCGGAGAAGCTGTCCAATGTCGACAGCCATTAATATCGTCCCCTCATCCACCACCCAATCCAGTACGCCTAAAAGCAAAATGATACACACTTTGTGCACATGTTCCCTTGCTTCTTCCTTGCCCGGGGATAAATGTTTGTGTGTGTTTGTGCAATGTCGTGCACAGGAAACAATGAAAAAAGTGAAATCCAAAACTCCAGCGCTGGCTCTGCGCACTGTTTTGTTGGTACCCAAGTTTCCCGTTCTAAACTTTTCTCTCTCGCTTTTTCGTTATCCAGGTGTTCCTCTGTTCAACGCCCCGCACTTTCCAATTATGTACATCTCTAAACAATAAACAATATGTGCAGGTCTCCATAAGACCGAAGGTATGTGGTTGGTATGCCGTCGTGGCTATATCGGGTTCAATGTCCCAAAAAATGAAAAGGAATGACATGAGTCGGGGTATCTCTGTAAAAAAAAAAATGTTGTTGCAAAAAAAGACATGAAAGAAGATAAAACGCCAAGCAACCCCATGATAGCTGGCTCATCAATGACTTCTAGTGTGGTCTAGTCGTCATGTCGTAGGTCATTAAGTTGAATCGTTAGGTGGGTCGAGAGGAATTACTTTCGCAGGCCAACTTTGCCTGCGAGGCTCTTCCAGAATCGTGCGCTCTTGCGCTCCTCGCTGTGCGTCCGTAGCATCACCTCGTCCCGTTGCATAGGTCCTACAATGTCCTCGTCGCCTCGGGCGGGGAACTTGCCATCCGCATCCACCAGACGGGGAATAGCGCTGGGCAGTCCATCCTCGAGACGCTTCCATTGCATACCAGCGAAGACGTCGTCCAGGGGAGGTGGTCGACCAAGCATGGAACCGCCACTGTTGGCTCGTGCTCGTCCACGACCGCGGCTGCGGCTTCGTGAGCCACTTGTTGAACCGGGAGCAGAGCTGGTAGCATCCACGATCTGGGCCATGAGTCCATCGTGGGTTGTCCTCCATCTCTTTTCGATGTCGGTCCATTTGGCTTCGGTAAGAGCATAGATCTTGCTGGTCTCGCCATAGTTCTCTCCTGTGCGTACAAGGTGCTTGGTGTAGTTGCATCGTGCAGTGTCCCAATCGTTGCGCAGCTGATGGAGGGTCTCCATGTTTACGGACTCGGGTTGATAAGGCTGCGGGGTGATGGTGAAGTTGGCATGACCAAGGCGATCAGACCACTCGTCGTGCTCCTGCAGGATCGATGGGAGGGGAAGTGGAACCTCGGGACTGTTGGAACCAAAGCGGAAGGATGACACTGAAGGCTTCGTGCTGAGAGATGGTCGAGGGAACTGTGTCGCAGAAGGGACTGGCGAAGGGACTTCGGTAGTCGAAGAGGGTGGTGCGATGGTTGGTGATTGGAGAGGAGACTCTGGTGGGAGTCCACAGAGAGGGCTGGTCATTAATGGAGGTAGTAGAGGTGTTGTGGCCATGCCTCGCTCTCGCTCAAGGTCGGATCGCTCGACAAGAGCTTGCGCCTTTTCGATGTCGATAGGCGCGGGTAGGTTGATACTCTCGGTGCTTCCATAGTAAGATACTGCAGGAGTAGGGAGTCCAGTGTTTTCCATTGCGCGCTCCTGACCAGGTCGGCAGGGCGCAGACATGGATGACGATCGACTTGAAGGACCTCCAGACAGTACAACACTTTCCAAGCTGAGTTCGGTGCTGGGCGACATCATGGGGTTGCCTCGACGGCCGTTTGGTTTCCAGATAGACATGTTGGGGAAGCGGGCACCAATGCGTGACGTGAGGCCGGCAAAAGGTGACTCGCTACCTGATCTCTTCTTGCGGGAGCGCTCGTCCATGGGCATGTCACCGTCACTCAAGAAACCCATGTCGTAGTCGATATCGTAGTCGCCAACAATGTTGCCGTCAAACATGATATCCTCGGAACTATTTCGGGGCTCACATTGGTTGTCGCCTACACAGGAAGAGGCCGGGTTAGTAACTCCACGATTACGAAGGTGGCAGGCCAAACACGCATCCTTGCGGGAAGATATGACGGCCTGACCAGACGAACAAGACATACACAAGCAGTCATAGAGACTAAACTGGTCCGAAGGAGCAAGACTTTTACGGTCGGCATCGTCGTCGTAGTTGTTGTGTTCGGGTTCCAAAGGCTCTTCTTGAACATCGGGCAATGATCGCATTGGGGGTTTTGTGTGGACCGATGGCGTAGGAGAAACAGGACTTTCGTTCAATTGCGGTGGCAGATCGAGAGAAGACGTCGAGCTGGACATGCGGAAGTGGCCCTTTCCAGGGGAGAAAGTCGGAGTGAGTGGTGAAGCAACATCGGATGAGGACGAATTTGTTGTGTAGTAGACGTATGAGAGGTCTGTCTCGGGGCTAACTTGTTGTACTTCCCACTTGCGGCGATCCTCCACCATCTGCGGCAGAAGCAGCGGCTTGAGCTTGGGCGACATGATGTCGGCCTTTACGGTCGAGGCCGTGATGGATAGGGAGACGTCGAAAAAGCGAGCGGTCGACTATGATTTCCTCCAGGATTGCTATATTATGTTGTTGTTTTTGTTTTGGTTGGGAAAAGGTGGGAAGAGAAAGAGGAAAACAAGAAGTTGGGAGGGATGCCTCGGGATGATAGTCTAAGAGAGACAGACAGCCCAGCCTGTGGTGACTGCAGCCCAAGGAGGGTTTAGTGGGTTTTTTTTGGTAAAAAGAGTACGTACTCTTTGCGCTGTCGTTGGTGCTGTCGGGCCAAGTGGCGGCGGATCCGGGGACCGGGGGTTGCTTTCTGCTCCTCCAAGACTAAGGTAACTGAGACCGGGGTGGGATTCTGGGAAGGAATGGCTAATGGAAGCGGAAAGTTGTGTGTTGCTGGTGGGTGGGCAGGCTATGGGAACAGGGGTGGCAGGTGCGAGCGCGGAGCGGGTCCTGGTCCTTCCAAGACCTGGGCTTGGACGCTGGGCTCTGGTTTCTGCTTGCAACTTTTTCCTTCTGAGTCTAAGAAAAAAAAAGAGACCTAGAGACCCCACTAGGTTGGGTAGGAGTCAACGAGGAAACGGTTTCGGCAGTGGAGTTTTCTTCTCTCTGCCTCTTGTCTCTGAAGTGGGCTGTGTCCGGCAGACTCAGTTGCAAAGGAAGCTAGTGTGAAAAGCCGAGCGATGGCTGACTCTTGTTTTTTTCTTCTTGTTGACTTTTGGACCTAGGGACCCAATAGAAGTTCGACTCAAGAAAAACAAAGTCCCCCGTTGCTGGTTGCTTTTTTAGACTTTGACCCGCCTTTCAACGGTGCTGGTTGGTTGTGACCTCGTGAGGCGGGTGTGACTCGTAACAAGCGACAGAAAGTGGTGATGATGAACGGAAAGATTCAATGACGACGGTGGTTTCAAGTTGGTAGGATATCAGATCAATACAATTGAGACGGCACATTTGAGAGAAAGTTGAAGCTCCAAGTAGCGGGGCATGTTGATAGTAAATATCACGAGGTGGTGTTGGCATGGCACGATTGACAATCGGCGGCTGGGCAGGGTTCATCGCGCGGCAGAAGAGCACACAGCAAGTATTCAAGTTGTAACTTGAGAGAACAAGCGCTCGGTCGTCCACGTGTTATTGAACCGAGGATTGGGCGCGACTACATGAGGAGGAACTGCAACTGCACAGCTGACGTTTTTACTGTACTGAACCGCGGCTACCTTAACAGCAAGTTACAGCCAAGGTTATTATCGTGGTGTTGTACCTTATCATTGGATGTTACCAAGTATAACTTCTACATGTAGGGTCTGGTGATGCTACGTTGTGGGTTTAGGTTGGGGAAGATGACCGGTGAGGGTGGCTTTTGGCTTTTTACTCCTCTTGTTCATTCTGCACAATGATTATCAAGCGGTGATGGAATGATTCTACTGTTGCGTTCTCAACATGCTGGACGAAGAGGTATAGAAAAGCTGCGTTATACCTCGTTCGTGGATGCAGGGATTAAGGGTTGGCTGACGTTCAAGGTTTGGGTCATCAAGGCGGGGGAGACAATGGTTGCTGCCCTGCTGTGTTCTGTTCTCTCTCTTCTGGCGGCTGAATGTTAATTTGTTCGCGACAAGGATATGCAGGCGTGACGTGGGAATAAGGTGATGAGGAGAAAGCTGTAGAGAGACAATCATAGGCTGATGGTCCTTGGTTCTGTCGTGATACCTCCAGCGGATGCTTACAGCGCATTTTTACAGAGGGCTTTCAGGGCTTCTGGGAAGTGGGGCCGTCAATTCCGCCAATTGGTGAGGCGGCTGGCTGTGTTGGAAGCTCAAGCAAGGGAAACAAAAGCCCGTGCATAACACAATTGTTTGTGGCTCAGATCCAATTGAAACTACCGTGATCGACAAGACGGCAACCAGTGTTTTTTGAAACAATGGCTTTCTTATTGAACGGAAGCATACAGTAAAGACAGAGTTGAGTTTATCTCAAACAGTATGTAATAACAAAAACAGACGAACGATATGAGAACCATACATAGATCGAGAGTAGTAGTGGTGAACAGGGATCCTCCATGAAATGGGATTCATCGATGATGATTCAACTTCTCGATGAAATCACGATGTCGTCTTTTTATGAAACTTGTACTAATTTATTTATGCTTCCGCCATTTTATCCAACGTTGGAAAAAAACCGTTGCGTGTAACTCCCCATTGGGAAAAGACCTAGAGGTGTTTGCATTCCAGTCAGAGAACTCAGAACATACCCCAGCTTCTTTTTTCACATGGAAAGTTGGAAGGGTAGCTTATTGCCATTGGATGCAAAGATCAGCGGTTTTGTTCTCCAAGTTACTGTTTTTGTTTTTTTCTCCGTCTTGACCTCATCATATTGCCGATCCCTGACTGTTTTTTTGTTGCAGTCGTTCGTGATAATGTGACTGCAAGCGAAATCCCTTTTTGCATTTATTACTCCTCTCGTTTGGACTATTTCTCCTCTCGTTTGCAGTTGCAGTTGCAGTCATTTGACTCACAGACAGATCCATTCCATCGCCAGGACCTCGCCTCTCACAGGCGAGATGCCCGGTGACATGGGTAAAGGTAACAACAAAAAGCTTGGGACCTTGGGCGAAAGAGGAGTCAGCAGGGGGTACGTAGACAATGAGCCTTGCACATGACTTTGACTGGCATCGTATCTGGCACCTACCGCTCGTCTGGGTCGGCCTCGTTTTCTTACCCTTGTCCCCGGATTGACCTACAACTCATTGTTCAGGATACCGCCTTGGAGTTGAAGGCGGTATCCCTTTTTTACCGATATCTCAAACTCTAGACTCTCGCTTGCAAAATGCTCGTGCTTTTGCTTTTCGGAAGAGACTCCGAAGGTGTGCTTGAGTTGCACTCTACTGTAATTGTTCTTGCGCCACCAATCAGATAACCCAGATTGGGAAAATGGCCGTTTGAATTGAAAGCCGCTGACGGCACAACTCTATTGTTTCCCAGTTGCAAAAAGCAAACCCTTTGTCCTTTTCCATGGCAGCTGTGGCTGAATTACTTGTTGAGCTGTCTGCAATATTACGTCGTTCCTTTGGAAGTGGTAGAGTAGCTGTTGTTGTCGATCACTTCCCTTTCCTCAAAAACAAAAAAAAAAAAATGCTTGGACTTGTTTCCACGAGACGACAACTAGGTTAGGGGCCTCTTCCCGTCCTCCCCGTCCGCATTCTCCAGCCTCTCTCACGTTTTGACCGCTCTCATGAGTCGGAATCCACTCTGTCAAAGCGAACGAACGGAAGCATCCGTTTCCGCTGCACAAGTCAGAATTTCTTTTCTTTTTCTGGTGAATAGTTTCTGTCAAACGACTCAAACCCGTTGGAATTGTTTTTTTCTACTGCAGCACCCTTAATACTCCACAGAATGAGACCCTTGAAAGAGCACAATATGGAATAACACACACTCATCGAGATAATGACCCTGCCTGCCACTCAGATTTATTTCCCTGCATTGATGAGTCTTTGTCTCTTGCAGACCGGGGCAGGTTTACCCTTCACGGCATAGCGGCCGCAATCCAAGCTTCCCAGCGGAAGGGAAGCGACGCCGATGGTGCGCCGGGGGAGCGGGCACCCCATGGAAGAAGGAAGAAGATGGAAGGGCCGTTAGCAAGTGAGATGGTTGCTGACTAGGAGTTGCGCCGGCGACCAGTGCTCCGGGAACAGGAAAAGCTTAAACGATGACTGCTCATTTCCCATTGCAGTTCGATCTACAGGACCCTAAAGATTTGGAACATCGACAGGCATCGTGATCGTCAAAGTCAGACACATCAATGCTGTTGTTGTTGAGTCTAAACATCACCGCTCAGATAATATCTTACCGACAAAACACATAAAACACAACCCAAGGTGCGGTCAACCACGAGTCGACGACCCTGAGCCCCAAAGAAAAAGACAAGACTGCATTAGCCGACTCGTGGTGGCTGACCGTTGTGCCCGCGGAAGGCTTCCAACCGTCCCGCCAGAGTGTTCTAACATGGGTTTGAGAGACATGGGTTTTTACGACTGAAGCTTCTTCACAAGTGTACAGTAATCAACTATCAATCCAGAGTCTAGATTAAGACCTGCCGGTTTGGATCACTTGCAGGGGACCTTTTTTTCTCTCTCGCAGTGAGGCTTTAATGTGCAAATTACTGTGGCGTTGGCAATGCTAGTCTCGTTGAACTCGCGTGCATTTGAGTTCGCGCCTTTGCATGTTCGTTGAGAGCTGTCAGACACGCGGCGGAGGTCACTGGGGATTCTAGAGAGGATGGGTTGAGTTTGGCAGACGTTTGTCCGGTGTCGGACATGTATGTTTCTCTTTGATCTAGGTCCGACAGTCACATAATGGTACAGTAGCAATTGAAGCTTATCCTGAATGTGCAGTAGCAATTGGTTGAAGTGTTTATTTAGTTGGGTGATCATCTGCGATATACTCTCTCCGCCAATAACAGACTCTATCACAGTGAATAAAGTCAACAAGTCAAACCCCAATGTTCACAGACTTCACTCACAGACTCTTACTCAAAACCCCCAATCTCTTACTACGCCCGCACAAACTCAATTCTGAGATCCGACCCTCCCCTCCGCAAAGTTCAAGTTCTAGGGCTTCCTAATTCACAATCGCAATCCGACGCTATTGGTTAGCGTCTTCATTGCGCTTTGATGCCTTGGTCGCAAGGCATCAGTTTCAAACAGTGGTGATCATTCTACAAACAAGGAAACCAGCTTAACTAGAGCCCCAAAGTGGATGAGAAGAAGCATCATCCAAGAAGCTACAAATCCACTGATGCCGTCATGATTAACATCAACTTTCCAATTTTGAAGCTCATTCTTATGCCGTCTTGCATCTGACTTGCAGTAGTCCATTGAGTATTGTACATCAGCGGAATTGAGAGTTGAGACTCAGACACTTTACTGTGCCGTACGTCTAATGCATCTCAACGCTATATCTGCATGCTCTTTACGTAGATATGAGAAATCGAGATGAAAAGCACAGACTCTCTCTCAAAAGCCCAATTTACTCTTTTCAAACTAACGGTGTTTTGGTGTAATTGGTTGGCAACAAAGTTCAAGCCATCGATCGAAAAATCAACAATTAATACAACGGGCCGTTTTATGTTTCACGGCTGCGGCTTGGGGCTTGCATTCCAGTCTAGAATTGATTTTTCATAAATAGCATAATTCCATGATGCTTCTTTGAGAAATTGGTGTCCATCTTTTAGAAGGCAGTATTTACTCTTTGAGAAGCCTGCATTTGCTCATACTACAGAAGGTTCTCAACAGCATATTCAATGTAACCAGTCATCCCAATTGCGCGATCTGATCTGACCTGATTAGCTTTGGACGATTTCTGTTCCTGGTGGCAAGTTCAATTGGGCCTCAACTCTTGTGTGGTTACATCGCTACTCTAATGCGCTCAAGTTTCTTAACCGATGTCACCCATCAAAAGTTCAACTGGGAGACTTCACAAACGGTTACAGTACCGAGCCCGAATTGCTGGATATGAACAGTGAGCCTCAATTGTTGGCGACGTCGAAAGAGATACTGTACTATTGCGCGCTATGCAAGGTACTGTAACCGTCAGATGCACGTCACGACGGTTTACGGAATACCAGGGTATTCGTTCCCCGAAAGGCTTAACTGCTATCTTACTTTTGTAAGTCAAGCTTTACATGTCTGAGTTTGCAGCCGGTCAGACGTTGATGTTACTCTACTAGAGATAGATGCGTTTGAAGTTCAATACCAAGGCCCTCAACATACATGGCCGGTTCGGTGGAAATACTGTGAATGGGAAGACCTTTGCATCAAGTCTAATGCGATTGGATCGAGGGACCATCAGGAACGCGCAGCAACGTCTACATCCACATGTATCTCCACCTCGCTGACGAAATCAGAGTTTTCAGCAGTTGGATGTCGTTAGTTACTCAGCCAGTTACTGTATCCATCGAGACAAGACTTTCTTACACAACGGCCCCACGCCGCGTTCTTGTCTTTGTCTGCAGCGGCTCCGAATGTCTCCGGATCATGATGTGCTGCGATGCATCGTGGAGGGGAGATGATCAGTCGATATGTAAGAAGTGGGCAAGGAATTCCTTGTCAGTAAGCATCGACGGTACAGTACAGGGTAGAGTCAAGCAGATGCAAGTCAGAAAACTTCTCAAAGCCACTCGCTCACTCTGCTTTGCTCTCATTTCTTTTTGCCATTGTCACTGTGCATTGGTTCAATCGTGGCAAAGGCAAAGGAGACAATGTCTGTCATAAATTGATCATGTCTCAGCAGTGAAAAATCTTTCAATTGTGGCTTGAATCCTGAACTTTCTTCTTCGAACAATGTCGAGTGTCTGCCCTGGCTATACCTAAACTGGTGAGACCAGCTATAGCGCGGCCACCGGACATGGGGTCCGGAGGAGTGTGTCTGTGTCGCGTTCCTGACGATCGCGACAAGGGTCTCTCTTTCGCGTGCGCGCCTCATCACGGTTCGGTTCTGCGGCTGACACTGCCCGGGACATGGTCGGCTTTGCCTAGGACAAGCGATGCAGATACTCATATCGTTTATTAGGCGAAACGTCCGTGGAATGAGTCCAGAAGGGCCCTCGGGATGCTCGGCAATGCAATGCATGAGAGTAGGAATTGGAATTGTTCATAGCGCTGCTGTTATTGCGTCCATCGTCTGACCGGATACATACAATCGAGTGATTGTATCTCTGCCGAATCTTATCGGAGTAGTACTCTGAAGCGTTGCAATTTCTTCCTGCGAGGAGTAAAGTAACGGGTACAGCAAGCGCTTGCTCCTTGCACCAACTACTGCAGTCTCAATGTGACCTGGGCTGTCTACCGTCTGAACTCCTTTGATGAAACAATTCACCTCGGCAAGTGCACGTGGTCGGGATTCCGTATCCAGCATGGATGACATGGCATTGGGATCTGCAACTGCAAGTCAGCCTCAGAGTACCGGCCGCTACATTGAGTACCTGTAGCCGCGGCTGAGACGCTCTACTGCAGAGTACTTTCTCAAGATGTTGGTTGGGCTTGTCAGTGAAGCGTCATTGCAACTATTCCCACGTTGAGCCACCTGCAAGTGAATCTCACCGCTGCTGCAATGTTGCTTTTTTGCTCTGGTTATCTGAAGGAGAAAAAACTTGTTCATGTTGGAGTATTCCAAGTTCATGTGAACAGAGGCCCTGGCTCAATTAGTGGCCAGCGCGTTGTGGCGGATGCTCATTCGCCCAGCATGGTCCAAGGCTGTCAAAACCGCAGACCGGTATTCGCGGGGGAATCGATCAATTACTCTGAAGCAGCCACGATGCCTTGCCTTGCTGGGGCGAGGCTATCTCATGATGCCAAGTCTTGTTGTATGGCATGCTCTGTCAGCCCGGTTGTTCAGATAAGGCCTCACCGGTGTCAGGGGTATGAACGTTCCTGCATGCTCTTAATACATGGCTTCGCGCTGTATGTACTGTAATTGGCATGTGTTTGCGGGAAGAGATATCACACAGGGATATCTTCCTACGTGGGCAAATGCCGGGAGTTTGCCAGCCGCGGAATGAGAATGAGGTGATTTCGGAATGATGGTGGGATTACCGCCATGTAAGATGAGGCCTTTTTGTGGCGAGATACTTGTCAATTCAATTGAGTTGCGGCATGTGAAGTGCATGTCATGTAGTTGCATGTCTTGATGAGCTGTATTTGCCTTGGTGTTGCGATGGGGGACGGGAGGTTGAGGAGAAGACTGAGGCAACGAGCTCCGAGGTCGACTGTGAACAGCTCAAGTTCTTTGTAGACGGCGACTAGCATTGTCCAATCAATATTGACTGTGCGTTGAGTCTTGGTGGTTTGCCCGTGCTAACATCTCCACGCCTACTGGATGATGGCAACAACTTGGTTAACGCTCTTTGTGAAGATGCCAGAGGATCGAATGTCCAATTCTAGAGTAGCCAGTTCATTTGATATACAATTTTCTTGCTGTGATCAGTGATTGATGGAAGCTCAAGGTGCTAATGGCTGGATATTGATGTTGACAATGTTTGTATCGAGTTGGTTGTTGTTCACGACTCTTGTTGCCGCAAGTATAGGGTAGTCCCTCTGCCATGTGGTACGAACTTCTTGAACAACACTCCTCGATTGTAAGCCGAATCATCCCTCTTAGCGGTTTTGGTCGTGATTAAAGGGCATCTGGATATGATTCGATTAATCCTGAGGGCCGAGTATTGAGAATTAGCGATGTGCTGGAACACTGGTACCGTCTCATCACAATGTTTCAAAACTTTCCTGCCAAACGGCACGGGACCCAAAACCAACTGATGCGTATATACCGAGAAGTATGGTCGTGCTAATTGAGCTAGATGTTCCAACGTGTATTATGCAAAGCCCATAATCGAGTACTACTCGTGTCTCATGTGGCATGGGATGAGTGCATGAGCTTAGTTGACGGGCATTGACTCGCAGTCGAACTCGGACGAGGACAGCACGTTCGTGGTCTTTTGAAGAAAGCTGACAAGAAGAGATAGTCGAATACACCAGAGAGTAATGAACACGAGGAGGATAGTAGTTCTGTACGAGTTGAATTCGTCGAGGCTCGTTGCGTAGTAAACGCTCCGTTCGCAAGTATGATCTCCTCTAGGGCTAGCTGGCTGGTCCCATCGATGGTGTCACCAGAAACTTGTTCAAGAAGCTCCATCAAATGTTAGATTCTCAAGGATCCGAGGGCTATAGGCAATCCCAAGGCTTTTATCCGTAAACTCGTGGGTCATATCGCTGCCAGGTTGTTGAGTTGTCATGACAGACTCAGCCTCCCTGGTGTTGCATCAACCTGCTACCTCGTTCGTTTTCTCAGGAAAGCTTCAACATTTGAAGAGTTGCGCTGATAATGTACGGTTGATAGAAGTTGTCGAAGGTAGGTACTGCCCGAACTGCTCCTTCATTCTGTTCTGTTACGTGGTTCGAATCGACTGTTGGGGTTCTCGTAGCATGACACTCGTCTCTCATTGCAGACGACAACACTCTAAGCAATAAACAAATACCTAACAACTATCGCAAAGGAAGCTTCCTATCTACGACGGAGAAGAGAAGTGCGAGGTCATCCCCTATAACGATAACCCAGCTGACTGTGCCTCTCCTATCGCCCAAGCTGACCACCCTCAAAGAGAACTACCCTCAGATAGTCAGCCCTTCAATGAAACAAAACTAACGATAAGGCTTTCCCAAGGTAACATCACGAAACCCACAGACGCAACCACCAACTCAATCAGCTGACATACCCCGGATGATGTGGTCCGGATCGTGACGATACTCGGTAATCGAAATCGGCCCCACTCCGGAGGTTGCACCCGGGATCTACACAATCCTTGGTAAGAGCCTCATTAACCAGGCCAAGACATTCATCGCTCAAACAGATGAAAATTAGTGCAGTATCACTGTGCAGTACAGTAAGTAACTCAGATGTCAGAAAACAAGGTTCACAAGCGATGCACAACAATGCCAGATTTAGCAAGGGTTGTGGGTGTCATGGGTGGAATAGTGACGTGAACTGACAGCTGAATGCCAAGGATGTGGGTTATTTACGCGTGTCTTTTCGTTTATCGATTGTCTTGTCGTATCGCTTTCAGTATCTTGGTGATAGTAGTGTGTGGTCTGTTTGGCTGTTGCTTGCCATGATCGTCTTCAGCTGAGATTTTGTGACGTCATGATTCAAGATTAGATGTCATGATACTCCTCCCCTGCCAGTTTGACGTAGGCGGCGGGGTATTCCCATTCCAATTCCAGCTTGTCAAAAGATATGAATAGCTAAGGTAGCTTCCTAGCTTTTTGTCGTTCAACTATCGCTTCAACTGCCACGGTACACATCATGGCTACAACATCTGACGACCCCAACCGTCGGTTCTCGACAGGCACGACAGCCGTAGGCAGCGAACCCGAAATCATCGAAGAGCACACGGAAGAAGCCCCAACCGTAAGCCACGCCCTGGCCGAAGAAAGCAAAGACCTGGACTTTACAGAGAAAGGCGCTGCCCAACTCGAACACGGCGATGTCGAGGTCAAGAATCTGGGATGGAACGAGGAACCACAGACCGTGCCGCATCTTGTCGGCGGTCTCAAGAATGAAGATGTCTGGGCTTTGATTCGTCGCTTCGATAAGCAGGTGTTTTACGTCAAGAGCATCGACGAGCCCCCGCTGGGAATGCTGGATATGAACATTGCAGACGACGAAGAGTTCTCTCCAGAGAAGCTTAGGGCGCAGATTGAGAGGCTTTATGTGTCGGTTTTCACGCAGCTGTTTTCGTTCTGGAAGCATATTGTGAGGCTTAGATCGTGGAAAGAGACGAGACGAACTTCTGCTTTCTTGGGAGTGTATACCCTGGCATGGCTGCTCGATATTCTTGGTCCCACGATCATCATCTTCCTCATGATCCTTATCTGGTCCCCCGAGGCTCGCGATATTTGCTTCCCTGGTGCACCTCCTTCCCTGATTGATTCCAAGACTGGAGGAGTCAAGACCCCGGCTGCTGGTGTGCTCGCTTCTGATGACTCTGTTACTGGTGCGCCGGAGAAGCACAAGGGCGAAGCAGCTGAACAGGAGGCTCATAGCTTTGTGACGAGTCTTTCAACGGTATGTTCCGGTGTGAGTTATGATTTTATTGCCTATGCTTTTCGCTTGGCAGAAAAAGACTGATAAGGGAGCAGATTGTTGTTAGTACTGCTGCTGGAAAGCATCCCCAGACGGACCCCGACGACGACAGCATTGCGCCTGACCCTACGAAGCTTACCGAAGAAGCTACAGAGGCTAAGCAAAAGTCTCTGGGAAACAATCCCCATGCTAAGCACAACAGGGCCAAGAAGCCAGTGTCAAACGCTGTCTGGGATAAGGCTCGTCCTACGATGCACATGATCGCCGACTTTGTCGATACTTGGGAGCGCTTTGGAAACGCTCTTAGTCCTGCTGCGCCCTTCCATCGCCACCGTCCCAAGTTTATTCTCATCGGTGTCCTTGTACCTATGCTTCTCGGATCGTACTTTACGTCTCCCTACATGGCCATGAAAGGAATGGGTTTCGGCGCTGGCTTTGGATTCTTTGGTGATCCTATCATCACACCTGCTTTGAACTTTATCAACAGGACGTATCCTCGCTGGGAGAAGTATGTTGAGCTGCGAAACACTATTCTTCGAGGTGTCCCTACCAATGCGCAGTTGGCTATCACTCTTCTCCGTATTGGGGAGAGGAACAAGGCTCCTCTGCCTCCACCTCCTACCTCGGATATTCCTCCTGCGACCGAACCTCATGAGACTGCCGGAGAGGGTCTCGAGCATCTAGGTGTGTACTACTGATTGGATATGGAAGTGAACCTGCTAACACCACCAGAAGGAGTATCGCAGGCCGAGATCACCGCGGCTGTCCAGCCCGATCCTAATGTTATTCACGAAGAAGAACAAGAACAGGAAGAGGAAAAGACAAAGCATAAGAAATCTCATCGTATTATGAACTTCATCAAGGGTACTGCAAAGGGCGGCGTGACAACAGCTCTAGCAGCCGACAAAGCCAAAGCAAAGGCAGGCGCACACCACGCAAAGAACCGTCTCGGCGTTGTAAAGGGCGAACAACCCAACCCTATTACAGGTCCCATCCGTTTCCCTTGCCGATACAAGGGTAAGAAGGGCCACGCTTACATCACAGCTACGGCTACTACACCCGCTGTTAGCTGGACGATTGAGCTTGAAGATCTAAAGCCAGCTTGGACGGTTTCCATTGGTGAGATTGACGAGTTGAAGAAGATGGGTGGTTTGGGCTGGAAGAGCAAGATCGTTGTTGGATGGGCTATGGGCAGTGAGATTGTTGATGGGCTGATTATCAAAACTAAGGATGGTAAGGAACATCATCTTACGGCTGTTAGTATGAGGGATCAATTGTTTAATCGGTTGATTTCTATGGGGAGTCAGATGTGGGAGGCTTGGTAAACACTGCATGGTACTTTAGTGGAAGAATGCATGGTACTATGGCGAGTTTGGAATGGGTTATCATGTTTGTTTAGCATTTGGAGTTTTGGGTAAAAGTGCATGTAATAGCACGATGAATACGAGATACGATGATGTGGAATCATTTCTTGAAGCTGCCACGTTGTGGTGTTTGCTTGGTAATCTGGGGTTAATGCGAAATCGGAAGCTATCGTGAAATGCGGGGATGACGTCAATTAATCAACCAGTGGAGTTTGAATCAAGATGCTTACAGAGCACCATCTTTCAGCTACACATTCAAGCCTCGGCACAGAGTGTCTGTAGCTAAGATGGTTTCACGATAAAAGAAACAAGAATCCAGACTCGAATGCCCTGTTTATGCACCACAAACTAGCCACTCAGACACTACTCGATCTATCATCGCAAACTAGTCCTCTCTCATCATGTCAGAGCCATACGATCTCACAACCACAGACTCGCACCTCGTCTGCGACGCATGCGGCACACACTTCCCAACCACATCGCTAAAAACATGTTTCATCTGCGACGACCCACGTCAATTCGTGCCTCCCACCGGCCAATCCTTTTCTACGCTAGCTTCTCTCAAAAAGAAGCATCGTAACGAGTTTACTCCCTGTGCGACTGATCCGGATATCACGTTTATTACGTCTACCCCAAAACTTGGGATTGGACAGCGTGCTATTCTTATCAAGACGCCCAAGGGTAATATTCTTTGGGATTGTATTACGCTGCTGGATGATGAGACGGTCAAGAAGATTGAGGATATGGGTGGGTTGAGAGCTATTGTTATCAGTCATCCGCACTTTTATAGTGCGCATGTTCAATGGGGACGGGCTTTTGGATGTCCTGTTTATCTTGCGTCTGAGGATATGATCTGGACGACGTTTTCTTCGTCTGAACAAGTTCCTCTGATAGACACAACAACACCGATTTTGGATACTGGTGCAACAGCGATTAAACTAGGCGGGCACTTCCCCGGTTCTATGGTGTTGCACTACAACAACAGGCTCTTCATCGCCGATACACTCATGACCACAGCTTCAGGTGTCGGAGACTGGAGTGTCGATGCAAGCGGCGCTGAACGAACTCGACCAGGAGGACTGAACTCTTATTCGTTCCTTTGGAGTATTCCTAATTTTATACCGCTTGGTGTAGAGGAGATGGTTAGGATGTGGAGGGTGCTGAAGGAGTGGGAGTTTGAGAGGACGTTTGGAGGGTTTATGGGGATGGACGTGCGAGATAATGCTAAGGAGAGGGTTTGGGAGAGTATGAAGATTCAGGCTGGGTTTATTGGGGAGAAGGATTTTGAGAGTAGGATTTAGTACAGCTGTCACGATGAGACTAGTAGACGATGTAGCATGAGTGATGAGAGACGAGAGACGCAGTTGTAGTATGTTTATTTAGTTTTTAGTAATTACAATAAGTAGTAAATCAGTGCCATTCTGATGTGGGTATCGACCATGCTACCTTTTCTATCCTCCTTTCAACGCCTTAAAATAACAATTAAAATATGTGAGAGGATATTATTCCTTCTTCCAGAACTTCCACTTTTGCTTAGTCGGCGATGAAGGGCATAAGTAACGGTTAAGTAATTCGCGACCTTCATCAGGAAGATCAATAACGGATTCGTTTAGAGTATCGATGATGAAGCGGTTTGCTGCTGTACTGTTAGTAACCCATTCCCTTGGGAGTGATTGACAGAGGGGACATACGCATTAGGTCAATACCGTCTTCACCGGCATCAACAGCCATATCTATCCTCGTAGAATTATAACATCCGTAACGAGATTGTAGCTCAAGCATGCATCTCCATAATTCTCTTGTTTCGTCGAGGGTCATGCTTTCGCAACTTCGTTCGGAGCATGTGCTTGCTTGGCGACTTCTTTGGTTGCTTTCATGCTCAGATTTGTTGGTTGGTTCTTCGCTGGGACTCCATGTTGTGGTGGGGAGGGCGAGGCTACCGGGGTGATGTTCACGATACATTGTGTAAGTAATTGAGTAGTTGTGAATATAGTGGTTTGAGTTGAGGATGATTGATGGAATGAGTTGGTAGAGAATTGTGTTGAGAGAAGTGAGGTCGATTTATATCAATCCCTTCAACTGTCTCAGAATATCCCAATCTCTTTTGGTCGTTGCTTTTTTTCTTCAAGTCTTTTCCTTTTCTTGCTTTAGGCTCTTTTCTTGTTCAGGGCGGTTTGGGCTGATGAGTTGTCGCTGGGTAGTGGGGGCCCAATATGACAGGCTAAACCCTGCTATTAATTGATCAAAGCGTAATAATCAGGTACGAATGAACCCTTTCAAGTAAACAAAACAATTATGCGGCGGGGAAAACGCTTGTTAAATAGACAATACCCAAACGGTGATTACCGACAAAGAGGGGGGGGGAATAAATGGGTGTTGGGAGTCAGCGGGAGGGCGCCACTTTGTAGGGTCCAAGACTTGTTGACTTTATTAGATCATGAAAAAAGTTGACGTCTTGGAGGGTGGGTGAGTCACATGGGTACTGTAGCAGAGAGAGAATGTGCATATCTCTGATGTTAGGGTAGATCAGTACTGTTGTCATGGAGAGAGACAATCTGACGACGACATCAGTGATCGACTTTGCATGCTCGGCAGTTGTACGTACTACCGGCAACCCAGTATGGTTAAGTGGTCGTCACTCAAGGCTTCAAACAGGGCAAAGAGGGCGCGTGTCACTGATGATCTGCGGCCCAGAACTAGCCGTGGTCGCAAGCCCCAACCAAGACGATTCATTGCTGGCTGTGTCATGAGACTAGTAGTAGATGATGATAAGCTTTCAGAGATATGGACATAAAGACAAAAATGGATGAGTGAACAATGACGCTACATTGCGGCGTCAGTCATTTTCACTGATAAGAACAAGACATCCGCTACAGCCGTGATGAATGATCATGCAATTCCCCCAATATGTGATATGTAAGAGTCACAGTCACAAGCCAACTAAATAAGGCTGAAGGGAAAGGGAAGGGAAATATCCGAAAGACCCTTGGATCCACTCGATGAGGATCAAGTGGATGAGGTTAACGCCATCTTGATCTTTGGTCGGTGTGGCTTTTTTGTCAGTTGATGGCATGTAAGGGAGTGACATGCATTGCCAAGTAAGGGTTGACATCCATTTGACATCCATGAAGTTGATGATTGTCATGAATGACAAGTCAAATGCACTTCGCCTCAACAAATGCGTCTTTCACTACGAGTATGAGATATGCTTCTTGGCAACACGTAATTAATTACTCACGATATGATATCTTGACTGTGGCGCGGCACGGCAGGTTTCCACAACAGCCATCGCTGCAACTTTAACAGCCAATTCTATGGCACGTAACAGCCATGGCGCCGGCTGAAACTTGGAGGCTTAAAGATCGATCGAGACTGCTCTTTTTATAGAAGTGGTCAAAGTTTATTTTATTTGACATCTGCAATTAACGCTGTACTACAGTATGGAGATAAGCTGGTGGTGAACTAGTGTTGACGATAAGGCTTGACAGCTGAACTTCTTACCTTCGGTGAGTTCCATTACTTGGTTACATCTGACTGAAATGTTGGGAAACTTTCGGGATCTGACGATGATCGTCGTGATAATCGCTTAGCCGGACCTCTGAGAGAGTGAGGAAAGTCCCGATTGCGTTATCAATTGAGTATGTCGTCGGGCATTGCTTGTCTTGGCAGATGGGATTGATCACGGCACTACCCTGCTGAGTATTATTCGCGATATAATTAATCTTGACCATCTCCGTCTTGCAGTAAGAACCTGCATTTATTGAAGCCATGGTACAGTGCCGTAAAGATCACATGATGTGATTAGTAGTCGGGATATTGCAAGTCTGGGGAAGGGCTAGTCATCCACTTGCGAGAGTCACAACAACAAGGAAGCGCGAAGTAAATAGGCTACTACCTTGTAGGAAGAAATCGTCGAGCATAACCAAATGTATTATTTATGAGTATCAGACCATTCTATGCAAAATCCACCAATAGTCACCACCTAGCGTCAATAGTTTCACTCTTCAGCTCGTCTAGAACCTCTGCCAGGACCTAGTTTCAATGGTCTAATCCCCTATTTTATAGGCAATATAAGCAGTATGAATTCTCGTGATATACGGCAGTATTTAATTCTCTTACTATTTCTGTTTTGTTGATTCGTTTTAGTAGCTGTCGCTTATAAATTGTCGTTGCTAAAATGCGTTTCACTCTTCTATGCTCTATCGCCCTTGGGGCTGATGTCGTTGTTTCGAGTGCATGTAAACCTCGTCAGTCGACAGATAGTAAGTAAACTCCTTCGTTATGGAAAAGTTCAAGAACTGACTGTTGAGTAGGTGCTGTATCTGTGTTGACTAGTTCGACTGGTACAGAGATCAGTTCTGCTACGAGTACTGATCTTAAGACCGCTACTACTGGCGATGTATCTTCAGGCACAACTGGTTCTGCTACAAGTACCGAGCTTAAGGGCACCACTACCTACGCTGTATTTTCGGATACGACTTCGACCTCGGATGTTGCTATCACGATTACTGCTTCTACCGATCTATCTACCAGTGCCGTGACACTCACCTCTGCAGGCGAGACGACCACTGAGACGATGACTACTGAGCCTTCATCCACCGACTTCGAAGAAAGCACCACGACTCTCTCTGAAGCAGACACCACAACTCTGGCCGAAACAACGACCACAGGCCTCTCCGAAACAACCACAACCGCCGCTTCCCCCCTCGAAACATTCAACTTATTCACCGACCGCGGCGACTGGGGTGTCCTAATGGGCTCACTGTCAACCACGAACCAACTTGGTTTCCAACGCGAAGGCGAAGCAACTCTTCCCTTCGCCATAGAGCCCGAGACATCACTCGTGCGTATAAAAAACCTCTACTTGTGCATCCAGTACGATGGCGGACTCTACGGGGCTCGCCCTCTGCAGCTCTGCGACGAGAGTATACGCGGTGACCCATCTCGTGCCTTTCTCACTTGTCAAAGAGATGCCGACGATGCTCTCAAATGCTCTGTTCCTGCTGCGATATGCCAAATCAACCGGGATCCCGGGCTTACAGAATGCGAGACTATACCGGGCCCCCTTGACCGGTTTTATCTAGACCCACGGGGAGCACTTTTCTTGGGCTTCTTTGGCCGGCCTGAAAATTACTGGGATATTGATCTTTTTGCTGTCCCGACTCTTGGCTGAGGATTTGGAACATGGGCTATGTTCGAGAAGACAGTGGTGGTACGTATTGGTATATATTAAGTTAATATAATAACTCGCTCTTCTAATAGCCATTGCTCTAAACGGCTCTAGAGGACATCCCACCAGCCCTATCATTGTCAAAATAAGCTTTCTAGCCAGGACTAAGCTTGTCTGATCCGAGCTGTTGGTCAGACTTCATGCAGTCAGCTCACTAACTCCGAAAAGAGAAAGCAACCGGTTGTTCCGTCTTACACTCCGGCGAGTTGGGTGGGTGGTGGTAGCATGCAACGTAAACGGTCAAAGTCAATTGATCTTACTGCATGGTGGTGGCCTCAGATCATGACTGCTGTATGTGTAAGTACTCCACCAAACACGCCCATCGCCATCTATAAGACTCATAACCAATCGGTCGGTTAATGGGGTGAATATTAGAAGACTCCATCTCGCAAAAGACTGTACCGCCATCATCAGCTGGCGTTCCATCTAGGTAATTCGGCAATGCAATCTTCCCCCAATGTCGTTGTCAACAAACCCCCAACGTTGCCCAAGCTATTCCTCCAATGACTGATACAGACTGTCCAGCATACCCGCAAAATATCTCTCTTTCATATTATCCGAATAACCCATGATCAAGCCATGAACCCATTCAAATTTTGCTCGAGTGGTGAAGTACATGCCTCCATATTAGATTGGGGGTATGGCTGTGGCACAGACGTAGACGTACATGTCGTCAAAGGAGTGCAAGCTCGGAGTGAAACCGACCACTGGGTTCTCAGAAGACTTGTTCGTAGATGATGGAATGGGGGGAGTTTTGCACTTGTATAACAGCCGGGAATCGCGGAAGGTGAATACCATTGCGGTTATGTTTATGTGTCGCAATGCCATGGTGGACTCAGATATCATGCTGTCACCGGTAGACTTGCATGCCCACACAAAACCGGCCAATGCAGAACTCCAAAATTTCCCGAACACCTCAAATCTGGTCTGAGGCAGATATCGCGATCGTCGTTGTATCGAAAGTCAAGACACATTTCTCCGTCATCGACAGTCATTCCATTGCCCAATGATATTCCTAGACACAAAAGAGCTTATCTTCATCTGCAGAAAGACTGATATCGCCCTGGCTTACACACCCGACGTCCCGAAACCGGCACAGTTGATATGTTTCGAGATTTTCCCGCTGAACGAGCTTTCCGCTTTTTTCGGTGTGAACCAAGTATGTCTTGTCGCCTACATCGAAAAGACTGAAGGAGCCTGCGACTGGGCCAGGAGTATTCCATTGGTTGAGTGAGGAATGGACTTGAGCGTTTGATTCGAGCTTTGCTGTACATAGGCCTGCATCTTTGGAGCCAACCCAGACGGCCCAGAGCTTGTTGTCGTGTGATGCAAGTGAGGCTCGATGGAGCGGTATGATGGTATCCTTGTCTGTGTCGCAACAGGTGAGTCGCGACTTGATGAGCTGCGAGGTTCTGTATCAATCGAACACCCGATACACGAGCATGTCATGGCTGAACCAAAGTTGGAGCTTATTTGAGGCTGTGATAGCAGGTTGTAGTCATGATGGGCATCCTTTCTCTGGTCCTCAACGGGCTGCCTGCGAGCCACCAAGAATGAATCCAAAATGAGCTAAAGTTTGTCGCTTAGTGTAATACAAAGAATCGCAACATAGTTGCGAAGCAGGGGTGGGCGGTTTGGCCTTCAATCAGGACCTCGAGGGCGTTTCATTGCTGGCCGTTCTTCTTGACAACTTCGCCATGGAGTTCATGGGCTGGGTCATTCGTCCAGGCGTAAAATCAACGGACATGAGTTCAAATAGAGTCGGATGAGAAAAGAAAGACATAAAAAAAGGCGCCCCTTTGCGGTGCATTCCAATGCATGCGCTCCGCTTCCCTAGAAGTGAACATCAATGCGCGGCATTTTGGGCGCGGTCAAACGGTTGCCTCGAGCTCAGCGTGGGAACAATCCAATAAAGGCTGTTGTTTGGTATATTGTTTGTAAGGCTATCTAGAGTAGTTAGTGAGAGACCTCACATGCTCACCTGCTGTCTCCCTGATCTAATACGTTCTACCTATCATCGTTTGGGATCATCTGATGGAACAGATGGGAAGTAACCGGGCTTTGATGCTCGTTCCCGATCCTGTTTCGCAGCTTCGGCTTGTCGCTTCTTCAACAACCTCTGTTGGTAAAAGGCGCTGGGCATGGTCAGTGACTTGCCAGAACAGAGATGTGAGTAACCTACGTCTTCAACTCAAACACACGGGGTTCTTCTTCAGGCGCCGGACTACTCTGTTCTTTCTGTGCCACTCAGTCAGTTAAGCCCAATTCTTTGACTCATCTCACTCACCTTATCCTCATCCTTCTTCTCATCTTTATCCTTGTCCTTGTCCTTATCCTTATCATCCTTCTCTTTGTCGTCTTTATCCTTCTTGGCTTCCTTTTCCTTCTTCTTCTTCTGCTTCTCTTCGTACTCCTTCATGACGCGCTCCTTTTCCTCGGCCAACTCCTTCTCGCGCTTCTGCTTGGCAGCCTCCTCATCGATCTTCGGTGTCGCAAAATACTTGTCTTTCAAGTGAACGGGGCAGACAAAGAAGAAATCCTACCATGTGAGTGCATGAGCTTACACTTCTCTGCTTGTTCTTTCAGATACCTTTTTGTCTGGTGTGATTAACACGGATGTGCTTGACTTGTAGCAAATGTCGCATGCTTTGGCAGCTGAATCAGCAACCTTGCGGTGCGTGTAGAGATTTGGGAATGTGGTTGACATGGTGAATATGGATGTCAGTATTGAAGATCTTGTGCTTGTACGAAAAGAGACGCTTTGTGCCTGACAGCTTGTATCACTTGGAAAGATGAATCGGGCAGCTCGCGGGGAAGGAAGCGCCGACCGCCTGACGTCAGATGCTGATAGGGCGAGGTTCCCCTGTAAATCAGCAGCAGCGCCTGTAAACCACTAAAACTGGCAGCTCTAGCGCCATGACTCCTGACTAATAAGCGCCCTCCATCATGAATCGCTATCTTATCGCAACTCTTAGTCCAGGGAAATATGATGACCTATGCACCCTCATTGCCACGACCAACAGTAAACAATTCTTCACCCATATAATTTTCACACCCAATCTTTTCCCACCAAAAAGTTGTGATCAAATCAACGCTATACGATTGGATTCAAACATGGGCAAAATTCTTGATACAGACAAGTTGGGCTCTGTATTTGGTACCCGGCCAGACATCCTACAAGGCATTCAGAAAGCAGCAGGTAAATAACAATGCCCCTGAATGCATTATTCACGGTTTAATAACGAGAATCAAGACTCTCCCACTCGAATCGCTTTGTTCAACGAAATTGCGACACATGTCTACGATCAATTATTAAGTGGAAGCACTGAACCCGCGCACAAGAAGAGAAGAGTCGATGTCCAACAGGCCAATGGAGCTGCCAACGGCACGAAAGCTCCTGTCAAGACCCAGACCAACGCCGCGGACGAGACTGTTCTGTTGGAAATAAAGGAAATCTCTGTTTCCGTGCCTCAGAGGAAGAAGTTTGAGTTGTGTTTTACAGATGGCCATATTTACGCTCGTGCGCCAAACACCACAGCTCCTATTCCAGCCATAACATACGCGTGGTCAGATATTGGTACGCGTTATTGATGCTATTGTATGGCCTGTGCTAACTTTCCGCCAGAACATGTCTTTTACCTCCCCGTACCCGAGAAGAACCAGGTTCAGCATAACTACGTCCTTTTCCCACGAGGAACATGTCTGCCTTCTAAGACGAACCCCCCGACCGAAGAGCCGCTCGTTTTTACAGTACCCGCGACAGCACCCAAGCAGGGTACGATAGGTGGACCTGACGCTGGAAGTGCGGCAGCCGTCTCGGACAACTACAAGTCCCTATTCCACTGGGCCTTGAACCGTCACCTTAAGCCCATTGGTATCGATATCACTTCGGCCAACCCTGGCAAGTTCCATAGCATGGTGCGACAACCTCACCGACCGAGCGAAAAGGCTGTCCATGTGAAGGCATTCAGGGGCTCCAAGGATGGATACCTGTTCTTCCTCGAGACCGGCATTCTCTGGGGTTTCAAAAAGCCGCTTATGTTTATTCCTCTAAACCGCATTGCGGCGACAAGCTTTACCAACATTCTCCAGCGAACGTTCAACCTTTCCGTGGAAGTTTTTGCTGGTGAAGGCGATGCAACAGAGGAGGTTGAGTTTTCTATGATTGACCAGGAAGACTATGGTGGTATTGACGAATACATCAAGAACAAGCGTCTACAGGATCGAAGTATGGCTGAGCAGCGAAAAGCGAAGCTCGAGCTGGCTGAGAACCGCGCAGCAGCCAAGAAGAACGGTGAAGAAGCTGGAGAGGGTGAAGCGGCTGGTGGTGATATCTCGGAGCTTGCAAAGGCGCAAGTGGACCTCGAGCAAGCTCTGCAGGATGAAGAAGATGAGGATGAGGAGGATTACGACCCTGGTAGTGATGCGGATTCTGATGGCTCAGGAGAGTCTGACGAGGATGACAGCGACGACGATGAGGATGACGAAGATGATGAGGGAGAGGATGGTGAAGAGGGTGAAGGAGAGGATGCTGAAGGAGAAGCCGAGGCGTCAGAGGACGATGATGAGGATGTCAAACCCGAGCCAGAGATTGTCAAACCTGAGCCTAAGGCCAAGCCCGCACCAAAGGTCAAGGCTGAACCAAAGGCCAAACCCGCTCCAGCACCAGCACCGAAGCCCGTTCAAGAACCTGTCGTGAAGTCAGGTTGGGCCGCATTGAGAAGCGTACCTCGAGCTCCTGCTCCAGCAGAGAGCATGGATTTGGACGATGAGAAGTTCGATGTTGTTTAAGATGATGGATTCAGGCTTGTTTGTAATGATAGACCCGGCTGTCAATGTATGGAGCTATGGTGTATAGAGGCACACATGAATGTCACTTGTTAAATATGGAGTGCAGAACAAATATTTATTGGTACATATACTACGTGTCTATCCGCAGTGAAGATAAAGTCCAATTAACGGTAACGATAGGGCGCTAGCAAAACCCATTGGTATCATGTCGCAAACTAAAAAAGAACAATCTCATGACATTTCTCATCATTACTTCTGGAAGCAGCGCACTTCCGTTCGTCCACTTCGATGATAATCAGCAAGTGGCATATTACACTATTCCTGTTAGTACAACCTTGTCATCACAGGATCTTAATAAACTTACGTTTCCACACTGATGATGGACATCTTTAAGTGAAGAGATGCAGTAAGGAATACATCCCAAACAAGTAAAGAAACAAAGACCCGCAGCAACAGCACTACATCTATTAGCATACCATTCATCTCATCAGGCCAAGGAATATACTTACTGCGTCATTCCTCCAGACTCAGCCTTTGTAACAGTCATAGCTCTGACGCCACAGCTGGGACAAACTACCGGTGCACTTTGACTCTGCAGATTCTGGATCGGCATGCTCTGGTAGTTTTGTTGTTGGGCTGGTGGGAAGCCACCCTGCTGCTGTTGCTGGTGTGGGTTGAAGTTACGATCTTGTTGGTCATGCTGGTGTGTAAGAGGTGGTTGAGCAAGAGGCGAGCTGCCCATGTTGTTGTTCTCGTACTGAGGCGGCTGTTGGGTCTGCTCAGGAAGCTGCTGACCCTGCTCGTAGTAGCCCTGCTGAGGGTGACTGTAGTTGTTTGGTGTAGCAGCTACATCACGTTAGTTTCTGATACCATCTAAATGCATGTAAGATAAGAACATACTAGGTTTCTCCATTGTGAATATTGATACGATAAACGATACGATAATTACTAAATCAAGTCCATAACAGGAACCGTCCTGCGCTCCGTCTTATAAACATTTCCCCAGTGGCGTAGTCCCCGGCCATTGCCTGTTTCTCTCTCGCTTGGCGGGTTAGGTCATAACATTGCACAACAAGTCAAGGTGGTCTGTGATGTCACAAAGGATTGATCACCATTGGTCGCGCCGTGTTAACCGTCCTTACGGAAATGATTAAAGCCTGGGCAAAGGACGTCACGAGCTTGGCGTTTGGGTTGCTGTAAGTGCCAAGTCAGGTGGGTGTCAGAAGAGTTGTCCTCTAAGGCTTAGGATACAGAAATAACGTAGCCTTAGCGCGGGTCTAATCCTGCATAAGATGACCAAAATATTTCGTCTCTTATACTCTTGGCGGTCAATTCTTCTGACACCCAAATGCAGGTGTGGCGAGTCGTGGCTGTGCTGGGAATACCCCTGTGGCAAGTGGGGATGCGTCATGCGGAGGATTGATTAAGGACGTGGGATTTGGCTGTTGGATGAAGGATTTGGGCCTTAAGGTTGACTTGTTTGTTAGGCAGGGCTGAAACCAAGCACTCCAAAGAAAAGTGACTGGAGTTGACAGCACATCATTCATGCTCGAATATCTCAACTAGGGCAGATACTGCGCTCAGACCAATTCCAGGTTCTGTGACTGTAGGATATCTCTCTTATGCCCTAGATTCAGAGCGTCGCTGTCAGTACATGAAGTCAAACCCCAAGCCTTGTTCTTAACCAATTAGCGTCCGGTATGGTGTAGTGGCTAACATTTCGCGCTCTCATAACCTGAGAGATCAAGTACCGCGGAGCCCAGGGTTCGATTCCCTGTACCGGAGTATCTTTTTGCATCTTGTGCCTCTGATCAAACAATCACTCTTCCCGTCAATTTTCCTTTTTTTCTTTCGTTAATCGTCCCTCTCACCCCGCCAGTATCAATCTTAACACCCAGGCCAAACAGGGAGTCTTATCGATACGTGTATTATCTTATCACTCCACACCGCACGTGACCCCACTCCAAACTTTCCACTCCATCAAGCATCACGGCCTTCACCCAGTCTCGTCTCGCTCGTCGTCGATCAATTCAATCCCCAGCGATTCGCGAAAATGGCCGGCCGTCATAAACCCATTCGTCTCCCTCCCCTGAAGACTCTGCGGGTGCACAACCCCAAGCGCCAGGTAGAGAATCCATGCATCGCTATCATGTCTAGTGTTCTCGGTAGGTCCCCCCCGTGTTCTTAGCTGCCCGATCACAATTGCACGCAGCAGATCACGATTGAACTCATAATGAGATCGCAAGGAAGGAATACATACAAGGGAAGATCAAGGGCTAACGGTGCAACAGCATGCTGGGCTTCAGCAGGTTACAACGCAACAGGCTGCGCAGCAGTAGAGAACCAACTCCGCAAATGCATGGACGGTCCCGCGGCTCCTCCTGCGCCTACGAATACTATCAACTACCACTTGGCGCGTATGCAAAAGTACATGACCGGACCCCGAAAGCAGAAATAGATGGGACCGAAGAGATAGAGGCAAGCGACAGGCAGGGATTGAGGAATGGCACGACTGAGGAAGCAGACGTACAACCAAGGACTTCACGACTGGATGGAACAGGGGAGGTAGAAAAAGAGCGCTACTTTGGATGAGCAGAGGAAGATATCAAGATGTATAACAATACCACGGGGATAGAAGATGTGTACAAATACGCTGTACAATACAATACGAATGACTACAACTCAAGACCCAACCTATCTATTAAAACCCAATTATGCTCAATATGCAAAAGACAAGTTCAGTCATGCACAATATCACAAGGCACAAGCTCATTCATTCAAAGTGTTTGCATTCAACTACCTCACTGCAAATCACGCTCTAACTATAACTGCTACTACTCCTCTACCCATCATGAGCGCACCCATCATATAAACGACACCCCGGAGAATAACAAAAAGAAGAGAAAGAAAAAGAACGACAGAAAACGCCCCCAAATCTTATTAAAGCGCCGAACCCATGAAAAAGAAAATGTGTAAATGATCCCATGCAAGTACTGAATGATGGGAAGTGCATGACGAGACGTGCTAAGAATGATTGAACCATTCTATGCAAGACAGCCCGTCAAAAAATAACCCAAAAGAAAAGTGCGTCCCGTTTGGACAAAAGAGTGGCTCGAGTTGGCAATGTCTCGTTAGATAAAAGGAGATGATGAGTTGTTCTTCGAAAAGTCGAGTTTCGCTTGCCGTGTCTATATGGTATGATGTTCGGCCAACCGTTCCAGACGCCCTTATTCGTTATCGTGCCATGATATATGATGGTTTTTTTTTGTGTTTTGTTTTGCCGTGCGCCGAAAAATGCGGTAATGATCCGTGGGTATCCCAAGCACAATGCTACCTTTTCTCTCCGGGGTGTCGAGCTCTATATAGCGCGCGTGGTCTAGGCGAAGAGCTTTATCTCTCGCGGGCGTTCTAGGCGGTGTCGCCGACGCAGAAGAGCTCTATCTCTCCCACGCCTCCAGAGTACACATTCTCGCGCCACTCCGTAAAGGCGATCTGGATATCGTCATCACCCTCAATAGCAACATAATCGCCGTCCTCGTCGCGGTATCGAAGCTTGAGCATGCCCTTGCTAATGCTGCTAGCTGTGAAGCGAGCAAGCTTGGCATCGATACGGTCGACTAGAGACTGGTACGTGATGTTGAAAGCAACGACCAGAGTAACGTAGTTGCCTGACTCGCAATTCACTCGAACCTTGAGTTGTGTTGGTAGAGGCATGTCGGGACTCAGTGATGCTGATGGTGGTGGCATTGTTGCTGTACCCTGAGCTGGAGATACCGTTCGTGAGTTTGCAGCGGCTGCATCGACACGGAGTTGCTGGTTTCCACCGCCTGGTGTGATGGATCGTGGGTGAACTGGTTGAGCAGGGAAATGGTTCATGCTACCACCCACACTTCCTGTAGGCTTATGCATACGTTCTCGCTGAGCTCCTGGGCTATTTGTCTGAGCTCGAGTTGGCTGATCATTCCTGGGCGAGCCTGTTTGATCTCGAGAAATGTTATTAGCGTGGCCAGGATGCAAGTGCGAGGGAATGCCTGGCACTGCAGGGATATTTCCGTGACTAGGTTGACGAGTGCGTGGCATTCCGGGTCCGTTAATATCGGGAGTACTGTACGAACGGTTCCTGTGCTGTGCTGCCAAAGCGGCCTGACTGTTGGAAGCCATCGCTGGCAGGGAAGGTCCTCGAGGGTTGCGTTGAGGGTTTGGTGAAGGACCATCACGAGATGGAGCGCGAGGCATCGCGGGAGCAGTGTATCGGTTGCCGTGAGCATCTTCCCATTGTTGCGGGTTAGGAGTAGCACTCTTGGGGAATCCGTATTGAGGTGTCGAGAACATTCCGCTGGTAGTGCTCGTCCTTGTGGAAGCTGGTGACTCAGTAACAGGGGAGAAGTAACTGTCGCCCGCCCAGGCGCCGGGTGAGTGAGCACCGTTTGGTTGTGTCTGGAGGCTGAGTGATCCTGGTGGTGCGGGCAGAGGGAACCTCGGTGGAGGGGCTCTCACCATACCGGCAAGCGATGCTGAGCTTTCGCCAGTTCCTGCTCGAGCTCGAAGATTGCTGCTGGAAGCTGTTCGAGGACCCAGACTCATAGGATGAGTACCACCAGTAAACCCAGCAGGTGCTGTCGCAGGACCAATATCATCATCATCTTCGTCGTTTTCTTGCAGGTAAGGGTTCTCCAGGCCAGCTACTTGGTCTCGTGTCCAGGCAAAGTCAGTTGAAAGCGTGTCCGAGTTCGATGATTGGCGCGGCGCGTTATGCTTCCTCTGGGTTTCCAGAGTCGCGACCCATTTCTTCAAAGTTTCCTCGTTCAAGAACTTGATGACAAAGTTCTCAACACCTGGATCTCCCTTCCACCAGATCTGCACGCTGTGGTTGCCTTCTAAAGTCAGTTCCACTGATCGAATCGCCTGAACTTGATAACTCACCTGGCTTGGTGAAGGACACAATATCGGTCACGTTGGTCATGAAAATTCGACCCTTTAATTGAAGCTTGGCGTTCTTGTTTCGAACCTTGGGGCCTGCTGAACGTAACTTGTCCTTCTTATCCTTGCTCTTGCTTGATGAGATTTCCTTGCAGCACAAAAGGATAGACTCGAACAGGTAAATTTCGTACTTGGAGGCGTTAGTAAAGGTCGAATAGTTCGAAGGAGCCAACTTACATCCTTCTCTTGGTCTGTCTTTCCAGTGATGACTCCATATACACCATGCAGGAGGAGCTTGCCGAATTGCTCCACCTTGTGGCTCTTCCAATCCTCCACACGGTTTGTGAGCTCCTCAACAGCTTCATCCAAAAGATCACGGTTTACTGCCTCGTTAGCCTTGGACAGGACTCGCTCAGCAGCTTCGCAACCGCTAGTCAAGTCTGCTTTGACTTCGTCATCCTCGCTCTTCTTGTTAAGATCCTGTTGCATGTTAGTTGCTGATCAATTCTTGAAGCGCATTGACCCACCTTGAGCAATAGAGGATATTTCACCAGTCTTTGCATAGGCTTAAGCAGGAAACCATCGAGGGTGTTGAAATCGGCTGCCACGGGATGCGAAGAACGTTGAATCTTGTCGAAAACTTGGTTGGCTACCTGAGCGGCCTTGCGCTGGTTTGCGATAAAGGCATGGTAGATCTCGAACGCATCCTCGTACATAACAAATGGAGCTCCCCATCGTTGGTTCGCAGCGGGCATGGAGTTGGTCGTCTCAACTCGAATCAGGAATCGGCGCTGGAAATCGAGAATGGCATTGATGTTGAGGAAGATCTGATGCAGAGTATCGCCGGGAATTGCGCCTTGCTGTTCGAGCGTCTTTTTCAAGTCGTGCAAGTTCTCCAAATCTTGGACATATTTTCGCTCGGTATCGACAAGTTCCCTAATAATATGGTCTCGGTATGTCATTTGCCCACCGGTGGGCTCGCTGCTTCCATCATCGAAAGAGGGTAGAGCTTGAAGGAGATAACCGCGTTCCTCTGCTCGGTCCAAGACGTAGTTAACAACCTGAGTTACCTAGAATCACAATAAGCTTAGTTCCAAATACACACAAAGAGCTACCAACCTTGACAAAGCCACTTGTGTCGTTACCCATCAAGTCAGCTATCACAAAGCTATGAGAGGAGGGAATCTCCAGGTCCTTCATGCAAGCCTGGACGAATTTAAAGATGGCGATCTTGGACTTCTTGGCTTCGTTAGCGCCAGAGACATCGACCTTGAGCTCCTCGTTGGGTCGCAGGGCATTGTAAATGAGAAGCAGAGGGTATCCGGAGCGGAAGAGGTTCCATAGTGGATCGACGGGATCGTTGGGGTCGAGCTCGTCGAGATAAGGGCCGAAGCCGGGGACCTGAGCTAGACGCTGCTTGAGCGAGATACAAATTTGGTACAATGATCGCGAGGCATCGGCCTTTTGGTTGATAATGTTGGTCGTGGCCTGGACAGGTCCGCCATTCACTGGTGTGGCGGTAGTGGCGGTAGCTAGAGAGCTCAAGGAAGCTGTTGATCCAGCATAGGCTGTCGAGCCCGACAGCTGGCTGGCGCGCGGCGCATGGTTCATACTGGTCTGCGGTAGGCCACCGAATCCGTTGGAGTTTGGCTGAAAGGCCGGAGTTGTATTATTTCGTAGCAACGGGGCATGGGCCATAGCCTTCTACGCCATCCGTCGAGAGGAGCGTTTTGGGAGGAACGAAAAGGCGGCGGGCGGCGGCAGGGAGCAGACGAAGAGGTTTGTCGAGGGAGGTTGCGCCCGTGGGATCAAGGTTGCGGATGTTGAATGTCTAGGGATGGCCGCTTGGCGTCGACTCAGGAACGTTTCAACGAGCGGTTCGACGTCATTCGGCGGTGAAATCGAAGGCTTGAGACTCGGGCTTGCGCACGTTGGGTATTTTTTCGCAGTCAAGACCGGACCCAAGACAATACAGGCGGGGTAAAGGGGGTTTGAACTTTGAAGCGAGTTTGTTGAGAAGAGTCGTAGAGGTTGAAGTCGTTGACAAGGGATAAAAATGGCGAACGTCCCTTCTCACAGCTGTACAGTAGTGTCCGTCCGGGCCTGGTGATGGCTGGTTGAGAGTGTAGAGGTGGTGGTCTCGGGGGGTCAGGCGGTGGAGCGATCGAAGGGGGGGTTCAGAGAAGCGGATCGACGATGCCGGGCGTTGAAGAAGAAGAGTAGATAGATAGATATTCTGATTCTGGCAGGCGGGCCAAGTATTCCGATGTGAAATGGATTTTGAGGAGAAACAGAAAAAATTAATTAATCGCCAGGAAGTTTAAAGTTGGTACTGCACTGCACGTTGTTTCTTTGGCCGCAGTTTGGGTCAGTCAAAGGGGACAGACACAGGACGAGGCTGGGCTGGGCTGGGCGTTGATTTAGGTTAAACCAAACGGCAGATGGTTAAAGGAGGAAGAGAACGGATTGGACTGGGCTCAGTGTGGGAAAGAGCTGGGAGCTGCGGCCGGAAGCGCTACTGTACTGTTTTAGCGGGGGGGTCTTGCTTGACGCTGGAGCTGGGAGTGGAGGGTCCAGTCCAGTGTGTCTCTCTTAAGGTGATAGTTTAGGCGCTGTGCTGACAACGCTTGCGTAGTGAATGAGTTGACATTGTGAATGTGATTCGATGATCTAGATCTGACTCGAACATTCATTCACTCTTGATTTTTTCTTGTTCTGAACGAGAATCACAGTCAATCGGTTGTGACATCTGGAGGGGAAATAGGGGATCAGACCCTGTTCAAACGGACTGTGTGTGATGTAACACAGTCGACACTGTATTGCAGGGCGCAACTCTAGCCGATGGAGTCCGTGCGACGACCTGAGTGACTGTTCGACTTTCACTTTTAGGGGACGTGCATCTTTCTTTGGGCATTAACAGCTCCAGCTCTTTCTTTCCCCAGTTGACTTTTTGTTTCAAACTAACCCAAGTCAGATAGATACTTGAACTCTCCCTCTTTGTCTCCGGCCTTTGTGTATTGAGAGATATTTCTTTATTTCCTTGTCACAGATGTCATGACGAATGATACCAAGTTCACGCAAAAGAAGGTTTCTAGAAGATGGTCCCTTGATCATAGACGCAGATGCAAATGCAAATGCAAATGCATGAATCGTGCCCGCTGTTCAATGGCCCAAGACCCTGATCTTCTTTAACCCATGACTGGCTGGACAACACCCAATAATTCAATTGAAGAAGCAAAGAAAAATGATCGGTACTGATTTGTGTTACCAAGCATTTCACTAAGCCACTTCTAATCCATGCTTTTTATGATTCAGGGCTCAACAGGGGTCTTCTAATCCCAATTCACTCCATTAAATGCTTGACCGGGCCATCACCGTAGACTAGTCCAGCAAGCTAATAACTGTACCAATTGTCACATGGGAAAGTAACAGTAAAAAGTTGACGCCCAAAAGAGGGCAGCAGAAAGAGGGGCTTTTTCTATGGGCTTTTGGCTTGACATGGGATAAGCCCCTGAATCCGTCAGAATGGGTTTCCGTGTTGGTGGTGTGGTTCTGGTTCCCCCTCCCTTCTGGAAGGATAAGGACCCGACGTTGCATGAATTGATGAAGCCTCTTTCTGTTGGACGTGCGATGAGTTCGCATTGCAATTTATTTAGATGATGATACGGCCCGAGGAGATCCTTGACGCGCGTTATCTTGACTTGACCTCTTTGACCCCCACCAGTCAATGACATATAGATATGGAGATAGATGATGAGAGACAGTAGCAATTGCAATTCAAATGCACTTATCTTTGGCTCAATCTACCGTTCAAAGTAACGCCATGTACGCACTGGCGGCGGCTAGTCACCTCCCAGTAATCGATTAGTCAAGCCAAGATCCAAATCGATCTCGTCTTTTTTGTCTCTCTTGACTTTTCTCTTGTTGCAAAAGGCAAATATTCGCCTCAGAAGATGTTGTCTTTTTATCATGAGATTCCTCTTGTAAATCTCCGAGAATACCCGCCAAGAAAGAACAAACAAAGACCCTTCAAAAGAAGCAAAATGCAATGCAATTCCTCCCTTGCGTTGACATCATGGAGTCCCCATCCAATCTTCCCAAGCTCAGGGGGGGCGCTCACTAGCTTTTCCACCCTAAGGTAGAGAAGGTTTCATGGAAGCTTCGATGTGCGGACCTGGGACCCGACTCCTCGTTGTTATGTACTGTACTGCACAATTTCAATTTAATGCTTTCGTAGAGCGGGGAGCCAAGACTACTCTAGTCTCCATGCATTACGGCGCATGGCAATCTGAAACGAGCCGCTCAATGCACGGGTCGGTCTTGATAGCTTCTACTTTCTCTGTGCATTAATTGATGGTCTTTGATCTTCAAAGTAGTCAATTTATCTAAATAAGCCACTACATCCAACAGCTGACTTGCAATCTCGATACTGATGCCAAATACTGTACTGTACAAGAGTTCGGCGCTTTCAAGAGTAGCTTGAAACACATAATTGCCCGCAATCGGTGTGTTTATGCCTCAACTGCAACCCAACGACGATCATTTACACAAGCGCTCTCGGGGAATATCCAGATATCGTAAACGATCAGCGACTTGTCTACGGATAATATCCGTATCAGCCATCACCCGAACGCTGTGAAACTCTCTTTTTTACTCCTACAAGCTCAATGGGCAGTTAGTTCGTATTAACAGCTTTGACCTCTTTTCTGTGCGCCCAAAGTGCCATCCCGAGTTCATTCCAGAAGTGGAAATACTCCCGTTAACTTGCCTCCACAATCCCGTTGGTGATGTTCAATGTTCCAGCCTTGTGGGTTTACCTTTTAAACTTCGTGGCTTTTTGTGCGTGGCGAATTTCTTGAAACGTAGCTTGCAGATGGCTGCTTACGCTTTGAAGCCATCGTCGATGTGCATATGCACATGCACTGGAGTTACATGCCGAGGTTTTGGGAATTGATAAGATGTTTGAGTGTTTCTTGGAGAGTTTCGTGTGTTTGGTGGCGCTTAGATATGTATGTCTGGTTGGCGTACGTTGAAGTGCTTGCAGCTGGCCGCGGCCTTTGACCACGTTGCTGAACTTCATTGAGGTCTTTGTTCCGAGTACTAAGCTCTATAAATATCAGTTACTGAAACAGAATATGCTATTTGAGTACATTGTTCGGGTTTTGTGTAACCATGTCGGTACTCACGAGCTGTTCGCTTGAAGCATGCTGGCTACCCTGTATTTTCACAGTTCCAGAGTCAAGACGACAGCACTCACAAACACTATAGTCGTTGCTAGCCTTAGCTTTGTAAGTTTCATAGTTTATCTAAGAACAGCCGCCATAATACCCTTTTAAGTTTTCGATTAAAAATGAAAGAAAGGGTTGGGATAATGAATCGAGCTGTTACTTTGGCCTCCAACTCAGTTACTCTTACTGCAGTTTGTTTCCGCGGCATAGGGTAGCTCAGTTTCAGCAGGCGTGGTGTCTAACTTCATCAAGTGGCATGGGCGCAGGCATGTGTATCTCAGCCATCACGTTATCTAGTCCATTCATCACCAAGGTAAATGTCACTCTGGCTTGTAAGGCGCTGTCATGCGTCTCTCAGCCACCACGTTCTTTTTTCCACTTCAACAAGGCATACTACCTTCGCTGGTCGTAGGAACTGTTATAGGAAGAAAGAAATAGCTTTTGTATAATAACTACCGGTTTGCCTAAGATTTCAAAAATAACCTCGTTCTTCTGTTAAAAGCGTCTTTATTTATATACACACTGCTTTGTACGCTTCTTACTATGACAGCTAATCCCAGTTCTGGTCAAAGCCAACAAGCCCGAAGATGGGTAACAACACTCGAAACACTGTGGAAGTCACAGATAATCACCATGTTCTTGAATCTACGTAAGAAGTTCAAGTGTCTACTGAAAATTGTTTGTCTGATCATAATCCCGAGCACAGTTACCGTGGCGCTCCTGGCCATAGGCCACGTTCTCTACCTTTATTACCTTGACAACAAGCGGGAGGGACCATATACACGCCAGCAATGGGTGACAACTATTTCAAGCATATTCTTGTTCGCCATTCGAGGCCTCACGGTCCTCTGTTTGGGAATGATAATAGGAGTATTAAGATGGGACATGATGCAAAAGGACTCACTCACATTCGAGCAGTTCCAAGTAGTGGCGTCACTGCCCTCGCTTCCTGTCTCTTTTCACTCTCTCAGGTTGATAGCACGAGGTCCAACTATTACCTTCGCTGTCGTCCTGATTATCGCGTTGCCAGCATTGCTGATCTGGGTCCCAGCCGCGTTGGTCGTCGAATACAGGCCGTATAAATCCACCACCAACTTACCCGTCAGTCAGTACGATTTCAATTTCCGAGGCGAGAACGATACCTCGTTCAGAGGAATAGTCACCAATTCGCTATGTCAGATTGAGTTCCATGACGGTTGCAAGTAAGTCACCCCCATCCAATTTTTAGAATCATATGTCTGACCTTGTTAAACCAGATGGGCAGTAGATGAGGTGAAGGGGCTCGTCGAGACCGTTTTGCTTGAAGGCCGTCATATCAACTTCCCATCACCCTGCGGCGGGCGTGACTGCTATTTTAGAGTCACAATGCCAGGTCCAGCGTTTAAATGTCAAGATAACGTTTCCTCGGACGTTGTCGGTGTCGCCCTCGACAGATATGGAAATGTTTCGAAAACAACGTTAACCTCTGCCGACTTTGACCCTGAGCGTGTTAACTATGTTGCTGTTCTAAACAAAGAGGACGGGTCCAAAAACAGTACGCTTAAACTCGATATGGAATGGGTCGAGGAATTCAGCACATACAATGCACAACAACTGCAGAGCCTGAGCTGCAGTGCCTGGTTCGCCAATTATACGTTTGATATATCATTTCAAAATGGTACTCAGAAGGTCCATACCAACGCCACGGAAATGCTGGAGCCGATCCGAGCATCCGTTCCCGGTGCACTAAGTTTTGCGCAGAGCGATAACGGGTCCTCGTTTGCAGATGGTTTTGTTCTCAAGTCTGGCGTCACCTTAGGATGGGCGTACCGGGCTAATAACATATATGCCCTGCTTGACGCTCTCGTTAGTGCCATGGGTGGTGCTGTTAGTTCCTATGGTATGTATGCTAACTAAACTACGACTTACGAAACATGCTGACCTGAACCACAGGCACAGAACGCGCTTGCGTCATAAACACCAGGGTACTTCAATCCGCATTGGCGAAATACACCCCGACGCCATATTCCCCAGCCTGGACGCCCTCATACCCAAGAACAGCACACCTCAATATCTCTGGTCCTATCCTCGAAGATATTCTTAAAAACATCACGCTTTCACTCTTGTCAAGAAACAACAGCTTTATGGACATACCGGTAACAACAATCAACCCTGCTGCGACGTACTCTTTAGACCAACCGCTCCGCCTCATTCCATATGGTTTCCTGATACTAGTACTTTCTGGTATGTTCATTTTAGGGTTCTGCGCTGCTTTTCGTAATGGGGATTTACCAACTAGCGCTCCGCTTCTGGTCTTCCTGCGACTAGCTGTGGTAGATCCGCAGGTAGTTGAAAGGCTAAGGGCCGCGCCTATAGGGGCTGGTGAGGAGGCTATAACAGATTTAGAGGAGTGTCAAGTTACGCTTATACGTCCAGGGGCTGATGCTACTCAGCAAGAGGTACCTGGATTGAGACTTATAGATACTGATACTGAAGAAGAACTTGAAACTTTAGTCTTATAACTTAGTAATAAAACCTTACCTTCTTAGTATTTCTAACTGTATTGATATGACGCTATTTCCAAGAGCGACTTATCTTAACTCTGTAAGAATCACATGGAAGATCTCTTCTAACAGAGGGCGCCTTCTCGATGATACTTGATCAGTTTTCAGAGAAATTTACGATGGAACAACTGCGTTCTGTTCAGTCAACAATAAAGAATTGTCATATGTTGTTCAAAACGAAAGCCTTTGAACACTTGTGGGTATTCTCATAGCCCTTGAGATCGATTGTAGTAATGAGAAATAATGCTGTGAAATTTCTGATCTTGGCGAACCATCACGAGCAACCATGAAAAAAATCAAGACAAAGAACTCATCACGAAAGACTCAGAGAGATCCATCTCACTAGCACCGACCCACACAATAGCTCGAGTTCTTTGTTCAATATTTTACCCAAAATTAATTGAGTTTAAATTAATTCCAAGGCTGACACGTTGTGGCTGCTATAAAACGAGGTATTATGAAAATTGAGTTATATCAAGTTTTGCAGCCTCAAAAACGTGTGTTGTCAAAAGCGGAGGCAATATCGCGATCTACAATGTATAACGCATCCTGATTCGTAGACTCTCGGCTATCATGACAGTGGATTAAGGCCAATCACTTCCCATTGAAGTAGCCACCCCGCGTGGCCCAAATCATTCTGGCGGTCAGAAACTATCTCAAACTCTTTTTACGCGACTGTCAAGAAAGGTGAGTCAATAAACTCTCCAAGATGTGTGTAGTTTTGGGGGGCTGATGATACTGTAACTGGCTACTAGTCATGGTCCAACTCGTCACTGTTGCTCTACACCATCGAGACCACTTTTCCGTCGGAAATGCTCGACGAGTCTTCGATAAACAGGCTTACCACTGGAGCATCATGATCATAACATCCCCTGGCGAAGCAGAGAATGTTCACTCGTTTGATGCTACTGATGCGTCGCACATCAATCCTGTGACGTTTCGCATGAACAATCCTACCATGGACTGGTGGTTCCGGTCAGAGCTGGATATCACGCCACGGAGACATGAGAAGCTGCTAGGACGGATTGTGATTGGGGAGATCCCGGAAGATGTTTCTGGTGAAGAGCTGGGAGAATTCTTTCAAGGGATCCCGTTGCCGGTGAAGAATACGGATCCGCAGCAAAGTTCGGTGACGTGGATCAATGATGCTATTCGGGCATTGCAGGAGAAGGGATGGGCAGCGGAGTTTGATTTGGACCAGTTTAAGGCCTTTGCTGTTTCTTATGCCGATGAGAGGATGAAGGGACCGGAAGCTGAGGATCCAGAGTTGAAATATTTTGAAAGCTAGAAGAGCTTTATACGTTGAATTAAGATGTTTTGTGAGATTAGATATATGACTCATACACCAGAAACGATATCTTTGATGCCGAGCGTGGGCAGTTTGATCTCAGGCCTTATGCAGAGCCTCACTCTCGGGAATAGCAAGGAGGAATAGGCAAGTATCTGTCACTCTCGGATTTAGATTGGCGTCTACTTGATCAGTGTCCACTTGACCTGTAGCTAAGCCTTGTCTGAGGCTGGAAGTCTTCTGGAAAACATGGGTCCACTGAGTCTGGATTCGGCTTCGGAATCGTAGTATCTATGTTATTCCCGGCCTGTAAGTACTTGGAATGATCCTACGATTCGAAGCAACAGAACTATACTCTTAGAATTCTGTGTGAGAATTAGCTGCTTCATAGATAGTCAAGTGCCGAATCAGAGTTACGTCAAATTCCTAGCGTCCATCTTTTGATCTCCGAGCTCTTTTGCGTACCAATCTTTGTCGAGTCTACGATGGCTTCAAGCTCCATAACAACATCATTATATACCTCCTGCCTAAAATCATCCTCGTCCAACCCACGAGTCTCAGTGCAGTCGATACACCTCTGAATAACAGCTTGATAGGCCGGATTGATCAAAGCAACTCTCTCCAACAATTTGTGCGCGGCAATAGAATCGTGAATAATGCCATGAGGGTCAGTAATATTCAGTTGTCTGAAAGAAGAACGAAGTTGCTCGAAAGACTGGCCAAGGATGATTTCAAGCAGCAGAATTCCCAGTGCGAAAAGCGTAGGATTATCCAAATAGAAACATCGTTGGGAAGTGCTCGGAGGTTGTATTGAATCCGCCTGAAAGTTTCGGAGAAGAAAGGGTTGCTTGTACGATAAGAAGTCGTCTCTTCGGAAGAAGTGTATGTTCTTTCTTGTCAAAGCCTCCGGAAGCCACGGTGTCTTGCTCAGCTGAAGAACACTGGACGCGATTGCGAGTGCAAGCCGAACTTTTTCAGCAAGAGAAATTAGCGGCCTCAGTCCTTCCTTGCCCTCCAGGACATCTTCTAGAGTGACTGCCGACCAACAGTCACTGTTGACTGTTGTTCCCGATGGAAATACTTGAAATGTCCGATCAGCGCACCCTTTATCGATGAGACGGCCGTAACAAGGCGGCCGTGCGATCTTTGCTCTTCTCACAGCCATACAAAGATTCAGAGGCTGCTTTTGCTTGTTGTCTTCAGGATAAGTTTTGATGGAAGAAATATCTGTAACGGGACGGCTCATTGTTGCTGTAACTGATCCAACACTCTGTGTTGGGTTGGATGAGTTCATGAACGGTAGACTTTGTCTGAAATCGAACGAGATCCGTTTCATACGCTTCGACTCGGGTTGTGGTTGACAATCCTGTGGTGCTATTGTTGTGGTCGAAGTCGCTGTCTTGATGTTGACCTCGTCCCAAAATCGTTTCGTAGCTGGTCCCTTCACTATCTCAAAAGAGATCACCATCTTGAACTGTGCGTCCCGTATGACCTTCTCATCTGCATACTCGTACCCAATCTCGATGAAACGCGAGGATAGCTCAAGGCTCACTTCGTGGGGATGACTGCAGAGGAGGCTAGGGCAAAGTGCTCGATATACACTTGTCGATAAGTCTCGTAGAATTTTGAAAAATTTGCCTCGGGATTGTTTCTTTCGGCTGGGCTCGAGTCTTACGCTGAGTTTGGCTAGAGACTCAAGATCGCTGATGCCCTTTGAGATAACAGCGATGTCATCCTTGTAGTCGTCACGGCGAATGCGATACAGTAACTTTTTGAATTCTCGGGTCATGCGACCTTTATTTACCCACTCAACCTAAGCAGCCAATGTTAGCAAGAAACAGCCTGGGCGTGAGATGACATTGTCTTACCTCTCCAGTTTGCGAGATTTGTACTCGTAGCCGACGCATGATACTCTCAAGCGCCTCTTGTATCTCTTCCATAGTTTGCTCGAATGGGTCGTACGAGTCCCAGAGTCTCCTTCGAATCTTGTCGTTCGTTGCTGGGATCCTCCATAGCAGTCCGAAAGGATTTTGCAGCATAGAATCGATATCTCTTTGCGGCACCACATCACTAATAAGCAGATCGCAGACGTTGTACAGTTTCGCTCGCTCTGTGGTCAATTGGCGATTGAGGCTCTTCAGCTCTAACGGGGCCTTTCCCCAATCTCTCATGAACTTGCAATAGGCCTCCAATGCTGTGACAAGCAAGGGTAGTGAGCCTAAGACTATACCAGCGACTTCAAACCCAGACATGATGAGGATTCCGCGCTTGTTCAGACTTTCAGTCTGGGTGATTTTTTCTTCAAGATTATCGAGGATGCCAAGCTCGAGTGGTTGTTGGGAGTTGAAGGTTGAAGTCTGACAGCCTGCATATCGAGAGCCCAATGAACTCTTGCCAGTAGCCGCAGAGGCGCATACCCCTCTTTCAGCTGAGGTTACCAAAGAGCCTAACCCACAGACACTCGTTCATCATCTATTTTGTAAGGTCACCAGAAATCGTTAAAGGCTCAGTCTTTGTGCCGTACTCATCGGTCACCGAAAGAAGAGTGCATCCAACAGCAGTCGTCTCATTGTTCAATGGAAGATGCGGCTGGTGTCATGATGGAGTATGATCAGCAACCAGGGCTGATTGCGAGCGATGTCGCAAAGACCCTCGAGTCTTTCCAAAATTTGGAAGGCCTTCTTTCCAAAGCTGTTGGGTCTAATGATGTCCCGGAAGGAGCCAATCTGAACGACTTTCTACTCCAGATGGGAAATGACTTGACTCGATTCAAGATGTGGGTCGGTAATCAGGCAGCTCATCAAAGCGGTCCCTCCTCCCTTGATTATCGACTCAGGGAAGCCGCTCATCTGAAACAACAGGTCATCTACTTGCTCAAAGACATTTTCGAATCTTTACAGAGTGCAAAATCGCTCGCTCAAGATGGTGCACCATTCCTGGAGCAAAGTCAAGAGGATGGAACAGATAAAATCGTGCAAGACGATGACTCTTACTTCTCTCCAGACCCAGGCGAAGATGATAAGTCCGACTGTTCTGATTCTGACTCCAATACCTTGCCGAGGTTGAGCCTCTCCACAATCTTGATCGACATAGCAGAAGCCGTCGATTGTCTCCTGCGTCTGTCAGTAGCCATCGCTAACCCGGCACCCCACGACCGCTCTCGCAAGCTTGGCACCAAGCCTGCTGAAAGCCTCTCCTTCTATGAGCCATATGAGCTAAAAGATATCGCACACGTCAGGAATGAATTCCCTAGTATCGCCAATGAACTGGCAGTTGCCTTAGGAATGTTCATCACTCGTCGACGTCAATTCTTCGAATGTCGACAGGCGCATCATGAAAGGTTCACTTCGGACGAAGAAACTGATACATACTACACTGGGCTCATTCAAGAAGATACTCTATCAGAGAATGAGATGTCACAGACTATGTCAGCTCATCACTGGTTTGTTCCAAATACTGGCCAGGCTAAAGTACCCATGCGGCCGATTGCCACAGAAGATGGGATATTCAAGTGCCCATTCTGCTATAGGATGATTTGTGCAAAGACTAATATCGCGTGGGGGTGAGTATAGCCTTGCTGACCAAGATGTGTATGCTCTAACACCATTCTACAGGCGGCACGTGTTTGGAGATCTCCGCCCATATAAATGTATCGATCCTAGCTGCATCAAATCAAACTCAGACTTTGAACGTCGCCGTGACTGGAAGTCACATGTATCTAAATACCACTGGCGATCATGGTCATGTCCCTTTAAATGTCAGCAGCTATTCTCTTCAGCAGCAGAACTCAGCCTTCATATCAGAGAATATCACTTCCCGGCAGGAACCGAAGAAGAGCTCAAGTCGATTACTGCTCTAGGTGAAAAAGATGCCCCAGATAATACCTCCAGTCCCTGCCCTTTGTGCGGGTACACGGTGATGAGCCTTGCAAGATATATCGACCATGTCGGTTGTCATCTTGAACAGTTGGCTCTGTTTGCTCTGCCAAGATTAGAAAAAGGTGCAAGAGATCCCGACCATTACGACTGGATCCAGGAGTCCCATTGGTCCGATTGGAATCGAGAGCCAGGTTGGGGGACGAAATACATTGGCGGAAGCAATGAGCAGGGTAGCTCTGAACACAGAGGTGATGCAGGTTCCGCACATTCATTCTCTGCAATACCACCATCAGTCTTTGAGAAGAATCTAGGGTCGAGTCTTGAGCCGCCAAGCAAGGGAAAGGAAGCCGCATTTTTTGACCATTCCATGAGCGATGTAGGCTCATCGGACTTGCTTGAGCCAATTCTTGGGAAGAAATCAGTCAAGCGCGAATCTTGGAGTGAAGACGTCAAAGGGGAACATCCAGTTCGCACTCCCAATGTACCAGCGGATGTACAAGACACGAAGAGAAAAGGCAAACTTCGGGATGAGGGGACAGGGCTTTCTATGGCCTGGCTGCCGAGAGAAAGTGCCACAAAAAAAGAATCAAGCAAAGAGCCGCCTATGGATTATTACTCCGCTTACTCTATACCAGACTCTCTAGTAAACCCTACTGTCAACTCAAAACCAACTGATCTACAGTCGACGGACTACCCTGGTTATCATGTGCCAGACAGTCTACAATCGACATGGTACGAACCGTCTACAGGCTTTTCTAGTTATTATATGCCCCAAAAGCATCATCCCATGGTGCCAGCTGTAGCTATGGGGTCTTTGGGCGAGGTGCTAATCCCCTGCGTTCATCCTGGATGCACCGTTCCCCCTTTTAAACGAAGAACGGATCTCGAACGTCACATTGAAGATACCCATTCTATTGAGTGAACCCTTCATGGAGGGATTTGATGCATTTTATTATATTCTCTCTGGATGATTGGCTCTATTGGCTCTACCAAGCTTGGAGAAAAGGGCAAGAGATCCCAGCTATTTCGACCAGAACCAAAAGACTGGATTGATTAGATATCAGGCCGGAACAGGTGTTGTGGGGTGGAGGATGAGATGAAGGATGTGTGGTCATGTGTCTGGCAGCCTGCATACAGTCCAATGAACTCTTGCCAGCATCGCAGAGGAGCGTACCCCTCTTTCAACTGAAATCATCAAAGACTCGTTCATAGACTCAATTTAGTAAGATTAGCAGCAGCTATTCAAAACTCATCTTCGTATATCTTTACTCAAGGTCGTCGGCACGAAGGAACAGATGCACCGCTTAAGCCTTGAGGAAGAGCGCCGTGACGATGAGACCCGCCGCCTTGCGCGCCGCGAAGAAAAGAAGAAGGCAAAGGATGTGCCTGAGCAAGCCTTTGAACCTGTTATTTCCAAGGAGTACTACGGTGTTCCACAGTCTTGGGAAGAAGACAATCTACCTGAGACAGCCTCGAGTACAAAGACGCAAATGAAAGGCAAAGCTCAGGCTGAGGGAGAATGGTATTCTTATACCTGGCCGCAGAGAGAAAGTGCTACAGATGAAGAAACATTTACGAGCTACTGTCTTCATACTATGCCATCTACTTCACAATCGACAATGGACGACCCTGGTTATAATGTGCCAGATCCTCTGAAATACCAAAGTTATCCAATGCCAAATGGTTTACAGTCGACATGGTACAACCCCCCTAGTTATGTCGAACCAGCTGCTTCACAACCGTCTACGGAAGACGCCGATTATTATTTTTCGGCTTCCCAACAAACCTGTCCCGGGGGTTGTTCTACAGCTGAGAGGTCTGGAGATGGAATGACTGTCTCGTGCCCTCATCCTGGATGCACTTCTCGCCCTTTCAAACGAACGGCGGATCTCCAACGTCACTACATAAGAACTCATTCTAATGAGCCAGCTATCGTCTACCCGTGTGACTATCATGACTGCTTTCGCGAGGGTGAGCCCTTCCGCCGGCGGGATCATCTTCGAGATCATCTTCGTCAATATCATGGCGAAGATATCAAAAGAAGTGGCGCATCTTCCGCCATGAGATCGAGCAAGATTACATGGTGGCGCTGTACACGCTGCCTTGCTCGAGTTTCTGTCTCTCAGCACGGCTTTAAATGCCCCAGATGTGAGACCGTTTATTCAGTTAATGACGCCGAGGCCCATTCTTGACTGCTCTTGACTGACGGCTACATCCCCCACCCCATTCCTTGTACTGAAGAATTCTTTTAAATCTTTCAGAAATTATCACATGCTTTGCTTGAGCATCTTCTGTTCAGCATGAACGTATCATGGTGGATCTCTTTGTTTGTTCTTTGACGAACGTTTCCTATCGATATCCTTGGTTCGCTTCACAGTTGACCACATAAAGTTGATCTTGATGGACCACTAAGATTGCGAATTGCGTGAGACAGCGCCATGTTTACTTTGTACATCGATCTCTCATGTCCGTAGCGAAGAATTGAAATATGCAGTACCGAGTTCTATCCTGGTGGTATAAAAACGCTGATCGCGAAAATAAGCCGTACAAACCCATTCCCTTTATTAATTATCGTTATTCCACTAGTCTCAACTGATCATACCGAGAGCCATTGGAGCTTGAGCATAAGAACGGAAGGGATGTAACAAGATATATACACAGCCATTTGAATAAGAGCTTCGAAGATGGCAAGATCGAGACTCCGCCTGCTGGTTCACTTCTCCGTAATGCTACTGGATCTCCAACAAGACGTCCATTACCCTAGCCTGGTAGCTTAGAACTTTCAATATCATTAAACTCAGTGAGGATTAACTTTGGTTTGACAACGCATAAAAAGTTCGCTGAAATTTCAACTGGCTTTCCACAGATCAAAATGCAACGAAGATGGGACATATCCTGTAACCCTCTCTGACGCTTCGAAAACTGAATCTGCACAATTACTAGGTTGGTGCCAACCGTATATTTTCTGGAGGGCCGGACAGAAATTCCCTGAACTGCAATTTTCACCTGCAGTAAGTCTCAAATATTATTGCGAAGATCAGGAACATCAGTTTCCACAGCCATCCGTCCGCATAAGGTGAACGCGCGGACCGGCCTACGGGACTTCGGAATCATGCATTGAACTTGTAGCCGTAGCGATTCTGCACAACCTGCTGCTGCAGGCTTCACTACAGTTTTAACCCAAGGCGAGCGTCCAAGAACACATTCCCTTCTAGATGAACAGTAATACCGACACCAGGAGGAGAAATGATGAGCTGATCGATGATCTGCCCGCATGAGGTGGGCGCGAAAATGAACCTATCAAACTTCCAGCTGGATTTTCAACCCCCTGGTAATATCCGTCATATTTTAAGTGCATATTTAGCCCACTCTGAGAACAGGATTTTATCAGGGAGGGTGACAGCAGTGACAGTAAGTTCACTGCAGTTTTAACCCCCCTAAACCTAAGGTCTTCTTGCTGTTGCTGCTCGGTTGGACCTTCTGAAGAAAGCAAACAATCTCTGGGTTCAGATCCCAATCCTTTTATTACAATTTTAGCTGCCGGGCGAGCTGACCTTATGTCAATATTGCTAGACCAAGCAGGCTGTAGATCTGTTTAACAATAGAAATGAGACTGTAGATACAAATCCAGAGTAGGGTCTCAATCTTATATTAAGTTCCAGGGAAAGCTCTACAGTTAACTAGTCTGTTATTCCAAAATAGAAACATTTCAACAAGACGCCTCATAAGATGGAGCGCTTGATGTAAACTGTCGGTTCACCCGAAAACGTTAGACTATCGGTCAGACTAAAACTTCACTGCAAATTTAACCCACAACCGGCCTCCATAGATATTTAGAGCTGACAAAGGATTTCGGATAAACGATCACTTGGAGCACCACGAATGATGAGCTGGCAGACGAGTCGCCATCATAAGGTGAATACGAGTACGAACCTATCGGATACGTAGCTGTGAGTATGTCTGCTGACTGTGCCGGAGTTTCAACCCCACCACCGTTTTCAGCTTTACATTTTCACTGCATCTTGAATCCAGTTCGGGTGGCGTCCCTACTACCATATCCCCGGTCCTAATATCTTTCTAGCAGTGGCTTTGGAGAGGTTATAATTGCAGTGAAATTTAGTGTCCGCGAGTCGTGTTCAACATGTGCTTACAACCATTACTATTGGTTGCCATTAGTTCCAAAGAGTAGTCTCCGAGGGGGTTAAAATTGCAGTGAAAGTTGAAGTCGACCTCTCGTAAAGGGCCCGGTCAATAATACTAATGGTTACCCCAACTTCTGACACCTTTCTGCAGTCTTCTTAGACGGAGACGAAGATGCAGCAAAGGCAACTGGCTACTTGTACATAGGTAGGTATTACAGAAGATGATATCAATGATCATAGCATCTGTTCAGTTGCTGTTAGAAGAGTCTTTGAGAAGACTAAAGTCGCAATAAGTATCGCACCATCTCGACATGTTGTTGAGACACTTTCTGATTTTGAAGACTCCATGATAGCATAGGTTTCTCTGAGCGTGGATATAAAACTGAAATCTTATTCAGAAGCTATATCCGCAGTTCCATATCTGTACGTTAAGAGTCCTGTAGCCTGCATAGCCTAACAGTAGATAGAGGTAAGGTAAGCCTGGGCGGCGGTTAAAATTGCAGTGAAGGACAGGTTGCAATGGCATATAGCTCCATAAAACTACTACCATCACGGACCAATATGAATCCGGCCCTCGACGGTACATGATTGCATAGCCGCCTACATAGTAGGCTGTTTTGAGACTTTTCTGACAGTGGTCTCGGAGGGGTTATAATTGCAGTGCAGCAAAGGCTTGCAACCCTGTCTTTACTCCTCTGAAACTCCCCCCTCCCCTCTTGTAGTCTTTCTGACAGTGTTCTCAGGATATGTTAAACTTGAAGTAAATCATCTGTCTTGAACACCACACCTTTGTAACTATGCCCATACACGAAGATCGGAGCATTCATCGATTCTGCGAATCAACCAAGATTGTAGTGAAGATTAATACCTTAAATCGGCTCCCAGTCGAGGCTCCTTTGGAAACTGTTTTAGGAGGACTTAAATCTACAGTGAAACTGGCCAGGGGTGTTTATGTTTTGTACTCCCGGGGGCTGGCATGTGGACTCGTCTTTATGACCTGGCGGCATTTCTGCCCCTTGGAATGGGTTAAGAATGCAGTGAGAAGGAGGTCTGTGGGTTAATCGTGCATTGAAAAAGGGCGAAAGTTGAAAGTCGGTCAGCCACTGCGTCCATTTGGAAACGTGCGAGCATATGGTGACCTACTACGTACCATTTAATTACTACTCATACTGTATCCTCTGCCAGGGCTACGTTCACCTCTACGTTACTTTGTCTGCAATTGAAGGGCTCGCGTGGGTTAAAATTGCAGTGCATGTTTACCCATCTCTCCTCCACGCATATTGCTCCTTCATGTAAATCCAACCCTCCTCGGATGTGTTCAAAATCGCCCTGGAGTTCTCTCTTTTCTCTTCAGCGGCAACTAAGGTATTCAACCCAGATTCCCCCGACCCTTGCCTCCCCGATTACTTTGGCGAATAGAGACTAGACGTTAGACGCCACTGCTAAAAACACTGCACTTTTCCCTCTTTTCTTTTTAATATTTTCCCTATCTCTCTACTTTAACTCCAAACCTTGACTTCAATATACTCTGAAACCCTCTTGTCGGTTCTGCTCTAACTACCTAGCATGATCCTAGTAGAATCATAGCCCAAACTTAAAATTCCTCGATCCGGCATATATCATCTAGTGGATGAGCTGGGCACGTAGCGGTATCGTCGTGGATATAAAAAACGGTGGAAAGGCCGACCACATTCAGCTCTGGATCAGTCTTTGTAGCGATTCTAGCAACGCCTGCTCTTCCACCACAGTCGTCCCATATAGCCTCAAACATTGCCTCGCACATATCCGGGATTGCATCATCCTGGAACGCAACGGAACCCGCGCTAACTCCGTGCTGCTATCACTCGTCAACCCGCCGTGATAGTGACATCCTAAGTCTTCATTTGGCATAACGAGAATGGACAGGATGGTGGCATATCTGCGCAGGCAAAACTATTTCCTCAGGATAGTCAGCTTTGTTGAGAGAGGTCTAGGAAGTGGTTTCATCTTCAGTCAAAAGACTCCGCTTGTGAAGATAACCGCTAGGCCAAAGTACCCAAAAACAGAGACCCTGTTACTTGCGCTAACAGTGACTTAGGGCTGTATTACTTCGTGACACCGCTACTCTTATTAGCTAGACTCTACAGTAATAGCTAGGCTAGGTTATTTTTCTATAGGGTAATCAGATGACCAGTGGGCAACGGTCGGACGAGCTGTAGTCTCTTTCTATGTTTTGGAGAGGAGGCACCTTCACCTCCACTGCAGTTTTAACTCACTCCGCAGCTAAGCAATAGATCGCTTGTCAACCAATTGACCCGTTAGAAGGAGACTCATCTTTCCACCTATTACAGGGGTCAATGCAAATATGGGCGGCTGACTTCCTGATGCCGTGCAAATTGCTTTTCAATCTTGTTGATGGAGTAGGGTAGGCTGACTGCGAGCTGCGATAGTGGAAGGCTTCTCTTAAGCTGTGAATATCCCTCTTACTCCGTTTCAGTTTTACTGCCTGATCAACCTCCCCCAGTATTACAAGGTGGTGCTGATTGGCTCGCTTGACTTGCAGTCGTAGTGAGGAATTACTCCGGGAGTGTGTTAAAAATGCAGTGAAAGCAAGTGGAAAGCTCTGCGGCCATGCCTTAAGATATCCTAGTCAAAAATTACATTTTTTAAGCACTAGAACTCCAATCCTTGTACGAGAACGTTTTCCTTTTCGCCTTACTCTACCCTAATATTCTAGCCGATAATAAAATGCGTCAGCTTCCATTGGGGCTTTCCACTGCCCCTTCCAACATCAACCACAGCAACATAAAGCCTTCCGCTCGACGACTTCTTAGAACCCATCATACACAATGGCAATCACGGAGACAGCTAAACCCTTATCCAACGGCCCTGTTCAATATGGGGCCACAGCCATCTTCACGGATAAGCCTTTTCAAAATATCCAGTCTGGGAGTAGTAGCCATCGCAGTGCAGGTGAGCGTGGCTGAGTTTTTGCGTAATGTAGTCTGCGGGTCGTCGTAGCGTGGCCGTACTTCTGCCCCTCGGAGTGGGTTAAAAATGCAGTGAAAGTCTGGGCATTGCGAATTTGGATTGCACGACTTAGACCTACTTTGTGCGGGCGGTCCATCTGTCAGCTAATCATTCGTGCTGCTGATGTCTTGTATCCAGAATCCAGCCAGCTTTGCAGTTGGGTGCTGGCAGTGAGTTAAATTTGCAGTGAAGACACCCACCAAGTTCGCTGCATATACGAGTCCTTCATTGGAAGCCGAGCCAGCGTCAATTGACTTGGCTGCAACAGTCCAATATCTTATAGCCTCTTGCTCGCCCTATACGGGCGGGTGGCTTATTCTTATTGTTTTTGCTCGACTGCATCGTCAACCAGGACCAAATTCACCTTCACACTGCATACGCTGCAATCGGGGGGTTGACGTGGGTTAAGATTGCAGCAAAAGCTCTGCCCCCTTTATCCAGTTTTCGTATAAAACTCTCCCCTTAGAATAATATTTTTAAGTATAGCTATTAGTAGTTTTATATGGTAAATATTTAACGTAAATAGTATCTTATTACTCTTATAGATACTATGGATATTAAATAAATTAATAATTACCCTCTACGTAGATACAACTGATCCGACAAGTACATCTAAAACTTAGGTACGTCTACATTCACAGCCCGAAGCAGAACGATAATTACAAACCCCACACATTTACCTACGCTGTGAGAGTTAGGATTGTATCCTTCGTGACAACGTTCTTCTTTAGCGTTGCCCGTTTTCTGTTTAAGACTTACTGCTGACACCTCTAGAGATTAGATGCCCACAATATGTACTTAATAACATTTGCAATGCCATCCCTTGATAGATATTTCTATGAACCGTTAGTCGCCCAGGATGCAGTTCGGCTCATTATACTAGATCCGGCGACACACCAAGAGGCACCTTTGAGTTGCTCCATCATGCAACGCCGCCTCTCGACACAAGCTCTGGACTACTATGCTATTTCCTATGCCTGGGGCCATCGCCAATTCTCCTTCACCCTGGAGATGAGATGCAATGACGCCTCCTCAAGGTCGTTGAGAATCACACGCAACGTCGACGCTCTGTTGCGTTGTCTGCGAGCATCTGACGAGACACGGTTGTGGTGGATAGATGCCGGATGCCTCGACCAAGAAAACGACCGTGAAAAGGCTGAGTAGATTCCCGCCATGGGCAGTATGTTCTCCCAAGCTCAGCAAGTATATATCTGGCTCGGCCCTGAGGACGAGGTAACGGAGAAGATGTTCAGATTCTTTCGCAAAGTCAGCAGACTACCAGACATGGATGGGACGGAGATAGAGAGGCGTGTCCTCACCCTTTTAGTAACGACGCTCCACAGGGCATGCAGAGATCAATTTGCTCGTCTAGCTGACTTCTTCAACCGGTCCTGGTTCGCGCGGCGCTGGGTCATCCAGGAGGCCTGTCTTGCCCGTGAAGCTATCGTCCACTGCGGGAGCTGCTCCCTCTCTCTGTCTTTGCTCTCTTGGGCGGCAACCCGGATTCAGAAAATGGCTCTGTCATCTTACCCTATCAAGATGATGTCGAGTCTGTCAAGGCCTATGGTCCAGCTTAGCATACTGGAGCTTTTGTGGAATTTCCATGAAGCTATCTGTCGTGAGCCGAAAGACTGTGTCGCTGCCCTATTTGGACTGGTGTCAGAGTACAATCGATTTCATCTAGACTACAGCCTTCATTGGAAGGAATTATATAAGCAAATCGTTGTCTGCTTTTACTTCGTATACTTCGTACAACAACGACCTCAGACTCCAACTCTTACTTCATCATTTGAATCCGGACAGGTGTTCGAAAAAGAGAATATATCCTATCCATCACGGGTCCCAGACTGGAGGAAATCCCGTCGGAGGCTTCTCCCTTACACAATTCCCAAACAGGGAGCACAAACAAACATGAAAACTATCTCACCTCCCCAGGGCTGTCTGAAAAGGCCACTTTGACTTTCCAACAGAATGCTCTACAGGTTTGCTGGAATACATCGACTGGTAGGCTACAGGCACGAAGAGTCATCTTTATGAGAACTTTTGACTCGCTCCCTAACGATGCAGGCTACAATCCGGATCGAGTTATATACATCCTGCGAGAGCTTTTCAAACCGCTTTCGAATTCAATACATGATTTCATCACACTATCCTATTTATGCCGTCTCATGGTCATGTTTCGCAACAACATTCCAGACTGGAGGTTAAACAGCAAAGCTTTTGACGGATACATGAGAATGCTACAGGTGATGCTGTCAATATCGCCGGACACCCCGGGCGCAGAAACACTCGACTATTTGCAATCCTGGACGTTCTTCTCCAAGACCACTGCCTACTTGAGCTGGGGCCATTCAATGAAAATGGTCGAAGGCTTGGTATTGGGCCAAATACGGCGGTCCCTGGGGATATCTTGATACCACTCTGGCGATTGGGATGGCATGCCGGTGGTTCCAGGCGGATGGTCACAATGCTTGTTGTGAGATCTATCAAAGACCATTCCACGTCAAGCATGTCTGAAAATGACCGATTGATCCCACAAGGTAGAGTTCTTGGCCCTGCGGTCTGTGTTGTATCCGGAAGTCAAAGTGGTGATAAACATGGCCAGCTTGGTGATGTGGGACGAGATCCTAGCTGATGCACGACGTACCTCATTTAGTTCTTAACATGAATAATAAGTAAAAACACTTCTTCGTAATGAGTTGTTAAAGTTTTTACTATTGAGGGAAGTCAAACTTACAGTAAAGACTTCACACCCATCACCTCTTGAACCCCCAGTCTTGATCTTGAGATCTTTCTAGCAGTGACCTCGGAGGGGGTTAAAATTGCAGTGAAAAAGCTCACCCAGCTCGGCTCACCCCCATCCGAGGCTTTTTCGACCGTGGTCTCAGAGGGCTCCAAAATTGCAGTGAACTTCACAGCAATATTAACCCCCCATCCTTAAATGATTGTTCCTTTATCGACTTTCGTTAATGCTTGCGGCTGAGGCTTTTGTGCCACTTAAACTTGAAATTGAACATGGTTGTTCCTATCGGAGGTGCTCTCATTTTACCGTCCCCTTTCAGCCTAGTCGATTTCCCCAAGATCGACTAGCGGCTGCGGAGACTCAGCTCCAAAACCCATACCCCGCAACATCGGCCATCAACTTCCCTGATGCGAAAGAATGATGCTTGCAACCAACATTCTAGAAAGAAGAATTTATTCTTTTTTCTCCTTCTTAACCCTACAACGTCGGACATTTAATCTCTAATCTCTACCCGATAAGATACCGCCAAGCGTCGATCTCGGCTTTATGCGATGCCGCCAAAGAAACGTGCATACGTACCAAAAACAAAGGGTCAGTTCACCCCAAGCGAAATTGAGGCAGAGAAACTAACCTCTGGTCAGGCTGCCATGAATGTTCCAAGCGACGCATTCATTGTGATAGGACTGAACCTAGTTGTAACAAGTGTACTTCTAGAGGTTTGAGTTGTAGTGGTTTGGGGATTCGTCATCGATTTAATAAGGGTGTTGCTGCGAGGGGGAAATGGGCTGGTAAGACTATTGATAAGGTCTATGAAGAGTGAGTCAGATGCACTGATTGATAGATTCTTGTTATTGATGGTGATTTAGGAATGAATGGAAGGTTATCGACACAGAGGACGCGCAAATAATATCGACATCATCAGCCGCGACTCAATCCCCAGACACCACAGAACGTCGAATCGAGAATAATGACCAACTATTCGACTTCGGAACCGAGTCCGCCCCTTCGGAACTTCAAGTCCGAGACCTAATTACTAGACGGAACGGATCATTAGATGACCATGCCGTCTTCTGCTCACTCTTCCTACAAGATATCCCCGAAAGCACACCAGCGTGGAAAAGAAACCTGTTTCTCACTTGTGAGTCATACCTCACAACTCTTTCAATCTGTACTAACGATCCTCAGTTTCACAATGCATATCAACGGAAATGGTCGCTATAGATGGCGTCCACAACGACTGGCGCCACCTTCTCCTCCCCCTCGCCCAACAAGATGAACTCGTCATGGACGCGGTGCTCACGGTCTCGGCATTTCACTTCCACATCAACAAACTCGAAAACAGTCTACGGCAGAGTAAACAGCAATACAATGCTTTCGGCACTATCGCATACGACTCCTACGTGCCAGATCCATATCAACTGCTTGGGCGGACTTTACAAGGTCTACGGATACGACAGGAACTCAACTCCGGCGATCAAACGACACAACATTCTGTCCTAATCACTTTACTATTACTAATGACTTCTGTTCTTGTTACTGGCGGTTCGGACTTTCCTATGCTTTTGAGAATGCTCGAGTCTGCGCTGGATGCTATTGGCGGCAAGGAAGGTCTCGGGACGGGTATCCTGGCCGGCTTCATTATGCGTGAGCTTCACAAGTAAGTTTCCAAGTACATCACCCTGCCCAACACATCACTTACACCTTCCAGAATTCGAGTCTACGCAGCTCCACATCTCGGCGAAGAAATGGGTCTACCAATGCTATCCTCCCAAGCCCGGACAGACCAACTCTTCGGCTGTCTCAATCACTGCCTCCAACTCTATCCCGAACACGCCCCTCTCTTCTCCCAAGTCGCCGACCTAGTCTACCAAGCCCGCGACATCTACCTCCAACAAGTCCTCTCCGACCAAACAACCAACTTCTTCGATCTCGACCCCGTCCCCGCGAATCCCAGCTCCGTCGCTCGCGTGCAGCGCTTTATCGAAACACTAGCTCAAATACCGCACACCTCCCCCGTAGCGCACATGCTTATCTGGACAACGTTTGTGGCGGCTTCGGATGCGCAGTTGGATGAGCATAAGATGTTTTTTGAGGATGTGCTAAGGAGACATCATAAACGTAGTGGGTTTGGGAATCTGTTGAAGGGGATTGAGGCGCTGAAGAGAATTTGGGGAAGAAAGCCTGGGGAGAGGTGGACTACGCTTTTACCGCAGACAAAAGTGCTTGTTGCGTGATTTATGTTATGATGGATGATAAAATGGCGATGTTATAGTGTGTTATTGATAATACCCTAATATTGAAATCTTTACTCTTTAGCAAGCTGTAGCACATTTTGAGAGCGATCAAATCAAAAGTCCTCAACTCGATAAACCTGATAAGGAACCTCCTCATACGGATGCGCCCTACGCCACGTCAGAAATTCTCTCTCACCCAGTCACAACAAATCAAATCACTTACTCTTTAAGCGCAGCAACCGCCTTCCTAGTAGTATCCTCCCCAAAAATCAAAGTCTCAACCCTAACTTCCGGCGTCTCCTCCAGCTCGCCAACTTTTCCAATAGCGGGATTCGCCGCATCTCCGGGTCTGAACTGTCCAGTACCGGTTGTCTGCCATGCGCATTCCGTGTAGCCGCCCGGACCCGGGTATCGTCCTGCGCCGGCTTTGAAAATGGCTGCTTTGCATGCTGCGGCGTTGGTGGGTGGGACGTAGAAGACGAGTGTGAAGCGACGGAGTGGTGATGCCATTTTTGAAGATATCGGAATGTTGCGATAGTGTGTGAGATTGGGAGTGAGAGTGGTGTTGCGAGGGCCCGGGCCGGGATATATGGTTCGAGAATATTCTGCTCCACGTTGAGATCCAATCAGTCTTGACGCCCTTTTGTATGTAGCTTGTGTCATGTGACGTCAGTATATCATTAATCGATGTCGCTGGGAGTCTATTATTTATCAATTCTGTATAATCACCTGGATGAATATCTTTAGAATAACACAAGGATATATAAAGACGCAATCCTTAAGCAATTAGAATACTGAGCGATCTGAAATTGTAGTGGAGTAAGGCTAGGGGAGGGCTAAATTTGCAGTGAAAGGCGCAGTAGCAGATCGATTCAATTAGAAGTTACCTGGCGAATTAAATTTGCAGTACAAGGCTCGGGGAGGGTTAAGATTGCAGTGCAGCCCACGCTGGCGTGGGCGGGCCGACTAACAGACGATTTAGAATTGTGCAGCAAGACCGGGGATGGGTTATAATTGCAGTGAAGTGAGGCTCTCTCGTTTTTGATTGGATATGCCATAAAGCCTCTCTTTTTGAAGATGCCTGCGTTGCGTACTTAACAGAACAACACTTTTGATCATACGGCTTCTACTCGACCTCGATGATGGGTTGCTCTCCCAAGCAACCTAAAGCTTCCTTGAAAGATGTAGAGGCTTAAAGGATGTTAAAATAGCAGTAAAAGAAAGAGGTAAACCTGATTTTTATTAGATATACCTTTCTAATAATGTAACAAGCAGCCTTGAACTTAAGTTAGATTTGTAAATAGATATGTTCTAATATTATGATTTTCTTTTTTTTTTTTAATCTCAGTTAATATCGGGGAATGTATATTCCAAGTTGGAAAGTTGTAATTATAGGTCTTGGCTCGACGCCTTCATCTCATCCTTCCCTAATATGGTAGACCAGGCATCCTCTACCTCGTTTGGAATATCAAAGTTATTCCCTGTACCCTTATGAACTTCGCGCTGCGAATGAGCCGTATCACCCATGATCCTATCTAGGAAGCGATCCATAGACCAAAGTCGCCCGGCATTATCATCGCCAACTCGATTTGTTGTTTGATCTGATCCCGTCTGCGGCCAACTTGAAATGTGGGCGTTTTGGTCGTCGTAGACCTTTTCAAAAGATGACATGGTCCGAGTGCTCATAGCAGGATCTTGCACCACGGTGATAGATCTCGGGGATTTTATGCCATGACTATCCAACACCTTGCGAGTCTCAAGTGCGTCGGCTCCACAGTTTGTTGAACGATCCACGACCAAGATATCAAAACCACCATCATCCTTGAACGTTTCATCGATCTTCAATCTGTAGAATCGTTCCGCCATTATCCTCAACACTTGTCCTTCTGGTTTTCCATCAATCTCCTCGAAGATCGATGCATACTTCTTGCTCGCTCGAATAGCATCATAAACGAAACTTGTGCAAGGCCCAATCCCACCACAGAGAACCAAAACGGTGTTTTTTCTGTAGTTTCGCTGTTGAACAGCCCAATTAAATACAGCTTCAGGGATCGCCAAGATCGCCGAGGCGCATAGGACGATCACATCTGTTGATGTATGTGTACTTTCTTGTTGGAGGGTTTGAAGATATTTGTCGAGGTCTTTGGCGCTATAGATTTGCTCGAGGGCCAGGAATTTGGAAATAATATTGGCTGAGCCAGTCAGGCTGTCGGGTTCTTTCGATACTCTTGAAGGCATTTGAAAGATTGATAGATGTTGTATATGTTGATCTGGCTCCGGACGAAAGGGAGCAGGGCTGATATATCTCGGTGAGCCGCCAACACCAAGACAATTTCCCCTCACCTTGACCCATTCATTGAATCAATTCATCTATTCAGGAGTACTCTAACCAGTGAAAGTATTACTTTTACTCATAGTTTCATCATAAAAATGGTCATGGTGAGCAAACCCGCTTTGTTACTAACACGGATCGTACGTAACATAGATCCAGCTAGTCCTATTTCGGAAGACCACTAACATTGGCGCACCAAATGTTGAGCTTGAGATACCATACCTAGTGACAGATATGTGGACTTTAGTAGTAATCGGTTCATGAGTAACAAAGTGTCTTATGAGACATTATGGAACTTTCAATCTCCATGTTCTCATAACCGCGAAATATCAAGGCCAGGCGCTAATACCACTTTGGCAACGCCCGGCGGGCCCAGTTTTCATCCCTTCAACGGTTGATGATCATAAGGCTGATCGACCAATAATACCGGGACTAGACAAATATACCTTTCGGGAAGGACGGACGTATATAGACTTTCATACGCCGAGGACACTTTATTTCTCTCCCTATGTGTTACATGTGCCAGGTTGCAGTAAGCGGCTATTACTGCCGGTGTCTTACACGCCGGACCAGTTGGTCCTGGAGGCGGCATGCTTGCAGGTCTGGAATGCTGGCATGCAGGCCACTATCAAATCTGTGCCACTGGAAAATATCGAAATGATAAGATATATCAGCCGTTATTTGCATTTACTGTCTCATATGTTCCAAGAAATCCAATCGCTCGCTCATAACTCATGTATCACAAACCAAATATCCCTCAACGCCAGTGTCAACACAATTCCCGTAATCACACCCTATGGGCTCGAACATTCACTCTCAGCCCGTTCATCAACAAGCTCAATCCGCCCCGTCTTAACATCATAAACATAACCAGTAATAGGCACATCCAAAACCAAAGGACTCTTCCTCAAAAAAGCAACATCATCAATAACACTCTGTCTTAAATCAGAAAAAGGTAGAAAAGCCATATGATCTACATCTTCGTGCAATTCATTCCGGATTTTGGCGCGAAAGTCTGTGTCGGAAAATGTCTGCATGCCGCAGCCGGTCTGTGGGTGGTGTCAGCCGGGCCGGTTGAGGTGGGAATATTGGTCCAATACTTGAGACCACTTTTTTTTCTAGAAGGGAGTGTGTCTTACATGGTGCATGATAATTATCTCACGCGTGCCGAGCATCTGCTGAGAAATCAGGATTGATCGGAGTGCTTCTACGGCGCGACCACCAGCTTGGAAACCGTCAGCTTTGAAATCAACACCAACATCTTGGGGGAATTACCATTTCGGATAACGTGCGCATCACCAAGATCTAGACCTAGCACTTTCTCGACGTCCAATCTACTATCCATGCATGCTACAACAGCTACTTTTCTTTTGACTGTTAGATATGTTTTCGCTGGGGACATCTATGAGATCGCGATAACTTACCGACGAGGTGGAGAGGGTAAATGAGATTGATTGAAGCTCGCAGCAAATTTCTGATTCGCAGCTTCAAACTCAGAAGCAACAGAAGGTCGACGAACGGGGGCAGTAATAGAAGTATCAAGGGCAGGCATCTTGGGTTCAAAGGATGAAAGCTTCATATTGAAAATAGTGTTGGCTTTCCAGATAAGCAATTGAAAAAGAGCCAAGACTCGATCTTGCATACAAAAAAGAAGAGCCGAATCCTAAAAAGCGGGGAGACACACGTTCTTTATATCTCCAAGCCAAGAGCCAAGAAAACGCCAATTATTGATTAACCAAACAAACAAACACCATGTGCCTTTGTCCTTTGATCCGGGTATATCACAACGGCGGGGTCCGAACTCCCCGTGCACACCCACTTCTGAGACATCTGTCTGAGATCCTGCGCTGTTGATGTCCAGATCATGCGATGGATGAAATGCTACCGGCTGTCAGGTACACTCCAGGGATGAGAGGGACCGGGTGAGATTGCCGGTAGATTATTGTTCTTGTGCATATATGAGGCCATGGCGCTCGCTGCTCGGCGATATCCTCCCTCCGACTCGATTTACGACGGACGGAGCTCAGATATACCAGTGCCGTATTCACCGGCAACCATAATCTTTTCCATCAAGACTAAATATCCAATGTTACAACGGTTTGCTTGGCTGGCTTGGTCAGCCAGTGACAAATACTCCAGAATCTGGGGAAGCCTGCTCTAAATACCGAACATCACCGATATGTAGATCCCGGCATAAACCCGTCTTACCATCCGTATTTAAGCTCAATCCTACCTTAGACTATGAGTTCTGCATAGCATCGAAGAATACCAATCAGCTTAAGAAGTCAAGGTCACCCGTCGCACTCACTGAAACGTAGACTGCAGCTGTTCCACCAATGTAGTGAAGAAGTGTGCCACTAGAGAGGAGTATGGCATAGAGATTTGACTCCTCACTCGCTGTGCCGCAGTCTATGTCAAACGCAGTCTAGACGACCAACCTATGGCTTCATCAACAATGTGTGTGGGATAAACGGGTATTGACGGTACTAGAGTTCGAGATAGTACTGAAATAACGGTCCGAGAGCTTAAATATACTACCTACATTTGAACCGTCGGCGGATAATAGTTTTCTCTAGTCACTTTGGCTTTACCGTTGGACAAGGTTTCGTGTGACAGCTGTCAGTCGTGAGAGGAATTTGAATAATCTGTAGGCAAGTCATTAAGCTTTAATTTAACTGTCCAATAAACACATACAGCTCTTTTCTCTCTTCCTTACGCTCATCAGTCCTGTCGTTATCAATTACCCATCAACACGATGATCTCCGTCATCTTTAGACAAATCAATACCTATGTAACACCCATGGAAAACGTCTTCCAATATATCAAAGATTTCTCAAAGGGAAGAATCACAGATATTAGTATCGCCCAGCCATAAAAGGCAAGATGTGGGCAACCTCACTTACAAAGACAGCGATCGAGCAAGGGAATAAGCGGGGCGTCTCACAGAGTCAATTAATTACATGCAGGTACAGCCAACGTCAGCAAATCCGTCCGCTCCTCCGTCGGAAAACAATAAGTAAATCTCCTACCTACATAGATTCTTGCGAGTAATTCTTCCGCAAAATGTTTACTAAAAGACAATAATTCGCCCCAGAACATTCGATCGGATGAACTATGTTCCTTAGCGGACCAACAACAGGCCGAGTCCACTGGAGTTATTTCTCCTTTGGGCCATAGTCTACGGACACGGGCCCCGGTTCAGGGTCCGGTTCAAGGCGAGATTTTCTATACAAAAGAACTTCCCCTTACTATAATCAATCCTAAATCAACAAATCAAATATCCAAAATGACAGACTTATTACTTTCTCAACCATTCAAGCTACCATGCGGTCTCACTTTGCCGAACCGCCTCGCCAAGGCGGCTCTGGCAGAAGAAATCGCAGATTGTCAACATCTTCCTACAACAACGCAATTGGAAAATGCATACGGTGCCTGGGCTGATGGAGGTTGGGGTATGGTCATGACTGGTAATGTCCAGGTCGATGAGAAATACCTTGGTGGACATCGCGATTTGGCTGTTAGCTCTGATCTCCCTGAGGAAAAGGTCCTGGAAGCTTACAAGAAGTTTGTGGGGATTATGCGACGAAAGGGGACACCCGCGATTATGCAGATTAACCACCCTGGTCGACAATCGCCTCTTGGAGCTGGCAAGAAGGCATGGATGGATAAGAATCTTGCTCCAAGCCCTATTCAGCTGAATATGGGCGATGATATTTTTGCCAAGATTATCACGAATGTTGTCTTTGGTACACCCAAGGAGATGTCCATCGAAGAAATCGAAGATGTTGTTCAGAGCTTTGCCAGAACAGCTCGAATTGCATCTGAAGCCGGTTTTGATGGTGTTGAAATTCATGCTGCGCATGGTTACCTTCTCTCTCAGTTCATGTCAGAGAAGAGCAACAAGCGAACAGACGCATACGGAGGATCACCTGCTGCTAGGGCGAAGATCATCGTCGATGTCGCCAAGGCTATTCGTGCGGCGACACCAGCTGGTTTCTGTGTTGGATTGAAGTTCAACTCTGCGGACCACCAGTCTCCTAAGGAGCTTGAAGAGGTTCTCGAACAGATTACGCTTATTGCTGAGGTTGGCCTTGACTTTTTGGAAGTCAGTGGTGGAAGTTACGAGAACCCATCCGTAAGGATCCCACCTATCTCTTGATTCTCTTATACTAATGCACCGATAGATGTTCACAGGAACTGGCGAAAAGAAAGCCGCCAGTACAGCAGCAAGAGAATCCTTCTTCCTCTCCTTCGCTCACGAAATGCGCGCCAAGGTTCCCAACGTTCCCCTAATGGTAACAGGCGGATTCCGCACCCGCGCAGGCATGGAAGCAGCCCTTCGCGAAGGCGCTTGCGATCTCATCGGACTGGGCAGACCTGCTATTATCAATCCTCTCTTACCTTCGACTATCATTCTGAACAAGGAGGTTACGGATGATGATGCTAAGCTTTATGCGAAGAAGATCCAAACGCCTTGGTTCCTGAAGAGATTTGGGCCGAAGAGCATTGGTACTGGAGTTGAACTTGTGAGTAATGCTTTTATGTTTGAGAGACTGTTACTAATCGTTCGCAGACTTGGTATAGGAAGCAGTTGCAGTCAATTGGCAAGTGAGAAAATACCTTTCTTGGTGGTGCAACTTTGGCTTGATTTTGGTGGAGCCGAGATTTGTGGCAGTTCCCTTTTAGACATATACGCATAGACTTATAGTAATAATTCAAGTATCAAACATCAACATGTCCTTTTTCAATAGGCGTTATCGGCAAAAAGAAATACATACAACACCGGGGATTCGCTGGTCGTCACCGACCCAACTACTAATCCGGCGCTTCGCAGCTTGACGATGGGAGAGCAGACGGGATCCCGTATTCTCTGCGAGCTGTGGTCGTATGTGCTAGTGTTACTCGATTTTGACATTATATTTCTAAAGCTGCCACCTTCGGAGGCTAAAACAGGACTCTTCCTATCGAGACATGTCAAAGTGAGCGGGGCCTAAGCCAACAATTTCCTCTTCAGTATCCCGATTCCATCTACTGTGGGTGAAAGGCGCCCTTCTTCTTCTCAATCAATCCACTGCCCCAAGGATCCGTGTCAATAGGGACCAACGGTGTTTCACATTTTGCTTTTAGTGCAGCCTGAGCCTCGTCGCTTTCATATGGAACACAATCGACACCAACATCGCCGTGCATCCCATCACAGATAACCACGGGCTCTCCGCCGCATGGTGTTTTGACGTCAAAGTTCTTGAGAGTAATGTTGGCGCAAACAGCATCATCAGCTGAAGAGCAAGATAGACGAGCTACAGCGTTGCCGTAAACACCAGATGTATAGCCTGTGAAGTTTTCGAAGTGTATATTGGTGATTTGCATTCCTGAGGGATGAGCATTGCACTCTGAGGCTGATTTGTTGAAGTAGCAAGAGTCGAGGAAAATGCCGTAATCCATACGGGCAACCCAAAAGTTCCTGGCTGGATGTTAATAGCTGGACGTGACTACATCTGAAGAACTCACTTGAACGTTACGTTGTTAACAAGACCCGTTCCAGTTTCATTTCCGGCCCATACCTTGATGCGAGCACCAGAATACTGAAAGAGTTAGAATTCATAGCGAGTGACCCGGGGTTATGACATACATCTCCATTCATCATCCAGACGTTCTCGATATGCACATCATGAACATTAGAGACTTCCCCCTTGTATTGCCCGAGGGATCCCATAGACTTTCCAAGTTAGCTTCATCAGGCAGTCTCTTATATACAAAACTTACCTGGCCGTGTGTACCATTGCAGTACATCGTGTTGACATAAAGATCAGAGCTGTTTGGTTTCGGAGAGAAACAATCATCATCAATATTGACCCATGTCCTTTCAATTCGCACAGTTGAAGTGTTCATTGTGTTCATAAAGTCAGTGTTCTTCGGGATGATGCTTCCATTGTTTGATAGAGCTGTCGCTACGACATCGGTAAATGAGATGTTCTTGGAGCTTACGATAAAGTTGTTCCAGCATGGTGAGTCTTTGAGATGAATGCCGGAAACGTCAAGGTTGGTCGTGTTCTCTGCGTAGAACAGAATCGGACGGTAATACTTATTATCAGGATTTAGGATGCTAGTAGATAGTTAGTACAGTGCCACCTATAGGGAAATCTGGTCAACTCACGAGCCTGTGCCGGCTTCAAACTCATTCCACCAGCGTTGTCTACCATTGTCAGCCATAAGACACCTGCGTCGGCATGATATCAACTAACCCCTGACCTTCGATGACGCCGTTACCATAGATCTTGATATCATGCCCTCCCCATTTCCAAAACATGATGGACTTTTGAAAGGGGTGATACCAAGCGTTTTCCTGCCAATACTTGACGTTATCCGTAAACTACATCTGTTAGGTACCGAGACAGTATGCGATCCGAAAACGATTACTGACCCGGATTTCGCCGTCCAGGTGAATGTGAATATCATTGAGTCCAGTCAAATCAAGGGCTTTTCCAATGACGAATGTCTGGCCATGTGGCAAGTACAAGGTGTTACCCCGGTCAGCCTGACGCACACCGCGCTCGAAATCGTCGGAAACATCATCTTCGTGATGTCTCGACGCGCGAATCTTTATTATCTTACGGTGCTCATGTTTGGGAGGCTTGTATGGATGTTTTTGTCGGAAATCTGAAACATCGCGAGGTACGCCTTGCGGCAGAGACACAGCATCGATGGTGGCGATAGCGAACACCCCAAGAAAACTCAAGATTGAAGTATAACGCATTTCGAATAGTATGAGATGTGGAAGGTGCATATCGGGACAGAATTGAGTTTGTCGAATATATATAATCGGTTACAAGGAACTCGGTGTATCATTGCGAGTTTACCGAAAGAAACATAAGCATGCCCCCAATCCCCTGCTTGGTGTGATTTCACGATGCCAAGGCGGAAAAGGTGGTTGATCTACTAATGCAGGGAAAGCTGAATAAAGGCCATTGGTGGGATTTTCTCTCGGCCGACGATCCGCTCAATCCGATGCAGATTGGCAATTTATACGAGGGTCGGATAACTAATAACATTAAAAAAGGTTCTGTCAAAACTGGCCTTTTCCGTAGTTAGAACTTTATATTTTGAGAAGCTGAGGCACTGCAAGAACTAGACGAGATCCCGTATTCTCTGCGAGATATGTTCGTATGTGCTTGTATGAGTTGTCTTTAGATTTTACAAAGGGTAGTTTCAGATACACAGTTATGTCCGGCTTGATGATAGCCCATGACACATGCCGAAAGGTTTGATATATGAGCAGCAATCTACTTCCTCATCTTCAAAGCGATATCCAATCCTAGCGGCTTTCTCAAGAATCCCTCTCTCGTTTCCATGACACCCTGCCTTAACTCGGGGACATATCTCCTCGCCCAGGTCGCTGCAATAAGCTTCATTTCCATCTCAGCCACGTTCCTTCCCACGCAAGCTCTTGGTCCGTGACTAAACGGATTGAACGCTGTCTTTTGGATATCTGTGACAGTTTCCCAGCGCTCGGGTCGGAATTCGTCTGCATCTGGGCCCCAGATCTCTTTGGAGTGATGAAGAGTGTACGTTGGGACGCTGAGGACGCTGCCGGGTGGGAAGTAGTGACCTTTGATGGTGACGCCGGGTGAAGTAGATGGGATTTGACGTGGAAGACCAATGCCAGATGTTGAATGGTAGCGAAGGGTTTCGTTGATGACGTTGTTCAGGTAGGAAAGATCGCGGACCATGTCGTATGACGGAACATCAATCTCGGATGGAATCGCCTCATCAAGCTCATCTTGCAATTTCTTGAGGACTCCAGGAGTTCGCGTGACATGGTAAAGCAAAGCGCATGAAGAATTAGAGGTCGTGTCACTCCCAGCAATAAGCTGCGTCAAAGCCTCAGCCGTCAACTCCTCCCGTCCCAACGGCTCGCCCTTCTCGTCGCGTCCCTCCATCAACCTCGCAAGAAGATCCATGCGTTCAATACTGGGCGGGTTATCCAATCTGTTCTTTACGCGCGCGATAGCAATTCCCGCAAGGTTCTTAACAGCGTTTAACCCGTTACTGAAGAACGGATCGGGCAGATACTGCGCATAAGGCTTCAATTGCGGAAAACATCCCAGCGTAGCACTGACTTCACCTCTTCGATTAAGAATCTCAATCGCAGAAGCATAAATCGGTGCACTCTCGGGTGTTTCGCGAACTTCGGCTACGTCAGCGCCATTAGCCAACATACCGAACGGAACACCGAACGCGAGGTCGCCGATGACATCGAAGGCAAGATAATTGAACCAAGGAAGACAATCAATGAGAGCCTGACGTTTGCCATGTTCATCGGTGGATGGACTGGATGTGACGAGATTGTCGAGCTGTTTGACGAAAAGTTCGAGATTGGCGTGGATGTAAGGTTCGAATTGACTGATAGATTTGGCGGAGAAGACGTGCGAGATGAGTTTGCGCTTACGTGTATGTTCTGCGCGATCGCGGGTGTTGAACAGACCCCGTCGAATTGAAACGAACGCGTCATAAAATTCCCTACCATCATCAGCTCTGCCCCCAGTAGCTTGCAGTAAATACTCACGACTTCAAAAATCCATTTCCATGCCCATAGATCGTCGCGATAGCATCAACATCTGCAATAGAGGTATGATTCGGCTGGATGCGTACCACGGGACCGAGCTTCTTGTGAATCTCATCCACGACGCGATAGCGTTCGCCGCGACGGCAGATGTAGAGAAGCCATAGATTTGAGAATTGTGCGGGAAAAGGAGCCGGGATGGCGCGGAGGTGGGAGTTTGTTATGAAGTAGGCGTAGAGGTATGTGGTTGTTAAAATGGCGAGGCCGATGGGGATGGACCACCATGTGAAGAGGACGTCTACTATCGCCATGACGTCGCTGATTGAGCGTCACGATACTGCGCGTAGTGAATCTGTCTTGCGCTGTGCCCTCAAATGACGCGTATGACACTCAAGATATGACAGTGCACCGTAGAAGTCATCGTCAACATTCCAACGTCGGCCTCCTCGGGCACCTCCTCACGTCTTTAACCTTTCGTCATCCGGGCTAGCTCACTTCACCCCGCATCTCGGCAACGGTAGTTGGATTGCGGCGATGGGAATATTCTCAAAATCGATACCCGAGATCCAATGACACGCATGCAATTCGGCCTTAGTAAAAGGTGTCCGCGGACGGCGCGGAGGAGTTATTTTGAGCGAATGAGACTGGCTGATGTCTTCCCCGGACGGAGAGAAGACCGCTGGGTGGTCTTTGCGGGGGATTTGGCTTGGGGGTTACCCTGCAGCTGAAAGTTAATCAGTGTATGGCTGTGATTCTTCACGATTGAGATTGATTACATATGTCAAATTTGCCTATATGATGATTTTACATCTTGGTTCAATTATTTGTCATCTTATTATCTTTTTTCGGCTCAAGTTTGATCATGTAGTTTACATTGACTGTTCACTCTCGAGTTTGTTGAACGAGCGTACACACTATTCGGCCAGCTGTGGAACACACTGTTTAGAGCAACATCCAACTAGCGCGTCAACGACCCATAATGAGCGTAGGAGCTGACAACAGGATAAGTTCCCAGCAACTACATAGCTTTCTTCATACCCTGAGATCGTTTTACAGCTGCCCCTGCTTCGATCAGTCTACGCGAACCTTCATCGTAGGGTCACTGCCCGGAAACATCATTTATCCGAAACCGACAGCCTACCCTTGGCGTTGCAGCTCGGTAGCTCGGCAGACCGTTGACCCGCCCGAAACACCAACACGCGACCGCCTTCCACATCACCACAGCCTCACCCGTAAACAACAGCCAAGCAAGCTGCATGTATAGCCACCACGCATTACGCTGTCAAGTGCCAACCCATCATCCAAAGCAGACCCGTAGGGCAGTGCACATAAACAACGCATTGATCATCACAACCTGAAATCGGAAACATGTTGTCACGGTAGCATCTATAACTTGACCGTCCATCCGGCTCTTGGCTGCAGCTAGACAGACCTCAGATGGTCACAAGACGAATTATTGCCAGCCAATATCTATATCAATTATCAAACCCTATATGCGTCCACAGAGCTTAAGTCGTCGTAATACGACCCCGAATCTGAAACTCCGATAAACCTGTCAGCTCGAAAATCTAGACGCGCTCCGCACGGAAGTTGAACCAGCCGGCTTGGTAGTAACATCACCAACCTGAAAGACTTGGTGTTTTGGCTTTTCTTCATCCTCGAAACAGTTACCCCTGTATTTCCCCCCTGTAGCGCTAACTTGTACCGCTGAGCGTTGCTGACAGGGGTCTTGGTGTTTGATCTGCCGTCTCACAATGCGCACCTCAAGCAGCACCCGGTTTCGCCTCAACTGGGCTCTCTCGATATAGTTACTTAGCTGGGTAGTTAGTTGCGATTGCACTCCATATCTTCCGTGACATCTGCTGTCTTGAACTAAACTTTTTTTCTCTTTTCCTTTCCTTCTGCACGTTGATCTGGAATCACGCAGCGACTTTCATTCTTTGGTGCAAATCGTTTTTATTCTTCTTCTTACGGTCTTTTTTGCATTCCATACAACAGTTTAATTTTGTAATTCACGACAACGAAGCTCTGGTAGCGGTTTATTTTCGACTTTCCCGGTCTCGGTTTCTTTCCTTTGCTATAATGGACGATTTGGCTCTCGAACTACAAGTCTCTCGCATCATCAACGCAGTTGAATCTACCACTATTTTCACAACCATCTTTCCGAACCCAACTGCGAAGGCGGATTATACAACAACTCAAGAAGCGCCTGTCGTTACAGTAACGCAGGAGGCGAATCAAAATGATGCAGGAGGACTACCTGGTGGCAAGATCTTTGGAGCTCTTGAGATCATCATCGCGTTAGGAGCATTGGGTATGTCAATCTCTACAAATACAGAAAAGCAAAAACTAATTTTATAACAGTTGGCGTTCTATTACTCGTCATGGGAATCATCCTCTGCGATCGACGAAGAAAATCCAAGAAGCGAAAGCGAGCATCCGCACGAGTTCACAAGAGAATGACAGAAAAGGCCGACCCACCAGCTCAGAACAGTCAAGCAAGTGCACCGCACACAGATGCAAGGTTACCGGACTCGATATGGCCTCGGATGGCAGAGAATAATCAAACAGTTCATGATTATTGGCATAGCGATGCATCACGGCAGCAGCAACAACAACAAGGTTGGCATCCAGGCGCCGGACAATCTCAAGAACATGGGCAATATAGATATCAATAATCCCCAATGAAAGAAAGTCTCACGGCCGGCTATACAAAATCTAAAAAAAAGTCTCAGAAGAGACAGACCAAAATTACTGTCTCACAGTGACTTGTCTGCCTTTCCTTCTTCCGAAATCCTGAGCCGATCTCGAATAGCAAATCTCCACTCCCGAGCAATTTTATAGATCAGAACCGTAAACAGGATGAGAACAATGGCACAAACAAGAAGAATAATCACAACGCTGAACCATAGACCAACGTCTTGTAGGCTCAGACTGTTTCGACCAGGATGTTCTTGCTGAACTGCGATGGCAACTTGTAGTCCACTGAGTATAGTTGATACCATCGCAATGATGAATAAAATTGGACCGTAGAAGTGAGCGAAATATGCTCCGTACTGATGCTCGACGCGATGGAACTTTGATTTTCCAAGGATCAAAGGCGCGTAGATATTGAGTCTTGTTAGTCGAATTTCCCCATAGGCGTAGCGTTCAGAGACATCTTTGTCGCTTATCTCGGGAAAGTCAGCTGAGAAATTGCAGAACGTTTCCCAAGTGAATCCAGCAGGGATAAGACAACGGCTCATACCTTGTGCCAGGTTAAAATCATACTCGGACTGTATAGGATAAAGTACGTCCTGAAAAAGCCCAGAGCAGCCTTACGAATACTCTCCCGACGAGGATCTCCATCTGGACTCAAGCACTGTTTCCAAAATGCATGCGACGTAAGATATTTTGGCAACGGCTTGATGAATATTCGATCTTGTATCCAGACGAGATGTAGCTTTGGATCCTGAGACACAATGATATTTCGTCCTTTGACGGCTTGGCGATGTAGAGGTGAGATATTAGCGTGGTCTTGCTTAGACATCCACCACAGCCTTTTGGCTGAAGTATTGACCTGGTACCTCCCAATATCTCATTATGAGTTTACTGCACACGAATTACAGTCGGCAGCAAATTCCAGGATTTTAAAATTCAAGTCATGTGGTCCATGTCGCGAGAAGAGTACTGGGAAAGAGTTTAGATATTGGAATACAGTTGACCAATCATCTCAGAGAACAAAACCTTACGGTTTCTGTTAAGCAACTTATAATATATTCATGAAATAGCCATACGTGACCGACGGCAGTTCGTACTAACTCTATAGACGCGAGCGGGCCACGTTAATCGGAAGCAAGTCTCCTGATGGCGAGAGTCTTGTATCAAGAAGATACATAATACGAAGTCCGCCAATACAGGCTGGACACCAGCAAGTTGAAACCACCTTCCAAGCACAAGGGAAAGACCTACCTTCGGGACAGGACAGCGATACTTGTCATAATGTGTACAAATGGGTCTCGGATAGCGCTTGTACCGAGCTTGAAACTGACAAACAGGAGCGTCAATGTGAACAAGAAGACGAAGAGAAAGGAGAACAAGATCAGATTCACAAAGGTTATTTATTTGCAATAAGGCTTCATCACATAAAGTATGGTGAATCAGAAGCTGTGTCTGTCATGCCCTAATATAAAGTTCTGATCAATGTATAAATCCATTGATTGCTTCTTTTCGAAAACCTTCTTCCTTTTACCAACATCACAACCATTCAAGCAATCATATTCCTTACCATAAGTTGGGGGCTGGCTACAAACTGCCCAGTTGCCCTTGCTTCTATCCAGCCTTTCGCTGTTCCTTTTGCCGACGTCAACAACCCCTTACCAGCTACAAAATGACTCTCAACCAAACACTCGAAACTACCATTGACAGCCCTAGTCAAAGTAGGGATACACCCTCCTCCCAAAAAGAGACAAAAACATCCCCCGACACTACCACTCTTACCAAAGAGGAGATCCAACAGAAGTTGAAAAGTTTGGGAGTATGCGAGATGGGGTACAACTGGATTGAACAGAAAAATGGAGAGGAAAAAAATCCGGATCAAAGCAAGCAAAAAGGCATTTATATTGTGCCCAAACCTTATCTATAGGGCAGGGCAAAAAAAAGGTCATGTGTGGGCAAAGGAGTCATAATGCCCTTTGCAAAGTGTAAATATCGAGAAAAACCTTATCTGATCGAACAGAAAAATGGCTATCGCTGTGCCGGAGGCTCCCATTTCATAAGTCACCAACATATCAAGGATCTCTGATCCATATCCAGTTCGATGTTTCTGGTAATACAGACTTGGGATTTCATTGTGAGCATGATGTCCAATAACAGTTGATCGGCTTCCATAGCTCAGTTGGTTAGAGCGTCGTACTAATACTTCAATCTGAATATTCAGTGATGCGAAGGTCTCAGGTTCAAGCCCTGGTGGGAGCATCGCTCCAGCGCCGTTATCAGCTTCTTTTTGACTTTTTGAGACAATTCAGTACGTTTCAAGTTAATAACAATTTTTTATGGTTGTTGTTGATCAATCAGGTAGCAACAATCCACCCCGCCTTCCTTATACCTTTTCCACATTACCTATTCAAGAACCGACCACGATTTATTAATGGTCAATGCCATTTCCCACAAGTAAACTGTTCAATTTTATCTTTTTGCGGCTTTTCACCAGTAAAGAATATTAAATGACCTTTCAGATTGTATTTGGTACTTGAGATGAACCATCAGCCTCGCTTCTCATTGCTTGTCGATCCCGCAGTTGTTGCCCGTTCTTGACCCTCACCATGTTCATCTCGCCTCTTTTGCTGAGCAGAATCACCCTTAAGAACAATATCGTCCACCAAAAAGCTCGCCCCCAAGCATAGCGCCATCAAAGGCACGGTGATAATGAAAATGACTCTAAAGCCTTGCATATGAGCGCTCGAGATGGCACTTTCGTAGTCTTTAGTAGCAGGATCACTGGCGGACCATGTACCATCCAGGACACTGTCGCGCAGCCATTCAGGAATCGCGGCATTCCGTTGTAGAGCTTTCTGTAGAACTGCGTAATAAACAGCTGTTGAAACAGCTATTCCGACGACACCGCCTAGCGAGCGGAAGACGTTGCGGGTGCCTGTTGCTACGGCACGGTCTTCATTTGCTGAGTTGGCCTGTAGCGCTACGAGCCCTGAATGTCTGTCAGTTGATCCACTCAAGATTGTGATAGTGGAATGATCGTGGTAGACCTACCTGGCTGATGAACCCATCCTATACCTGCCCCTTCGACAGCTAGCACTGCGATGTATATCGCAACATGCGTGTTCTGGTTGAAGAGAAGTTTGAGACCAGATCCGAGAGTCCAGATTGTGAAACCTGCTCGCAAAATGGGCATGTATCTATGAACAGGTCAGTTCTCGTCTTTCCTCTTCGAAACAGAATAGTACTAACCTTGCATATTTGGCCATCAAAGGCCCCGAAGCAGCACCGGCTATACCTTGAGCAAGCAAGAATGGTACAATCAACGTGGCACTCTTCAACGGAGAGAATCCACGGACGGTCTGATAATATAATGGGATAAAATATTGAGTTGACTGCCAAGCAAAGTCGTGAAAGAAACCTGTCAAGATGAGTACTGCGGGGGATCTCTGTTTGAAGAGTCGAAGAGGAATGATGGGGATTCTGGCGAAGTACGCTTCGATGATGACGAAGATGAGTATCATGATGATTCCGATCGTAAGAAGAGAAATGGTTTTGGCGTTCTGCCACGCCCACATGCTTCCTCCTGAGTTAATGGACATCTGGTATCATCAAGGTCAGGTCAACACTATGCCTGGGGTACGGGAGATACTCACGACTGTCAGGACGATTCCAGCAATAGACGCCATAACACCCCACCAGTCAATCTTTCGAACCTTCTCCTTGAAGCTCCCAGACACAGGCTTCAAGGGTAAGAAGAGCATCAGGAGAACAAAACAGACGCCACCCATAATAGCAGGCACCCAGAACGCCCATCTCCAACCATCAGTACCCATCTGAATCAGTCCAGCAGCCACAAAGGGACCAGAAGCGGCACCAATACCAATAGCAAGACTAATGAAGCCCTGATACTTCCCTCGCGATCTCAAACTTACCAGATCACTCACGATAATCGCAACTGAAGAACTTATGCCTCCACCACCAATGCCACTAATTGTTCGACAGACGTACAACCAAACTGGCGTACGTGCAAAACCGCACAAGACGCCGCCAACGACGATACATCCCATAGAGAACAACAAAACGGGCTTTCGGCCAGTTATGTCTGAGATTCTGCCGTACAAAGGTTGGAAGGAGAGTTGGCCTAGAAGGTATGATGTTCCGACCCATGTAACCGTTGGACCTGCGTCAAGAGCTGAGGAGATTGTTGGAAGAGATGTTGCGATGGAGTTCATATCTAGGTAGGAGATGAGGTAACAAAAGCAGAGACAGAGGTAAGCGAGCAGTAGACGGAGAAATGGTAAGCGTTGGGATTGATCTTGAAGCTCGGCTTGTTCAACATCCGATTGAGGTGAGTCATTAGGGGACTCAGTTTGAGCCTTCTTCTCATTCGAGATATCGGGCTCATGTTGAGCCTGATTCGGCGCGGGAACAATTGAATCCATTTTTGAGAATAGCTTCTGCTCTCATGAGCTTGAAATTTGGGTACTTTACAGATGCAAGTTTGAGATGCATTTGCATGATCTGATGTCAAACGCGCCTTTCATGAACCAACAAGATTTCATAAGCAAACTCTTGGCATCTCCAACTTGGATTTGTTTGTGAGGATCACGGCAAGGTATCGAATCAACAGGATTGAGGGCTTATTTCCGCGCTGCCAAGCATTTTGCTCCCGAACCCCTCACTGCGACGCAGGTCTTGGGGTGGGTTAAACTTGCAGTGAGAGTTCGTCGACTTTGAGTCACCTAACCTGTCTCACAGATCCGGGTTCTGTGTGGTCAAATTCTCATGTCCACATGAAGCGTCGAGGGGGGACGGAATTGCAGTGTAATGGCTGGCGAATTCGCAACTGTCTGATCCAAATTGCAGTGATCAATCAGGAACAAAAGTACAATATCAGTATTTTTCAACAAAGTATTTGTACTTGGGCCGGTTTTCATACTTCGGATTTTACTGCGCTACTTTTTCGAATAGTCTCCAAGTCCAGGCAGTATTAGTCGAAGATTATAATTCCTGGAATGGAATAAAGCACAAGTATGGATGAGAAGAATCCCATGTACACGAAACTAAGAAACTACGGGCTGTACTCTACGGGAATATGTCTCGGGCTGAGCGTAACCACAGGGTACCGCCGGTTCGCGAAAGCGTGCCAGACTGGTCGGAAGGGGGCTGTTCTCACCATGTGTCAAATCGACAGGTTAAGCCATGGCTGGAGAGGGGTTAAAATTGCAGTGAAAAACGGACCCACCCCTTTTTGCGGCTCTGTTTCACTTGAGGTTTAGAGGCTCCAAATACCGACAGTATAAGGATGGACTAGAGACACAGCGACGCGACAACAGAGCCGCAACCAAGACACCCGGGTGGTGTCATCCGCAGCAGAGTAATTTTTGAGATTAAAATTGCAATGAGGCATCACCACGGCTATTTCTCAGTCACAAAAGAGTTCAGTGTCGTGATCAAATAATAAAACATATTGTTTTGTACCGTCGAAAAGCTGTTAGGAAATTAACATGATGGGCTTATGAGTATCATATTTGTACTGTCTGAGATGAGTATTGTTCGGGAGTCTGTTAGTAACCTGTCTTAAAGTTGGAGAGGTGCATGGGCGTCCGACAAGCCACGCAGCAGAGCCGGTGATGGGGTTAAAAATGCAGTGAAAGCTGGATTAAAAGACAGACATTTGCCCACTGATCAAGCGGGCTAAATTCGAAGATCCTAGCAAGTGTGCCACCCTCACGTACAGTTAAAATTGCAGTGAAGAACCAAAGACCTTTTCCCTCGACTATCACGGCATTGGGAAGCTGACACATTCAAGCACTCCCACTCATGTAGTTGAAATTGCAGTGAAAAACAAAAGACCTTTTTCTTTGAGGATTATCGGATTCGGAATCTGGCAGAGTCACCCATGTACTTAGGCTTGCCTTGTCGAAGATACTATGAACACGCTCTTCCATTGCAGAGTGACAACATATCATGGTAAATATTGCTTTCTTCCTGGTTTCGTCTGCTACAACTACGACCTTTCTAGCGACTTAGAGCCAGAAGTCGAGAGCAAACTTACTCGCGTTGTATTCGTTTCAAGGAAGAGAAGCGGATTATTGAAATGCTATGACAAATTGCCTTGAGCTATATAAACCCATGCGAGGCAGAATTTAAGAACCATGCGTTAGTCTTCTTCTCTCCCTAAAATCGCTATGATCACTATCTGCAGGTACTTGTCTCTATAACATCAGGCGAAGAGTTAAAGTCATACCTGGAGGGGGGTTAAAATTGCAGTGAATCCCTTTGATGTTACAACCAAGTAGGACGTCGTACCACCATCAAATTAACTGTTCGAATGGGCAGTGCTCCGCTTACTTTCCTGTGCAGTAATCGTTTTTTCTAAAAGCAATCTTGCTGTGGAGTTAACCTTATTAAGTTGATACATATTTACTACATAGTTAAGGAAAAGAAAGTGATTTTGCTGTAACGTAGAAAAAGAATTAAACCAAGCGATAGTTTGGAAGCGAATATGTTGTTCAGAAGTGGCCAGTGATTAGTACAGGCATATCCGAAGCGGCAATAATTGCAGGTTCGTATAGGGTAGGCACCAATGCTTGGTTTGGGATGGGTCAAATTGCAGTGAACATCAGAGTCTCAAAGTCAACCCGATACTCAGTGGCTCTTCGGGGATGGTGTTACCCTCTGTCTTCATGTAAATCTGGAGAGGGGTTAAAATTGCAGTGAAGTCCCAATAAGAATCTTTAAAACGTGAATTTCTCCCTGCATTCGCAATTTTCCTTCCTACACATACAAAGAGGCCTACAAACAATAACACTGAAATAATTATTTTAAATCTTCTTTACCATCTCAGTTAAAGCTATCAATCGCCCTCAGTCATTAGGTTAAGAGAGATCAAGAAATGTGCCTTGACCGGTGTTTTTCTTTTTTACAGCGCATGGCAGCTTGATCTCTGGAATGATATGTCCAAATCACTTTTAAATGCAAAAAGACTCAAGCCCAGTAACAGCACACGATTTTATTCCAATCACCCGACTATAAGTCTACGGACATTCCACTACTGAATCTTGGCCTTGAGAAGCTCCTTGACCTGCTCCTCAGTGACACCCTTGATACCAACCAACTCGTTATCAAGCTTCTCAAACTTGGGAACACTCTTCTCATCAAAAATGGCCCTGAATAGATAGGGCGCAAGAGTAGGCCAGTCAATAATTCCCTTGGCGATATTCTCGTCTGACTTGGCAGTAACATCATCAATCTTGACATTCTTGACCTTCCATTCCTTGCCACTGACTTCCTTGGCAAGTTCAAGAATCTTGTTCTGGGTAAGAACAGTATCCTGAACATAAACAATTCGGTTCTTGGTTTCTTCGGGGTGGGTGAGGATGCCGACTACTGCCTGGCCAACGCTGGCGAGGGTAGTGGTGCTGAACTCAACATTGCCCTCATCCCAGATTGTGACCTCGGGCTGGGAAAAGTCAAAGAAGAAGTTGTTCTTGATACCCCAGTCCAAGAAAATGCCGTTGTATACAGTGGTGTAACTAATCTTGTCCTTAAGTTCAACAAGTTTATCCTCAATCTCAACCTTTGTTCCAAAAACAGGGAGCTTTCGAACGCTTGGAATGACAAGGTTGGAGCCGAACTCAGATGGGACAAAGTGCTTAACACCGGCGGCTACGGCAGCATCGATGAGGAGCTTTTGGCTGGGAATGGCGAGACTGCCGACTGTTGAGACGACGGCGTCGATGCCCTGGAGGGATGAAGTGAGAGAGTCGAGGGAGTCGTAGTCGACTTGGATGACTTTTACATTGGATGGGAAAGTGGAGGTTGAGGTGGTGCGAGTGAGAACTGTGAGGTTGAATTGGTTGGAGTCGAGGAGGGCTTTGAAGACTGCTGAGCCGAGATCTCCAGCGGCACCAGCAACGGCGATGTTCTTATAGGCAGACATTGTTATTGTTGTGAGTTAAAAAGCTGATAAGTGGTTGTTGTAGTTGTTGGTTGTGTGAGTAGATGGTTGAGTGATGAGTGTGATGAATTGCAGTCTCTAGAGGTGAGAGATAGATGTATATATAGTTCAATTGGTAGTCTATCAATGATGTGCTTCCATGGAAGGATTTACTAATTACATGGCGGATCATACCATATCTCGGGATAAAACACCAGGATTGCGAATATGCTTATCTTATCCGACACTAATGATTCAGCTAGTTCAGCTACAATCCTACGTCGAATAGTATTACATGATCATCTTCCATGAATTCCAGCCACTTTGTGTCTGTTTGTGGCTGTGGTGGCGTCAATGGAATGGGATGGGATATAAAGCGGGATGACGAGGAGGGTGGGATGCCGAGTGGGATAAGATACCCGCGGAACCGTAATGTGTTCACAAACTTAATGCGTCTCTCAAGAGTTGCTATTGGTTGAAGGTCACCTGCCAGCTCCATCTTCCCACCGCGGACTCCGAAAATATCATCCCACTGTCACCACCGGTCATCCCACACACGATTACCAAGTCAAGCCTCAAAAGATATTGATATGCCCAGTACGTAACTCAGTCAGCCATTCGTCTTGTTTGCTTTTCTTTTTTCTCCATCATTACACATAATCCCACTCGGTTGTGTCTGCGCTCGTTTTACGTTTTGACCGCCCATATCCACACCCATCATGGACGTATCCCACAGTGAAAACGATTCAAATAACAGGTGGGATATCCGAGACAGGATGCAGACTTTGACCGAATTGACCAATTATTAGCGAACCTGCCGCTCCTTCCCGTCATGTATGTCACTGCGGTAAGAGCTTTATCAGAAAGGAACATCTTCGTCGCCATCAAGCCACGCATGGAGAACGCAATTTCATATGTCCCATGTGTCAGCGCTCCTTCACGCGCAAGTATGTATCTACTCTCCGTCCAATCATCTTACATAGTTGACACTCTCTAGTGATTTGCTAAGACGGCATCTCTCACGGCATGATATGCCCACTGCGCCGGACCCACGACGCGGACGCGCTTGTGATGCGTGTCATGCAAATAAAACAAAGTGCGATGGTGGTACAAAGTGTACTCTTTGTATCAAGCGGGGAATATGCTGTACTTATAAACACGCCAGTAAGAGTGGGAGTAAGAGTCCCCTCGATGAACGACGGAATACTCCAGAGAGTGTATCATCGCCTTCTCCATCGGATGAAATCAAAGCTGCCTTCAAACGTATCGGCAATAGTGTGCGAACAGGAGAAATACCCATCGGCGAAGCAACACCTATCCCAGCAGTTGAACATCCTTGGATCGACGCGAACACGAAAGAGTATTTTGGAAGATTACATGACAGCTTCCCTCTTCTTCACGCGCCTTCTTACAGGATCGGTATGGAGGATTCGTATCTTGTTGCCGTCTCTGTAGCCATGATAAGCTGCTGGTTGAGAAATCCTGATGAGTTTGGGCCTGTGGTCATGGAGCTGCATGAAACCTTTATGGATGTCTATTCTCGTTATATTGTAAGTTGAATATTGTGCTTGGCCAGGGCGTTGCTGATATTTGTAGTCGAATACGTTATCGAGACTTGAAGATGACAAGCCTTGGCCGACAGAAACGTATCAATCTATCGTTTTGCAAATAATCTTTGCTTTCTACCACGGAGTACGTGTTCCTTCCATCCCCAAACAATCTGAGATACTAACTGGGCCAGGACGAGAGATTAACTGCAAAAGCATCTCTCCTTCGCGGTGCGCTCATCATGGCGATGCGAGAAATCGACTTCCTCAACAGCGATGGCTCAGCAGAGCAACAGCGAATTCACTTCCCTGGGACCTTTGTACCCTGGCTGATGGTCATTCGTGACCGATGGAAACGGTAGCTCTCTCGCTCCCCTCCTGTCAGCTTCCTTCACTAACATTCCAGAAGCATCATCATCTCGCTGTACAAAATAGATACTTACTACTCTCTGGCACGCTTCCAAGCACCCACATTCTATAGGGAGGAAATCGACCTCACCATGCCGGCAACATACTCCCTCTGGAACGCCTTCGGTCTTGACATTTTCTTCAAAAGAATTACATGGGAACCTACCGATAGATCAACGTTTAAAATGTCGGAGATGATCGCTAATCCAAATACCTCTGCGAAATCTCTCATGCTTTTCGAGGACATCCATCTTGCGCTTTGTGGTCTGTTACCGGCGATTTGGAACCATGCGCAGGTTGTTCGACGAAGTGCCGAAGCTGGAAGATCAACACCAAATTCTACTGCCTCGTTGGCATGGCAGCTAGAAGCATGGAAAGCAGATGTTGAAAGATTACAGCATCAGTGCTTTCAAGCATTCCATGGTGCTGGAATGGGCGAGTTTCCATTCACGGCGTATATCGGAGACTTTGACAATGATCCAACCCAAGCTAAAGCCGCGGCTATGGTCAACATCAAGTGCTTGGTTTCGGATTGTATGATGGTTTATCATCTTCAGAATCTGCAGTTGTACTCTGATGTACGAACCATCAACGCCGTGGCCAAGGCTTCAGTAGCACCAGTTTTGACGGACCGCGAGCCTACTATTCGTCCACGCCTACAAAAGCTTCACAACAACCTCCGCGTCTGGGTAAAGTCTGTCGAATCTCGCCGCGCTCTCCTACACGCTCTCGCGGTCCTCCTCTCGAGCGAATCCGCCCTAGCCTCCAACTCCCCTCAAACCCAATCCCTCGACCCAATAGCTTACCTCGCCACCTCCACCAGCCTGCTAGTAGTATGGGCCTGGCTCTTATTCTCAGAAGCAGCATGTTCCTGCGTTCCTAGCTTAAATCATATCAACATCGGAGTCGATCCTCCAAATCTGCAGAATATCAGTATCACGAGGTTGGACAGTTGGTGTCAGAATGATGGAACGGCGGCAGTTAGTAGTATTCCGCTTTGCAGATGTGTGGCCGATGGGTGGATGGCCAGATTCAATGCGCTTTTGCCGCAGGGGAGGAGGCGATGGGGATTGTGTACTGAGGTTGCACCGATTTTAAGTTCTCTTGGTGCTGGGAACTGAGAGATATGATACCCTTTTTTTGTTACAGGTATATACTTTGTCATGGTGTATTTAGAATATCTACATATTAGTGTGGAAGGGGAATGCTCACTGGTTGAGCTGGGACAAATATACGTCGCCATGACAAGTGAGATGGCCAGTCAAGTGATATAAGCGCTGAACAATACTACACCACAATGATAGGTTGTTTAAATGGAAGACATAGCCTATCACGGCCCCATACAAGGGGAGAAGTCAATTGGTATTTCATTGTAACTGCTGTCATTTCACCCTTCACTGCATTTTTAACTCCACCAGAGGGTAATTGGGCTCATCGGTTCCAAAGACCTTCATGCATGATAGGCTGGGAGTGGAGGCTTCCCAGAGGATGTGGGGACGCAATTCTTATAAGACCTTCGGGTCCCCCAGGGCCCAGAAACTGGACAATTAAACCAACATCTTTTCACTGCAATTTTAACCCCCGTCCAGGCTTGAGTACACATATTGATTTGATGTCTTGGCATTAGGCGACCTCTTCCATATTTCCTACCTCAATAGTAACACTATGTCTGTGTATCTAGAATGATAATATCTATTACCATCTTGAACCTCCGAGCTTAGGTCGCTGCTGATACTCTTAGGTCCAACAAAATTCCGAACCTTTCTTACAGAGGCTCAAGGCCTTACGTCCACTCCTGTTTACCAGATCACTTGTCCCACAATATTGCCTCGAACAGAGTATCGGGCTACAACGTATACAGTAGTGTAACCCTTCGCGTCGACATAACTGGCAGTAGCAATTCCAACCTTGGTAGTGGCTCTCCAGACGGCTTGAGCTATAGATAGTTTCGGATATCAGTAATGCCTTTACTATACAGGGAAGAGCGAGATGAAAGACTTACTAAAGTAATCCGCTCCATCAGGCTGATGCCTAAGATTATACTTGTTGCCGCCATAGTTTTTGTAGTTGCCTTGCCCATCAATCCTGTCCCAGTTAATCAGTACGCTATCACAGTGATTTTCTATAGCATTAAACTTACCAGTTCTGAGTGGCTGATGTCAATGGGTTATCCATCTTTTTACCAGGGGAGACGCTTTCGGTGTTAGACAGTATTATTCTTGCTGTATTATCTCAAACTGGTGAAGTACTTACGTGAAAGCCCGGGAGTTTTCGCCTTGATCCATTCGTGTAGTGACTGGTGAAATGATGTATTGAGCCTTGGTATCGGCAAGACTCTGCACATACTTCTGAGCAGCAGCTTCAAGCCCAGCGTCCCAGACCAGAGGTGCAATGCCCAGCTGTCTGCGTCTTCCGTTATGGCCGGCGAGGGCTTGAGATTGATCCCAAGTCAGATCTCTCGCAACCAGTGGGCATTGTCGAGAACAACATTTTGATTGGGTACTTGGACAAGATGTGGAATGTATGGAAAAGTGTGAAAGGTGAAGATGATTCTGATAGCGGTAAAAGCAGTCCTAGATGTCCTCTTATATATTCTCAAACTGACATACTTGTGCATTCTATGAAAACATTAAATCGTCGATGATTATCACTGTCGTGTTTACAGCTGCGCCATTTGACGCCAACTTCAAGCCACAACCAATACTCTGGAATCGTAGCTAGCCAGTTTAAGCGTATAACTGCTCGACTAAAAGAAATAGCTGAGTCGCTCCACATATAGCGATAGACTATTAGAGTCCAGACCTTTGTCGTCTCAGAATCAGCTGTTGACATATAAGCCATCTTGGCGGTGAAGCATCAGTCAAGTATAAGAGTGGTTAACAGTATTAAAAGAGGCTGTAGTCAACAACTCTAGAGTAGAACACCGTTATTCTTTAAGCATCAATAGGTAATTTATCTCTTTAGCTGATGCTCAGCTCTACTCTTAGACTTGGAGGGTGTTCTTCAACAAGTCTTGTGGCCCTTATCCAAGCACAATTTCACCTTGGACTTGAAACGAGCCATCTAGCTATAAAGTGATCAATTACACGGCATTCCCATAATAATACGCTTTATATGATGATTATAGTGATATGGCATGCCAAACGCCGATACTCTAGTCTCTAATGCAGAAATGTGGGATGATAATCCTTCACGGCCGATATTTGTCAGCTCGAGTCAATATCAGCCCGAAGGGCGTTCCCATGACGTTGAAACAACATGGATACCCCAACACTTTACATAGCAAATGTTTACATATAACCGCGGGGTCAGAACTTAACAAATCAGACTGAACCATTAGCTACGTTCATCTGTCTTGAGAGAACCATGGGTTCAATCACCAACATGCCAAAACTCACTCTCTACCGCACAAACGGCGCCTGTTCCCTAATCCCCCACGCCATCCTCCACCATTACAAAATTCCATTCACTCCAACCCGCCTCAAACCCGGTCCAAACGGCTACGAAGCCGCAGACGGCAGTTTCACCAATGCAGAGTACAGGTCCATCCACCCAAGAGGTTACGTCCCCGCCCTAACGGTGGACGACCAAACCATCACCGAGATGCCCGCTATTCTAAGCTTCATATCCTCCCTCGTCCCAAACGAACGCCTTCTGGGCAGTACACCGTTTGAGAATGCCAAGGTCATGGAATGGCTCGTGTTTCTTTCCGGGAATCTACATGGTCTTGGATATGGTGCTTTTTTAAGACCGGGACGATTCAGCGATGACGAGAAAGCGCATGAGGGGATTAAGGATAAGGGGAGGAAGGTCATCGAGGATTCTTTTCGGAGGATTGATGATGGGTATAAGGGTCGAGAGTTTATTGTTGGGAAGGGTTTGACGCTTGTGGATTTTAATGTTTATGTTTTTGCAAGGTGGGCGCATGAGGCTGGTATAGACATGAAAGACCATCCTTCCTATCATGAGCATTTGAAAAGGATTGAGAAGCTGGATGGTGTAAGTATGGCACTCAAGGCAGAGGAACTAGAGTTCGCCTTTCCCTAAGCGACACATTCAGAAGACAAGTATGAACCCTTGAACGAAAGTAGCATTAACGAATGACAAGTCTATATGCAAATCCCCATCTACCTTAAAAGACCCTTTGCATGCCGTCTCCTATGCCTATTCAAAAATCCCATCGCAGTAGAATTACTAACATACACATTCATCTTACTCAACCCACCACAATAGGAACTCTTATCTCCCGGACACGAGATGTTGCAATCCGACATACTTACATTCTTACCCGTGCTAAACATACCCTGCCAATTGATCGCATTGCCACAATAACAATCCCGACCGTTTTCCACGCCGGCGTATTTATAGCTGCTGCATTTGTCGAGACATGTGTCGACTGTCATCGATCGGAAGTCTGTGAGGACTAGTTCGGGGAGGAGACGGCCGAGGAATGGTTCAGACACGCAGGAGTAGCTTGTGAAGCTTCGGGGTGCTTTGCCGGCTTTGTATAGTTGGAGACGTTGGGAACCACCGCAGAATTCGGACTTGTCGCCTGCGCAAGTGGAGGAACAGTCTTTCTGGTTGAAGGCTTGGTAGGTGCCAAAGGTGAGGGTGTTACCGCAGGAGCATTCCCTACCATTCTCGGCACCGAAGTATGTGTAGCCTGTACAAAAGGCGGCGCATGATTCGAGAGTCATGTCGTCTGCGGTTGTGTACTTCGCGGTTAGGGCGCGGATGAGGAATGGTTCGGCGTAGCAGCCTTGGAATTGCCAGGTTCCGATTGTGTCGGAGATTGAGGGGGTTGTGGGTTTGGTGGAGGTTGTTGTCTTGGAGGAACTAGTGGTTGAGCTAGTTGTGCTTGTTGTTGCGGCTCGGGAAGTTGTCGATGTTGAGCTTGAAGTTGACGAGGTAGACGAGCTCGTTGAGGCTGTTGAGGTGGTAGATGTCGTTCGAGTAGTGCCAGTTGAACCAGGTACTGGGACCCCTGTTTGGGTGCTCAAAGCGGGAATAACAACCGATGAGGCACTTGATGGAGCGACAACGGACGATTGCACGATTGACGAAGGAATACCTGGCGCAGACACAATAGACGAAGCAACACTGGATGGAGGAACAACCACTAAGCTACTAGTCGACGTGGGGCGAGTGACAACAGCTACTGTTGTGCCAGACACCACCGTGACCGACGAACCTGGGTTGGGAAGGGCAATAGTAGAAGCTGTGTTCGACAACGGTGGGTTCTGAACCACAGCACTCGACGTGGTGGAAGTCGTAGTAAAAGTTGTGATAGACGTAGTAGAGCGAGTGCTGGCCGAAGATACCGTAGAGAAGGTCGTCCATGACGAGGAACTGCTCGAGCTAGTAGTAGATGTGCTAGAAGTGGTCGTCGAAGTAGTCGTAGCGACCGAGCTCGAAGTCGTCGAAGTCGTGGATTGAGAGGTAGTACTTATGCTGCTTGAGGTCGAAGTGCTGGTCAAACTACTGGTCGAAGCCGAGCTGCTCGACACAGATGTAGAGACAGTGTTTGCACCACCTGCGACGTTTCCATTGACGCTGACTGAGCTACTCGTCGTCTGAACAGAGCTTGTGGAGGTAGATGTGGAACTCGACGTGCTGCTTGACGTTGAAGTGCTGGTAGTTGGAACACTGCTAGATGTAGAGCTTGTACTCGTGCTTGTTAACGTACTTGTAGAAGTTGAAGTCGAGGACGAAGTGGTGGTAGAGCTTGAGCTAGTACTGGAAGACGAGGTAGTAGTGGAAGTACTGCTGGTGCTGGTCGAGCTAGAAGTCGAGACCGAAGCAGGAATGAACACCGAAATAGATGTGGATGTGGATGTCGATGTTGAAGAGGACGAGGAAGTACTGCTGCTCGTAGAGGAAGTGGACACCGAGCTCGACAGAGTAGCGCTGTAAGCAGAGTTGACCTGATAAACATTAAGACGATTAGGTCCACCACAATACTCGCTCCCGTTTCCTGTGCACACATTAGCCAATGTTCCCCATATCCCTGGCTAAGTACTCACCGTTACAAGTCATGCCACAATCAGTAATAGGAGCAGGTACAGCCCCATCCGTAAACGAATTACCACAATAGCACTACATCATTAGCACTGTCTTCAAACTTATGGAACAGAAGACTTACCTCTCCACCATACTCAACACCAGCATAGACAAAGCTCTCAGCCTTACAAGCATCAACACAGTTCTGGACAGTAGGCGAACTAACACCCCGTCCATTAGGCAGTGCTCTTCCAGCTGTTGCCTCGGTGTAGCAGCCGATACTGGTATATCCGTCAACACCAGGATTGACGAATGGTCCTTTGGGAGTGTTGGTGCTGCCACCAGATCCAGATGAAGATGAATCACTGAGACTTCCGTCCCATTGGAGTGTATCCGCGAAAAGACTGATGTATGCACCACTGCCATCAACACCGTTTCCACCACAATACTGCGCCAAACTTCCTGCGCAGTCAAAGTTGCAGTTCGCGTCATCGACTTTCTTTGTGGGTATTTTATTGCCAGCCCAGCATTCACTGCGATATTGTGTACCGCAGAATGTCAAGCCTTCGGAACCGCAGGTGTTGATGCACATTTCGTTAGTATTTGAGCTATTCGCATACAAAAGATTGGAGAGTTGACGACCGGGGTTATTCTCCTTGAAACAACCCACGTACTGGTACTGGCCTTGACCGTTGGGCAGGAGAGGAGCGGCTTGTTCAGAAACGGCGTTGCAGAAGAATTGGATTGCGCGCTTCTCGAAACTCCATGTTGGATCGTTGGTGTTGATAGTCCATTGTGCAGTACCGTTATACGAAGGCACGTTCCATTGCGACTTGGGGACGTTGCATGTTAGAGTGGCTGTTTGGCTTTGACCTGGTGCTATGAGTGTACCCTCTGCCAAGTCAACTTGGTTAGCGGACCTGACGATACCAGGCACGCCAAACGGAGGTTTGGAGACTGTAAGGCCGAGTTTGACTCCTCCTGGTGCAGCGGTGTTGCTAATGCGGAACCGCAGAGACTTGGAAGTGTTCTCTGTGACGTTGCCGAATGTAAAGGGAGTCTTGGGATCGTACTTGACCCAGCTGTTCCCATCAGGTGTTTGGAACTCGAGAAGTGCGGTGGGAGGATCACCTGCTGATGCAGACAAAGACACCGTCGCATTACCGCCTGTAGTGACGAACTTGACCCAAGCTGTAAAGTTTCCAGAGGCAGAAGTGTCAGGAACAACAGTGATCGCTGTATCACTGCCTCCATTGACATAACTTGGAATACCAGAGAGTGTGAACTTTCCAACTGTGAGACTACCTGAGCCTGACCATGTGGTAAATGGTCCAGACGAAGAGGAATTCGTGTACAGAACAGACGAAACTTGGAGAGATTTGGTACCGTCGTTTCCGATCAAGATGGTTTGCTTATCAGCGGTCGAACCACTAACAAGACCTGTGAAAACAACAGATTTGGGACTGACATCCAACAGAGCACCTGAGCTTGAGCCAACACCTGTGAAGCGAACCTTTGTAGTCTTGCTATACGACGCATCCGAAACGCCAGACGTGACAATGTTAACAGTACCGCCCAGTCTTCCAACGCTCTTGGGTGAGAATTGCGCTGAGAATTGAACACTGTCCCCCTTAGACATCGACAGAGGGAGAGAAGGTGTCTTGGTGATGCCGTAGTTCGTCGCGTCGGCAAGACTGATGTTCGTAACAGAGAGATCGAACAATGCCGTACAATTCACGACTTGCGGAACAGTAGCATTCTGCAGATCCGTCGTCCCAAAGTCCACGGAAGCAGTACAGTTCAAAGGCGATTTATTCGTTGAGCCAAGACCATAGAAGTACCCAACGGTGGTACCGATGTACGCCATCCCATCACCAAAGACAGGTCTGCTGAACTTTGTGATGCCGACAATCGTAAAGTTGCGAATGACGTTGAGATATCCATTCTGAGGAATGGCGTCGTAGATCTTAAAGTTGGTATTCTGAACATCAGAGACCCAGAGAAGACCTGTGCCTTCTTGGCCGTTGAGAGAGGTGGTTGTTCCGTGGCTTACACCTAGGATGTAGGCGTTGTTCGTCGGACTGTCTGCGACCTTCGTGAAGTAGGGGTTGCCGTTTAGACATGAGAATTTGAAGACGTGCGTAGGATATTGGATAACTGTTTTGTCAGTACAACATTTCCATCTTGAATGTGAAGGACTTACCATTGATGTAGATGTACCCTCCCTCAAGAGGATATACACCAGCCCCCGCATAAACAGAATTCTCATTCTGAAAAGTCTGAATAACGCGATCTTTCGAATTAGCTCCATTCCGATAACCACCAAGATCATCAAGATTGAGCCAATACGTCTTTCCAGACTTTCCAGTCACAATACCCATGCGCTTAACATCACCACACGAGAACTGACTCGGCAGAATCTCAAGAGGACTTGTTCCCAAATCCTTATCCGCACCGTCAAGTTCTTGTTTCTCAAAGGGCATGAAGAAATCTACCACCGAGAGTGTACCGTCGCTGTTGATCGACATGTGCACTGCTGCTTGTTCCATGGCGGTAGGAGGCGTGAAGCCATTTACTGGAATGGTGGAGAGCTGAGATGCGTAGCCGTTTCCTGTGGCAAAGAACATGGATCCTGCATCATCAGACGCCAATCCACCACCTGATTGCCAGATTCCGGCGCCGGAGATGTTGCTGCTTACGCCTTGACCTTCAGAGGCCCAGCGCTCGACGACGGCGCCGGTGGTTTTGTCCCAGCCCATGATCCAGCCTGTGAAGTTGTACTGTACACAGTGTGATGCAAAGCCGGCGTATACAAACTGTCCTGTATGGAGGAGACCTGGACGTTGGTGATGGATACCGCCGGTAAACATGCGCTCGGGATTGTTCCTTGCGATAGTGCCTTCGAGATCGACGGGGAAGCCAGAGCGTTCTGAAAGATCGTTTACGTTGATAGCATGAAACTTATACCGTCCCGCTGGTCTTCCCTGGGGTTTTGGTCCAAAATTCTGATCGACGTATGTTTTGGAAGTGAGATACCACGTATCAGTATCGGGATCGATAACACCAGTAGCAGTAACACCAACGGTAGGATTAACATCCACACAACCGTCCAGATCTGCAGTAAGGAACGGAATGCCCAAGTTGCGCGAGGCCAAGATAACACCCGTCTTAGCGTCAAGTTTATAAATATTGTTTTGGGTGGTAGCGAGGTAAACATATTGCGTTGTGCCGTTTGAAGGAGTGTAAACTAGCGGTTGCGAAAAGATTTGTTCAGCAGCGTTTATGTAGCGGCCTGGAAGTGCTGTTTTAAAGACGATGTCGAACTGGGGGCTTCCAACTATCGCAGGGTCCATGTTGTGGTTTCTTTGTCTGAGTTAGTATATGAGAGTGTTGGTAGCCGAGGGACTTACATTTGGTATCCTGTTCGCGAGTTATCACCACCCCAGGTGATGGTATCTGTAGAAGCCAGACCAGCCACTTGGCTGGTCAAAGCTGAAAGAAGGAGTGTGAGCAACTTCATTGTTACGAAGTGCGAAAATGAGTGTATGGGTAAAAAGAATGGCAAGAACCTCGAGATCGAGTTCTAGGGAAGTGTCGCGGCTGGACGATTGAGTCTAAATACCCTCAAACTGCCCACCCAACGGCGCCCATTATTCGGTCGAGACTTTCATCGCCCATTGAAGGTTTTCCACCATTCTCTTCGCCTATTCATCTTGGTCTATTCATGGCTCATGTTTGTCGTCGACGCCGTTAACCTTTCGGGTACAGCGGCCAAGATGAGTCGCCAGCATTCCAGTTACCCGACAGTGCCTTGCAGAACGCGTGGGTCGATTCCATAGTTCTGGAAAAAGCTGGGCCTGTTGGCGTGTTGAAAGTAATAAAGAGGCTTTCGTGATGCCATTTGCGGCGATGAGGTTGAGGCTAGTGGCGATGGAATGAGACAATGGCTTTGTTCCTGGCGATCAACGCTTTGCCTGATCCGATACTTGGACCCTGGATCTGAATTGTTTGGAATGTGGATGGTCAGGTATGTCGCTGGTTGGTGGTGTACCTGCATTTTCCAGTTTCTGAGTTGTTGTTCCTACATTTCACTGCAAATTTAACCCCCCACCAGGCCTCTTCTTATGGAGATTACTGTAGTTCGCATGCACTGATTCAACCCTCCCCTTCGATGCACTGCAAATTTAATTCACAACCAGAGTTCTACACAACGGAACATTTATCCTATATGACGTAGTTCTGTCATTCTAGCAGGATTTTTCCCAGCACCCTGGAAAGTAAGAACAGTCTCGAACCAGACTTAGGCATTCTTTTATTAGAAACACAGTAACGAACCTCATGGCCAGCCGAACCACGCTGCCATTCGACGGCGTCTTACCTCACTATCAATATGCAGGTCAACCTGTGAAGGGCACAAATGCACAAGCACTGCAAATTTAACCCCCCACCAGGCTTCCTTCGTGACGTAGATGCGCCGATCCTACGAACCTAGTGTCTGTCTTCACTGCAAATTTAACCCCCCTCTAGGCCCATTTACATATGGAACAGAACATTGATCCTTTACGATGGTAGTCTTGTTATCAATCACGCTATACTTTATTTGAGTAATTCCGCTCTTAAGATCTCGTCGTCGCCCAAGAAGGGCTTGCACTCGATTGAGACATACCATAACATTCTTTTTATTAGAAACCCAAGAACGAACCTCATCCGCCACTCGGACCTTGACTGCCGTTACGGCGTTTCACTTCGCTGTCAGTCTTCGGGTCGGCTTGTCATTACTCATTAGTAGTTTACGCCATTTCATGCATCAGCCCTCGGAGGTTCACTGCAACTTTAACCCCCCACGGCACCATGCCTTGCGCTGACGTTCCAATTCCCATTGTCTGCATGATACTGTAGTGCGATTCACCTAGATAGTATCCTCCTATCGTAAGCCATTCCTCGACTAGACATTGTCACAGTTGAACTGGCAACAGGAACTGGATCTGAGATAAGGATTGAAACGCTTGGACTATAGGCCTATCCAGATTGAGCTCATCCTGAATCTCTGATTGGCTGCGTATCCCGTATATGAAGTACAACAGCTGCATGGATTAGGATCCCAACTTGGCTGTCACCATGCAAGTAATAAGTCCAGGCGACTTTCTCTGTTTAAGTGATTCAAATATGCCACTTTCTCATGAATTAAGTTACCTCTCCTTCAGATCGAGCATACATCCCAGCGACCTACTCTCGTAAAACTCAACTCACCATGTCCTCCAACAAAACATCCCAAGCTCTGAAAGCCGAAGTCTCAAAGCTCGCACGTCTCTCCAACGTCCAAGGTGGTCTCCCACCTCTCATAAGAGGTCTTCCTGTCATTGCTTTGATGGCTGGCGAGGCCATATCGAAAGCGACAAATAGCCTAAACTCGATCGAAGAGCGATTGCTGGGGGCTGATGAAGCTGTTGTGCTGCAACCGCCATCTACTGCTATCATCACAACAGGTGTTGTGCCAGGAGGTCATGGTAGACCTGGTGTGAGCATGATGTGTCAGGCCTGTGGCGTGAATATGGACACCAGTTATAAGCTCCCTGTTTCTGCGACTTTGGAGCGCAGGGTATTTTGACAGTTGGTACAAGAGCATGGAAAGAAAAGACCAGCTCTGCCAACACTGCCGTCTAGAGACTCTCGACAATGAAAGTATCATATGTAGTATATTGTACAAATATCACAAATAGTCCACTCTAAAATGCCCAATCCTTCTAATCTACTTTCTTCAAATTCCCCTCATCAACCAACCTCTGAAAAGCAGCCTCAACTTGCTTCCACATAGTATAATGCGTTTCCCCTTCAAACTCCACCAGCTCACTCCCCGGTACCTTCTCCGCCATATATCGCATCATCTCAATAGGCGCATTCGTATCCTCAACACCATGCCACATCAGGACTTTCCCAAAACCAACATCCTCGAGCTTGAAACCCCAGTCAAGAGAGGACAGCAGCCTTGCCTCATGTACTGTCCCACCTGCGCCTTGGCGGAAGGGCTCGTCGAGAAATATGTTTACCAAATCTTGTATTCTTTCTGCATGAGGCTTCTTGGATTCTTCGATGGGAGGATGCTTGGCGTCTTCGGTGTCGAACCATTTGCCTATCCTCTTGATAGCAGGACGTGTGAGGATGAGCCATCGGATAGAGCGATAGGCCGCATTCAAAGCACCTCTAAGGAGATTTGGATAGTTCACCGCAAAGAATCTCAACAGTCGACGTGATACATCGACATGTTGAATTCCAGCTTCCCAATGCGGTGCACTCGCAAATAAGCCCACGCTCGCAAGCTTACTCTTTGGCAAAGCATACGCACAAGCCAGGGCAAAGGGACCACCACCCGAAAGTCCAAAAACTGAAAATCGGTCAATGCCTTTTGCTTCCGCAAGTTCCATCACATCGCTAGGCCAATCGACAATACGATAGTCAGGGTTCGGTGTAGAGAGTCCGAATCCAGGCCTGTCAAGCGCAATGAGACGAACTCCAACCCGTTGAGCTATGTCATCGACGGGCTGAGCTTCGAGACACGACGAAGGGAAGCCATGGAAGTAAAAAATGGGATGGCCGTTTGGTTTGCCATATTCTGCGAAGCCGAGTTGGCGACCGTCTGAGAGGGTATGGGCTTGATGGGTGAGGGCTGTTGATATGAGGCGTCGTGATGAGGGAGTACGATTTCGCACAAGTGTCTGGGCGGAAGGTCTCAACATTGTATGAAAGGCAATTATCAAGAAGACGAAAGCATACGAGAATTTTATAATTATTTGCTGCTGGCGAGGGCTGTTTAAATAAGACTCCAAAAGTCCATCCATGCTGACAGTCCGGGTGTGGAATGCTGAATACGGAATACGAGACCAATCAGAAGCCTCGACTGTACTCAACTTGGACAAGGCATCTGAGCATGACAGAGTCGAGTCGTCTTCTCCGATAAATTATATCATTACAATACCTATAATCAGTCCTTAACGTAAATGTGATCTAGTGCTCTTGTTCTTGAAATAAGGGGACCAAAACAAGCCCCTCTCATCCCAAGTCTGCTTGACCTTCTTGACCCTCTCAAACGCCTTCTCACTGAACATCTCTCCAATATCAGTCTCAAACCTCCAATTATTCGCAAAACTCCTCGCCTCAACACCCTCATCTGCTTCCCTCAAACCAGCTATGATCTTGTCTAAAGCTTGCATAAACGCCTTGTTCCCTTCTTCCGTCTTTGCGAGTACTGGCGCGAATGCATTGAGAGGTCTGTCGCGGGCTTCTACAGAGGAATTGGTGAAGGTTTCGCTCTTGGACGTGTTGAATGCAGACATTATGAGCGGGGTTTGAGAAGCATCGGGGTTGTCTTGTGTCGCTGAGCACCAGAGGTCGAAGCTAGTCCTAAGCGCAGAGGCTGTCGTTTTTGTAAGACGACATGATGCAATCGCCTTATGTCCACCATGAGAATTATAAACCTCATTCTTAGCGTTCAAACTAATAAAAGACAAATATTCCGTCGCGCCCACAATAACCTTGTTGGCAATAGCCTTCTCAAACAGAGCAGCTGCATCTTTCTCGGCCTTTTCAGCCGGACCGAAGAATGTATACCCAAGAACAATAATGGGAGCGCCATGGGCGTTCCCTGCGAAAACCATGCTTGCAAAACCCTCAGGAGAAGGATGTTGTAAATCGAGGAATGTCTTGATGGCAATATCGATTTCCAAGGCTGGGAAGATGAATGTTCGTGTCCAGATTTTGTCGTTCTCCATGTTGAGCTTTGCAATGGGGAATATGGAGACTGTTACTTCTGTTATGACGCCTAACCCGTGTCCTGCGCCGCGAAGAGTATTGAATAACTCCAACTCTTCGCCTTGAGAATCGGAGCTGGCGTTGATGGCAGTACCATCAGCGGTGATGATGCGAAATGAAACAACATTATCAACCATCCATCCGTGAAGACCGCTGAGGACACCATTTCCACCACCGAGAATACATCCCACAAATCCAACAGCATCGGAGTTTGGAACAGGAGTGTAATATTCCTCCTCCGCCAGTGCCTTGATTACTTCTCCAGTAGTAACGCCACCGCCTACTCGAACAGTTTCGTTGTCCTTGTTTAGTTCGATGGTCCTGAAGTTCTTCATGTCCAAGTACATCGTTGACGAGCCCACAGTGACAAACGTTCCATGGGCACCGCCTGCTGCGAGGATAGTGAGATCATTATCCTTTGCGATTTGAATGGCTGTTTGGATATCAGACTCCGAGTTGGGATTGGTTATAAGAGCTGGGCGACCGATTTGTGTATCAGACCAGCGTGATAGATTCGGGGTATCGTCGTTTGGGATGGAAAATTCGCATTCAAGCGCTTCAAGTCCAGGGATAGAAGACATGTTCACAGTTTATCACAAGATAGAAGGAAATAATTAGATTCACAAAACTTCAATTGACAGGACTTGGCAGGAGCTCAGCTCCTAAATACCTACAGTAAAGTCCTAGTAAAGCCCTAGCGCTTACCAATCTGACGTGAGGCTATCACCACCACTTGATCCTTCTCGAAGGATCAACTCTCCCACCTCCTAAACATCAATCCTGGCCCAACTCTCCGCGATACCCCGACAACACAAACACCAAAGCGTCTTCACCTTGAACATGTCAACCCACCCACCCTTATCATCGCCTACAATGGTAGGAACATCGATCTGCACAACACACTCCTCGCAATAAGCAGGATACGTATCATTGGTAATCGCCCAGCAGGTAGTGCACCAGTGAGGGCCGAGATGGACGGTAGTTTTGTTACAGTCGTGACAATGCTCGACGAAGGTATCGCGCTTACGATCGATGGTGTCCCGGTCTTTCTCGGCTGCCGCTAGCTTAAGGCACGGAAGGCACATATTGCGAATGCTGTTGTAAGTGTGCTTGCATTTGGGACAAGTCTTGGAGGGAGGTTGGAAGGCGGGACCCAACTGACCGCGGAGGTAGTTTTGGCGAACGAAGAGGGAATTGTGGTTAGTCTTGGGTCGTTCAGCTGGTTGACACATCTTACCTGGTGTGATGGGTTGTTTTGTTATGGATTGGTTTGGTGGTGGAAGGTGGAAGGTTTGTTTGATGGTTCGTGAGAACAGCTGCGAAGTAGTCAATGGTGTTGGAACAGTTCGAGGTGGCGAGTTGGTAACGTGATTCAAGCCTGTGAATACGTATTGAAAAGTGAATGTTGAAATGTGATTGATGCCTAGATGTGCGAGGTGTTCTACTTATATAGATCATGCTCTGGCAGCGCTGTGGTCTCTGAACAAGACATTGTTCTTGTCAGAGGCCTCAAGTGAACAACCCCCAGGACACAGACCTTCACATCACCATGCACACTGTCAAAAATGGCAGAAGAGATCGTCTGTTCATAAATCCAATTCTCAAGTCCGTTATGTATTCGTAATATGCTTTATCTCCAACCTCGTAAATCATCTCTCGTGTTCTCATCACCAAATCGCTTCTCAAATTGCGTCAAAATCTCCTCCTTATCGCTTCTACAGCGCCGGTCCCTCCCATTGCTCACGTCGCATCCTCACAAGCCAAGATTGCTTATGAGGAAACGAAACCTGCTTCTCGCGGGAAAAGCCTGTCCGCTCAAGCCCTTGCAAGAACCTGTTCAATGTTAGCCACGAACACTTCCCTTCAAGAACAACTTACCTCGCATTGTCCACCCTCGGTTCAAGACACACACTCATTGTTCGATAATCCGACGTCAAACACCAGTGGACTAGCCCAGTTAACCAAATCGGAACACGTCCTCTTGCCCACTCTTCGCCGATGAACACATGGATACCTCGGTCCCAATCATCTGCATCGCTGCCAATATGTTTGCCCAGAATGTCTTCCTTTACCCAGTAGACTTCAAAGTATCCGAACGGCAAACCGTCCCAGAGGCCAATAACGGGGAAGCAGTTTGGTTGGTTGAGTGCGTTGGGGAGGAACTTGTCTTCATACTCGCCCCAGAATTCGCTAACGCGAGGCTTCTTCATCCACGTCTGAATTAAAGATGTGTCGTTCATACTAGATAAATGAGACTGCTCTGGTGGCTTCGGTCCAACTGGGCCCAAGTAGGGTACCGGGTTTGGTGAGATGGACGCAACTCGGAATGAAAGGTACTGATTAACACTAGGCACAAATCGAGTGTAAAACACCTCTCCCATCCGCGGAGGCTTCGGTCTAATAGGATGTCGGATATTATTCGTAAAGATGTACTGAAGAGGGGGAGGAGGGTAATAAGTCGGAAGATGTGAGCTGGAGAAGAAAGGTCCAATAGGGAAGCTCGGTGGTGTTGTCATTGAAGTCGGCGTAGGTCCACCAGGAAGATCATGATCAATGCGATTGAGTGATGAATGTGGTGAATGGCGCTGAAAGGTCTTATGGAACGGCGATGAAGGCTCCATCGGTAAAGGCGAGGTCGGTCGACTCCCAATTGGCGATCCAGGCATCGAATCGTATGCTCCACCAGTTCTGTTCGGCTGAAGAGAAAACAAGAACAACCGTCCAGGAATTTGCCAAAACATCCTCTTCGAAACAAACATATGCGCCCAATCATCCCCATTATCATCCAAACTCGTTCCAACAGCGCTTCGGCCAGAGGTGATAAGTCCCATGCGCTCAAGCTTAGGGATAAGATTGCGCCCTCGCAAGACTCCATCCCTCTTGATGTTGATCTTCCATTCACCTCTCGGCTTCCCAGCTTGTGGTGTCTTCTCCGCTGCTTGCGCGGACATTTGGGGTTCGGGCTCGGGTTGGTGGAAGTACCAGTAGAGCGTAATCCACAGCATCATGGCGATTTGGCGCGTGGGACTCGCGGCGGGTTTGAACTCGGAATTGGAAGGGTTCGCGATTGACGAGATGAAGAGGTTGTCGCCTTGTAGAGTCGGTTTCTTAAACGAGTGAATATGTCGCTTCGTGCCATCCAAAGCGGCGCCATTCTCGCTTTCCTCAGCGCTATCATCGTCAGAAGCGCAATCCGTCTCTGTATTCAAAACAACAGTCCATCCAACGGGAAAAGCATTATGATGGGTATTAAGCTCATGACTCTTAAAACCAAGACCTGCAAAGACTGGTGTAACAGTAAAGGTCTGGCCGTCCGGTAGACGAATAATTTGAGGCGCCATATTCGTACAGGCCCGTCGGTATTACTAGGTATCGTTTCGGTAGGTACTGTACAGTAGCTGCGGGGGGATCGGCTCTGGGTTATAAAGTAGCCTAGTACGAGGAGGGGAAAAGGCTGAGTGATTAAATTGAATTTAGCTTCTGGAATGCGCCGAAAGTCGTTCCAGAAGACTGCCTGTTTGGGTCACATGCTGACCTTTGTCGAGACGATCGTGACAAACGCAGATGTTGTGGTTGGATGCTGTGGTGGGGAGACTTTTTTATATCATGGAGCGAAGCTATAAGCGGCACTGTACTCCGCTTACATGACCCGGCTAAGCACAGTATGGATTAGTATGGTTGTGTTATGGTCATGGATATTTATGATACGTCATGATAGCTCCATTCATCATATCATATCACGTCAAGACTCGGCTTATCGCAGCTTTATCGCGCTTTTGCAAGACAGCATGTCAAACCTGGGTGAAGCTATCATGAGTTCACCTTATTCAGACTAATCTCCTTCTCACAATTAAATGCATTATTTGTTGCCTATCGCTATGCGTCTCAAATGGTCAAAACAAAACATCTACAGAGAACATGCCATCAGCTCACCACACCACCCACCATGACTGACGCCTCCAATAAAAGTCAAATGTCAAGCCATTCGCCATGATCTGATGTTTAGTGTACAGACTGTCGCTCATCCCGATTCTTTGCACTCATTTACTGCTTCTTCTTGATCTCGGCAGATGTGTCGGAACCTCCATCGTCGTCCTTGTCCTGTGTCACCTTGGTACCATCGCGGCCTTGCTTCTCCTCTTCAAGGACCTTCTTGACTTCCTCACCTCCCAAATCCTTCTTCTCATCCCAATCAACATCATACTCGCTAGCGATGATCTTGATTTCATGTCGCAAGTTGTTGGCCTCGTGAACGAGTTGCTCCCATCGATTCTGGTCGAAGCCGCGCTCTTGGTATAATGCGGCTTGTCGCTTGGACACGGTCACTTTCATGGCGGCCTTGTAGCTGAGATCACGGCTGATGTACAAGAACCACAGGTAAGCACCCATAACGGTTGTCAGACCAGCGAGATATGTGACGGGCTCTACTAAATCCCATCCCCATTGAGTGTGGAATGTAACGTAGTAAACAACTCCCCACCATCCGGCCAGAGCAGCGAAACCTCCCTGTGCGAGACGGTGTGCTCCCTTGTGAGCTAGGGCGTCGCATTCGTTCTTGACCTTGGACATGCCTTCGATGTCGCGTGACATGCGTCGCAGGCTCATGCGCATGTAGTAAGTACGGTCTCTGAAACTGGGTACAGCGACTCGGAGCTCGTTATCATAGCCTTCAATGTTGATCGCAAACTCGCGCCCACGAGCAGCATCTCTGATAAAGTCTCCGATCTCGGTGCTGCCGCTCCATCGCACCCAATTGGCCTCTTTATTAGAAGGACCTTCGTGGCCGAGTCCAGAGTATGATGCGACATTGGCGCTGGCGCTGCTCTTCTTCTTACTATCCTTCTTCCCGGTCTGCTCTTCTTGGTCGGCTTCGGCACGGAAGACGATGTCAGGGAGCTTCTCGCGACCCTTGTAATGAACAGGTGGAATCTCAGCTTGGATCAATCGCTCGAGGTACGAAAGTGGTTGATGGGGGTGAACAAGAAGAGCTAATGGCTCGACGGTTTCGGAGGTGTCGTCCACGTTCTCTTTTACTGGTCTGTTGACGTGCTCTTGTTCGGGGTGGAAGGGCATCGGTAGAATGAGCTTCAGTAGACGGGTCGGCGTTGTCAGAAGACGTCCTGTGGTCGTTAGCCAGTGTTTGAATGGACTCCGGAAGCTTTCTTGCCCTTCTTCATTTGGTCCTTATCGGGAACATCCTTTGGAGCATCTGGCTCTGCTCCAGAGTCTGCTCTATGCCATGGTCGATCATTCTCTAACGTTTGAGCGCTCGCACCTGACGTAACCTTCTTCATATCTCTTTTGCGAGCCTTTTCGCTCAGATCGTCCCTTCTCTTAGCCTCCTCTTGACTTTCAGCAGCTTCTTGCTTGAAACATCTTGAAGTCGTAAAAGCGCGTCCAAAAGGTGTCGGCGCGGCGTTACATCGGTAGACAGTTGGTATTTGGTGTTTGGCAAATGCTTGCGATATCTGCGATGTCCGTAGACCTGGCGACAAAGCGCGCCTCAAAGCGGAATTCATTCTGGGTACCGCCTTGTTTTTTGGGCGGTAACCTTGGAAGGGGAGACGGTCAATTTAAGAAATATCGGGTTGAGGTAGTAGCGGATAGGTAAAGGTGGATGTAAGCTTCGGGGCCAAGGCGGGAAGACTTATGCACAGGGGAAAGAGCGACGCAACCAAGGAGAGGGAAGGAAGATGAAGCAGTATCAACAGCGTGGGAATAAAGCCGGGAAATGCATTACCTGGCCAAGCCTCATTTGCCTTGGATAGATAATCTTGGATAGCCGTCACCACTATCTCATCCAGCTATTGGCGTCCACAAGCTTGGAATTTGTGACGTCAACAATCCAGCCTAGCTCTGTCTGTCCCTGGGACCACTCATGCCCACCTCATCTGATTGGTTCGTTCGTACGTCTACCCGTTTATCGCACCGCCACTGTCACACTTGAACTTCAGCCAAGATGCATTGAGGCCTGTTTCGTCTGGGGTTTTTGGATGCACGATCTGATTACCCCGGAGGTTTGTTTCCTTTTTGAATGAAGCCCACTATGCACTGCCACGTGCACTTGTCTCGTCCTACCATCGATAGTCTGTTGTGTATGGGACGATCATGGCGAGTAATGAAGGCGCTGAATCAAGGTTTGGATAGACATTGAGGCTTGAGCTGAGACAAGGTGTCAACAGGAATTAAGTTGCTTGAGAGTTAGAAGGGTCTAGATAGGCTGTGAATTTGGTGTTGGCTGTTCACGATGTGTTGCTTAGGCTTTGTCCCCGAGTAAAGTCCGTCGACAAACGGAAGAACCCCGTTTTTAAAACTTCATGAAAGATATGGTAGTCACCAGAAAGTCATCGAGATTGTACTGGTCCAAGATTTATCATCATTGTATCGCAATACATATCACTAGGTCTTGGTGTCTGGCACTGAAGACAACTAGCATCGGGCTTACCCTACAGTATCGAGATAGCTTCAACGGCTCCATGGTTTTGGCATCCAGTCATAGCAAGTTCAGCAGGTGGAAGAAAAAGCAAGTTCTGGTTCCCTGACTCATTTATGTCGGTATTATACCAGCTATGAAGGGTGATAACTTTAAAGAAACACACTGTTCTGTGATGTCTTTCCTCTGGCTTGCTCGTGAACAGGGGTGCATTCTGATCAATCGACATAGCATCCGAAGATCAACTTTATCTGACAAGCTTGATTGTACCTCACCTGCTCATGCGGGCTATTATGATCGAGAGAAAAACATAGCGAAGTCCTTGGCAAAAATACACCGAAATCGTATTCGCATCTCAAATTCGGTGGTTTCTCCCCAGACTCTCCTCTTGCTAGTGAGCCGCTACGCCCAAGCAATTTCGCCTACTAAATTGACAAAAACTGTTGAGTATCCAAACTTCAAACAATCGCAATTGTGTCTGCGTGATAGAGACAAGAACAAAATACCCATTCAAGCTGGAAGAAACTTGCATGATCCATCATGTAAGGCCTGACCATTAAAGCTCATCCAATGTTTAAACCCCAAGCTCCAACCGCATTGGCCAATCCCCCAAGATGAACCACGCTTTGGTGGTGAGGGGCTCCATTCAGGGGTCCTCTTTAGACCCCGCACTAGACCTCTTGAGGCCATAATCTCTGAGTAGCCCGTCCGCGGTTCATCTCCAACTCTTTCCGCTACAACAAGTCGGTGAAGTCTGCTTTATCTTTTTGTTAGACCATTCTTCTGCTTCAATTCAGTCTAATTTGCTTCAAATTTCATCCTTCAATAATACCATCAATCATAATGGCCGACACAAAGATCTACCGCGCCAGCACCACTGCGCCCGTCAACATTGCTGTTGTCAAGTAAACATCTCCTATTTGCATCAAAGACCTTCAACTGATACATGACAGATACTGGGGCAAGCGCGACGCGAAGCTTAACCTCCCTACCAACAGCTCCCTCTCCGTCACCCTCTCGCAAGACGATCTTCGAACCCTCACAACCGCCTCATGCTCGAGCACCTTTACCGATGGCGACAGCCTCACCCTCAACGGCGAAGCCTCCGACATCTCTGGCGCCCGAACCCAGGCTTGCTTCCGTGAGCTTCGATCCCGCCGTGCCGCCCTCGAGGAGGCCGACTCTTCTCTCCCCAAGCTTTCCAGCTTCCCCCTGAAGATCGTCTCCGAGAACAACTTCCCCACCGCCGCTGGCCTTGCTTCTTCCGCTGCTGGTTTCGCCGCGCTTGTTCAGGCCATTGCGTTTCTCTACGAGCTTCCCGACTCTCCCTCGGACCTTTCTCTCATTGCCCGACAAGGTTCTGGATCTGCTTGCCGAAGTCTCTTCGGCGGCTACGTCGCTTGGAGAATGGGTGAGAAGGAGGACGGTAGCGATTCCAAGGCCGACCTTGTTGCTCCCGCTTCACACTGGCCTGAAATGCGTGCTCTGATCCTTGTTGTCAGCGCCGCTAAGAAGGGTGTTTCTTCTACCTCTGGTATGCAGCAGACCGTTGCCACCTCTGGTCTCTTCAAGGAGAGAATAACAAACGTTGTTCCCACCAACATGGCTCTCATGGAGGAGGCTATCAAGAACAAGGACTTCCCCAAGTTCGCCGAGGTCACCATGCGCGAGTCCAACTCTTTCCACGCTACTTGCGCCGACACCTACCCTCCTATCTTCTACATGAACGACATCTCCCGCGCTGCCATCCGTGCTGTTGAGTACATCAACGAGAAGGTCGGCCGAACTGTTGCCGCCTACACCTTCGATGCTGGTCCCAACTGTGTCATTTACTACGAGGAGAAGGATGCCGATATTGTCGTCGGTGCTTTCTACCAGGCTCTTCAGGGTGTCGGTGGTTTCAAGGAGGGTGCTGCCAGTGCCCGATCCAGCATTGTCTTTGACCGATCTCTTGCTACTACCCTGAAGGATGGTGTTAGCCGAGTTATTTCTACCGGAGTTGGAGAGGGTCCCGTCAAGACTGACGAGTTCCTTGCTTAGAAGTTGAGACTTTTTGACAACAAGTTTGATGGGATAAAAGAATTCGTATAATAGTAAATAGCAGGTTGAAGAACATATTTAGTGGGGTGATACAGTTCCTACAAGAGATAAAGACTTGCGTCCCAAGGTCCATACACTTCCTTCCGTTGTCCTATGTGCTTGTGCTGTCCTGTGACAGAGAAAGCGAATTATTCGTGGTGTGGATGGAGTAGAGAGGTCCGCAATTTTCGGTGCGAGCTGCTCGGTATGTTTACTTATGATAGTTTGTTGTTTTTGTGTATTATAGTGTAACGCAAAATCCTCAAGGTCTCAAATTGCACTCTTGAATACCATATTTCACTGCATGAGAAAGCAAGCGTCTTTTGATGCTGTCGTCTCGTGTCCTTAGCAGTCAATGCTTGAACGCCTGAGCTCAATCGCCGCGTGGGGCCGTACGAATAACCACTCCGACCCATCTCCGGCGCCGATATATCCAGTCTCCACTAAAGATTGTCTTCTCTATTCCCACCAGCAACAGTCAGAGCCACAGTAGCAGCAGCAAGTCCAGCAGCAGCAACAACATCAGATGGCCCCCGCTACCTCCGCCGCTCCGCCCGCCTAGCCAAGGATGAGGCATTGGATCGTGTTTTTGCGGCCAGCGACACCGTCGCCGAGGCCAAGGTTGCCGTTGCGGCTGCCCGGGCCGAGCTCGACCTGGAGTGCTCGCCGGGTGTAAGTAATGTAACTTTCCTTACTCCTTTGCACAGCATGTCACAGCACAGCTTCCAAGTGGCGGAGAGAGTTTAGACCTTAGTTGGGAAACAAACCAGGCGTTGCGATATGTAACCTTTTACACTGTCAGTCGTCAGGGTGTCAGAAGAATTGGCCGCCGACGGCATGAAAGATGGAATAATCTGGTCAATTTATTATGCTAGCTTGGACCAGCACCCAGGCTAATCATTCTGGTAGCATAAGCCTTAGAAGAAAAACCTGCCACCATGACCGTGACCTCAATAATACGAACTCTCTCGTTATGTTATACTGGTTTGCATAGGTAGGTCTCCGAGCTCAATCGCTGTGTGGGGCCGGGCGACCGACCAGACGACCCATCTCCTCCGGCGCCGATACATCTGTCTCCACTAAAGCTACTAAAGATACTAAAGATCAAACATTAAGACAATTCTTTAGGAGAATTTAGACCTCCAGTTAGGAAAGTTAGGAAAGAACAAGCCGCCCCAATGTAGGCAGGTAGCCTTCAGCACTGCGGGGCACTTGTCAACTCACTGTAACTGATTACAGCTGTGTGACGGACGACCCTGACTCCTTTACCTCCAGGCAGCTCCCTCCCACCTTTTAACATCAACATCAACATCAACATCAACATCAAGATGAGTGACCTCGCAGAACAGCTTGGCCGCGGCCAGCCTGTTAGAATCTCCGAACGCGATAAATCGGGGAATCTCGTACGCACATGGAATGATGCTCCTGATAGTCAGGTTCGTTTTAAATATCTGGCTTGTTACGTCGCTAACATTTGAAGGCCGTTCTCGAGAGGAAGGCTCGCACCTCTCTACTCCCATCTATGAACGAAGCTTTCATGCCTGTTGGATACCCTTATTCCGTATCGAGAGATTACTTCAACTATCAATTATTCGACTCCCTGCAAGCTTTCTTTTCTACCATCACTTCCCTTCTCGCAAACAGAGCCCTTCTACAGGGCCTGGGCGTCGGCGATGCCAACTCATCCGCCACGTTCGCCATGATGCTCACGGTTCTGAAGGATGCCATTTCTCGTATTGCCACGATCCTTTTCGCCCATCGATTTGGTCTCCGGATTGAACCTGACGCAAAGCGCTTTCGCTTCCTCGCGGACCTATTCAACGACACTGCCTTCTTCATGGAGCTGTACAGCCCATACCTTGGTCCCTACGGCAAGGTCCTCGCTCTTACCACCGGCGAGGCTCTGCGTGCGCTCTGCGGGGTCGCGGCAGGTGCGAGCAAAGCTGCGTTGAGCGTGCACTTTGCTAAGCATGATAACCTTGCTGAACTCAACGCCAAAGAGGCTAGTCAAGAAACAGCCGTTGGTCTTGTTGGTCTTGCTGTTGGAACGCTCATTGTCAAGTACGTGGAGGATCATCATACCGTTGTGTTCTTGATGACAACCCTGGTCTTTGCACACTTGTGGATGAACTACCTCGGCGTGAGCAGTGTATGCATGGAAAATCTCAACCGCCAGCGCGCCACTATCCTTTTTGAAGAGTTCCTCAAGACCGGCAAAGTCCTAACCCCCGAGGAGGTCTCCAAGCGCGAGAGCATTTTAATCTGGCGACCCGTCGTCCGCAACCAGAACGGCGAAGAAGTCGCCCGTATCGAAATGGCAGGAAGCTATGGTGAGGCCCGCCAAGGCCGAGGTCAGGACCAGGTCATCATTGGTGGCTGGAAGAACACCCTCTTCGTAATACCAGGCCATCCGGTCCGTATCAAGATCATGCTTTGGGAGGATTCTACTGCTATTCACGCTATCAGCGCTTGGTTTGAGGCTATGAAGATGGCCTGGGGCATGGGCGAGAAGACAATCCCAGGGAAAGAAAGCAAAGAAGTCTCCCTCAACAACGTTGCGCTTTGGGATCAGCTACGTGCTAAGGGTTGGAACTTGGACTCTCAGGCCTTTGAGACACAGGCAGCTACTCGTCTGAACTTGCATGAGAAGGACGAGTAGTAACCTAACATTTCTAGACTTGGGACGAAAAAAAAAAAATTAAAAAAAAAATGTAACATGTTAAAGTTTTGGAAAAAGGCCGGTTTGGACGTTTTTAAGTAAAAGTTTAAATATAACATTTTTTTACAATAGCTGCCCCCATTTACAACTTTATTTTTCG